>CM042192.1:13447230-13471778 GCA_023539305.1 Ilex asprella | reverse complement strand
AATCATTTAAATTAGAATACTATCCAATTAATAATATAATTTTATTATAATACTAATTTACTAATTAATAATACTAAGTGCAACATATTATTATAATACTAATTTATTAATTTAAATTGTGTCTTCAAATTAATAAATGATATTATGTCATTAATATTAAAATCATTGTGTATACAATGATTAAAAAACACATAAATACTTAATTCTAGATATTTAACAAATAAGTTATAATTAATAAAATGACTTGCAATTATTTAATATGTAAATTTAACAAATAATAATAACATAAAAGAATAATTATAAAAAGGAAAAAAAATAATAAAAGTATCACATTAAATTAGTGGTAGTTATCTATAGTTAAAAGTAAAAAATTATAATGCAGTGGGATATTAAATATGATTGTTCATTACTTATATAATAAAAAAAAAAACAAAAGGTAGCACAGGTGTTTCGACCTGTTTCGACATGTTTCGACCGAAACGGTCCGACACAGTGACGTTTCGACCGAAACATGGGAATTTTGGGATTCAACCCATGTTTCGTGTCGGTGTGTTGAAATTCCGAAACGTTTCGAACGTGTCGACACGACATTTTGATCCTTGTAGCCGACTTAGGCAAAAGCTGTGCCAAACTTTTAGACAGCAGCTAAAAGCAGTGTCTTGTAATCTTGGATGGATGGTAATTTTACATCCGTGCATCACAAACAGAATCCATGGGATCAAAATGACAAATAGAGATGCATTTGGGAATCCTAAACACTTTGTTTATTTCTTTACCTTTTCTTGTCTCTTGGACCATTTTAAGGAATTAACCATATTGGCAATGAAAGTGCCAAACCAACTCCCCCTTTTTTCCTCCCCCCCCCCCCCCCAAAAAAAAAAAACCACAGTTATATTTTTCTCCCCCAAAACAGAAAGAACAGGGCACAAAATGCACAAATGCCTTCAAATACGCTTTCACATAAGGTCAACATCCTAACTTAAATTTCATTCCAAGCATGTACTTGCAAAAGAATAGAAGAAATACACAAATAAACAAGACATGTAAGTTTTAAAGTATGGTGTCAGTGGTAAGAGAGACAGACAGATACCTTCTGGTCAAGATAAATGTTTTGTAATATTGAAGGCTTTCTCTATTTTTCCAACAGAATGTCCAATTTGTATGCTCAAGACACAGAGTTCATCAAATTATTTTTTTGGAGCATGACGACAAGGGAGCGAGCCTACTCAAGGTTAGGTCTATATCCATTGTTCCCTTCCCGGCACCGAGTAATGGCCTTTTCTTTTCTTTTCTTATGACAGGCAACATATCGTGCATTCTGTGTCTAATATCAGTATGGATTGAAGGATACACTTTTTTTCCAGTAAGTGGGTTGAAGGATACTAATAAGATAAGTTTGTTAGGAGTTTTGTATCTTATCTGTTCTAGGCAATGGTCAGGTACTAGTGTGTGTTGATGGTGCTAGACCACATGGAAACAGTTAAAAGTTTTTCCAGCTCAGCAGTTGGCATATAACTTCAACTGGTCATAATTTAGTATGCATGCAATCTTTTTAGTGAGGTTAGAATGGTGTGCGGGTGGGAAGAGGAGAAAAGGGAGGTAACTACCCAAAGATGTATCACTCACACCATGCAAGTGTAGTCTTCATACCGCTATAACACACCTATGAGAATCCAATGCAACTAAAATATTGCAAATTATGAAAGTTTCAAGTTTTAATTTTCTGCTCAATTTGAAGTATTTTATACCCAACATGACAATAAAATTGCAACATCCCCTAGACATGGTATGAAGTTTTACTTACTTGCCGGAAATGAAGAGCAGCAGCAGCAAAGATTGCAATAACTACAGCAACAATCAGAAGAATATACGACGCGCTGAAACGGTAAAAGAGTCCAGCAGCAAAACCACAACAGGCAATTATGATGAGACAAACAACACCTTCCCCCAGTTTGACACCCATCTGGTGGAAACTTGACTTGCAGTCCTATCCTTCAAGCGGAGGGTTACCACACATGCTGAAAAAATGCAATATCCAGTCTGAAACAACAATAGTATTTATGTGAGTTGCACATAATTCAACTATAAATATGACTAAGATGTTCAAGAAAGGACTGTTACCACACTTCTGAGGACTTTTTTTTTTCAAAGAAAAGACTGTTAGACAGAAACATGAATAATATGATTGGCAATTGCATGAGATAAAGTTAGTGCAGAAGATTCATCCAACTTTCGCCTTTATCAAACACAAATACATTCATCAAGATCAACTTGTCAAAGACAGAAGCTGGATCTCGACATACCAATGAACCAACTGAGAGAATGTGCGAGAGCACAGTAACATTGAATTGCCCAGCCAAGATGCAAGCAACAATATCAACCCAGACCTGTGAATGAACAGGAGTGCGGCGCGTCTGGTGTACCTTAGCAAATATTGAGGGTAGTAAACCATCCCTTCCAAGCCCAAGATACAACCGAGACTGCTCATGAGAAACATTTCAATTATTTTGCAAGCCATGCTATGTGATGGAAGATGTCAACAATGCGCAAGTTCAATGTTATTTACCATAACGTAAAGACCAACCAGAAGGGTTGTAGTAAGTCCAGCAACAGCACCAATGCTGATTAACACAGATACATATTTCAAGCCTTTGGATGAGAAAGCGTCAGCCAAAGAAGCATCTTCCCCAAGAAATTGGTAAGGTACCATTCCAGTAATCACTAAGCAGACACCAATGTATAAGGCAATACAAAAAAGAAGGCTTCCCATTATGCTTAATGGTAAGTCCCACTGGAATATCATGTTGACAACAAAAAAAATATTAAAAACAAGAAAGATCCAAAATAATACAATTATATTGGATATTAGGCAGCAACCATAGGGGCTGCTATAGTGGCGCCACAAGGCATCAAATCCATCTACTCATAATATACCTGTGGTCTTTTAGATTCTTCAGCTGAAATAACAACTGAATGAAATCCAACATATGCAAAAAACACCACAGTTGCTCCAGTCAATATTGACTTAGAACCGTTTGGGGCAAAAGGTGACCAATTTGAAACATCAACCTCAAAAGCACCAACAATAATGACAAAAATAAGAATGACTACCTGCAAAATAAAAAAGGGTGCCCCATCAGCCAAAAAGGATATCAATTCTTATTTCTACATTGAATTTCCTTTTTGATGTTAGTAGCAGAATAGGTTGCTTTGGTAACAGCATAATATAGTCCTAATGAATTGGAAACATCTGGGGAGCAAACAGGAAGATTATTCAGACCACACGATAGTATCTTGCATACTATACATGGCATAAATTAAGTGGTGTCACTAAAAAGCATTCTAGCTCTGAAAAACCAGACTCAATCATTAACATTGACAAGTGAACACAAAAATATGTTTTATTGGTGCAAACGTAAGATGAACTCAAGATATGGTACACGCAAATGTGCATGTATTCTGCACAAATGGTAAACAAAGCTCGCAATTCAAACGAAAAAAGTATAGGAAGATGTTTGGATTGTAAGGTTTTGATAATAATTGTAACAGTTGAGAGCATGCTATGGAACCAAGTACAATCAGCAGAACTCCGGATCATTTCTACTCGTCAACGATAACCCAAAGTTGGACTGTCCTCACATTCTCCCCACCTTAAGTTGTGTCTACCACAGCAAAAATACCCACTCCCGCCAAGTTAAGCTGTTTCCACCACACTAAGTTGCCCCTAAATATCATGAAAACAACTTTTAATTTATAGTTTCAAGAAAGTTCTTTCAACTATTAGCAATTATTGACACCATTTTCCAGTTTTACAACTCATTGAGTTATCCTAAACTATTCAGCATCTTCCATAATCACAAAATCTTCTGTATCTAGTGGCCATGTGTCATAAATCCCATTACTGGCATCGTTGCAGGATTCTATTTCATCATCAATCTCCCCAAGCTAATTAGGTGAAATGCGAGTCCTATTTTTCACGGGCTTCGCAGTAGCATAGTTATCAAATCGTGTATCGGAATGTGTATCGTTTTTTAAAAATAGTGCGTCGTATTGTGTATCGTAAGGTACGGTACAAATTTAAATAAATAATAATAAAATATATATACTTTTGAAAAAAAAAACATACACTCATAAAAACATAGCATTTCATTAATACTCCACAAATTATTCAAATCACTAATACAATTTACTAATATTAAAAAAATAATGAAGGGTATTAAATTAAATTAATAGTACTTATATATACTTAAAAGTAAAAAATTATAATGTAATGGGTAGTAAATATAATTATTCATTCTTATAACAAAACACACATTCTTTTTACTTTTTACTTAAAAGTAAAAAGTTATAATATAGGAGATATTAAATGTAATTCTACATTCTTATAACCAAAACACACAGCCGTGAGTCTCATGTAACCCACGACCGAACACAGAGAGAGAAAAGGCGAAAGGCGATGGCCATGCTGGCGTCGGAGAGATAGAAGAAGAAGAACATACCTGGTGGCTAGTACCTCGTGGTCGCGACTCACGGCGATGAAGAGAGAGATTGTGAGCCCGATAGGGCTGGTACCTGGTGGTCGCAGCTCACAACTCACAGCGATGGCTGGTAACTGGTATCTTTTTTGCTTTTGCTTGGGTGTTTTGTTGATTTAGGGTTTGGTGGACTAGGGATTTTTGTCTTCATCTCTTACCCTTTCTTTGACATTTTCTCTATTTTGAGGCTGACTGTCAACGATTTGGTGTAGTAAAAAAAAAAAACAGAGACTTCACGTATCGTTTGCATCGTATCAACGTATCGTATCATAAAAACGTATCGCGTATCGGACGATACGATACAAAAATAATACATAACTAGGATATGTATCATTTTCTCTCCGTATCGTGAAGTATCGTACGATACTAACAACTATGCTCAGTAGTAAAGATTCCCATAATTGTGGACATTCAAGTCTTATGTGTGTCCTACTAGAAAGGGATATTAGCTACATTAATCAACATTCACAGATGGCAGAATATTGACTTCAAACTGGTGAGAGTGTGTGTGGTATATAAGTTCCTCACCATGCACTTCGTGATTTTATAGATTAATTTTCCTCTGAATTTAGCTTTAGCAGATAATTGTATTATTCCTATTTTCAAACATCTCTTAGATATTTAAATTAAAATGCAACCATACTTGTGTTCATAAAAGCTATAATCTTCCAGCTTTCGTGATTCAAGATACCAAATTTTTAGCAGTTAATACTTTTAAGGGGAAAATAAAAGGCTACCATACAGAACAATGGCCTAAGTTTGATTGAATGACAGAAAATAAAAGAGGACGTCAAACTGAGCAATCAAAAATGTAGAATCGAAAAAACACCTTCAATGTAGTCATGACTGAATTTAGTAGAGATGATTCTCCAACACCCCGACATAGAATTATTGTCAGAAGTGCAAATAGAATTGGAGCTAATATGTTGAAAGATATAGCTCCAAAAATTTCTTCACTCCCGTGACCAATCCATTGAGCTCTATTATATTGACTACATAGCTTGCCAAGATACGTGCTATGCTAGCCGTACTGATGTGAGAGTCAAGCATCTGTTGTGCAAAAACAAGAAAAGCAGTAAGCTCATTGAAGGCTGTATATGTATATAAGTATGCTCCCCCAACAACAGCAGGAAAACGAGAAGCTAGTTCAGCATAACAGAGTGCACTGAGCACACAAGACGCACCTGCAAGTATGAAGCTAATTGTGACTCCTGCATTGAAACAATAAAAAAGCTATTAGTAACACGACACCCAATGAAGACAATCTAGTTCAAAATTTGTATCAGACTAGTTCTAATTCAAATTCCAATCGATTAATTGCGTTCCCTTAAATGAACCAATACAGAAATTTCAACTTTGGAGCAGTGGCAACAATAAATCAGCAAAATTGGAAACCCTGATTCCCATCTTAGCCAAAAATAAAGGAATAACCATAATCGACCTCTAAACTTCCACCTTAAACTATCGTATTCACAAGCCACTTGATAAATAATCAGGTCTTTAAACGATACAGAACATGAATCAAATTCCCCAGTGCGTATAAAATTCAAGCTTAATCAAATGCTGACCTATACATAAGTAAACGTGTATATGAATCTGATTGAATTGGAGCATTCAAATTGTGGAACTGACTAGGACCGGCATCGCGAGCGACGGAACCGGTGACGACAAAGATTCCGGCACCGATAGAAGCGCCAATGCCGATAAGAATTAGATCAAAGAGGCCGAGACCGCGAACGAGGCCTTCGCCGTCATTAGTACGGACGGAGGTTTCCGAATAAGTAGTTAGGGTCTTTGCTCTGAGTGCTGAGTACCAGAAGTGAGAGAAGAACGACGAAGATGTACGATTCTTCTCAGCTCTCATCTCTCTCCCTCACGTGAGAACGACGAGAGTGAACGAATGAGAAACAAAAACGAGTGATTACCGTTGAGGTTTTACTTAAGAAGTGCGAGGGCCGTAGCATTCATATAAACACACACGCTAAGGCCCCGTTTGGTAACGTTTTCGTTTTTCGTTTTTGAAAAACGAAAAATGGAAACTAAAAACGACTTTTTTTTGTTTTTGAAAATCGCCCTCCGTTTATCAAACGATGACAGAAACGAAAAACATAAACGGTTACCAAACGAGTTTTTTTTTCTCGTTTTCTCTAAATATCAAAATAAAAACGAAAAACGAAAAATTTAAACGTTACCAAACGGGGCCTAAGTTATCCGATGTGGATTGCCGTTGAGGTTGACACCTGACTGAACATAATTATTATGTTATGTAATTATTTATTTTATGAAATTAATTTAAAAGTTTTATAGACATGTATTTTGCCACTTACTTTTTAATTTATAAACAACAATTAATATAAATAAAAAATAGTACATTGATTATAAACATTAAATTAGTCTTATATTGTAAATTAATATATAATTTTATCAAAAAATGACATTAAATCAGCCTTACATTGTAAATTAATATATAATTTTATCAAAAAATGACATTTAATTTTGTCTAATTTATATTCAACTTTGTCTAATTAATATCAAATTAATTTTTATTGTTATCAAACTAATGTGAAATTCATTTAATCAATTTTTTGGAGTACTAAATTGGATCAATTTTTTTGTATTAAATCAAATTTTAAATTTTTTTTGGGTACTATGTTTGGAGAAGGGCAATTGTAAAAATAATAAATTTTGTTTGAATGAACTTATTAATTTTCGTTAATAACATTGACAGAAAGGAGATAGAAGAGGCTCTCCGTGTAATGAATTTCAAATCTCAAGGGGTCTACATGTTATTTATAAAATATCAAGAGATATTCGTGAAAATATTGTTAAAATTCAGGAGATGTCCATAATTTTTATCTTATTTTTTAATTAAACATTAATTTATTATTATTTTATCTTAAAAACTTGAATTATTGTATTTCCTTTTTTTTTTCTTTTGGATCAAAACACACATAATGAAACTTTCATTAAGTTGGGAAATTCATATTACAATCGGATAAAAGTAAAGCCTTAAACTCTGGTGGGGGAGAGCCTAACCAATTTGATGGAAGCGAATTACTTAGAAAAGAGGTTGCAACTCAATGAGCAACCTTAGTGTAGGCTTGTGTAGGAAGCTAAGGTTATATAGCTTAGCATTGATTCTAATATCTTCGACTATGACATTGATTTCTCATAGGGGAACGTCTTCATTAGAGCTGAGTTTGATCAAGTTGAGGCAGTCACTTACAATGGAAGCGTTTGTGATCATCTGAGCTTTAGCGAGAAGGCAAGCTTGTCTCACTGCCTCAGCTTCTGCACGGAGGCTGGACCTGGCAGGAAATGGCTTTACACTGCCAGAAATGAGCTCTCCTCCTTCTTTGCAAATCACTACTCCACTAGCTCCCTTAGTAGCAGCAGACTTGAAAGCCCTATCACAAATAAGAAGAATCTCAGGAGAAGGGGTTGGATGCCATTCATTAATCGTCTCTGTTGGGTTCTTCTATTCCTTTGGGGGATCAGCAATATCAGCACATAATTGGTCCTTCCATAGGGCTTGAGCACGAATGACAGTGGCCAGTGCATTGACATCCTCCTTGTTGAAAATAAATTGGTTCCTCGATTTCCAAATAACTCACGCCACATAGGCCACCTTTCCCAGCAAAGAAATCATCTCCTAAGTCACCTTCACCATCTTTATGATTGCTGAGGTTCTTTAGGCCACAAACGTAAAAATGGATTGTTCCTATTGGAACGTGGGGTCCATACCAAACCAGACTCTTTTTTTCCATTCGCATTCAAATAAAATATGTTCAATTGATTCTGGAGCCTTCAAACAGATTTGGCAGAGAGGAGTTGGGGCACACTTTCTTCTAAACAGGTTTTTCCTTGTGGCTAGAATATTCAAGTAGACTTTCCACCAGAAATGCTTAATTTTTGGGGCTATTTTCATGCTCCAGATAGTTTGTCATAGTTTAGGGTAAGGGGAAACAGAGAGGCTATCCTCAGCCTATTGTGAGTTCACACTTTATCCCAGTCTATACCCAGATTTGACTGTGTAGACCCCATTGCTTCTTGCCCACCAAAGCCTCTTGTCTTTTCCCTCCTTGAGGTTACACTATGTAAAGTAGAGGAGTTCCATCTTTCTGGGTTGTCATTTATGAAGTCTGCCACATACTTAATTGGCAATCCTATGGTTTGGGGGAATGAACCACCTAACTGGGCAGAGAAGGAATCCATTTATCCTTCCAGAAGCTTTTCTTGCTTCCATCCCCGACATACCACATTAATCCTTTCTCAAGCAACTCCCTGCCATAGAGGAGGCTGCTCCACACCTAAGATGGTCTAGATCCACGCTTTGCCTTCATAAGGTTGTCATTGGGGTTGTAAATAGCTTTCATAAACTTTGCCCAAAAGGAGTCTGGTTGGTGGATCAGTCTCCAGCATTGCTTAGCCAGTAGAGCTTGGTTAAGCAATCTAAAAACCTTAAAACCCATTCCACCAATGTTTTTTACTTCAACCATTTTATCCCATTTTTTTCAACATATACCCCTTCTGTCCTTGCTTCCTTTCCACCAAAATTTCTTACATAGCAATTCAGTTTTTCATAGAATTTTTTTGAGAATTCCACCACAGACATAGCATAATTTGGAATGGCTTAAATCACCACCTTGATTAAAATCTCCTTGCCTATCTACGAGAGGTAGCAGTCTTTCCATCCCTGGAGCTTCTTCGCCACTCTTTCAAAAAGATAGCCAAATACTTCATTTTTTGATCTCCCCCAAGCAGTAGGGATCCCTAGGTATTTCGCACAAAGTGGGAGAGCTTGCATCCCTAGAAGTTGACAGTAGTTGGCTCTTTGCTCCTCTGTGGTGTTGCTGGAAAAGACAATGCTAGACTTTTGGAGGATTGTATTTCTAATCAAAGCAGTTATTGGTTAGGATGGTTTGTTGGTAACTAAAAAAGAAATGTGTGTGTGTGTGTTTACGTTTATATTTGTATTTATATGTGGAGGATTAGACACTTGGTGATTAAATTTATAATTATGAATTGTTTAAGTAATCAACATATTTCGGTGGCTATAAATGGTCAACAGTATGGTTTTTTCCCTACCTCTAGAGGACTCAAACAATGAGATCCTATCTCTCCTAGTTTGTTTATAATTGCGGAAAAGGTTCTTAGTATAGGTTTAAAAGCAATTTTCCATCACAAATTAGTAAGTTATTTTCATGCAAGCAGGGGTATGATTCCAGTAAGTCATCTTCTGTTTGTGGATGATATGCTATTGTTACTGAGAGGGGATAAGAGATCTCTGACTAATTTAATGAAGTTTAATGGAGAGTATGAGAGTTCTTCTGGGCAAAAGGTGAATAGGTAGAAAAGTGGAATGTATTTCCAACGAAGGCTTCGATTGCTAAGCGACGTATGCTTTCAACTATTGCTCAAATTCCTATCAGGACAGCTCCGATTTAGTATCTGAGTTGTCCATTAATCAAGGGACACACTCGACTGATTTATTTTGAGGAGTTCATTATTAAGCTTCAAAGGAAATTAGAAGGGTGGTATTCTCAGATGTTGTGAATATGGCTAGAGTTGTGTTGATTAATTATGTTTTATCTGCTATTCCAATTCATCTTTTTGCTAATATGGAGGTTCCTAAAGGGTTGATTCTTAAGCTTCAGTCGATAATTGCGGCTCTTTTTTTGGCAAACGAAGAAGAAAAAAAGAAAAGGCATTGGTGTTCTATTCAGAAGTTAATGCTTTCTTATGATGAAGGGGGGTAGGGAATTCGTAGCTTTGAGGATGTTTCAAAAGCCTTTTGTTTAAAACAAGTGTGGAATATTCTTGAGGGTGATTCATTATGGGCTAAGATTTTTTCTTCGAAATTTTTTAAAAATTCTCATTTGTTGAGCAGAGACAGTGGTGCAAGATCTCCAATATATAATAGATTGGCTCCTTGGTTTAGACATGTGGTGGAAGCTTCTAAGATGCTTGTGGGTATGGGTGATCAAATGGATTTTTGGTGTGATAACTGGACTGGAACAGTTCCTTTGATTATGAAAACTGAAATAGCTCCAACATATTTTCCTAAGCTTTCGAAAGTATTGGTTGATTATCAATGGCATATGGATAAGTTAGAAGTAGATGTTGAGGAGCATATTTATGAGGAGGTTTTCAAGTTAGGAGTTGTATTGTCTCAACATAAGGATAGACTAATATGACAGTGTACTTCTACTAGAGAGTTTTCTTAGAAAACGGCCTAGGAAAGAGTACGTATACAAAGACAATGTCTCCCTCCTAGTTCACAGCTCAATGTTTGAAAAATTTATAAGAGAATTATGCCTACAGATGAGAGAGTTCAAAGCATAGGTATTATGCTACCTAGTAGATGCTTTTTCTATTTATTAAATTCTGAATCTTAGCAACATATTCTTATTAATGGTCCTTTTGCAAAACGAATATGGGGAGGTATCTCTGTTGTTTTGGGTTTTGTTCTTACTGATGGGGAGTCTCCTATTGTTCGTTTTATGAGACTATGTTTGGCTTTTAAGAGGAACTCGGTGGGTAATGGTTTGATTAGAAGTGCTTGAGCTATTATTTATTGGGAGCTTTGGAAAGAGCGTTGTAGAAGGATTTATGAGGGGTTGAGAATGAATCTAATATGATGATATAGAAGGTGAAGGAAAGGTTAGGATGTTATGCAAGGATCATTAAGTCGAAAGTTAAGGGGAGTTTATAGGAGCAAGTAACTCTCCAATGCCTTAATGCTAATATTAAGCTCGTGTTGATGGAGACATAGGTGAGATGGGATCTTCCTAATGATGAGGAGTTAAAGTTGAATGTGGATGGTACTTGCAAGGGGAATCCGAGAATTTCAGGAGGAGTGATGGTTTTGAGGAATCAATGGGGACAGGTGGTGTTAGCTGGGTCCAATTTTTATGTTGTCTGCTCAAACATGGAAGCTGAATTTCTAGCCTTGTTAGATGGGTTAAAGATGCTTTATGATTTTGGGTTGGAGGTCTATAAGGTTGTTATTGAATTTAATTCCATGATTTTGGTTGATATGGTTAGAGGAAAAATAGCTATTCAGTGGAGGATGTGGAAGATTTGCAAGGAGATATGCCCTAGGTTATCAGCTCTCCAATTTGAAATTAATCATGTTTTTAGGGAAGCTAATCAAGTAGCAGATTGCTTAGCTAATTATGGAGTGATAAGAGGGGAATTTCAAATCTATCCTCATTTTTCAAGATATGCCATATCAAGGTAGGAGATTAGTTATACAAGATCAGCTCCAAATGAAGATTTTACGAAAGAAAATGATCTTTCAATCACTCGGAGGATAGCGGTTGAATTACTTTTCATTAGTGATTTGAGCAAGATTACAAAATTATACAGTTGTATTTTGCCTTATTTATGTTATTGTTCAGTGGGAGCTGCAACTGGATGGATATTTTTCTTACATCTGGGATCAGTTGGATTCTTTTAGCTGCTTCGGCTGGATTTCAAACAGAGGGAGTCTTGTTGCATTGTCTCTCAGCTGCAAATTTTCATTGCCAGGACTCTTTTGTTGCTGTTGGATCCTTTCTTTCAGCTGGCCTTTATCTTTTAGGAAATTCCATGTAAAATTATGCATGCGAATATTTTATTACCTATTTTTTTTTGTAATTAGATTGCATCAAAGTGTAAGGTACGTCCGCCCTAAGTAGGTTTAATTTAATCTTTGAATTAATAAAATTCCCTCGTACTATCGAGGTTTACCAAAAAAAAAAAATTGTGCCAACTGGAGTTGAATGGTGATAGCGGTGATAAGTTTATGAGTTTTATAAATGAGCAAGATTTGACTAATTTTATTTATCACTTAAAGATTGTGAATTTAATTGTATTTCATTAGTTTTTTTTTTTTGCTCAAGGTATTTATTATGTAGGCATAAGGTAGATTAGAAATATGGTGGTTGAGTTTACAATTATGTTGTGTTAAAAAAAAAAAAAGTTTACAGTTATGTTGTGTTAATGGATTGAGTGGCAGTAGAGGTGAAAACTTCGTGAGTCTTATAAATGAATAAGATTTTATTTATTACTTAAATATTGTAAATTTCAATAAGTTATATTAGTATTTATTTTTTAGAGGCATTTGTATATATAGTGTTATTTTGGGAGAGTTTTTATATATTTTTATAACAATCTCATTAATATGAAGGATATGATCGATGATATATTCAAGTCATTTCAAAAGAAGAATTTGTATGAATATTTTTAAGAGCAATGCTATTAGGACCTAACTTGTTGGCCCAATTTACTATGACATTTGGATTAACTATGGGTCCTATTAAACATTGGGATTTGATATTGATCCAATGAAGCCACATCATTATGTCAGCAAATTAGCATTACTCTATTTTTAAACCATTCCTTTTGAATTTGAGCAATTGCTTAAGATTTGTTTGTTTGTTGTATAGTGCCTTTAGGTGCGAGCAATGACTAGTTTTTATATATCCTGTTAAGAGTAACATGATCAACTAAAAGTTTTGTAAAGATAGAGATTTGCCTGTTATATTAGAGGTTAGTGTGTTATTTAAGTATAGAGTGATATAATGGTAATCTGCATATTTAAATATAAAATGACATGTTAGTCTTTATAATTTTTTATATTGGAAAAATAGTAAATCAAATTTTTTTATGTAAAGTACTTTTATTTAGTAATATAGATATAGATTGGAGTCGCTTTCTCCCCCTCCTCAATGGTGATTCCCTCGTGAAGGTATTAATCCTTCTTTCTTCTCCTGTTTATTATCCTAATCACCCAGCATCTCTACTCATTGCCTTCCACCCAACATTCTCTGTTTCCCATTTTTTTGTTAATGGCTTTCCAAAAAAACCTCGGAATCTCAAAATGAAATAGATGCACCTTGGTTAAATCCCCAATCTCAAAGGAGACTCAAAAAAGAAAACCCCTCATATACCTCAAAACAACCACCACATTTATTCTTCCTTAATATCCTCTATCTCTTTGCACTCCCATAACCCAAAAACCTTTTAGGAATCCATTTGACCAAATCCCTCTGAACCCTAATATCTCCCTTACATCTAAGCACCAAACAACCTCAAAGACAACCCAAAAAAGAGAACCCCTCGTAAACCCCAAGCAACCCCCACCTTTCTCCTTCCCCAATATCCTCTACATATTCGTATTCTTATAACTCAAACACAGTGAAGTTTATTCGTATTTGTATTCCTATAACTCAAACACAGTGAAGTTTATGCTCATAAGCAATGTCAACCTCAAACCCCAACCTAAAAACCCAACCCTACAATTTGACCAACCAATAGCCGAATTTGTGAAACAATCTCGCCTCATTGGGAGATTCCATTCTGATAAACCAATAAATCGAAATGCAGTGAAGCTTATAATTGCTAGGGCATGGAAGACGACTGACATGGTGGATATCAAAGATGGAGAACATGAAACATTCATTTTTATATTTGCTATGGAAGGGTTGAAGTAATGGGTGCTTAGTCAAAGTCCGTGGTCGGTAAAGGGACTCATATTAGTGCTCAAACAATGAGAAAATAATATTGTGATCTCTAAGTTGGACTTTAGCCATTCAACATTTTTGGGGTCAAGCCTATGGTCTCCCACCATATATGATAACCGAGGAAAATGCTCTGATGATTACTCAAGCATTGGGGCGCTCAATAGAGCACCAGATCAAGCTTAAGCAAAAATTAATTTGGAAGAGCTACTTGAGAACCAGAGTTGAGATGGACTTGAGACTACCATTACCAACATTCTTTTGGCTCCCAAGAAACGAGTTAACAGATCAGAGATTGATCTCAAATATAAGCATTTGAGTGATTTTTGGTATAAGTGTGAGTGTCTTGGACATGCAAAGGTGGAATGCATGAAACCTCCATCTCAAACACTTCAATCTCAATATGGACCAGACCTTTGAGCCAAGGGCGGGCAGACATCGGAGAACCCTCCACTGGTCGGAAGCCTATAAGGAAAAGAGATACAGACGACTCGTAAGCCATGTACATCATGTGACATACTGATGACAATGAGTATTGGAAATCAAGGACCAACGCCCAAACCGTTATTGGAAGGGAATAATGGAAATTGCAATATCGTAGAACAACGTGGCATATTAGAAGAGGCTAGTTGCATAGTGGAACAACACCAGGTACAATCCAAAGCCATATCCTTGTTGACATGTGGGGGCCATAATGTAAAGAATATGGATCCATCCGAGAAGGGGGGAGAAACCTATAACCCAAGACCAATACAACACCTAAACAAACCCAAGAGCATTACAGCAAATGAAAGCCCATCTTACACCCAAGCCCTATACACATAAACCCTAACAACCAACCAAACCCATAACACTGCCCAGCGAAAAAGTCCATACACATACCAACCCAATAACAAAAATCAACCCACAACGAGCCTAGCCCTAATGAAAACCCACAACAATCTAACCCCGGTGAACCATAACTCTGACCTATACAATCACCAACCCTTGAACCAAAGAAACCCTCAAATTAGGAAAGCAAGTAACAAATCTCTGTGTTGGAATTTTTCCTATATTGGACTTCCATTAATTGATAGTTAATTTTTAGTTTGTAAAAAATGGGTTGAATTTATGGTCCAACGAGATGAGCTCAATATTATTAAGTGATCTATTTCGATGGGCTTATGTAAATTTTTTAATTGGTGTGGTTGAGGCGATTAAGTGTAGGTCTTAATATAATTATGGCATGTAATGGGAGAGCCAATTAGATTTCATTATAAATACAGGCTAGGTCCCCTATCCACTTCATAACCCTAAATTGTCTTGTCCCATTGAGAGTCGCATATGGCTTTGAAGAAGGAGATGAATACATTTCCCTTCCAAGAAAGAAATTCAGAAATCGATTTTCATGACTCATACAAATATATTTTAAATCTTGTATATGATATAAATCTTGAATTTAGGTATTCTAAATTTCATATAAAAATCATTAAAATTTCTTACATGTGGTATCAGAGTCTATCGTATATGAATTTCAATTTGTTTATTAATATTATTATTTTTTATTTATATAATTTGGGATCTCAAATATTTTTGAGACGGCAGCAACAAATTTATTAACATACAGTCGCCATTAATTGTTTGAAATTCAAAAGGAGTTAATTCTTTTAGGGAAAAGCTTCAGTACTGTAGAGTTCCCCATTGTTTTATGGTTACTGTTTTTTTTTTCTTTCAAACAATGTTGGGTGAAAATTTTCAAGCCGTCAATTATATCAAATATTGATTGCCATCAATCTTGAGTAATTATGTTTTGATAGATATAATTGATATAAATATAAATAAATATATATATAATCAATATATATTTAGATTTTTTTTATATTGGCTTTTAATCAATATGTAATTTGATTAAAAGATTTGATTTGGATTAGATCTAAATATCAAATAAATGTTATATTCACACCCCCTATAACATTTTTTTATGTTATAATGGTGGAATTATTATTTTATTGTTTGTGTCTTTTCTATTAAATAATTATTAAATATTCATGGATCATGTTGATGAATAGACACATGTTTTATTCATACAAATTATTTTCTCATGTTGATGTAACTTTGATTGAATTGCTATAATTTGTAGAGGGTATTTATACAATCCTAATTTTAGTCCCTGATGATTTATACAAAGATTTTTTTTTGTGATCTACATATTATTCAATCAATGTTGGTAGATTTGAATTTAATTACTTAATTTTAAAAGTAAAAATAGAATTGAGATCTGAATACAACGATTGATGAAGTGTGATATAAAGATATACATATTGATTAGTACCTCATATTGATTGATCACATGATATTTAATTATGGACAATTTGTTAAAATATCTTGATTTGGAAAATTCTATAGATTAAGATGAATGGTTGCTGCTAAAGTGGTTCATTCATTAAAATTTGTAAATTGTTCTCATGCTTTTGTTACGGGATGATCTTTAAACTATAATATATAATTACCTGTCCAAAGGAGATTATTGTGTATTGTAATTTAAAGATGTCATGAAAATATCCCGGTTTGAAAAAATACTATGAGTTAAGATGGATGGTTGCCACCAAAGTAGTCTATTTATTAAAATTTATAGGTTTTTTCATGCTTTTGTTACAAGATGGTCTCTAAATTATAATATATAATTACCTGCCCAAAAGGGGTTATTGTGTATTATAATTTGGAGATGTCATGAAATATTAAGTTAGAGATACAACAGTCTAAAAGATTTATCTGCCCAAAGGGGATAGATTTTTTGAAACTTGAGCATTCTCATTGGTTAGTTTCATGAAAGAAAGAACTTATACCATATTGCATTCTCTGCCCAAAGGGGAGTTTGTAGTGATGTATTTGGACTCTCTTAATAAAATATGACTTATTATGTTCAAAACATATTTTATTTATTTATTGCCTAATTTTGCTAGTTGTTTATATTCTCGTTGCTTTTATACAATTTCTTTTGCTGTGAATAATAATAATGTCAACATTGACGTCTTGACTAGTTCTAATCATAAGAGATGGAAGCAAGATATTGAGTTTACCCTAAGAATTGCTGATATAGACTTTGTCTTGAAAGAGAATGAACCTACTAAACCTACTAGTGAGAGTTCTCCTGATGAAAAAGAACTTTATGCAAAATAGGAGAAATCTAATAGGTTAAGTATGATTGTCATGAAAAAGTCTATCCTCGAACACCTTATGAGTGGCTTGCTTGAAATCAAGAATGTCAATGAGTTCTTCACCGCTGCAGGAGAGAGATACAAGATATCCAATAAGACTGAAGCTAGAGGCCTAATGAATGAATTAACGAGTACGAAACATGACAATGTAGGTGGTGTTAGGGAATATATCCTTAGAATTGTCCATATTCAAACCAAGTTCAAAGCCTTCAAAATTGTTATTCCTAATGATTTTATTGTTCACCACACTCTTAATTCTTTGCCTCCTGAGTTTAGCCAAATCAAAACTACCTAGAATACCCAAAATGAGTCCTGGACAATAAATGACCTAATCTCCAAGTGTGATTTTGACGAAGAAAAACTTAGAAAAAAAAGAGTGAAATTTTCTTGTTTGTTTCTCAACATAAATCTAGTTTCAAAGGTCGGTATCATGAAAATAATAGAAAACTTAATCATAATGCTTCAAAGAATCGCCGGATTTCAAAACGCATGACACTGGTCAAAATGTGGGAGGTCCTACGGATGTCATTCCGAAAGATGTCAAGTGTTACTTTTGCAAGAAATAATGTTATAAGAAAAATGAGTACATTCGATTCAAGTTTTAGTTAGAAAAGAAGAATAAAGAAGAAGAGATTCACAAGCAAACAGAGGCTAAGTGAAGGGAAAATCAAGCTTAAAGTAGAAGATAATAATGAAGTCCATGTTGAGTTCATTAGAACTGTTAGGTTGAATTTAGACATTGATTTTCAACTTGTTTTAGAAAATACTTTTTATGTACTTTCATTTAGGCGAAATTTAATTTCAATTTTTTTGCTTGATAAAATTGGATAATGTTTTAATTTTAGTAATTGTAAAACTCAATTGTCTTTAAATTCTAAAATTATAGGTCTTTGTGTTTTATCAGATGATCTATATAGTATATGTTTGACTGTCAAAAATGAATATGGTCTTTCAAATATTATAAATGTTGTATCTAAGAGACCTCTCATTAAAGAAAAAATATTTACAGTTGTGGCATAAAATTTTGGGTCACATTTCTTGAGAAATTGTGGAAAGATTAATAAAGAATTATATTCTTCCTCCCATTAATTTTGAAAACCTTGATACTTGTGTTGACTACATTAGGGGTAAATTGACCAAGACTAAGAAGAAAAGTGCAACTTATAGTTTAGATCTTTTAGAAATCATTCACACTGACATTAGTAGACTTTACTCACGTATCTTGTCTGGTAATAAATATTTTATTATATTTATTGATGATTTCTCTCGTTATAGATATATTTATTTAATTAATGAAAAATTTGATACTCTTGAAAAGTTTAAAATTTTCAAGACTGAGGTGGAGAAACAAATAAAAAAAGTCATCAAAATTATTATGTCTGACCGTGATAGTAAGTATTATGGCAAACATGACGTGTCTAGGCAGCATTTGGGACCGTTTGTCGAGTACTTGTAAGATTATGAGATTGTTGTCCAATATACCATGTTTGATAGTCCCGAGCATAATGGTATGACTGAAAAGCGAAATCGCACCTTTAAAGACATGATAAAGAGCATGATGAGTATATATAACTTATCTGATTATCTTTGGGGAGAAGCCATTAAAACGGCTTCATACATTCTTAATAGATTTCCTAACAAATCTGTTCCAAAAACACCTTTTGAATTATGGACCAATAGGAAACCAAGCCTTAACCATTTTTGAGTCTGTGGTTGTCCTACTGAAGTCAAAATTTATTACCCTTTTGAGAAAAAGACTGATCTAAAACTATTCGTTGTTTTTTCATAGGTTACATAGACTATTTGAAAGAATAGTGATTCTATTGTCCTACACGTGGTACTAAAATTGATGAGTTTTTTACAATAACAAAAAAATGGAGCTTGATGTTGGTTGCTCGTAGCCTATTAGTGAGCATGAGCAAGATAAATTTGTTTATATTCATTTACCTGTTGTTTAAGAGAATATTATATCTGTTCATGTTGTTAATTTTCCTTGAGAATGTCTACAAGACCAAGGAGACACGTTATTTCTGCTGAGTATTATGTATATCTTGGGTAAAGTGATTATGATATTGGTGATATTGTTGATCCTATAACATACCATAATACTGTTACTTGTCCTGAGTTTGATACGTGGGTAGATGTCATAAAAGATAAAATGCATATATCTTAAAGTTAGTGGAAGCAAATTTATTCATTTATTTATTTTTTTTTCTTTATACTGATGATGTTTTACTTTCTTGTAATGATTTGGGCTTACTTTATAAGATTATTATGCAAAACATTTGGCATGAAAGATCTTGGGGAAACTTCTTTTGTTTTAGGCATTAAGATTCATCGAGAAAGGAGTCGTTGGATTGGTGGGACTTTCTCAAAGCGAATATATAGATCGTATGCTTGAAAGATTTAATATGCATAATTATAAGTTTGAGAATTTACCTGTTGTGACAGGTGATAAATTCAGTTTAAGTCAATGTCCAAAGAATAATCTTGAGGATAAGTCTATGAAGAATATACTTTATGCAAGTGTAATTGGTAGTTTAATGTATGCACAAGTTATTATTAGGCCTGACATTGCTTTTGCAGTTAATGTTCTCGGCAGATATCATTCTAAACTAGGATTAGATCATTGGGTCTTAGCTAAGAAAGTTATAAGATATTTGCAAAGAACAAAAAAAATTACATGCTTGTTTATAGGAAAGTTGATAGTCTTGAGGTGATAAGTTACTCAGATTCAGATTTTGTTGGGTGTCAGGATGATTTAAAATTCACTTCAGGATATATTTTCATGTGAGTTGGATGAGCAATAGCATGAAAGAGTGTTAAAAAAACTTTCACAGTTTCTTCCACTATTCAAGCTAAATTTATAGCTTGTTATGGAGTTGTAACACAAGCTACATAACTAAGGAATTTTATTTCAGGACTTATAATTATTGATTTCATCTCTAGACCACTAACAATTTATTGTGATAATAGTGCAATTGTGTTGTTCTCAAAGAATAACAAACATTCTAGTGGGTCTAAACATATGAAAATTAAATATATTTCTTTTAGTGATCTTGTGAAGAAAGGTAACATTATCATATCAAACATGTCGATACAAATCAATGCTTGCTGATCGTTTAACCAAGGGACTGAGACCTGTAATTTTTAAGAAACATGTTGACAACATGTGTATTTTGGGGTATTTTGATGTACTTAATTAGTGGGAGTTTATTTATGTGTTAAGAACTTTAGTATTGATGTAATTCCATATGTGACAATTGATACTCAATATGGTTAAAATGCATCTATTTGATGAATAATAAATATTTAGATGATTATCCTTACTGTTAGCACAATATTCTTGCTATGTTATATGTGTACACATTTATGACATGTCATTTTATACAAAATCTTAAAACTTAGTGTATGTTTTAAGTATGACTGTTTTGTCAATTGAGTATGTCTTTGATTACACCAATTGAGAAAATCTTGTGATTTTAAGTTTGGAGACATACTAGCTTATTGTTGAAGCTAATGGATTTCTGTAGCTTATTGTTGAAGCATGTTGTTAAAGAGAAATCATTTGGAGGACTGACAATGAAAATAACATGTTTATCAGATCACATATTGAGATGTTATTTTTTTGCTACACTACCACGTGTTGATCCATGTCAATAGAATTATTATTTTTTTGTAATCATGGATTTGTCCTATGTCAATAAAGGATGTAAAGACCGCCATGGTTCAAAAATAATAGTTTTATTGGACCGGGTCATGTTTGAGATGTTGTCTCTGGACCATACTATTTTTTTGTGGCCACATTGAGTTTTGTTTGATTAGCTCGAGAGTCATTTTTTAAAAATATATATATTATTTTATTTTTAAATGACTACAATTAATGTTGTTCAAGTGGGAGAATGTTGAAAATTTTCCTATATTGGACTTCCATTAATTGATATTTAATTTTTAGTTTGTGAAAAACAGGTTGAATTTATGGTCCAATGATAAGGCCAATATTATTAAGTGATCTATTTTGATGGGCTTAGGTACATCTTTTAATTGGTGCGGTTGAGGCGGTTAAGTGTAGGTCTTAATCTAATTGTGGCTCGTAATAGGAAAACCCATTAAATTTCATTATAAATATAGGTTAGGTCTCCTCTCTACTTCATAACCCTAAATTGGCTTGTCCCATTGAGAGTTGTCTATTGTTTTGAAGAAGGAGAGGAAGACCTTACCCTTCCAAGAAAGAAATTCATAAATCAAGTTTCATGACTCATATAGGTATGTTCTAAATCTTGTAAATGATATAAATCTTGAATTTAGGTATTCTAAATTTCATATACGAATCATTAAAATTTCCTACACCCCGTTCTTAAAAGCCATTGAAACCTTGCCCAGAACGGAGATTGAAGCAATAGTAGACAATTGTATGGCCTATGCTTTTCAAAGCCTATCCCTTAAACGCCAAAGACCAACAACACCCTCAGAAGGCAAGGTGAGCAAGGTCAGAAGAAAGGATAATGGATTTCTTGAGATTTTACTGATCAAGTCTAACTCACAATCTAAGGAGTTAAAGTATTACTATGTTACAGAACCAGAAGAAGCAAGCAGTAAATGATCTTTAACCAATTATACGCTTCAATATAATTCCCAAGCGTAAGCACTATAACCTATTTCCAATACTCAGCGGCTTGGCCGAACCAAGCCTCTACAGTTTCAAGAACTGTACTTGAGAGTTTCCAACCTCATACAGCTCAGTTGTCAATTCTTTTCATAGCGTGGTACGAAAATTCAAAGGAACAAAGGATGTCCAGCAAAAAGACACCAAAGAAATGGAGGAATCACAAGAAATTAGTGTTGAATGGATAGAGGAATTGTCAATGGCTATGGAGGTGGGCCTTACCATGCCCTCACTCCATTCATGAAGCTAATTGCTTGGAATTGCCAAAGGATGGGGTCTCCCTTGACACTTCCAACCATAAGGGACCTTTGCATCCTAAATAAGCACCAGATTGTATGCTTAAGTAAAACAAAAACAAGAAGAAACACAATAGAAAGAATCAAAAAAGAACTAGGGTTTGATGGAAAGGTAATAGTAGACCTGATAGGTTGGTCGGGAGGACTGTGCATTATGTGGAAAAAGGAGGTAAACATGGATGTAGGAGATTATAGTCAGAACTGATGAGCCCGAAATTAACTAGGTCAAGACCAATAAATTAATGAGGCCCAAAGACAGTACCAAGATGGGCCAAGCTAGCACCAAAGTCATCAAGGACCAAGGAGGAGCCTAAGACATCAAGGAGAGCTTAAGTCCAAGGAGACACCCTCAAGGGGGCGAAGCCCAAGGGGTCACCCAAGAGGGCGCCGCCCAGTTGGTCCACCTGCCTCTCCTTCACTCTCTCCACCTTGGTACTCCGATCCAAGTCCAAGTCACACCAACTCAAAACAAATTCGAGATAAAGACAAGGATCAAGTCCTATCCAGTTGAGAGTCCTCCTCCGACGAAATAGGGACACGAGGGAGAAAATATCGGGATGAAGATCTATTTTTACCTTAACTATGCTTACCAAAGATGTCTACTCTTACCAAAATTGTACTTACTAAAATAAGTAAAAATCGTTTCCCTCACATTACCGCCTCACCGCCTTAGAGAACCTATATAATGTAAACCCCTCTCCACATGGAAAGGCATGATGAGGATGATCATCATCTCCTTGAGCTCTCTACACACACTACACCTCCTTACAGACATTGATCTCTCTCTCTTTCTCCCTCAAAGCACTGTAACTCTCCAGAGACCATTATTCATCAATAAAATACCACAGGCCACCGCGGCCGTTCCAAAGAGTGGACGTAGGTCACCTGGACCGAGCCACTATAAATCTCTGTGTTGACTCTATATTTACCGTTTTGCCATTGATTGCCATTAATTGCTTGCTTATTACTCATTAGTCATACACTTGACTGTTGATCTTATACGAAGACAATTTTGTGCATCATCAGTTTGGCGCCGTCTGTGGGAACGACTGAGTTTCTACTACCTTTCAATCCTCTTGCAATCCATGGCGATCACGACCAGGTCAATGTCTCAACAGCCGGGAGACAACAACCTAGCACATCGGGAGGAGGTCCCACCTCCCCTCGCACCTTTAGAGCCGTCCGCTACGGCGACCCCCGTCGTTGAACAACATCTCTTATAGACTATGCAGTCGCTGGTGAAGCAGAATCAATAACTCATTCAACTGATGCTCACCCAATGAGGGGTCACCCGTTAACCTGTCGCCCCAGTCCCTCCAGCAGGAGAGAAGCCACAACCTATCTTTTCTAAGCATCAGATAGCCCCTCACCATGGGGGTGCTCGCCAGAATGCCCCAAGACCATACCAGGGAGCACCTCATTCTGCAGTCCCTCCTCAGCGCCCAGGAAGTTCACGTGTTCCCCTTCCACACATACTTGCACATGAGGACGAAGAAGAGAGCCAATTTGACGATTATGAAAGCCAGTACCACCACCCAACGAAGGACATCAACAACTAATGGGGCGAGAAGATCAAAGAGGTGCAAAACCAACTTGGTAATGCCCTCAACGCCATCAAGGCGCAAGCACCAGAGACAATGGATTACCTAGTAAGACGTACTGATACACCTTTGTTGAGGACATAGTTAATTACACCCTGCCCTCGAAGTTTAAGATACCTACTATCGAGATCTTCGACGGTACCAGAGACCCCCTTGACCAATTGGACACCTACAAATCCCTCATGTAACTCCATAATGTGCCTAAGGAGATCATGTGAAGGGCCTTCCCTACCACCCTCAAGGGGTCTGCACGCTGATTGAGTAAAAATAGTGTCGTTCCCTACCTCTCAACACCACCCTCAAATGTGTATGGCTTATGTGTGAAGGGAGTGTCACTCTCCCTCGGGATGATACAAGAGATAGGAAACAACGGAATGTGAATGGTGAAAAATGGGATGTGTGTGCACAAAAGCGCTTCCCAATCGCAAGGAGTCTTTTGTGTGTCGGTGTTTTACTTGGAAAAGTATTCCAAGGTCGTCTCCTCAGGGAAGGAAAGTTCAAGTGTGTGAAGGTGATTTTATAAAAGTGAAAAGAAAGTGTAAAATCTTTTGTTTATTATTTGGGGTTGTGTTTGTAAATGAAAATGCAAGTAAAGCAAGTGTTGACTAATCCAAAGGGTTCATTCCAATGGGAATACCAAATCAACTCAAAGTCTTCCTCCGATTGAGCATGAATGAACGATTGATTCGGGGGAAGTTAGGGATGAGATTGGTGAGTATCTAAGCATAAACTGTGACTAGGCCTACG
>CM042192.1:13420608-13442230 GCA_023539305.1 Ilex asprella | reverse complement strand
TTGGGGTTGGTGATCTCAACAGCTCCATTGGGGTAGGCCACCTTGACAAGATAGGGGTCATCCCAACGGGATCTTAGCTTTTTAGGAAAAATAGAGAGGCGGGAATTATACAAGAGTGCTTTTTGCCCGGGCTCGAATGATTTCCTCACTATGGAGTTATCATGAAAGATTTTCGCTCGTTCCTTCGAAATTTTTGAACTCTCGTATGCATCCCGCCGAATCTCTTCCAATTCATTCATCTCTAACCTCCTATATTCACCGGCCATTCTCATATTGAAATTTAAAGTCTTGATGGCCCAATAGGCCTTGTGTTCCATTTCTACCGGCAAGTGGCAAGCCTTTCCATAGACAAGCCGATAGGGGGACATGCCCAAAATCGTCTTGTAGGTAGTACAATATGCCCACAAGGCATCAATCAATCTTTCAGACCAATCCTTTCTATTGGGGTTAACTATTTTTTCAAGGATGGTCTTGATCTCCCTATTGGCTAGCTCGGCTTGGCCATTTGCTTGTGGGTGATAAGCGGTGGATACTTTATGTGTAATGCCATATTTGAACATTAGAGATGCAACTGGCCTGTTACAAAAGTGTGATCCACCATCACTGATCACAGCACGAGGCATCCCAAATCGCGAGAAAATGTTCTCCTTAAGGAACTTGACTACAATCCGGTGGTCATTAGTCTTGGTTGGGATGGCCTCTACCCACTTGGACACGTAGTCCACCTCTAGAAAAATATACAGGTAGCCAACCGACATGGGGAATGGACCCATGAAATCAATGCCCCAACAGTCAAATATCTCAATGACAAGCACGGGAGACAGGGGCATCATATTTTGACGGGTTACACTACCCGATCGTTGGCATCTGTCGCATGCCTTGCAATATGAAATACAGTCCTTAATAAGAGAAGGCCAGTAAAAACCTGACTGAAGAATTTTGGCCGAGATTTTCTTTGCCGAGAAATGTCCATCACAGGCTTGGGAATGACAAAATGTTCATTTTCAGGCACGCATCTTCTTATGATCTGGTCTGGGCAATACTTGAATAGGTACGGATTGTCAAAGTAAAAATACTTCACGTCTGCCATAAATCTCCTTTTATCTTCAGGGCTCCACTGTGGTGGTATTTGTCCTGTTGTAAGATAATTACAAATGTCAGCATACCAAGGACAAACAGAATGAAATGACAGTAAATGCTCATCAGGAAAAGAATCAGGGATGGGAATGTGTTCATCGGCCTCTTGCACCACTAATCGAGATAAATGGTCTGCCACCACGTTCTCCACTCCTTTCTTATCTTTGATTATCAGATTAAATTCTTGAAGTAGAAGGATCCACCGGATAAGTCTTGGTTTGGCATCCTGCTTAGATAATAGATACTTCAAAGCAAAATGATCAGTAAAAACAACTATCGGTGAACCAATGATATAAGACCGAAATTTATCTAATGCAAATACTACTGCTAGCAACTCTTTTTCTGTGGTTGTGTAATTCATTTGAGCTTCATTAAGAGTTTTGCTAGTATAGTATATTACATATGGTCTATTATTCTCCCTTTGACCCAGCACTGCGCCGACCGCGTAATCACTCGCGTCGCACATCAGCTCAAAAGGTAAATCCCACTTGGGTGGTCGCATAATTGGAGGTGTGACAAGCATACTTTTGAGTTTTGAAAAAGATGCCTCGCAACTATCCAACCATTCAATTGGGATATCTTTAGACAATAAATTGGTCAAAAGTCGGGCCAATGCACTACAATTTTTAATGAAACGACGGTAAAAACCCGCATGGCCCAGAAACGACCTGATATCTTTGACGACTTTCGGCGTAGGAAGGTTGGAGATGGCCTCCACCTTTGATTTGTCAACTTCTATTCCTTTCGTCGAAATGATGTGCCCGAGAATAATTCCTTGTATCACCATGAAGTGACATTTCTCCCAATTCAAAACCAGACTCTTCTCTTCACATCTCTACAAAACCTTTTCTAAATTCTCCAAACATCCATTGAAAGAATCCCCAAAGACTGAGAAGTCATCCATGAATACCTCAACAATCTTCTCCACCATGTCACTAAAGATCCCCATCATGCAACGTTGGAAAGTTCCGGGGGCATTACATAACCCGAAAGGCATGCGACGATACGCAAAGGTACCGTAGGGACAAGTAAAGGCTGTTTTCTCTTGGTCTTCCAGGGCAATCTCTATCTGATTGTAGCCAGAGTATCCATCTAAAAAGTAATAGAAAAGATGCCCCGCTACTCGTTCTAGCACTTGATCAAGGAATGGGATTGGAAAGTGGTCTTTTCTTGTACACAGGTTGAGCTTTCGATAATCAATAGAAACTCTCCACCCTGTGATCACCCTTGTTGGGATAAGCTCGTTCTCCTCATTCTCCACAACAGTGACTCCCGAATTTTTGGGTACTACTTGCGTGAGACTAACCCACTTACTATCGGCAATTGGAAAAATAATGCCTACGTCAAGTAGTTTCAACACCTCATCCCTCACCACGTCTTTCATGATCGGATTTAACCTCCTTTGTGGCTGGCGGGATGGTTTTGCATCCTCCTCAAGACAGATCTGGTGTGTGCAAATGGTGGAATTTATCCCCTTTATGTCTGCGATTGTCCAACCAATTGCCCCTTTATGTCTCCTCAACACATCCAAGAGTTTTTCTTCTTGCCTTGCATCCAACGTTGAACTAATCACCACCGGAAATGACTCATCTTACCCAAGATATGTATACTTCAAATGGGAAGGTAATGGCTTCAATTCCAAGTTAGGTTTTTGTACATTGGATGGGAATATCTTTTTGTCTTGGTGTGGGAGTTTTTCAAATGTAGGGATCCAGTTTTCTATCCCTTTCAAACTTTCCAATTCTTTTTGCTCATCCACTTCCTCCATATCAACAACTTCCTCCTTTCTCAAATTGAAAGTGCTCATTAACTCCATGTGTTCCTCTATCAAAGTGTCAATCCGATAAATCTCATGTGCTTCCTCATCATCCCCCGGTTGCTTGCACAAGTTGAACACATTGAGCTCCATTGTCATATTCCCAAATGCTAGCTTCATAAGACCGTTTCTACATTTAATCACCGCATTAGATGTAGCAAGAAAAGGTCTACCAAGTATTACAGGGATTTGGGAGCTAAGATTAGCAACAGGGTGAGTGTCAAGCACAATAAAATCAACAGGAAAGTAAAATTTATCGACTTGTACTAAAACATCCTCAACTACTCTCCTTGGTGTTCAAACACTACGGTCCGCCAGTTGAAGTGTGATTGAAGTAGGTTTCAATTCCTCAAGCTTGAGTTGTTGATACACGGAATAGGGGAGGAGGTTGACACTTGCTCCCAAATCAAGCAATGCTTGTTCAACCCGACAATCTCCAATGGTTATGGCAATGGTGGGGCAGCCGGGGGTCCTTAAACTTCGGAGGAGTGTTTGTCCTCAAAATTGAACTTACTTGCTCGGTGAGGAAAGCTTTCTTGTGAACATTGAGCATTCTTTTTACCGTGCACAAGTCTTTCAAGATCTTTGCACATGATGGAATTTACTTTATAGCATCGAGGAGTGGGATGTTTATCTTCACCTGCTTAAACATCTCAAGAATATCAACATAATTAGCCACCTTGACCGGTTGCTTCAAACGATTAGGAAAAGGGGCAGGGATAGGAGAAACAATCACACTTTCATCAATCACCTTTTCTCTCTCAACCGCCTCACTCTCTTTTTTCTCACTTACCCCACCACCATCGACGTTACCTTGAGTCTCTTTTTCTAATGGCAATGTGGCCTTGGGTGAGACCTTTAGCACAATGGTTTTTTCAATTTTCTTGCCACTCCGAAGGGTAGTAACCGCCTTGAGTTGCTCACAACTCTCTTAGGTGGGTTCGGCCAACACAACCACATGTTGACCCTTGGGATTTTCTTGGGGTTGAGCGAAAAATTTCGAAAAAATAAATTCTTGGGGTTTAAGCAACTCAACTCAAATAAATTCGAAAAAATCAATTTCTCACATATAAGATAATAAACTTGGTATATCATATACTTTTATTTGCAAGTATTATGAAGCAGTACACTTCACCTTTACAGCAGACAAATACCTTTCCTTTCATTATGGTCGATCCCTATGTGTAACTGAGGTAGTAGCCTCCGACTCTAATAGTTAACAAATGGATTAATGAAAATGACTATCGAATCAAAAATAGCTTAACTAATGAAATTCAATGCACATAAATGTGTTTCGTGATGTTTCATTTTCATCATTGTGCCTTACCGCATTCAAAACTCTAATCCGGATCTATGATTTTCAATCCAAATTCAAAAATACCAATCATAAGTTTTAAAATATGTTAATAATTCATAAATAATGTAATACATGATTTCAAAATGAATTTGAAAAGTTTCGACTGATCTGGAATTAAGAAACTCTATTCTGCGCTATTTTTCGATTCGAAATAGTCAAAAATAAAATGATGTTATTTTTAAATGAAATTTCATACACATACTCTCTTAACCTACCTAAGAATGAATATAAAATTTATTTTTCCAAAATCACCCAAAAACTGGGTCAAATTGGCCTCGGAGGCCAAAATAGTCTTTTTTATCCTCATTTTGATCCGGTTGTCGGATCGACATGAAATTTTACTGAGACCTCCGATTGGACGTTACAAAACTTTTGGCACCAACCAAAGGTCAATCGAATGTCAGACGCTCCCTCACACTCAGTCGGGGTGCGCTGGTGTGCCTCCTCCTCCTTCATCTTCTTCCTTGGTCACCTTGACCAAAACTTTAGGTTCCTCCCACAAGCCTTAACCCTTTTACTTCTCATCCTTATTTCTCCCTACTCAGTACACCTCTCACCTAATTTTTTGACCTAAACACTCACCACACATCACTCTAACAAACTCCATAATTCTCAAGCTTAGAATTAAGCTTAAACTCATAAAACAAAAAGGTCAAAGTTAACAAAAACTAAGGTTTTTAGTTTATGGCCAGATGTGCAACTTGCATTTTAGCCATCTTCAAAACTTCTAAACCCATTTACAAGGTCACCAATGGATTCCTAAGGTCCATTTTAGCTAGAAAAAACCTTCCCTCCGAAGCTTAACCCCCAAAACCAAGAGATCAAAAACTCACCATGGCCGAAAACTTCATCACCAACACTCCACCACCTCTGACCATGGCAAGCTTTGAAATCACCACCAAAATACTCCTCTACCTCCCCACAACATAGCCATGCCAACCAATTTAACCAAAATGACCTCAAACTCAAAACTTATTTCATAAAAACCTAGAACCCAAAAATTTAAAACATGAATTTGTGCAATTGTAGTGCATGAAATGAAGTTCTAATGATACCAAGAGATTCCTAGCCCTCAAATTAGCCTAGTAGCATACCTTTAATCGTTCAAATCAGCTTCTTCCATAAATCCAAAATTCTAACTTTGATTTTCTCTCTAGCTTCTCTATTCTCCCTCTCTCTTCTATTGGCAGTTCTACCTTAAACAGAGACTTGCTGAAGTGTTTAACACCTCCTCAAACACATCTGGAATCTTGGAGAAGGATGGGGAGAGGAAACAAATGCCATGCAATGGCATTTTTGCAAATAACTCTACTTCAATTTTTTTTAATTCTAATTTTTTTAATAATTATATACATAATAAAACATGCAGCACATAAAAATATTTCCCTTTATTTTTTTCGTACACATGCATGCTCAGGTTTTACAAGAGCTGGGACACACAAGTGGATGTCTTAGGAATGTACCAGTTGAAGCAAAAAATCAAGAACTATGGAAAAGGCCTAAAATTTGGGAAATTAACACACTGTGCTAACAAAAGAAAGCGTATTGAGTCACAAAAGGATAAATTGGCTGAGATTCAAAACAGTTTCCTCCCAAGCTTGTTTCAAGAAGTGGCCAGAGAAATCAAAGTAGAGATAGGAGAAGAGATAGGAGACCTTTGGAAGAAGAGGGAGAAGTACTAGGGACAAAGATCAAGGTTGACGTGGTTGAAATAGGGTGATAGAATCACACGTTTCTTTCATGCCACAACCATACAAAGGAGGCAAAGAAACAAGATAAAAATGCTTAAAAGTGAAGTAGAGGAATGAGTAACCGACAAGCAACTTATAAACTAGTTAATTGAGAAGACTTTCAAGCAATCTACGGAATGGAGGGTAGAAAAAACTATGATAACATTTCGGAGATTATCCCCAACATGGTAACAGCACAAATGAATGCTAGCCTTATAAGAATCCCAATATATGGGAAAAATAGAGCTACAACTTTCAGCCTTGGAGCCACAAAAACACCAGGGACAAATGGCTTTCCTAGCCTTTTCTATTAGAGATACTGGTCAGTTTTTTAAGAAGACTTAATCAAGGCAGTCCAATCCTTTTTCCAATCTAGCTTTATTCTGAAAGAACTAAATAAGACCAATGTAACACTGGTCCCTAAGGTACTTCAACCAGAAAAAAGTGGGGGATTTCAGATCTATTAGTTGCTACAATTTTGCCTACAAAATCATATCTAAGATCCTGGCTTCTTGGATTAAACCCACCGTTGAAAGAATAGTATCACACAACCAAAGTGCATTCAGGGGTGAGAGACAAATTCAAGACAATATCATCATAGCACAAGAAGTAATGCACTCAATGAGGCAGAGGAAAAGGACCAGGAAATACCAAGTGGCCATTAAAATGGATATGGCCAAGCCTATGATAGGGTCGAGTGGGACTTTCAAAAGGATCTTATGCTTAGATTGGGGTTTGATTCAAAGTTGGTGGGGATGATTATGCAATGCATTTCTACTGTCAGGTACAATACTGTTGTAAACGGAGATAGAGTTATTTGGGTGTATCCATCAAGGGGTCTCATGCCAGGGATCCCATATCCTCATTTTTATTCATCATCATCATCACAAAAATGCCTCACAATACTAATCAATCAGGCTATAGAGAGGATGGACTAAAAGTGTAATATCCTAAATTTTTGAAATATATATATAACTTAGTTTAGGTCAATTTATGATATTATTTTTGAAAGGGGATTTAGTGTAATTAATGAATGAGGAATTGTAGAGTTATTGTAGGGTTTCTTTTATTTAGTATATACATATATGTAGGCAGTCAAAAAAAAATGGTGATTAAAAATAAGTTTCCTTGTTGTCCTAGATGTCTACTAATATGTAGATATTCTATTTCCATAGTAATTGATGAGTGGATTTTATACCTACAAATTGATTACTTTCGACTTGATGAAATTGCAAGTTTTCAATTATTTTATGTTCATTTTTATTTGTTTTGTGTGTTTTGATGTTATTTGATAGGAATCATCATTTGGAAGCAAATAAGATCATTTGGAAGGAAACAAGGTCGATTTGGAAGGATTAGCTCACTAGTTTCCCAAAGTTTTGACACAGTGCTTCTGTTTTTCCAATTTTTGAACATGATCTACTTCGAATCTGAAAAAGTGCAAAACATGAAAGTTGTAGATCTGGATGTCTTTTGTATTGTGTCAAAATTTCAGCTCAATCGGACGGTGGAATGAAGAGTTATGACAATTCTACGAAAACTGGTCTGGAGCATTTTAAAAGACAGCAGCGCTGTTCCAGCGCTGAATCAGCGCCCCTGCGCCCACACACTGTCCATGTAGCGCTGTTTCAGCGCAGCTGCTCGTGTACTAGTCCGGGACACGAAATTATGACTTGTTTTGACCCGAAATTGGACTCCAAGGCCTCATATATGCTAGGGTTTGTGTGGGATAAAAAAAATTCTGACTTTTGGGGGCTGAAAACATAGAGAAAACACCAAGGAATTGGAAGAAAATTGAAGACAAGAATCAAGGAATCAACACCAAGAAGATTGGACTTGAAGGCTAGAGAAGGATTGAAGATTGCACCTAAGTTTTCATTCCTTTTCTCTTACTTTTAATTCTTGTTTTTCTGAGATGTTGTTTAATTTGAGAAGGATGTTTTTCAATTACATTATGAACTAAATTTCTATTAAGATTGCAACGGAACCTAATGTTTAGTTAAATTGCTCTACTCTCGTTTCTAGTTCTTGTTGATCATACATGATTTGTTTGTCATATTTTGTGCTTAATGTATGATTGTGTGGCCAACAATTAATTTGATTCTCTAGATGAAATTGGGAGATGAATTCTAGGGATAGATCTAAATATGATGACATACGTCTAGTTTATTCTCCTTAGGGTTGAATAGCTAGGTTTGTGTATAGGATAGGAATATACCTATACGCCGTGTGTAACTTTTATGAGAGTTTGAACTTAATGAATCTATTCCAACTTATTTTGCATAGGAATATAGCAATTTAATTGGGAGAGATATACTTATCTAACTATCAGAAGAGGTTTGATAAATAATTTTGAAGTCTCAGTTAACATCTTATTTTGATCAATTTACTAGAAGGAGAGTAGAAAGATTTATACGAAACATTAGGGGAAGTTGTAATCTTAATTTCTTTTATCCGGGAAATTCAACCCTTGATTATTAAGTTTAGCTTTAGTTTTAAATTTGTGAATTCATAGTTCAACTTCAATTGTTTAAATAAAATTGGATTGATACAAAGTTAGTACTTGAAATTTATTAGCAATAATTCTCCGTGGGAACGATACTCTACTTATCACTTTATTACTTGTTGATCGTGTATACTTGCACGTAAATTGTCAATATCAAATTCGGACAACAGTAACCACTACACAGACGTTAGAATAAGAGAAAGGGGGGAGAGGCTAGGGTTTCAAGTAAAGAAAAAGAAAGAGAAAGAAGGAAGGGATTTAGAGAAGATGGAAGAAAACTAAAAGTTTTGATCGTCAAGGTTAATCTTCATATTGAGATTTAATTTTGTATTTAATAATTATATGTATATATATATTATACATAAGTTTGTAGTATGATACAATCTTTCAAGTAATCCATATGGGTAGATTTATAGGGTTGTAATATGTGAACGCAAATATAATAGAGTGGTATTTGTGTTAAGAAGATATTGGGAAAAGGGGAAAGAAAGAAAAGTTGTAGACCAATCTTTTGGAATTCGTAAGGTTGAAGAAGATGAAATTTTTGAAATTATAAAAACCTCCCCTTAGTTTTAAGTAGTTTTATTTTGATCCCTATACTTTTATAACCTCAAATTTGACTACCATGGAACTTGGTAATTTATAGAACAGACCCAATATGGTTGAAACAAATATGATCATTTCAAAACAGTTCTTGAGTCTTTCAAAATTTCTGAAATTTTGAAACGACTCTTGCAAGTTTCAATTAAGTGTTTAAAAATTATTTGTTACTCTAATAAATCAAATTGAGGTTATATTCTTGAAAAATGGGTCTCTAGAACCTTAAATACTATTCTAAAAAAATTATGGGAGGCCCAAAAACAGAAAAAATCGTTTTTAAATAAATTATACTTTAACTTCAAAAATTTTAAAAATTTTGATTTGACCCCCAAAATTTTAGAAACTTTTTCTAAACAACCTAGAATACTTCCATACTCTATTACCTCATATTAGAAAGGATATTTATATGTAAAAGATATATTAAGTATATATCAATGAGTAAAAAGTATAAAAATTAAATATAAAATAGCGAAAAGACGAAGTTAGGAATAGGGATTGATTGTTATACGTTATTTTGGATTAAATGGTGATTGCATTGAGGTTGAGAAAGAGTGCTTTGAATTGAATTTTGGGAATCAAGGTGAGTAATTTACTACTTCTTTTGAGAGGATTTTCTATATTAAATGTGCGGCTGCATGCGTATAGATTTTTCATGTATATGATATATGTGTTGATGTTTGGGGTTGTAATTGAATGTTTTGAAATTATGAACTGTTATACATGTGAATTTTCGAAAACTTGTGAGATAATTTTATATCCTTGCTTGGGTGATGAAAGAGAAATTTTGTGCGCATTGAGATTAAAACTACATTTTTGGTGCCTGTGAAAATCGTGTTTATGAGACTAGGACTAGGGTTACCAGGTTTAAGTGGTAACAAGCAACTGGGACTGGGTTTACCAGGTTTGAGTGATAACAAACGACTAGGACTGGGGTTACCAGGTCTGAGTGGTAACAAGTGACCGGGTCAATTACCAGGCTAGTGGTAACAAGAGACGGGGTCAGTCATCAAGCTAGTGATGACAAGAGACTGGACCAATTACTAAGCTAGTGGTAACAAACATGATTTGACAAATGTATTTGGGACTGAATGTGTGTGTGAGTGTTTTGGGTTATAAATGTCTTTTCATTTATAAAATTAATTGTCATCATGAAATTTTTTTGTTTAAATGATTATGTGGAAGGGGTTGGGGTACAATTTGTTGTACTTATGTGTGTATCAAAATTTATTTTTATATATAAACTGTAGGATGTATTTTTAAACCTCATTATAGGTGGTTGTTATTCACGGGTCATTGTGCTCACCCAAGCATATAACATTTTTCAAAAAATGATCAGGATGAGGAGTAAGTCTGCTGATATACATGATATTAGAGGACTTGAAGATTTATTTTATTGTAGGTTTTCAAAAATAAATGTCTTTTATAGTTTTGAGACAAATATTCAATTATTTTTGGAATAATGTTACTTATATTTAGAGTGATGAATCTTATTGTTAATTATTGTTGTACATGAGTTTAATAATGATGTTGGTGATGTTTAGTTTATTCCTCTGGTATTCACTAGGTCGATGGATAGGATCACTTTATTATTTGTCTTCTACTGCATTTTGCATTTATTATGCACATGATTGGTTGGTTAAGGCCTTGATGGTTGGTATGCCGCCCACCCTATATGATCCGGGGCAGGGGTGTGACAAAAAGGGCTCGGCATTAGCAGGTCTGGTCCAACTTTCTCTCATTTGGTTTTTGCTAATGACTCAATTTAATTTTCTGCAGCAACCAAGGTTGATTTTCAAGCATTTATGGATATTCTCAACAAGTATTGCTATGCCATAGACAAACTAATCAATCTGAATAAGCCTATAGTGACGTTCAACCATAATAATCACTTTGTCAAGAACTTGCACAACTTCTCAGAATCCCACTCTCACAAAGAGTAGGAGTGTATCTTGGTCTACCAATAGAGTGGGAAAGATCCAAAGTACAAACACTTGAGTGGGTTAAGAAAAGGGTCTTATCAGAAAAGGAATAATTGATAGCTCAACACAATAGGGTTGGCTTGATATGTATATATTAGAAAAGGATTACAAGATGACACATTTATAATGTGCTAATAACATCTAATAACTAATATGATAGCAACTAATGACATCTTAGTATATGACATCTAATATACATCTTATATGACAGCTAATATATATCTTAACATGCTCCCTCAAGCAAATGGGGTTATTGGAGCCCCAATAACTTGTTACTATAAAAATACAGAAGCTTGATGATGATAAATTGTTGGTGAATACATCGGCTATCTGATTGGTCAATCGAACAAATTCCACACGGAGGAAATTTTGTGACACAAGCTCACGTATAAAATGATAGGACAATTCAATGTGCTTAGTGTGAGCATGGAAAATAGGATTTACGGTCAGCTGAATGGTTCCTATGTTATCCGAGTGAAGTACACATGGGAGATCAAGTAGCACACCAAGATCATTCAATAAATAGGAAATCCAAAGCAAATCCATGGTAGCATGGGTAACTGCCTTATACTCCGCTTCAGTACAGCACAAGGCAACAATATCGTGCTTCTTTGCACTCCAAGAAACCAAAGTAAACGCAATGACCCATAGTGGAGTGCCGGGTATCTGGACAACCTGCCCAGTCAGCGTCAACAAAGCTTTGCAACAGGGTAGAGCTATTTGAGGATTATCGAAGACCAAGCACAATAGTGCCTTTGAGATAATGTAAGATTCTCTTGACAGCTTGAAAGTGAGTATCCTGTGGGTCATACATAAATTGGCAGACCAGCTGAACCGAATACAAGATATCAGGTCTAGTAAATGTGAGATATTGTAGAGGACCAACAAGTCGCTTATACTCATGAGGATTAGACAAAGGTACATCGTCATGAAGAGATAATATTTGGCCAGAAACAACTGGAGTGGGAACCAATTTTGCATCTAGCATTCTGGCGCTCTTCAATAATCCAAGAATATACTTGGATTAAGTAAGCTATAATGAATTATGATCTATGACAACCTTTGTACTGAGGAAGTAATGCAAATTACCAAGATCTTTCATCAAAAAATGAGGAGAGTTGATTAATAACAGATGTCAGGAAATGAGAATTCGATCCAGTGAGAATAATATCATCCCACATAGATTTAACACAATAATAATGTATGCTGAAGAGCGTTGAATAAAGAATGAATTATTTGTTTGGCTGCCATGAAAACCAAGAGCACGAAGAGTAGAATTAAAACTCTAAAACCAAGCCTGTGGTGCCAGACGAAGACCATAAATAGTCTTTTTAAGCTTGCAAACATGAGATGGAGATGATGGATTGACAAAGCTAGGCGATTGAGACATATAGACGTCCTCTGTAAGAGTACCATGCAAGAATGCATTTTTAACGTCAAGCTAACGAATAGACCACTATTTAGATAGAGCAAGAGAGAGAACAATGCGAATAGTAGTGGCTTTGGCAACAAGGCTGAAAGTATTATCAAAGTAGATACCTTCCTCTTGCATATAGCTTTTAGCAACAAGTCATGTTTTAAATCTCTCAATAGACCCATCGACCTTCTCCTTGACTTTATAAACCCACTGGCAACCGACTATATTCATGTGAGGGGTACGGGAAAACAGAACCTAAGTATTATTTTGAAGGAGAGCATGGTACTCATCTGTCATGGTCGCAACCCATTGAGGTTGCATGCGGGCATCCTCAAAACTAGCAAGTTCAAGATGTGTATGAGAATGCAATGTGGCGAAAAAAGCACAAGGAAGAACATGCTTACTTGTGTATGTTTTTGGGTTTGAAAATACCGTCCTTACTGCAAGTCACCATCAGGTGAGAGTTGAGCACAAGCATAGGAGGAGGGTCAGATACAACGCACTGTGAGCTAGAGGACAGCTGGATAGGTTTTCGTTGTGGGCTGGAGAACAATGGTTCAGGTGGTGCATCATGGGATAGTGACGGGGCATCGTGACAAGGCCCAAGGAGATAAGTCTGCTGATCGCCAAGAGATGGGCCAAATGTAGGCCCAGGCAGTAAATCATCATCTGGGCATGTAGTGCACGACGCTGATGAGCTAGGTCCATAGTGAGGTGTGTCCAAGGTAGGCCCATGAACATCATCATTTGAATAAGGTCATGGAGAGGATGCATTAGCACGTAGAAAAGAGCCATAATCTTAAGACGTGTCAGTGTCCTTAAAGGGAAAGGAAGATTCATCAAACACAACATGCCATGAGATATAAACTCAACCAATGATAGAATTGAGACATCGATAGCCCTTATGAAAGGGACTATACTCGATAAATATACAGGACACGATTTGGGAGCCAATTTATCTTGACCGTAATCCCCAAGGAAAGCAAGCACAGCCAAAAAAATTTAACATACTATAATCAGGCTGAGTGTTAAATAAGACCTCTTATGGAGATGTGTTACACAAGACACCAGTTGGCAATCGGTTGATCAAGTAGACTGTCGTAGAGAAGGCTTCAAGCCATAAATGGCTAGGTAACATAGCTCGATGCAAAATAGTGAGCCTGACACCACGGATATGGCGATGTTTATGCTCAACCACACCATTTTGCTATAACGTGTGAGGACAAGAGATTTGAATAGCAATACCATTGGTAGTGAGAAAAGATCGAAATGCCCCATCCACAAGCTCTTTGGCACCATCACACTGAAAGCATTTAATGACATGTCCAAACTGGCATTCAGCAAAAGCTTTGAACTAAGAAAAGCATAAGTAGCTATCAGAACGATACTTCATTGGATAGAGCCAGGTAAATCGACTAAAGTCATCCACAAAAATAATATAATAATGATAGCCGGAGACAGTGGTAATAGGTGAGGGACCTCAAATATCACAGTGAACAAGTTCCAAAACATGAGACGAAACACAATTAGACAACCCAAAAGGTAGGCATTTATGTTTGCCAGCTCGGCAAGCATCACAAAATACAATACGAAAAGTATTATCTGAACTACAAATAGATTTATTCGAACACAATCTAGAAATTATTTTTGGAGATGGATAGCCCAAGCGACGATGCCAAACTATCCCAGATCCGGATTGTGAGACCTGCATACTATGTCCACTAATTCATCCAGAACTAGCAGTGATCAACTTTAGGTTGCGGGAAGAGATAGGATAAAGATTGCCTTTAACAGGTCCCTCCAAAAGTGTCTGCCCTGTTCGAAGATCCTTCACAGAGAAACCCCACAAAAATAGATAAACATATACTGATTAGCTTTGGTTAATTGTGCAATACATAAAAAAAATTCTTGTAAGTGAGGAACAAATAGAACATTTGATAAAGAGAGAGAGCGAGAATCATTCTGAATAGACGATTGACTAAGATGTGTAATACAAAGAGAATCACCATTACCAATATTAACACCACGAGTTCCAAAAAAAAGGAACAATATTCTGAAGCAAACCTGGATTGGAAGTCATATGTGAGGTGGAGTCGGAGTCTACTAACGAGTGAGGTTCCACGTTATTCTATGAGGACTCGACGGTAGCATGAGAAACAGAGGAAAGCTGATTAGTGGCCGGAACTGATTGACAATATTGTGCACCATAATTAACACCATAAGTGGGACCATAGGGATGGGTGCCAAGCGATACAAAGTTGGAAAGAGGAGCACCCATCATACCATAAGGGGTCAGTGAAGGAAGCAAAAACGGTATCATTGGTGTGGCGGCAAAATTGGCACAAAAGCCACTGCCAGAAACAGGAGAAACACATCCATTCCAGGGAACAGGGGCCGCATAGCGTTGAGTACAATGATCAGCAAAGTGGCCTTCCATCTTGAAAATTTGGCACCGCCCAATGACCACGTCGGAATATGTTGCCATTAGCATTACCACCATGACCACGATGTCCACCAGAATTGCTCCCACTTGAAATAGAAAAATTACCAAAAACAAGGGAAGAACCGCCGAAACCATGGAGATGACCAAAACTGCAAGTGCCGCCGGCGTGTGATGAGGGAACGCCAGAGCTTAGGCGCGGGCTAGAGAAGGCATCCATGGCAGTGTCAAAAGACTAGAATTGAGTGAAAGGGGACGGCGATAGGGGCTAGGCATCAAACCGATGGATTCTATGTTCACGAACAAGGAGTCTAGCTCTGACTTTGTTGAATGTGATTTGTGTTTCACGTTGGTCCATAAATAAAACAAATTGTTTGTAATCAGTAGCAAGAGGAAGCCCATTAAGGGTGTACGTGACCAAATCAGAATCAACAACGTGGTGGTTGACTGCGACCAATTGATCGGCAAGGCTTTTGACCCGAAGGAAATATGTTTCTATAGTGTTAGAGCCCATGTTAACACTAGAAAGTTGACGATGAAGAAGGTCGAATTTGGACAAAGTATCTTGAATAAACAGTTTCTTCAAGGTTTCATAGACTTCACGTGTTGTGGTGAGGCCAAGGACATGGCCAATGGCAACAGGGAATAAGTTCCTTTGAGACAGGAAAGAATGAATTGGTCAGCCTGAAACCAGTCGGAGTATGCTGGATTAGCTTGAGATTTGCCATCGATTGTAAGGGTTGTCGTTGGAGGAGAAACGGAACCATTGACATGGCTTAAGAGGTCATGGCATGTGAGAAAAGAAAGAAGCTGATCCTTCCATAAAAGAAAATTTTTTGAGTCCAGAAATAAAGAGATATAATTTCTGACATTGACTAAGGGAACAATGAAGGGGGAAACATAGGTGGCAAAAGTAGAAGGGGCCATGGTGCTACAGGGAAGAACACAGGAAAGACAAAGCTCCGATACCAAAAAAATGAATAATTGATAGCTCAACACAATAGGGTTGGCTTGATCTGTATATATTAGAAAAGGATTACAAGATGACACGTTTACAATGTGCTAATAATAGCTAATAACTAATATGACAACTTAGTATATGACCACTAATATGCATCTTATATGACAGTTAATATATATCTTAACATTATCCAAGATAGCGAGTTGGAAAGAAAAATTTCTAAATCATGCAGGGAGAGAGGTTATTATCAAGTTGGTAGTACAAGCCCTTCCATCTTACGCCATGATGATCTTTAAATTCCTGAAATCTTTCTGTCAACAACTTTCTGCCTACATTAAAAGGTGCTGGTGGAACAAAGCATCGGAGGAAAGAGGAATTCATTGACAGGCTTGGAGCATACTAGCAAAAAGTAAGAAAGGGGGAGGATTAGGATTCAGAGACCTCGAGAATTTTAACAAGGCATTGTTGGCCAAACAACTTTGGAGGTTCCTAAGTAATCCTGATTCACTCAGGGTTAAAGTCCTCCAGGACAAGTACTACAAAGAAAAATCAATATGGGAGGTCAACCTAAAAATAGCAAACTTATGGATCTGAAAAAGCTTGTTGGAAGGGAAGGAGGCTCTACAAAAAGGGTGTATTTGGAAGGTGTGCAATGGAGCCAATATTAGATGTTGGGAAGATTCTTGGGTTCTAGGTTATCAAAGAGTTCCTAACTCAAACCAAAGCAATACCCAAAGAGTTCATGAGCTTATTCAACCACCCGACAACATAAGGAATGTTACTCTAGTCCAAGAAACTTATGCACCAGAAATCTCGAAAGAAATTCTCAATATTCCACTTGGTGAAACGCAACAGCAAGATGAGATAAAAGCCAGATAAGCACAACATACTAGAACAAGTTACTACTTAGTGAAAAGTGGATACCACCTGCTCCAACAATCCCAGACTAAAAGCCAGATAAGCACAAAAATAAGCTCCTTCTTCTAGATTCCTAAAGCACTATGGAGTGGAATATGGAATAGTCAGGCTATTGCAGCCAATACAAAAACTCAATAGGGAGGAGAGGAGAATGGCAAAGAACCAACTCAACCTCAAACAGAGGTGGAATGGACTCCCCCTCCAACAGGGTGGGTAAAAATTAATTGTGACAGCGCCTTGGTGGAGAAAAACAAGAAAGCCTCATATGTTGTGGTAATGCACAATCATAATGGGCAGCTTATTGATGGGGCATCGACAAATGTGATAATGGCATCACCATTGGCAACTGAAGCTAGCGCAATAAGAAGAGCATGTAGAATGGCATTATTGAGTCAGATTCTAAGAGCTTAATTGATTTGCTAAACCAAAGCCCTACAACACCAATTAGGTAGATTGAAGTAATCCAGCAGGATATATATACTACTATGCACAATAGCTTACAAAGGTCAAATTCTGCCATGTGAGAAAATCCTGCAACTTCTTATCACAAATAGTGGCTTCACAGTGTGGACAAGGAACCCGTACCCTGAACTAAGTATCAGCCCCCCCAACTAAAAAAGTTACAAGTTATTCTTAGGGAGTCCAGGGTTGGGATTGGGTAAAGTACATCACAAACTTGAATTTACAGTTTTTTATTAATGAAATTTTACATTTTGACCACAAAAAAAGTAGTATAAATTGGATAAAAAAAATATGAAAATTGGATCAATTTGATTAAACTTGACAATCTTTTTGGTGCAATTAGGTGGAGCATGGAACTATTATTTTTTGGAAGTGTTGAGCTTGAGGGCCACAATTTTTTGAGGTCTTCTTGACAGTGTAGACAAATTATGTATGTGACATGTTAAACACGTTTAATAAATAGGTCGTATTCGGGTGAGACTTATCAAACTGTTTATCACACCTTTACCTGTTTAAATAAAATTAATATAATAATAAATTAATAATTATTTTAAAAAATTAGCAAAAAATAAAGAAATCAATACCAAAAAAAATTAAATTAGTAGTTTAAAGACAAAGGGGAGAAGATGGAGAGCACTTAAAAGACAAAGGCAAATCAATGTCTTTTAATTTTTTTCCCATATTGACAAATGAAGGGAGATGGGGAGGGTTGAGTTGCCTATAAAAGACAATGACCTCTTGCGTTTTTTTTATAAGATTTCAAGTCTCATTTTTATGAGATTTGGTTAAAAATTCTTTTTTTAGGCAAGTACAATTGGTAGTAAAAAAAATTGGAGTATTAAAATTTGTTGACATAATTTTTTTAATATTAAACAGGTTAAACGAGTCGGGTCGTGTTACCCGTTTATTAAACGTGTCATGTTTGTGTTGAGATTTTTCACCCGTTTATTAAATGTGTCGTATACAGGTTCACATATTTTTCAGTAGTCACCCATTTAACTCGACACGTTTGACACCCTATTTGTACTTTCCCTAATTTCTTTAGAAGTATTCTTATTAATAAAATTTCACCTCACTAAGTTGATGTTTTTTTATAATTTATTTTTCTATAGAAACTTTTAGGACACGATAAGAAAGTATATAAATTGTTAATATAGGTCATATTTGGTAACGTTTTTGTTTTTCATTTTTTTAAAATAAAAAACAAAAAACATTTTTTTTTTTATTTTTGAAAATCGCCCCTCGTTTACAAAACGGTGGCAGAAAAAAAAATCGGTTATCAAACGATTTTTTTCTTGTTTACTCTAAAAATCAAAATAAAAACGAAAAATAGAACCGCTACCCAATTGAGCCATAGGTTGTCGTTTTCATAAGATCTTATTTTACAAAAAATTATGTTGAAATGTTTTGAATTTATTAGGTCAAAAAATTTATTGGGCCTCCTAAATGGAATATGTGTATTATTTTCCTCTTTTTAATGCAAATTTTTTTAAAGGGTAATTTGGAAGGCAGTACAAAAATTTAGATTTATTTGAGCTAAACTACATTAAGAAAACTTATTTGGTCCTAAGTGCATTTTTTTGAAAAAAAAGACTAAAATGGTATTTATTACTCTATTACACTCTCTCTCCCCTATTTTCTCTCTCTTTCACTCTCTACCTTTATTTTCTTATTCTCTCCCTTTTTCTCTCTATCTCTTTATATCAACGTTACAACAATACAATTACACTAATCAGTTATACCAATTAGTTATAATTACCCTATAATGCACTAAACAATAACTCATGTGTTCTAATAAATCAAACAGTTATATGAAATTACAACACCATCTCAATTTGTCATTCAGTTATTTACATAAATCAAAGAGTTACACTATTTAGTAACACGACATGGTTACACAAATTATATACACCAAATTGAGTTTATCATTACACTAAAGATTTTGTCATTATACTAAATTTAGTATATATGATTGACGTAACAATATCACGATTCTAAATAGTGCAACTATTTAATTTATGTAAACAATTGAATGACAAATTGAATTAGTGTTATAAAATTGTGTAATTATTTGGTGTAATTATTTAGTTTATTAGAACGCATGAATAACTGTTTTGTATATTATAAGATAATTGTAACTGATTGGTGTAAGTAATTAATGTAATTGTGTTCTTGTAATGTTGATATAAATAGAGAAAGAAAAAAATAGATACAGAGAAATGGTTAGAGAAAATAAGGGGAAGAGAGAGATGAAAAAATAAATCAAATATTTATATATTTTTAAAAAAATATTAATGATAGATATGGGGAGAAAATAGGGGAGAGATGGGAAAGTAATGGAGAAAGAGAGAGATGGAGAAAAAAGGAGAGACATAGGGAGAAAGTCTAATGAAATCTTTACATATTTAATTAGATATATAACTGTCAATTAAAAATGCATAATTTAATTAAAGATATTTAGGCAAAATAGTTTTAATTTTATTTAAATTTTGTACCTAAACCGGAATACCTTTGATAAAAATAGACTGAGTATAGAATAGGATGTCTTGGTAGAATACAAAGGTTTTTGCTGGATGAGAAGGGACAAAGGTCCAATCTTTTCCAAGATAGACATTGATTAATTCAATTGGGTTATTTGGGTTGGCCAAATGAGCATAAGGTCCAATCTTTTCCAAGATAGACATTGATTAATTCAATTGGGTTATTTGGGTTGGCCAAATGAGCATGGGCTGGTTCAATGGCAAAGACATTAACGGCTGAGCTCTTATTGGTGTAATCTGTTTTTGGTCCTGTAAGAATATTGGATACAGGTCCAGAATGGGAGAATGGGTCAACTAGAAGGCTAGTTGTTGGTGGCGCTTGTTGGGTCATTTGGGAGAAAGTTGATGGGGTTACTAAGGTAGGCCGAATAGGTTGGCTTAATAGGCCAACGGGTCTAATCCACCCCTAACAGGTCTACCAAATTTTCATTACTTCATGGTTCATTTGGATTAGTCTGAATTTAGTGGGAATATTTTTCTCATTAAATCCTTTAATGTATGGAAGTTCAACCGTATGTTTTTCCCTATGCCAGAAGGCTGTAGGAAGCATAGAGCAAACTTCGATTTTACTCCATCTCCTACAGCATCTTACTCTAGGTTTAAAGAGGAAGAAGATAAAAAAGAAGATGATTTTACTCCATCTCCTACAGCCTCTATCACTCCTTCTGACTTTGAAAACCATAAACCTAGCCCTAATTTAAGTCACCAACTATATGTCATAAACAAAGAACCTTCAACTTTGTTTTTACCTGACATGACCAAATTATTAAAAAACATGACTGATAATAAATCTAAATATAAGAAATTTTTCAAAAAATTTAATCCTGAACAAAGAAAAGAACTTAAGATTCAATGGGTTAAAACAATGCATAAATTGGAATCTGAAATTCAATTCTTTGACTATCTTGATTCTTGTCACAAAGATGTAAAAGTAATCACAAAACACAGGTGGAAAACAACTGACTCTGGAACTGTAAGTAGTAGTCATCCTCCTGCACAAGCCTTTACTTTTAATCTTGCCAATCAAGAAATCACAGCTTCACCATTCAAAATTCCTCCTCCTGAATCTGATAAGGCCTCTACTGAACAAGCAGCCTTAAATGGTCATAGGTCAGTGAATCATATTCTATGATTCTAGAGTCCTTACCAAGGGCTTCTCTGATCTTATGGAAAAATAAATTAGGTAAACCATTAACAAATTTTTCTTTCCAGAATGATTTATTATAATCTGGTCGAAGTATTACTCTGTTAATAAAAACATCTTTATACCACCTAAAATCACTAAGTGTGGGACACCTAAGGTTGCTAAGCTGGTCATGAATCCTAGCTTCAAAGGTGCTTGGTGTTCCAACAAAATGCTTTACAATGGTAAAAATTATAGTATTTAAACCATCAGGTTTTGCTCTTCCTATGGTTTCATCAAAGATTGGAATGTCATCATCATCAGTAACAACAACATTTTTGATCTCATCCCTAGATTCTGATGTGAGGTAATTATCCCACCAATTTCTTAGTACGCCTGTAAATCCTGAGGTGACTAAGTCAACAATCTGGGGTTCTGGATCATTCATGTTGGTTACATAACTGTTGATAACCATGGACATGTGATATATTTTATTCATGATTTCTTGTTCACTTAAACCATCTATGTTCCATTCATAGAGTTTGTTTGATTGAACAGAGAATTGGTTTGAGATATTCCTTTCCTCGTATTGGATATCTGGAGGAGTAGGTTTAGGATACCAGTTCTTTGTGGAAC
>CM042192.1:13385223-13405429 GCA_023539305.1 Ilex asprella | reverse complement strand
CCTTCCCTTGAATCTACCGATGTGGGATTCAAGTCAAGACAACTTTTATAGGCAAGTGAGGAGGCTTCATTCCCTTGAATCTACCGATGTGGGATTCAAGACAAGGTGAATCCCACATCGGTAGATTCAAGGGAATGAGACCTGCTCACTTGCCTATAAAAAGTTGTCTTGACTTGAATCCCACATCGGTAGATTCAAGGGAAGGAGACCTCTTCCCTTGCCTATAAAATGTTGAAGTCCATTCCTTTCATCATTCAACTTTTTCACTTATTTTTGCAAGTGTCCACTAATTAAAAATCTTTTAATTAAGAGAGTACAAATATTGTGGATAGTTAATTTTAATAAATTTTGATTATTTTTTTAAATAATTATTAATTTTTTATTATTTTTAATTTAATTAAACGGGTGATAAACGGGTTAGCATGTCTCATCCGAACACGACTCGTTTATTAAATGTGTTAAACGGGTTGACCCGTTTATCACTCGAACCCGTTAAGGTCTCACTCAAACCCGTTTAATCAACGGTTAATCGTGTCGATTAATCGTGTTGTGTTGAATTTTGACAGGCCTACTTACAAAGTCCCCGAACAGTCCGGGAAGTTTAGAAGCTCGCGAGGATGCTTGTTGCACTAAACCGCTTTATTTTCCGCTTGTCGGACAAATGCAAGCCCTTCTTTAGCGCCATTAGAAGAGCAGGAAAGGGCACTTGGAGTCAAGAGTGTGAAGATTCCCTTAGAGGGATTAAGGAGTACCACATAGTCCTCCCAACCTTGTCCGTCCCAACTAGGGGGAGATGTTATTCCTCTACTTGGCTGTGTCGGAATTCGCAGTTAATAGAGTGTTTATCCGTGAGCATGAACATGAACAAAAACTGATATACTACATGAGCAAGGATTTATTAGAGGCAGAGACAAGGTACCTACCCTTAGAAAATTGGTGTTAGCTTTGTTCACAGCCGCAAGGAAGTTAAAACACTACTTCCAAGCGCACCCAATTACCGTTCTGACTGATCAGCCTTTGAAATCCATCTTAAGGAAGACGGATCTCTCGAAAAGAATCTCTAAATGGGAAGTAGAGATGGGAGAATGTGATATCCATTTCAAACCCCGAGTTGCCATAAAAGGGCAGGTGATAGCAGACTTTGTAGCAGAATTTTCCAAAGAGGCTCCCATCCTAGAAGGATCTACCCTCGTCGGGGAAGAGACCTTGGTAGCAGGTCAAGGGCTCCTCTAAAGCATATATATGGACGGATCCTCCAACAACAGAGATTTCAGAATCGGAGTACTGCTAATCTCCCCAGACAAAGTCGTAACGGAACAAGCCATTCGGCTAGGTTTTAAGGCATCCAACAACGAGGTAGAGTACGAAGCCCTTATCTCCGGGCTCAAACTTGCGGAGGCTGCCAGATCCACAAAGCTGACCGTCCACTATGACTTCATGCTGGTAGTCAACCAAATTAATAGAAAGTTTGAGACAAGGGACTCCATGATGAAAGCTTGCCATCACAAAGCCATGACTCTGCTTCGCAAGTTCAAAAAAGTCGAAGTTAAGTAGGTCCCTCGGGATAAGAATGCCCACGCCGATGCCCTGGCTTGTTTAGCCTCGCCGCTGGATTCCACCATGACGCGAAGGATCACCGTGGAGTATCTTTTCCACTCTAGCATAGGTGAAGCCTTTAGGGTAACCGTCGTCTAGGAAATGGAGGAGCCTCCAAGCTGGATCGACTTTCTACTCAAGTTCCTCTTTTCTAGGGAACTCCTTGAATTCCCTAAGGAAGCTAGGAGAATAAAATTGAGGGACCCTAGGTTCTAGATCTCTCCGGTTCAGAAGCTATATCAAAAGTCTTTCTTCAGACCATAACTACCGTGCATTCGGGAAGACAAGGTCTAACCCCTCCCTGTATGAGGTGCGTGAAGGGATATGTGGGGGGCACTCAGGTGGGCGATCCATGGCTCACTGCATCATGTTCCAGGGGTATTGGTGGTCGCGAATGCAAAAGGACGCGCAGGCTTGTGTTCGAAAATGCGATCAATGTTAGAGGTTCGCTCCAGTCATCAAGCAGCCTGCACGGGACTTGTATCCATTGACTAGTCCTTGGCCATTTGCTCAATGGGGACTTAACCTGGTCGGATCCTTTCCAAGGGCTCCTGGAAACAAAAGGTTCCTAATAGTAGGGACCGATTATTTTACGAAGTGGGTAGAGGCGGAGCCCTTTGCCTATATCAAGGCTATAGACACTAAAAAATTTGTATGGAAGAACATTGTGACAAGGTTTGGGGTCCCCTATGCACTAGTGTCAGATAACGGAACCCAATTCAACAGCGGACATTTCAAGTCTTTTTGTGAGCACCTCAGGATCCGGAACTACTACTCCACTCTTGCCTATCCGCAAGCCAATGGACAAGCCAAGTCCTGAAAAAAGATTATCATCAATAGAATCAAGAAGAGGCTGGAAAAGGCCAAGAAAAAATGGGTAGAGGAGTTCCTGAATGTCTTATGGGCATACAAGACTACCCCTCAGACCTCCACTAGAGAAACTCCCTACGCTTTGGCATATGGAGTAGAGGCGGTCATCTTGTTAGAATTCAATCTCCCCACTATAAGGACGCAGGCCTTCGACACTGGTAATGCCTAAACATGGACCTCGCAAAGGAAAAAAAAGAGGTAGTTGCCTTGAGGTTGACCAAGTACTAAAAAGGGGTATCCAAACTCTACAATAGAAGGGTCACAACCCAAGAATTCCAGATAGGTGACCTGGTACTCAAAAGAGTGGTAGCTAACACCCCGGATCCAGTAGGCGGAAAGATGGGGCTCAACTAAGAAGGACCATAAAAAGTCACGTCGGTTGGGGTTTTAGGTCATACAAAATGGAAGACTTGGAGGGAAATGATGTAATTCGTCCTTAGAATGTAATGAATTTGAAGAATTACTACTTTTGACAAAGAAAAATTCATTTTTATAAAGGATCCTAGAAAGGGCATGGCCCTAGAAGCAGTCAAAGACTCCTGCTTCCGAATAAGAATAATTGCCAGCCTCCTGGAAAGGGCATGGCCTTGGAAGCAGAGTCAAGGACTTCTGCTTTCAAATAAGAATAGGAGTCAGCCTTCTGGAAAGGGCATGGCCCTAGAAGCAGAGTCAAGGACTCCTGCTTCCGAATAAGAACATGAGCCAGCCTCCTAGAAAGGGCACGACCCTTGAAGTAGTTACCGACTCTTGCTTTTGAATAAAAACAGGAGCCAGCCTCTCGGGAAGAACATGACCTGGAAGCGGAGTCAAGGACTCCTGCTCCCATATAAGAATAGGAGCCAACCTCTTGGAAAGGACGAGATCCTTGGGGCTGGGACTCTGAAACCCTGGCCATCAGCTTTCATATAGGGACATGACCCATGAATGGCAAATGACCCTTACATAAGGGGTCCCGATCGGCTGCCCTACTCAGGGGAAGGTCAACCACAGATATGCTTACACAAGTATGTGGGTGTGGGACCCAAAGACCAAGTGTTGGCAAGACATGTGGGAATCCCGTCCCCTCGGATCGACCTATGAAAAAGATGAAGCTAACCGGAGTAAAAGGATGGTCGATGCCCTTGGAGCTAAGGGGCATGTATGCGATACAAGTTTGTTCTATTTAGTTAGAAATTGTTAGAAGTTATAAACAAGGCACGCAAACAACAAAGCATGAGTAAAAGAAAATTTCTCCAACGGTATTATCTCATTCAAAAGGAAAAGGGGATTTGCGTCCCCAAGGATACAAAAACAAATAAGGAAATCACAAATGCAGGATAAAAATGACTAGGCTGCCGGAGAAAAGGGCTGAAAACTTCACCGGTGTCAGCAAGAGGAGCCTCGCTGAAAAGTTCTTCAATACTAGGAGAGAAGGCCACGTCAGCAACATCAGCAGATGCAGGGTCGACATCAACAGGTATAGGGTCTACAGGAGTAGGAGGCGTGGGGTTGACAAGGGCAGGGGCCACCACCAGCTCGGGGGCTGGGAGATCGACCATTGGAGGGATGGCATTCCCTTCAAAAGGTTCCCCTAGGCCTTGAACTCAGGCGTCAGCTATATCTTCAGTGGCAACCTCGACCGCAGCCTGTAGCATATCCTCCGAATGCACATACTCGTGCATTTAGAACCAAGGGGACTCTGGAGGAACCCCTAACTCTCAGAGTGCTGCGTCTCAGCCCTTCTTGAAAAATTCTTTCTTGTTGTCTTCAAGGGTGACTAGGACATCGTCGGCGCACTCCTCCCTGATCTGTTCCTTCGACTTCTTGAGGGCCTCTACCTCAAGTCTAAGCTTGTTAAGCTCCTGGGTAAAGGTCAGGCAATTTTGCTCTACCTCCCCTGCCTCGGGCTCAGACGAGGACAATTGCTGCGTTGCCTCAGTGATCCTCCTTTTAGCGTTGGCGAGGGCCACATTCAGCTTTTCAATGCTAAGCCTGGCCGACTCAGCATCCTTCAATAACTGCTCTATCTAGGTTGCCTAGGCCAACAGGGTGTTGTCCCTGGCAGCCACTTCTTCATTGGCAGTAGCTAAGGCAATCTCGGCCTTGGTCTTCTCCCGCTCAAAGCGCAGGTGGTTCTGCCCTGCAGCATGGTAGCGCGCTACGATAACTAATATTTGTTGGGTGCCCTGTTCCAGAGAAAACAAAAGGTTACACCAAGTCTAGAGGGAATGATTGAGGAGCAATGATTGAACTTCCCTCCAAGGAATGATGGATAATAGAGTGGAATAAGACATTAGTCGACTGCTCCTGGTGCACCTCCACGTCGGCATCAAAATGGAGGGTTTCGTTCACGCCAAAGGTAACGTGAGGGTCCTAGATGATGGAATCATTAACCCGGATCGCCCTCTCCTGTTGATATTGATGAACGGCCCGAGGCCATCATTCCTCGACAGCTATCATCGACGGAAGAGGGGGGGTTTTGTTGATCCTGTTGCTGTTGCTGCTGTTATTGTGGCAGTTGTTGGTACTGTGGTTGTTGCTGCTATTGTTTGATCCTCCTTTCCTCTTCGATCAGGGGGTCCCAATCACGGATCTGACCCCGACCTGAGGATCTAGGCGATATGAGAAGAGGAGGGATGTTGATGTTTGGTGCTAGTTCTCGGCGTGTAAGGGGGAACATTGTCGGCGGACCCCCTGCCCCTCAAAGCGGCCCTCCTGTTCAAAAAGTTGAGGTCTATGCATGGTTGACGCGACATTGTTATCTCAAGTGCATCTTCCTGGTCTAAAGTCTGAAGAATATTGAAGTGGGGCCACGCCTCCCTTCCTGAAGTGCAAACCTCGGCCCGAACAGTGGTAGAAGGCTCTCTTGTCTCTGCCTCCTCTTCAGCTACCCCTTCTACCTCGTCCTCAGGGGCTTTATCTGGATCGTCTTCCAAATTTTGTTCAAAGTCCTGATCAAAGAGCTCGGACCACTTAAAAGGGTCAAAGGGTTGGGGGAGTTGAGAAAATTTCTTGTACTCCGGGGTGTTGCGCAGAAGTACATGAGAAATTTGGCCTAGTCCATTACCGGTGAAACTCCAAATAATAACAAGGTCATTGAAGTTGAGCAAATGCCGAGCCGGGGGAGCAGCTTCGCGAGTGGAGACATCTGCACAAAACAAGAAAATGTTAGTACTTTGCAAAATTCTATTCAAAATAGAAACTAAAGACAGCCATAAGGAGAGGGAGAAACCAACGTACGTATTGTTCGCCACTCCTTGGGGCAGGACAAGTCGTTGTACTCGGGTCCGACCCCCTTTTCCCAAGCGTCGCTGAAGACTAGCAGATTATCCCTGTACCCCTTATCTGAGTCAAGGAAATGGGTCACGAGGTACATGGAGGTGTCTTGGGCCTTGAGATAGAAGTTTTGCTGAGGCATTACCCTCAGAGAGGTATAGCATAATAGGATATCCTCGAAGCTGAGGTTTACCCCAAGGCGCTAAAGACATTCAATGACCCCCATTATTATCCTGAAGACATTCAAACAACATTGCCTAGGGAAAAGGCAAAATCGGGATAGAAACTGAAGAAGAAGAGGGGGAAGGTGGAATCTAATTCCACCCTCAATAATGGCCTTGGTATAGAAAGACCTGGCGTCCTTGGTGTTGACGTTGTGACGAAGGCGGGCTGGGTCAAAATCGTTAACATCGACATTACTTTGGATGGCGTAATGGGCCTTGAAATTAGTAATTTGTTGAACGCTCTCAACTTGATACTTCCTCGACCTTGAGGGCCCAACCTCTTAGGCCTCAGTGGCAGGGCGACATCTTGGAATTTTCACAAAAGTGGAGTTTTTCTCTAAAAGGCGGGAATCCTAAAAGTTTTTATTTTTGGGTGATGAAGAAGGGTGATAGGAACCAGAAAGGTGACCAGCGCCGGAAAAGGCTATAAAAGGATGCCTAGAAGATGAGAGGCTTACCGAAAATACAAAAAAAAAAAAAGAGAAAACAGGGAAGAAATAAAGCCTTAAAGACAAAGACTCACCAGGGAACAGTGGGCAAAGGAAACTCGAAGCTTGAAGGAAGCTTGGTTTTTTCCATTGAAGATTGGAAGGGAGGCAATGGGGTTTTCTTGACGATCCTGCTTCTTCTCCGGTGATGACTGGACAAAGGGGCATTTTCGTTCTTCTTCAGCAACAGCTTTCCGATGGGATTTTCGGCAAAGAGCTTGAGAGAACGAGAAATCAAAAGTGGAGAATGAAAGGGGAGGCTTTGTTTATATAGAGGTCTGTTCCCCCATCATTATGCACAAAACACGAAAGGGCGCATTTAATGCCCACAATCTCCAAATGACAGGAAAATGGCTAAGGAAATGATGAGGCAGTTGGGACAGTTACAAGCCCTTTCACCTTTTGACAACACGTGTCCCCTCCGTATGAAGATCAAAAGCCTTAGCGGTAGTTGATGGGACATTCCTGGATGGGTCTAGAACATCAACATGTGTCCTCAGCTCCGAAGTACACCTAACTCTATAAATCAAGCCACGTGTCCTCGGACTCTAGCGACCCTGCTTAGGCGATAGTATGCCCTCAGAGCCGAGGCGCCCCTTTTTTCTCTTCTTTGACACGTTCACCTCGGCCCCAAAGGTACCCCCTACCCCGAGATAGACACAAGACTGAAGCCCTACTCTCACCACGTGTCTCTTGCTCCTATGAAGACAAGTGATTGATAGGTGACCAGCCCCAGAAAGGCTAGCCATCATGAAGGAACTCTGCACAATGGTGTCAGAATATCAGAATAACCAAGACATTCAACCAAAGGGATGTAGACATGTGGCTTGTGATGCATAGTTAGGAGTTAAAAGACAGAAGCATCCCTACTGACATACGACAGAGACAAGCAAGCATTTAATGAAATCCTTAGTTGATGGAACATCAGAGATGGCTTGAGAGGCCAAAGAAAGGGGAATTAAATGCTCCAGAGCCAGGACATTTAATGTTTCATCATTTAAAGGAAGGGTATTAAATGCTCTAGGAATCGAGCATTTAATATCCTTGTTTTAAAAAAAGAACATTAAGTGCTAGAGGCGCTGAACAATTAATAACGGGGTCTTCCCCATGCAAAACAGGGGGCACGCTGCCCATCAATGTGTGCTACCTACTGAGTAGGCCCTCCAGAAATGATGAGCTTCTATTTGGTATAAATAGACTCCAAAAATAAAATGTAAAGGTACGCAAAATAACTCCTCAAGATACATACATTGTTTTCTTCTTCCCCTCTCTCAAATACTGACTTGATCGTCAGAGGGGATACGCCAGAAAACACCCCAGCACCCTTCGAACTTGTTTCCTGTGTTCCAGGTATTCTTCTTTACATCTGAGGATCGACGGGGTACCCCAGAAACAATTCTTCACCACTCCTTAAAATCCCTTTGGCCCTCTCAATCTATTCCTCGCGATAAAACACCCAATTTTTTCGACGAATACGAGTTCACCACAAGAGAGATCTGTTATTTTTATTATTGTGCAAAAATCAGCACGCACAATTTCTACCACCCATTTGGAGATGAATTCTCAGCTCTCATTATAACAAAAAATGGTTTTACCAGGGAAACATTTCCCCAGCAAAATATGTCCGTTGCTAAAAGTTATGGCCAAAGAAATGTTTTTGCGGGTAATTCTAGATTAATAGGAAAATCCTTTGCTGGCTATTGTTATGCCTTCAACAAAGAAATACTACCTTTACCAATAAAATATCTCTCTGGGAAAAATAATATTTTTAAGTGTTTCTTCACCACTTTAGAAATTCATTAATCTATAAAAATGAGTAATGTTAGATGGACTTAAAAATTAGACTTGATAATCTCAACGGTAGTAAGTCTTAATAAATGTTGGGACCCATAGTGAAATCAATAATTGCAATTATCAAGTTTAATTTTTAAGTTTATATATTATAAGAATACCTGATAAAGATAATAAACAATAAACAATAAATAAGATCAATCCAGACATGATAAACTAATATCATATTTGAAGAATTTTAGACCATACTACATCTTCCATTTACATCTTCTGCTGCGTTCGTAGCTCTTCTACCGCCAGTTCGTTCCCCTCATCTCCCCCCCTCTCTCTCTCTCTCTCTCTGTGTGTGTTTTTTATCACCCATTGTTCTTTTGCAAATGGATGCACCCACTCTCCTTTTGTGCTCGATAATGGACATTCTTGAAATGATCTATCTCACCAGGCTCTTGCTCGGTCTCTGTATCTCCGTTGTGTCATGCGTGTAGTGTAAAACATGATATTACATATTACAAGCAAATGGTTAAGGAATACAATTAACACGTATCTTACCTTCTCATAACGGTGCCAAAAAAAGGACTTAGAACCTGCTATGTGGTTGGCTATCTACTTGGATCTATTCTCAGCATTTGTTTTACTCATTTTCTGCAATCAAAATACTAAACATTGTGAACTGCAAGACAAAAATCTATTACACAAGAGAAACAGTAATGCTATACTGATCAAATTTGGAGACCAAATTTGGAGCCGAAATGACATGACAACTGATTTGGGTTTTTTATTTGGTGTCATGTCATTTAGGCTCTAATAAAAACTTCAAATAATATGATGTCATGTCATTTGAATTTTACATTAAATTTCTCCAAGCTAAAAGGTCACACAAAATTTTCCATTTCTCCACAGCGACAACTTCAGGTGTGTGGCGGACAGCCTGCTCGTAAGTAGCAAACTGTTTGTAATGTTTGTGTAAGTCACGACGATGCTGTCCCAAAATATCTGTCATCATGTCATTAACTGCACTCCTCATAAGAAAATCATTCATGTGAGAAGTTAGTCCATATTCGTATCAACATCTCATTTCAAATATAAAAAAAAGAACAAATGTAAAAAAGTTGAAAATAGGTTATAAGATACCTCTAGACACTGGTAGACATGTTGTTTGTCGGTGACCATGACAGCAAGCCATCCCAAAGTCGATACCGGGATGAAAGATCGACATAAGATTCCTACCTCTGTCGTAAACTCCTTGGAATTGTCCCCAACAGGTCTAAGGCACCGCTCAATGAAATACACGGGCAACTTAACACCACCACGGCCGGTTACCCAATATATGTAGTGACACAACCCTTGTGTCCTACCCTATCCCTTTCTCTTTGTTGATGTACCTGCCACAACAAATATAAAAGAAATAATATGCACATTGCACAGGATGATTCCTACAATCGATTCGAGACCCGATCGTGTTGCTGGTGAACCCTGAAACAATCACAAGGTTAAGAAAAGGGGGCCAGGCGTCCGCCCAGTTTATCCCCTCTGAAGCTTAAGTTAGTAAGAATGGGAGGATCAAGCTCAATTCAGTATGCTTCGTGATTTGATTTTGCGTACCTTCATTCATCTTTTTGAAGGGTATTTATACCTGCACTTGAAATGATTGCTCTGACACAGAGGCTATCTCATCATTTAATGCCTTTCACACTTACCCATGCATAATGATTGGCCCTTGCCTAGATTCTTGTGTCCTCAATACTCGGCGGACGGGATCGGCCTTTGAGGCCACGCTGAGAACTGCCTGCTACGTCCGAGTACTCGAGTGCCTATGAACGACGTCTGACACCTACTCCCAAGTAGTCAGCGTCTAGGTGGTTAACATTGGTTACTTTGTGCTCGGGGTCTCAACCGTTAATGCACCCACTCATGATTGTCAGGTTAGGTCTTCGAGGGTGCAGAGGCTTATTAAATGCTCTATCTGATTCACTCACGTCTCCATAAATGCTAGGTCACGTCGCATTAATTGCTTGTCAAAGGTTGTACTCGACTTCACAAAAATATCTCTTCTCGGCTTTTCATCAGCTACACCTGCACACCTGCACACCTGTCGCCTTGGGGGCCGTTTAGCCACCTCGAGTCCCTTCAACTGTCCCCGAGCCTCTATTCTTTTTTGCGGCGTAGGACAAGTGGAGCAAGAAGAGTGGAGGCTTACTTGGATACGGCTATTAAAGAGGGGCGGTTACTTACACGTCTTGAACCGCCCCTTTTCAAATCCCCTAATGATAAGTGTATTCTCGATTCCCGCTCTCTCCCCTTCCTATAAATAGGGAAAGTTTTGGCTATTTGGGAACTTTGCAATTTGCAGTTTCGAATTTCCTTCAAGCAATCATCTCCCGAGCAATCTTGTTTCTTCCTCCGAGAACTCTTTTACGAAGGACTGCTCTATAAGTACTCTTCTCATTCTGTTTTCCCCATATTTTCTTCTCCCACTGTCTTCACTAATGGCCAGAAATCATAGAGGTGAGGTGAGGGACTCTCCACCACCCAGAACCCGTAAGTTAAAGAAGACCATAGTGAACGAGGATAACATAGATGCTTTTAAACCAAATATAAGATCCCCGAGCATGTATTCACCTTCCTTTCTCACCCCACACGTCACAGTAGGGACCAAGGGTGTGTAAAAATGATGTCCTTTTATACCAAGGTCATCATGGAAGGGGGTTGACCTTCCCTATCCCTCCCCTTGTGCTGAAGTTGTTAATGCAGCTACGGCTGTTCTCTCTTCAATGTGGGATGAACTTTTTTAGGATAGTCATGGGTGTAATCGCCCTTAATGCTCTGCTTGGGGTAGACTTAGGGGTAGATGAGATCTTATTCTGCTACGACCTAAGGCTAGTCGTCAGGGGAAGGTATTCCCTCAAAGCCTGGGACACCTCAATGTACCTGGTCACACACATGCCAGACTCGGACAAGGGGTACTTTGACGATCTGATCATGCTCAGAAGAAACTGGAAGAAAGGGACAGGGCCCGAGTATAACGGATTGTACTGCCCTAAAGTGCCAAGAGATGAAGGTGTGTTGCGCACAAACTAAAATTTGCTCGGCATACTATAATTTCTGCTTCTAACCTTGTCTCTCATTCTTATAGAAGGATATTGGTGTGATTCTGCTTAACCTCTGAGGTCACAAGTTAGATTCGACGACTTGCTGACAGTCTGGTCTTCCAATTCAACTGACGAATACGGACGAACAGTTCACATCCTACTCGACTATAACCCATCTTACAGTCGATTCTCTCAGATACCTCCACCATTTGACCCTTCATGGTGGGAGGACCTTTCTTCATCAGAGGAGGACGCCAAGAGAACCCTTTCTCCATCCATACCATCTCCTCCAGCAGAAGATATGTTCAACCTTCCACCTTTTTTCGCTGTCGACATGGAAGAAGCTGCTTTTCGGCGGAGGAATAGGCTTTCGAGATTAGGAGGGTACCCGTGTATGGCCTCCATCATCCCCTCACCATCTTTATCTCGCCTAGATGCACCCCCTCCCCTCCTTGTCATCAACAATTTGGGCGTACCACTGCCCTTTTAGGGGGCTTACCTCCAACTCCTCCAGCCTCCCTGCATAAGATTCAGCAAAGGGAAAAAGGTCTCGGGACCCCGAGGCATAGAAGGAGCGCCAACCCTTGGAGGAGCGTCGGCAGAAACGCCGCCATGATGACCCGGGGCTGTCCACATCAGTCGAGTGGGTGGCTCAGGCCGAGACAATATGAGGATGCCCTGTTCTGGAGGCAGACTCCATCCTGTAAGATCAGGAGGTGGCATTGGCTGTGACGGTGACACTTCAGTTTGCCACTGATATGAGGGTCCACGAGGGCCTAACCGACAATCGGCTCCTCCTAAGTGCTCTTTAGAGCAACCTGGTGGTAAGTGTTGTCCTTCCAACTCTGCTCTACTTTCTCGACGTTTATATAACTGCTTTTCATATCTCTTTCCAGGCATGTCAGCAGATAGGGGTCATCATTGAACGCTTCTAGGAGCATAAGCAGGTGGCGAGGAACGCCGACCCGGCGTCAAAAGCCAAGGATGAGTTTGTAAAGAGGGTGGAAGTGACCCTCGCCGACCAAACCAAGCATATTGTCGAGCTCATCTGCCAACGCGACGTCTTGGACGCTGAACTACAGAACACAAAGGCGAGCGAGGTCGTGGCAGTCAAGAAGGCAGAAGAGTACAGCTTCGAGTCTCAGCTGCCGAAGGCAAAGTCCAAGACTGCGAGGGTATCATCAACGACCTAACCACCCGAGTGGACGTCCTGACGGTGGAGAAGGCAGGGGAGGAACAGAGGCTGGAAAGTGAGTGCCGCCGGGTGTGGTTGGAATCCCAAGACCAAATGGTCCCTGCCTTTGAGGAAGCCAAGGTAAAAGCTTAACGGGACGGCTGGGTGATAGCCTTGCAGGCCGCCCTGGTGGACCCAATTGATGACCTCCTCAGGAAACACAGCTTCCCTGCTGGTGTTGATGTAGAGTTTCCCCCAGAAAGGCTGCCAAGTGCCGAGGTGACCGACGAAGTCGGGGGTACAAATGCAGCCATCACCGTAAGTGATGGTTCGGATCATCCTTCCCCCGTCCTGTCACCCTCTTCGTCCTCTGTCGCTGCTGGGGAGCATGGATCCGACATCGAAGATCTTACCATGCATGAGACTAGGTGACCTCGTCGACGGGCCTTCTGCTTTTTGCCTTCACCATCCTGCCCCCCTTTTTTTGTAGGCCCCGAGGGACGCAAAGCCCTTTTTTTATTCATAATGGAACTTTGCCGTTATACTGAAATGCCAATGTAATTCACCTCCCCGCCATCATTTATTTTCTGCATATGTGCTTCCCTTTTTTTTTTCTCCTGTTGTTGTCGGCCGATCATAGGTCATATCACTTGGAAAAAAAACTGAGGCAGTAAGGCTTCACGTCGGAACCGTAAGTGTTGAATCAACCTACCCCGGGGTTATCCCCATCGAAGCTGGGATACTTACGGTTGGTTTAGATCGTGTAGGGGATTCGGCCCGTCAACTCGGCCTTCCAAGATCCTTTGGAACGACTCCAAAATCTTACAGGAATGCGGTGCAATCCCCACGCCGTGGATGGAAGACAAGCAGACCCTTTAACTACTGATCTTCACCACGCAGTCACCAACCTCGTCTCGTGTTTTGAAAGCGTTCTTAGCTTGATGGGGTCTCGCCCAGAGCTCACTTCGAGCTGCAGAGTAAATTATCCCCGTTCCGAGCTGCGTGTCTAGTGAGTGTTCCCTTTAAAGGGTCATTTTCCATTCATGAGGCATGCTCCAGCCATATAGTTGAATACTGGGGTCTCTTAGACTACCACTAGGGTCGTGCCCCTGTCAAGAAGCGTTGTCTACCTCGGAGGGGGTCTATGTACTCACTCTCCGGGGCCACGCAACTTTGAGAGCAGTACTCCTAGCGACCGATAGCTCGTCTCTTGCTGTCCCAAGGGTGGAGTGTTACACCCTTCGGGACCGCTCCCCTAGCTATCAAGAGCTCGTCTCGTGCTGATTTTGAGAGCGTTGCTCCAAGAGTGGAGTCTTACACCCCTCGGTACAGTGCTCCTAGCGATCGAGAGCTCGACTCGTGCTAATTTTGAGAGCGTTGCTCTAAAGGTGGAGTCTTACACCCCTCGAGACCGTGCCCCTAGCGATCGAGAGCTCGCCTCGTACTGATTTTGAGAGCGTTGCTCCAAGGGTTGAGTCTTACACCCCTCGGGACCATGCCCCTAGCGACCGAGAGCTCGCCTCGTGCTGATTTTGAGAGCGTTGCTCCAAGGGTGGAGTCTTACACCCCTCGAGACCGTGCCCTTAGCGACCGAGAGCTCGCCTCATGCTGATTAAGAGCGTTGCTCCAAGGGTCGAGTCTTACACCCCTCGGGACCGTGCCCCTAGCGACCGAGAGCTTGCCTCGTGCTGATTTTGAGAGTGTTGCTCCAAGGGTGGAGTCTTACACCCCTCGGGACCGTACCACTAGCGACCAAAAGCTCGCCTCGTGCTGATTTTGAGAGTATTGCTCCAAGGGTGGAGTCTTACACCCCTCGGGACCGTGCCCCTAGCGACCGAGAGCTCACCTCGTGCTGATTTTGAGAGCGTTGCTCCAAGGGTGGAGTCTTACATCCCTCGGGACCGTACCCCTAGCAACTGAGAGCTCGTCTCGTGCTGATTTTGAGAGCCTCAGGCAAACAGAAAAATAAAACAGAACCCGGATTAACAAAAATATCTTTTTAGGTTTGAAACATTCCAAGGTCAGATTACATCATTGCCATCCATATCCTGGAGCCTGTATGCACCGATGCCCTCCATAGCGATTACTTTGTAAGGGCCTTCTCAATTGGGCCCGAGCTTCCCTTCGGCGGGCTCTCGAGTCGTGCCAACTACCCTTCTTAGCACCAAGTCTCCTATTCTGAAGTCTATGGCTCGGACCTTCCTCCGATACTGTCTTGATAGTTCCCCCTGGTACTTGGCCAGTTTGATGGACGCCAATTCTCTCCTCTCTTCAGCCAAGTCGAGATCTTTTGCGAGCTTCTGGTCATTGTTCCCTAAATCAAATGCCTGGCTCCAGATCGTCGGGAGTTCTACCTCCAATGGGATGACAGCATCAACACCATACGTTAAGGCGAACAACGTTTCCCTTGTTGAGGTTCTCGGTGTGGTTTTGTAGGCCCATAGCATGTTGAGCAATTCCTCGGTCCACTTCCCTTTTGTCTTCTCAAGCCTCTTCTTGATCCCAGCCAACATAGTCTTGTTGGATACCTCTTCTTGCCCATTACTCTGGGGATAGACTGGTGTAGAATAATAATTGTGTATCCCAAACCTCGAGCAAAATTTTTTGAACGGACCACTATTGAACTGAGTGTCGTTGTCCGGGATGATTGCCCTAAGAGTCCCAAACTGAGTGATTATATTCTTCCATACGAATTTCTTTGTCTCGATATCTCGGATGCAGCTTAGGGGCTTGGCTTCGATCCACTTCGTAAAATAATCTGTAACTATCAACAAAAATCTCTTGCCCAAGGGGGCCTTTGGGAGCGGCCCTACAATATCCATTCCCCATTGAGAGAACGGCCAAGGGTTGGTCAACAAATTTAGATCTCCTGCCGGCTGCCTAATGATGGGAGCAAATTTTTGACATTTCTCGTATTTCTGAACATACTTCTTCGCATCTTTCTGCATATAAGGCCACCAATACCCTTGTGTCATTGTCCGATGCGCAAGGGATCTGCCTCCTGTGTGGCTTTCGCATACGCCCTCATGGATCTCATAGAACAAAAGTTCCACCTTGTCCTCAGAGACACAAAGTAGATGGGGTCCCGAAAAGGATTTCCTGTACAACTGCTAATCGGCGGATATCCAGAACCTGGGAGCCTTTAACCTGACCCTTCTTGCGTCCTTGACATTCTCGAGGAGCACTCCTTCCGTCAGATATGCAATAATAGGTTCCATCCAGCCCGAAGGAGTTGACTACGTCTGTATCAGCGATATTTGCTTGCCACCTGCCTCTTCTATGCTCGGTCTTTTCCGGTTTTCAAAAATGATACGCCAGGTAACCTCAGAGGCCAATGTTGAGGCCAAGCAATCTAAGGCGTCAGCATGGTTTTTTTTATCCCTAGAAATCTGAGAAACTTCCACCTTATCCAATTTCTCTATCGTGGATTTCGCCTTTTGACAGTATGTCTTCATCCTATCATCTCGAACCTCAAAATCACCATTGATCTGGTTCACCACCAGCTGGGAGTCACAGAAGACATGCAGGTGTCTGACCCCGATCGAGTAGGCAACATCAAGCCCTGCCAACAGTGCCTCATACTTGGCTTCATTATTGGACTCTTTGAACCCCAATCTGATAGCTCGTTCTATTATGAATCCTTCTGAATTGGCCAATAATACCCCTACGCCTGCCCCCTTGCGTTCGAGGACCCACCGACGTGAAGACTCTAGACTCCAGAAGTGTCGACCTTCGATGGGGGCTCAGGTGCGGAGAACTCGGCAATAAAATCAGCAAGGACCTGTCCTTTAATTAAAGTACGAGGTTGGTACCTTATCTCAAATTCTCTGAGCTCTATATTTTTCCTGATAAATCGGCTCTTTAAAGGATGGGCCTGAGATGGAGATCAGTCAATACTTCTATGGTGTGCGCCTAGAAATAATGTCTGAGCTTCCTTGCCGAGACGACTAAAGCCAAGACCAATTTCTCCATCAGCAAATATCTTATCACGGCGTCGAGAAGGGACTTACTCACGAAGTAGATGGGCCTTTGCACGCCTTCGCATTCCCTTACTAAGGCACCACTAACGGCTTCCTCAAAGATAGATAAATACAAGTAGAGTGTCTCCCCTGCTACTGGTACGGACTAAGTCGGAGTAAAAACTTGATTTGCACTTTTTAGTGTGTCGAAATTATATTATTATATTACACCCAAGTATAAGTGGTCGAATTGTAGTTTTCTCGGTTTTAAGTCCAAGTATCGATCCCACGAAGAGTTAAGTAATTCTTGTTATAAAAATAAAGAATAAAATAGAAAAATAATACAAATAAACGGTAAATTGGTTGCTTGGAGTAGTTTGATGTTTGATAGCTTGTGGTGTGAGCTTAGTCTAATTAACTGGTTTTAAAATAAAAGGTAGGCGAAAGTAAAGTGCAGATATAATAAAGTGCGTAAATAAAGCAGATAACTGACAAGAAATTAAAAGATACCCTTCAGTTTAGGGATCCATATGCTTTGTATTGCTTAAGTTACTGGAAATGCTACCTCACAACAATTAACTTCCATTTTACTGGAAAGCTAATCGGCAGGTCTGATGTATATAAATCATAACACAGCTGCTTCTTAGGCGAGTTGGTGGTATAAATAATAACTCAGCAACTTCTCAAGAAAGCTGGTTATATCCACTTCAATTGATTAACTCAATTAATCCAAAAGGACAAGCCATTCATGAGGAATACTTGAGTTATTCTTTTGACGTTATGATTATTCCTTATTATATAATAAACCATAACACAGCCGCTTCTCAGGCGAACTGGTGGTAGTATATCATAACCCAGCAACTTCTTAAGAAAGCTGGTTACATAACCGCCAGTTAAACAGCCTCAGCATTCTAGTGGACTGGTAGGAATGCCATAGTTGTAAGACTGTCAGTAATATATTGTAAATTGAACAACGTATATAACTGCCAGTATAAACTGTCAGTCTATTATATAAATTGAACAACGTATATAACCGCCAGTTAAACAGCCTCAGTATTCTAGTGGAAGCAGAGCCATACCAATAGGAACACCGTGGTTGTTAGACTGTCAGTCTATAATATATAAAACATCAGCATTTTTAGAACTCAAGCAATATTATACATATGTTTACCCTAGTTTGAAGGGTATAAACGACTACTCACGCTCCATTACTATAGAAAAGCTAGAAGTGCGAGTAATATTCATTACAACAGAAATTAAAATATAAAATTTAAAAGGCTTTCGTAGGGAACGATTGAAAGACAACCACTCTTATTATCAATTAAGACAAAAAAGTGGTAGCACTTCAATTATTCGAATGGAAAGCTACAACAAAATGTACAAGTACAGTATTGGAACTGAAAGTGTATCACGGACCGGATCGTGTTTGCACTTTTCTTTTTTCTTTTTCTTCCTTTCTTTCTCTTTTTCTCTCCTTGGATTTCTCTCAGAAGCTTTCTATTTTCCGGCCTGCATGCAGAGGAGGAGGAAGCCTGTATTTATAGGCAAAACTGGAAGCAGGAGAGGAAGAGATTTGCATTGCCGCCTCAAGAGGACCGTTCGGACGGTGGCAGTGCCGTCCGGACGGTGATGCAAGTGGATTTGCAACTTGCAAGGCTTCTGACTTGATTTATTAAACTTTAGCCTCCTAGCTTTCCTTTTTCTTGGCATTTCACCCTTCAACTTTGGTTATTTGGGCATTTATCCTACAACTTTAGATAAAAACTGTTAAAACGAATAATTCCCGCACTAACCCTAATTCACTTTAATTCCTACTTTTTAGTGTGGTAATTCTATTAATTCAACTTTTTTAATATTTCTAATTTACACCTAATTGATGTCAATCACACTCCCCAACTAAAACTTTACTAGTCCCTAGTAAAACATAAAAATATAATACAAGTAGGGGTAAAATAATTTTCATAGATTTTTTTACGATTGCATTTAGCATATGCAATAAGCCATTAAACCCTAGGTGATTCCTAGTGGACGAGTTGTGTCTCGTGAAGGTTTCCAGTGAAGCTACCTACAAACTTCTATAGTTAGGAATGCATAATCTATATGGTTTATATGTAAAATCTAATTGTTATTTTTTGTGCATTTAAAATATATTTTTTTTCTGATCACTTATAAGAGTAACTCAGGTTAATGGTAACATTATAGCTATATTTTTATAAAAACTTGTGTGTGTGTAGTGATTTCTTTATTTTCAAAAAGCACTTGAGAAATATTACCCTCTTCCGTAGTAGTCTTGATGTCGATTCTTTCCTGGAATACGCTCAACAAATAATATACATTATAGTGACTACTCTCTTAGTTTTACATGTGATTGGAATATTGTAACAAAGCTAATAATTTCACATGTAAGTATTAAAAGGAGCGGTTTACTGAATAAAGAGGTAATTGACATAATCTCATGAAAGAATATTAACACTATATTAATTATATTATTAACATTTTCCTTTTTAGATTAATAGACTGAATGCAAATATATGATTTCTGGAATAAAAAAGGGCTTTATTAGGGTTGTAATGAGGTTATGGGGTTGAGGTTTATGAAATGACGTCATTGGGTTTCAAATTGCTATCTTTAATATTATGGCACACCTCAATTTTTCTCTTGATTTTCTTTTCTATTTTCCCATTTATTTGGTGAGTGCATTTTATGCTCCATCTCACTTCCTATTGAGCGAGTGCGTTTTACGCTCCATCTCGCTTTTTCTTGTACGAGTGCGTTTTACGCTCCATCTCGTCTTTCTTGTCTTTTTTCTACCTTTTCTTCTTCTTCTGCTATTTTGTTGAATTAAAAGAGGGTACAAGAAAATTAAATAGCAAGGGTAGGTTGAAATATATTTTTATTGGGTTTGAGTATTTTTTTGTTTTTCAAGAAAAGAATTTATAATTTTCAGGCTCAATCTTGGCTGACTAGGGATATAGTTTTGTAAAAAAAATGGTCAAGGCTCAAGATTGATGAAACATGGCCTAAGATCATTTTCCAGAAATTATATGTTTGTATTCTTTCTAGCTAACAATTTAAGGATAGTGCTAACAATATAATTTAACACGTGTTAATCAAAGCAAAAATAATGAGATTATTCAAAGAAAAGTTACCCCTGAATCGGAGATTCTCTTTTGAGTAGATGTTGAATAGCTCTCCAAGAACGATAGGTTCAAAATCTGCATTGGGTTTCACATCTCCACTATTGGTAGAAAGATTGTAATATTTCACAAAATTTTTTAATAATAAAGATATCCTTTTGTGCTTCTGAAACTAAGTTTAAATAAAAATATTGAGATAATGTCCCATTAAAATGTGAAAATCTCAGTGATCATATTAAGACAATTCTTGCAATGCACTAAAAATACTAACTTAATTTTACTTTGAATCACATAAATTTGGCTTCCTAACTTTTTCAATATAGGCTTTAATTTTAATAAACATAAACTTAACTATTTCTAAATTCAAACTTAACAAGTTCAAAATATTTTAGGTTCCAACAAGTAAATAAATAAACAAGTGCAAAGATAGTTTAGAGTCTAATTGCATAATATAAAAGTGCATAATTTAAAAAGTTGAGTGAAAGAGAGTAAAGTCTTGATGTAGAATTCCCAGTCTTCATGGAATAGATGGTCCTCCTTCAAAGTGTTGTCTCCATAGCCTCAACAACTCGGCCTGGTTTTGTTCATAATCAGTCATGCGCTGATTCATCTGGTTTAAACTG
>CM042192.1:13338954-13380223 GCA_023539305.1 Ilex asprella | reverse complement strand
AGGCTGTTTAACTGGCGGTTATGTAACCAGCTTTCTTAAGAAGTTGCTGGGTTATGATATACTACCACTAGCTCGCCTGAGAAGCGGCTATGTTATGGTTTATTATATAATAAGGAATAATCATAACGTCAAAAGAATAACTCAAGTATTCCTCATGAATGACTTGTCCTTCTGGATTAATTGAGTTAATCAATTGAAGTGGATATAACCAGCTTTCTTGAGAAGTTGCTAAGTTATTATTTATACCACCAACTCACCTAAGAAGCAGCTGTGTTATGATTTATATACATCAGACCTGCCGATTAGCTTTCCAGTAAAATGGAAGTTAATTGTTGTGAGGTAGCATTTCCAGTAACTTAAGCAATACAAAGCATATGGATCCCTAAAATGAAGGGTATCTTTTAATTTCTTGTCAGTTATCTGCTTTATTTACGCACTTTATTATATCTGCACTTTACTTTCGCCTGCCTTTTATTTTAAAACCAGTTAATTAGACTAAGCTCACACCACAAGCTATCAAACATCAAACTACTCCAAGCAACCAATTTACCGTTTATTTGTATTATTTTTCTATTTTATTCTTTATTTTTATAACAAGAATTACTTAACTCTTCGTGGGATCGATACTTGGACTTAAAACCGAGAAAACTACAATTCGACCACTTATACTTGGGTGTAATATAATAATATAATTTCGACACACTAAAAAGTGCGAATCAGGACACTTCTGGTATTCCTTAATTCCTTCGAGTGCTAGGCCACAGTCCTCATCCTAGACACCCTTTGTCGTCCCCTTAAGCTTGGCAAAAAATATTTTTAACCTATCAGAGGACTTAAAAATAAATCGATTGGGGGCGGCTAGCATCCCAGTCAGCTTTTGGACATCCTTTTATGGTTCTCGGCGCCTGACCGTTATACACCACCCGAATCTGCCCGGGGTTAGCCTCAATGCCCCTATGAGTTACCAGATATCCCAAAAACTTACCCGAGCTTACCCCAAAGGCACACTTCGAGGCATTAAGCTTCAGGCCATAGTGTCGGAGTACGGAGAATGCGGCGCTAAGGTCAGTCAGATGACCTGCATCCTCTTTACTTTTGACCAGCATATCATCGATGTATACCTCCATGGTCACGCCGAGAAGGGGTTTGAACATCTTGTTCATCAGAAGCTGATAAGTAGCACTGACATTCTTCAATCCGAAAGGCATTACTGTGTAACAATAGATTTCTCGTGGTGTAATGAAAGCTGTCTTCTATTGGTTCGACTCCTCCAACGGGATTTGGTGATAGCCTGTCCGGGCATCCATGAAGGTGATGCGATTGTGGCTCGCGGTTGCATCCACCAGTTGGTCAACTTTAGGAAGCGGGTACCCATCATTTGGACATGTCTTATTCAGATCAGTGAAGTCCACGCAAACTCGTCATTTCCCTTCCTTCTTTTTGGCGCACACTGTGTTGGACAGCCACTCGGAGAACTGGACTTCCCGAATGGAACCCGCATCTATCAACTTGTCCACCTCCTCGTCCACGGCCTTCGAGTGGTGTGGAGCAGTTCTGCGTGCCTTCTGTTTCATTGGCTTGAAATTCGGGTTAACATGAAGCTGATGAGTCATCAACTTAGGACTTATCCCAGTCATATCGGCCTGGGTCCAAGCGAAGACATCAGCGTTTCAGCACAGGAAAGAAGCCATCTCTGTTCTCCCTGCGTTATCCAATGAGGATCCTATCAAGAAGTACCTCACTTCTTCATCTAGACTCAATAGAACCTTGATCAATGGCTCGGTTGAGCGGTCGGCTGGATCTACTGCCGGGTTGTCTACCCCAAGCCGATCAAACTGTGATTGCTATTTAGCGATAACCTCCTCAGGGTCACGATCTCCTGGCCAGGTGTCGAGTCCTGTCTTCATCGTTGCATAGAAACAGTTCTTTGCATCCAATTGGTCTCTCCGGATCTCCATGACACCGTGCGGGATGGGGAATTTTACTTTCTAATGATAACTGGAGTGGACCGCTCTCATAGCATGCAACCAGGTCCTCCCCATTATTGCGTAGTACGCGGAATCAGAATCAATCACTAAAAATTCTATAGGAATCGAGACAATCGCCGCTCGTACCATCAAGGTGATCTTGCCGAGTAGAAGGGCACTAGAGCCATTGAAACCAACGAGAGGTGTCTGAACAGGCTTCAAATCTGCTCGGGTCAAGCCCATCTTCCGGAAGAGGTCGTCATACATCACCTCAGACGAGCTCCTTGAGTCCACCAAGATCATCGTCACATCATATTTTCCAATCCGCAAAGTGACCACAAGTGCATCATCATGCGGGCAAGGCCACTCCACCTAAGTCAGTGTTAGAGAAGCTGATGACCTCGTGATCACGTCGGGGCCTCTTAGAGGACTGTCCTTCCCATTCTCCTTCTTCAACCCTAAGTGCCTGCGAGACTCACTTGCGCTCGCCCTGGAGAACGTTATATGATGGCCTTTCAATCGTGCAGGCAAGTATAACGTTGATTACGGGAACGACCTCTCGGGGCGGCTCCGCCCTTTCTTCTGTCATTCTTCGGCGGGGCTTCTGGTCAATGAACTCCCCGAGATGGTCGTCTCAGACCAATTGCTCGAGGAAGGACTTGTATGCCTTACAGTCTTTGGTCATGTGGCCCACATCCTTATGATAAGAACACCGGGCCGTTGGATCCCTTGTGGTCGGGTCCCCCAGCATCTTCGAGGGCCATCTGAAATACGGTCGGTCCTGTATCTTCCTCAGCATCCTATAAATAGGTTCTTTAAAAATCGTGTTGACCACTTGGAAGGATGTTCGGTTCAGTGGTGTGGTAGGCGTGCCTTTCCTAGTCGGCTGTTTTCTGTCCCTCTTCCTCGGCACCGACCCGTGGTCTCTTTCTCTTCTGTTCTCGGGGTCAATGATTTTTTTCTCAACTCGTGCATACTTGTCTATCCGTACCATCAGGTCCTTTATGTCCTCAAGAACCTTCTTGGTCAGGGACCTATAGAGGCAGGTGTCTCGGGATAACCCCAACCGAAAGGACGCCGCTACCATCGTCTTTGAGCACGCGTCCACCTCGTTAACCTCCTCCCAGTATTGTATTGCATACTGCCAGAGGGATTCTCCATTTTTGCCCCTAAGTGTCAGTAAGGCGCCGATGTCTTTCGGCCTCCTGGTGCTAGTAATAAATCATGCTTTGAAGAGCTTTGTCATTTGCTTCCAGGACTTGATGCTCTCAGGGGCCAAACTCTTATACCACTTCATAGCGGTGTCCCCCAAACTCATGGGGAAAACTCGGCACAACACGCTCTGGTCGATATCATAAATTGAAATTAGTTGCCTATAATGCCGAATGTGGCTTTCAGGATCAGTTCTTCCATCATACACCTTGAATCGGGGGACCGCAAATTTCTTCAGCATTTCGGTTTTCCTAATAGACTTCATAAAAGGGAAGGAGATTTGCTCTTCGTCATCTCCCCGGGGTTGCGGTCTCCTGCACCTGTCGTCGGGGCACGCTTGGGGATCTCTGTCCTCCCTCGGCCCTCTTGCGGTGGACTCCGCTTGAGACTCCGTTGCCACGGCATTCCGAGGAATCTCCCGGAGGAGGTCCCATCGTGAGAGGCTTATTTGGTGGCGGTGTTCCTAGGACCCTTCATCAGGCGCATGCTTTCCCCAGCTAAGTGGATTTTGCCTATCAACTAAACGTCCGCGTCGATTTCATCTGGGGGTCTCCGGCCCTGCTCTCTTGGATTCCCCTCGGCTAGGACTTTGGCCCTCCGCTTCTCGGGTACGCCAGCTCGCATTCGCTGACTGCTCGAACTCTTCGAGCCTACGCCACACCTTGGCGTTGTCTTTCTCAAGCTCCTTGATGCGTTTCTCCATACGTCTCTCCATCATTTCCACGATGTCACGAGTTGAGGGGCCTTGCCCCTGAACCCTGATCTACAAGGAATGTTCGTTGCGAGGAACGCTCACCCCCTGCAACTGACAGACTAAGCCAAATTCTGTGACCACTGGGAGGAGGGTAGCCTCCATGTTCCTCACGCGTAAACCCCCTACCCCATCACCTTGGGATCGCGTGTTCACCATAATGCGACCGTTACAAAGGGAATGTTGTATTTTCCCACAGACGGTGCCAAATTACACGGGATGATTCCAACAATCGATTCGAGATAGCGATCGTGTTGCTGGTGAACCCTAAAACAATCACAAGGTTAGGAAAAGGGGGCAAGACGTCCACCCAGCTTATCCCCTCCGAAACTTAAGTCAGTAAGAGTGGGAGGATCAAGCTCAATTCAGTATGCTTCATGATTTGATTTTGCGTACCTTCGTTCATCTTTTTGAAGGGTATTTATACTTGGACTTGAAATGATTGCTCTGACACAGAGGCCATCTCATCATTTAATGCCTTTTACACTTACCCATACGTAATGATTGGCCCTTGCCTAGATTCTCGTGTCCTCAATACTCGGCGGACGGGATCGACCTTCAAGGCCACGCCGAGAACCGCCTGCTACGTCCGAGTGCTCGAGTGCCTATGAACGGCGTCTGATACCTACCACCGAGTAGTCGGCGTCTAGGTGGTTAACATTGCCAACTCTATGTTCAGCATCTCAGCCATTAATGCACCCACTCATGATTGTCAGGTTAGGTCTTCGAGGGTGCAGAGGCTTATTAAATGCTCTGGCTGAGTCACTCACGTCTCCATAAATACTGGGTCACATCGCATTAATTGCTTATCAGATGTTATACTCGGCTTCACGAAAACATCTCTCCACATCTCTCCTCGGCTTCACTCCTCGGCTTCTCATCAGCTACACCTGCACACCTGTCGCCTTGGGGGCAGTTTAGCCGCCTCGAGTCCCTTCACACATTATTCAATGAGGGACAAGTTTAAAAATCAGTTTCTAATTACCAACAATGGTCACTTTGATAGAAGGCTTTGACTGTAGTGAAGGTGTTGTCGGGGGCTAACGGTGATGATGCTGAGATGGTAGATCGCACTTTTGCTCTGCCTCCCGGTGCCATGGTGGTAGAATCCTGTAATAACAAGCATTTAGCTATCCACTTTGAGATATGTTTGGAGTATTAAAATATTTACACCAATTCTTTCCATAGACATCTCTAGTTTTCATTCAACACTCACAACAAGAAATTTGTCTTTTAGCCGCAAAAATTATTGCTGCTAAATGCATAAATATTGTTTTTATTGCCACTAGGCTGTGACAATATGTGTGTGGCTAAATCATGTAGTTATGACATTCAATTATTGCCATTAAAAGTAATTTTTTTAGTCGCACCATAAAAAATGTCATTGAATGTGAAATTTTGAACCGCTATAATTATTGTAGCAAGTAAACTTAATTTTGCCACTAAAATATACTATATTAGCACTAAAAGTCTGATTAAAACCTGAATTTTAGTGACAACAATTAATTGCGGCTAAAAGTATATATTTTACCCACAATTAAAATCACAACTAAAATTTGAAACATAATTTTTTGACAACTTATTGTCGTTACTAATTAATACATTAAAATGAATAAAGAAACATATCGCATATTTAAAAGAATTTATTTTTTAATATTTTCAAATTTCACGTACCTTTTTTTTATTTGTTGAAATCAAGTATTACAAGAAGCAGATTTTACAAGAATCAAAACAATGAAAAGCCTAAAATTCAAGGCTTTAATCACTCCAAAAAAAACTAACCAATCTGTACAATCTTCAATCCCCCTGTCCAGAGACATGAAGAGTCAGTATAATAGTTTTCTTCCTTAAAACTTTGGTACCCTGTTGATTTAGTGGTAGAAGGAGAGATGGAGAACTTTTACACACTAATCAACTAGCATATAACAACAACAATATCTTGGATGCAGTTCATCAAGTGTTGTGGGCTTCGGACTAGCACCACGACCACATATATATCCTAATTTTTTCGGACCGAGCACTGCTTCAAACCTCTGATTCTCTGTCATGGGGTAGCTCCTTCCTCCATTGATTGAGCCTTTAGCCTTTTAAGGCCGCTTTACATTTGGAAAGATTACAATCTATAAATTTAGCATTATGTAAGAAGATATTTCAAGGAAATGGAGAAGGATAGGATAACTTACATAGACTTCTCTCGATCTCCTACCAGCTCAAGCATTCCTCTTCATACTAAACTTGGTTGTTAACCACAGTCCCGTACAGTTAGGCTCTTCTCCAGCCTCAGGATCACGCTATCATGCATTAAACATTAATAGAAAAATTTTACATAAATATACATGTGTACATGTATATAATTAATCACATAAGTGAAATATACATTTAAAAAACAACTCACGCTATTGTAACTAATTCGAGCAAAACTCTTCGTCACTGCAATATGACCCATGTCCTATTTTGCTTGGTTCTCCTTGTTTCTTTCACTCATTTTCTGCATTCAAGAATTAAAAGTAAGTTTCAAGCTACCTGTCCAAATAACAATAGCCATAATTAATTAATACACAAGCAGTCCAACATAGTCCAAATGTGTACACCATCTAGTAGTGCGGCATATAAAAGTTGAAAATAGTCCAGCACAGCCCAACTCTTAGTCCCTGCAAAATGTCATGCACTTAACCACACACATACAAAGATAAGAAGAAAAGAAAAGAAGAAGAAACCTATTTGGCAATAAATTCTTTTGCGATGTTACCAGACGAGAAGAACGGAGCATTGGGACGAATTGGATTCCAATACGAAAATCCTAATTAGGCTTTCTTCTCTATAGTTACCCGCCACATAAAAGGAATTAGTATCAATTGGAGATCCTGAATTTCATGATCAATCAGAGCACGAAACCACATCCCAACACATCAACTTCACTAATATATTTATTGCTTGTGAAAATTTTTTATGAAACAATTAACTGAGTAAGTTTTAGATTCCATTAATCAAATGCCAAATATTTCAAAATCAACAAAAAACTGCAACCATAGTGCATAATCAACTTTGAATTTAATAAATTAGACATGATATCCACCATTCCAAGGGACAGAAATCAACTTTGGTTGCCATCTCCTTGTGTTTGTCTTGAATGTGATTTTTGTGATTAGCATATATCGACCGAGCAATTCTAAACTTTATTTGCCTTGAAAAAGCTGAAATCATTCGGAAACTTCATCGAATACTCGCCGATAGCCAAAAGAGCTTTATCAATCTTATCGTCCTTAACTAATGCAACGATTTTACATCAAATCACGTCCTTATCACTAAGCACAATGGGCAAAACTACAACCAGAAAAATATATATTTACAAATATATATAGATTCCACAACACATATACATCAAAATCTAGGTCTGCATGTATATGTTGATATTGACCTTGATCTGCGACTTTGATGGCTTGATCAAATTCTGACCAGTCGATGTGACGATTGAGAGCGGTGAAGAGATCCTCGATTTTCAAAATGAGCTCAGCCTTCTCAACAACCAGGGCGGTGGTGGCGATGGAGGTGTCTTCGAGGGAGTCTTCAAACTAGTTGGAATCGGGACGGAGAAGGAATTAAGAGATCGACAATCAATCGAGAGAGAGAGAGAGAGAGAGAGAGAGAGATGATGAGAGAAAGCCAGTGAGAGAGATCAACGATGTGGTGGGGGTGAATGTGCTATTACACGCCCAGATTTCAACGACAACATTTTTCTATTAAACACCCAAATTTTGTGTAGTGTACTAAAATTGACATTCAGTGGCAGAAATAAATAAATTATAGTTTAAAATAGGGCATAGTTGCCACAACTGAAAAAATATTATCACTAAAATTTTAGATTATTAGTGACTAAATCTAAATTATTGTCACTAAATATTTGAAATTAGTGATGAATTAATAATGTATTTTTGTTGCAACATTTAAATTGTCACCAATTAGATTCATTATCATATCTTCAGCAACAACAATTATTTTTCACTGCTAATTATATATCTTTAGTGGTGACAAATAATTATGGCAACTAAATAATTTCAATATCATACTTTCAATGGCAATAATAATTTTTTGCCACTAAACATATTCATTCATTGACAATATTTGTAGCTACAATCTAAATCTAGCGGCTAAACGTGATTTTTTTTTTAGTGACTGATTCATAATAACCATAATGAGAAAAAAGAATTGAAAAATAGAACAGAACCCAAGCTTTTGTATCCAAGACCAACTAACTAGTAACTACCAAATCTCATGGAGTGACCAAAGGACATTTAGTTACCAGTCACCGTAGTGTAGAGTGATCCTATGATAGAGATAGATCTACAAAAGAAAATCAAGTAATAGTGAAAATTGCATTTTCAGGCAAATAAATAAATCCAAATAGCAACAAATCAGTTTTAAGTTTCCATTTTCACAACTGAGTCAATAATGAGACCTAGGCTATCCATGTTCTAGACAGTGAAAATTCATTGTTTCACTTAGTCAGATGGTATTAATCAAATCCTTGGTGCCTGATTTTGCATCCAAGTGTTAAAATAAAACAATTTTATTTGGACATAATTTGTTGACTTAATTTACTTTAATTTTTGGATTGATTTGGACTCCATCAAACATTATAACTTGGTATTTGATAATGATTGGTTTATAGTCTGGCCTCCTTTAGAGCCCAAGACCTTCTGGGTTGACATGAAGCGGCCTAAGAAGCCCATTCACACAACATCCCTTGGACTCGAACTGGGCTACGCCCGGCACAAGGTCAACCAAAAAAACTGCAACACGACATGTGAGCAGGAGACAAGGGAACACTATCTGACGGCTTGGATGAACTGAAATCCACAGGTAGTGGAGACAGATCAAGTAGAACAAACTGCAAGTAGTGGACATAGAAATGTTCCAGGGACCACTGTTATTTGTGGTATTCCAAATATAGTAAAATTAGTTATTGAAAATTTCTGATTTGAAATATGCAATGTATAACAAAACAGTAATAATCAAGTGTGAAATAGTTACACAGAAAATTAACAAAATAGTTACAACAGTTTTACCAAAATAGTTACGCGTCATTGTTTGTTTAGCCAATATAAATACTAACTTGTTTGCAGAATAAGAACTATTATTAAACTTTAAGTAGATCGAGGATAGTGTTTGACACTATATCCTTAAGATAGATTTCGCTCCCACACACGGTGGTTATGGAATATAAAGCGTCTGTTTTTTAAGATACAATTATCTTCACAAGAGTAAAAGTAATGCTATAATATACCCGTCCAGGAAACCAAAAATTGGGTTGTGTACTCTCCATATGCAGACTGCCCTAATGCCCAAATGCAATGCACTAATGTCTGGCTTAACTTTGAAAATGGACTGATGAATGAATGAATGCAGAATGGTAATGAGATCTTGTGTATTTATAGACATTCTGGTAACTGTTCGACTGTTTTGGATAGCCACCATACTAAAAGACACAACCCAGAAGATAAATGCAACTACCAGAAGACACTACTTGTGTAACTATTCTCTATTAACAGACACAACTCAAAATTTCAAACTAAAGGAAATTACCCTCCGAACCAGTACGAATTCAAATGTAGTAGGTACCGAAACTTAACTTTGGTTCAAAAATTCTCGTCCAATTAATTAAATGAATTTTCTCCAAAAATATATGGCTTGGTCACATCCACACCCGTGCTCCAATCCAATTGAGTGGCGCGCGCGTGTGGTAAAATTGAAGGCATGTAACTGTGGGCACAATCTCATAGAGCAAATTAGACCTATATATACCCATGTAGAATTTTTTTCTCAATCAATGTGGGATTAGTGTCAAATCCTACATTGTATAACTTCTGTTTTCTCGTTCATTTCTTACTCAATTTGAGCAAGTGAATATACTAAATTATTCTCCTCACGGAGTAGAATACGAACTCACGAAAGTTTACTCGAAATAAAGAACGAGCTCCACTTCAATTTAGGCTCAAAGTCGACAAAAAATTCACTTTTTACACTTAAAAGGCTGTTTTGGTCTAACAACCTCAGCACCAAGTTGATGAAGACAGTGGTAGAAGGGACCACATAATCAGCCAAGAATGATAAACGTGATACCCTAGCCATCAATAGCAAAAATAGCTACAGGGCACAGAAGAGAGATGTCACCAAGTAAGCTAACTAGAGAGAGAATCAAGCAATATCTTGTTACGGCTTCAAGTTAAACTCTCTGTAATAGTCACCATCTTTCCTAAGTAATACAATATTTAAGAAGTAAGAGCCTCTCTTGCAGTGGATGTAACCTTAGTCTCTCGGTTAAGGCGAACCACTTATACTTCGTCTTTAGTTCGTTGATCACCCATAGTATACAATTTCACACACACACACACTCATACATTCATTCATTCATCGGACTTCACCCAGTCCTATTCTACAACCTGGGACAATTAATTTTGAGTACCATTAGTGTTGATCCAATAATTTTAATGATACATATCATTAGATCAACAATAAATTTTTAAGTCCTAATAGTACTACTCGTCCAAATACGGTTGGCAAGACCAACTTTGCCCTTAAAATCAAGCTTTTTTGTGTGATATTATTAGGCAATGAGGAAAAAAGATCAATGACAGAGAAGAGAGGAAGATAGGGGGTTGTTTGGTAAAGGGAAATGAGGGGCTTGGCAAGATGGGTTTGGAAAAAATAGTCCAAAGCTCCCCCAAATCTCATGTTTGTATGAAAAAATCAGTCTTAGATTTTCAAACTCAGCCCGTTGTTGACCCAAAGATTAAACTCAAAATCATGAGTTTCGTCAAACCTAAGGAGAAGGTCGGTCTGGGAAAATGGTTAAGGGGTTAAGGACCCAAAATACAATTGTACCCCTTAACATGAGTATGAATTGGATTGATCAAGGATAAAATAGTTATTTATAGTACAAATAGTTGTTAATAATTATGATATACCCCCTGGATCCTACATATTTATGTGTTGCATACCAAACATGGGTATGAATTGGATTGAATGTTGAATCTCATCTTTGTAAATAGAAATTTGGGTTTGGAAAGCTTTGAAAAAACCAATCCAAACCCCTCCCCAAAATTCATCCAAACAAGTTCTAAAGGGCTTGGTCAGGAATAAATGTTGTCTTAGCAGTTCCCAAGTTCATTTATTTTTGACACGGAGGTCTGATGTATTTTTAGGATTTTTAGGGCCAACAATGGCCTGGACTAGGGGTGTTTAAATTTTTGATTGGCCGTAATTTCCTACCTTACCCGACCCACCATACCCTACTGAACGGCTAACCACACAAATCGGGTAAAAATGCGGAATAATCATCAATTTTCACATTCTTACCTTACCCTACCTGCATTAATTAATTAATTTATATATATATATATAAACTAAAAAAATCATAATCACTAACCAACCAACGACTATCAACGATTAATTGTACGAGCGCCTCACACTTCACTCCACTCCTCCTCCTTCATCATTCAGTCCCGATCCCCATGCATTCTCTCTCTCTCTCTCTCTCTCTCTCTCTCTCTCTCTATTTGTGCGATCTGGTGTGGTCGAATCGTAGGCCTTCATCGACAGATCTGTGCTCTCTCTCTACGCAATGTAGTCATTCGCGGTCACAATCTACAAATCTGTGCTTTCCTCACGATCACTTGGTTAATTTATAAAGACAAAAAAATAGCCAACAGATTAAGAGAAATCACATCATAGAATAGGTGTCTTGGATTCAGATTCAGGGAACAGTTGGTTTGAAATAATTTTAACGGACAAGAACTTTTAACATTTTATTGCTACCTTCAAAACTTCTAGATGGTGATCTCAAGACAGCTGGACCTTCAGTCAAAGATTCCATACAAGCCATACTTTCCCCTTCACTACTGTGGACAATAGGTTTCTAATTCCTATCAACACCTTGTATAACTTTTGACGCCTTTCATTTTTTTCTTCATCATCTCTCTATTTGTTGTCCGATAGCCTTTGTTAGCTATGTATGAATGTTAAATTTGTATCTTTGATTACCTTGATACATCATGTATGAATGTTCTATTTCTATTGTTACTACTTCATAATGTTAAGGAGCTGTTTCTTGATCCATGCCTGATTCTTTTTTTATTATTTTTACCACTACATTAGCATCATTTTTGGATAGTGTTTTGAACTTGTGAGAACCCTTGGCATTGCAACATATCAGTTCTTATACCATCTCCATACTTTGCTTTTGTTCATTGATTCTTTCCTTATGGATGAAATTACTCCACAATCATCTTCTCATGCTGATTAGATACAAAAAAATGATCTAGAGTTTGGAATTATTTTTGAAAAGATTGAAGCTGCAGATGAAGCTAAATGTCAACATTGTAGTAAGATTTATAATTATGATTCAAGAAAAACAAGTACTTCATCCTTGTTTTATCATTTAGATCGTGGTAAATCCTATTTGGCGAGTGTGACTAAGAAAGACACATCTCAATTAAAGTTAATTGGTGCATTCAAAAAAGATGGAGATGGTGTTACTAGTAACCTTACTGTTGCTAAATTCAATGAAAAGAAAATTCGGGAAGCAATTGCTACTATGATTATAGTGGATGAATTGTCATTCTGATTTGTTGAAGGAGAAGGATTTAAAGACTTGATGAGAATTTTCAAACCTAGATTTTGTATACCTTCCCGTACCACTATGATGAGGAATTGTTTGCAATTATATATGATTGAGAAATAAAAATTGAAGTATATATTTGTCTCATCTAGTCAAAGTGTTTGTCTTACTACTGATACATGAGCGTCTATTCAAAATCTAACTTATATGTCCTTAACTACACATTTCATTGATAAAGATTGATTGGAAGTTACACAAATGAATAATCAATTTTCTGAAAGTTCCTAATCATAAGGGTGTGACAATTGGAAGGGAAATTAAAGCATGCATACTTGGGTGGGGGATAGATAACATATTTACTGTTACAGTGGATAATGTTACTTCTAATGATGGTGCTTTTGATTATTTAAAGAGACGCACTAAGGATAAGAAGAACATTATCTTAGAAAATGAATTTATGCATGTTAGGTGTTGTACACATATTTTGAATCTAATTATCATAGATGGTTTGAAGAAAGTGAACACGTCAATTTTACAGGTACAAAATGCTGTTAAATATGTGAAATCTTCTCCTTCAAGGCATGACAAGTTTAAGTCATGTGTTGAGAGGCAAAAAAATGGTGAAAAAGGTTTTCATTGCCTTGATGTTCCAACAAGATGGATCTCTACATATTTGATGCTCAAAGTTGTTGAACAGTACCAAGGTGTATTTGATTTGTTGCAAGAAGATGATGAAAAATTTGTAAGTCAATTGAGTGAGGAGGTGGTTTAGGGCCACCTACATTTGATGATTGGGACATTGTTCGTGTGTTTTATGAAAATTTTGAAACTTTTCTATGAAGTCACTTTGCACATTTTTGGATCATTGTAAACCACTTCTAACTTGTTTTTTTCAAGAACTTTCTATTGTGTATGATCATTTGCAAGGTTATTGTGAAGATGATGACTATCTTTTGAGTACCATGGCTATGAGAATGAAAAACAAGTATGATAAGTATTGGGGTCATTTAGATAATATTAATTTGATGTTGTTTGTTGCTATCATCCTTGACCCATGCTATAAATTGGATGTTTTAGAATTTTGGCTCAATGACAATTATAAGGCTGAGGATGAAGTGGTTAAGGTTAACTAGTTAAAAAGATCAAAAAGGTCATTGACCGGTTATGTCAACAATACACTAGATTTAGTGTGGGGTGTGAAGTGGGGTCAAGTGTTGACCATTAGAAAAATGTATCTTCGGCTGAGATGTCTGTTCAAGATCTAGTACCTATAAATTTCATGAATAGATACCGCAAGTAGAGGGTTGAGCGAGGTAATGTAGAAAACAAATCAGAGTTGGATCAATATTTGATGGAGAATGTCGAATTTGTTAGTGCCAATTTTGATATTTTGAATTGGTGGAAGGTTAATTCTTCTAAATTCTCGATCCTTGCCAAAATAACTCGTGATATATTAGGTATTCTCATTTCTACGGTGGCGTCAGAATGACTTCTAGCATTGGTTGTCATATTTTATATCCTTTTCAGAGTTGTTTGACACTCAAAACAGTTGAGGGTCACATATGTGCACAAAATTGGCTTCGATCGTCATCCATTACTTATGACTTTGAAGATGTTTTAGAGGATTCAGAAAGTTATAAGCTAGATTCAGGTTTTTATACTTTTATTGTTACTTTTTTATTATTTGTTGATGAGTTCTTTGTATCTAATTTTTTTTCATACTCTTTTTTATCTCAGAAATAACTACAGAGACAATTGCAATTGCTCTTGAGTTAAGAGAGGTGAATGATACTAGCAAGAAATGTGCTATTTAACTTTTATATATATATATATATATATATATATATAGTAATTATAAGAGTATTTGTGTGACACAATTTATATTATAACATTGTTATTGTTGTGGATATTTGAGTTGCTAAAATATGTATTTATTTTTTTGTGTAGGTTATATGATTTGTGGTAAACTTGTGATTTATTGAAGCAGTTATGATTTTAATGTGTTTTCATATGGTTTAAACTTAAAATAATTGTTATTGTATTTGTTTAACAATTATGATGGATTGATGTTATTATTTTTGTATAAAAATTATGATGAATTGATGTTCATGCTTTCTTGTGTTTTATTATAAATGATCCAAAAATTAATAGTTACAAAAGTGCTTACCCGACTTCCTACAAAAATTCTTCCTCAAAGTATCAGGTAGAAAGACAGAAAACTATATTTCCTATCCGTAGGGTAAGGTGAACACCTTTAGCCCAGACCAACCCATGGGCCATTTACCAATATATAAACATGGGGTGGCCATGCATTGAATGGCCTGTTTGGTTCAAATATTTATAGTTAGCTGAAAATTAATTTTCAATAAAACTGTCAAACAAAAGGAAAAATTTATGATTTAATTGAAAGTATTACCTTTCATAAAGTGCAATCGAGAAAAAGATTATGGGAATTGATTCTACAACCACTACTGGTCTTATTTAATGGAGTTCAAGTAATTGGCATAAACTTTTGTTAAGGTGAATCGTATAAAATACACTACTTTGTTCTAGGCTAGCCCACATCAATAGAAACAAAAGAAAAATTTGGAGATCGATTCCTCTTCGTTGACTTATTTGGTCCATCAAAAAAACTTGTTTAATATTAAGTCTATTTTGATTTTTATTGTCCAAAATACCTTTATTAATTATATTTAATTACAACAAATTTTGAAAACTAACAACTCCTAAATTTTAGAAGTTTGACTATCATTAAAATTATTTCTCTCTTATATCTTTTTATATCCATATATAGAATATAACTATTTATTTCTCTCTTCCTCATATATAACACTAAAAATAAAAAATAGTAACATTCAAACACAAAAAATAATGTCACTTAAACACAAAAAAAAAATAGTAATATTCAAAAATAAAAAATAATAACATTCAAAAATAAAAAAAATAGTAACATTAAATATTAATATTTGAAAAAGAGTAATGTTATTTGGACCTAAAAAATTAACATAATTTGCTGACCTAAAGATGTGGTTTCATTAGAACCATTGGATTAACACCAAGTTCTAATGTTTGATGGGATCCACAGTCAATCTAAAAATTACAGAGAATTAGACCAACAAATTAGGTCTCAATAGCATTGCATTTTGAAAAAAATAATAGTAGGAAAATAGTCAACAAAAAAAAAGTAACATTGAATAGTGATATTTCGAAAAAATAGTAACATTCAATATTAATAGTAATATACTCATTAAAAAAATAGTAACATGCTTAACAAAAAATTATAAAGTAAAAAAAATAGTAATATGCATAGTAACATTTAATATTAAAATAACCATAGTCTTCTCAAAAAGAGAGAGAGAGAGAGAACTTGCAGGGATGTCAAATTTAAATTTGAATTTCAAAATTTATGGAAACAAATCTTTTAGTGTGAATCAATGATGACTATTTAGGAACTAATTTAATGTTGAAGATTGCTTTTTAAGTCACTAGTAATGCACACGACATGAAAAAAAATAGATCATAAAATTTTGATTATATTTTTTAGAAATACGAAGCGTATGAAGTTGACGATGCAAATGACTATTTATATATGCATTCAGTGGGTTCTTGAATCCAATAAGAATTTCTGACATTACAATATAAGACTAAAAAAACTCATAAATATAATTTACTAATCTAAAACTATTTCATCACCACATGAATTTAAGAATTCTAATAACAAAACTAATTCTACTCATAATATAATAACTTCTAAAACACTACAAGTCTACTAATAATAAATAATTAAATATTAAGAGATTAGTTTAACAGATTAAGCTCTTATTTCCATGAAAAAGTATATTTTTTTGGGCGTTCATTATCACTTTGATGAGAACATCAATTCAATTGAATACAAATTAATTTTAGTTCGAATTACAAAAACTGTTGTAAGGTAAATAGAGCATTTATGCAATAGCCATACCCAAATAGATGAAAAATAAAGTAAAAAAAATATCATACTAGCAATAGACATATTCTGACAGAGAAAAAAAAAACTTATAAGTTGACAACACCAAACACCGTCGATCCTATAGAGATATAAGACCAAATATGTTAATGAAGTTATTGGAGAGATATATGTCTATCTTCCTATATCTACCTATATATATTTCTAATAAAGTTGTTCAAACTATTTTGGAAGTCTAATAGATATGAAAAAACAAAAATATATGGATTTAGCTATTTACTCTTCTAATATTTTATTATATAGCAATAAATAATGAATTTTGGATAGTTGTGTTTATCTCTTAAAAAATAGCAATTTTTTCCACATCATATAAGAATTATAGTTGAATTTGTCGAAATGAATGGAAAATAAGAACATATTGGCAAGTCATAATGATATAGTTTATCTAGTAAAATTTTTGAAAGTCATAGAGATAAATTTTATCTAACTAATATATAGTGATAAAATTTGTCTAGCAAAAATTTTGGAATATTAGTGATAAAGTTATCCAACAAAAAAATTGAAAGTCATAGAGATAAAGTTTATCTAGCTAATATTTTATGGGCATAATTGTCTTTAGTGTAATAATTAAGGAATAATGTTAGTGGTTACTTTACCATTTTTAATTTTAAATCTAACAATTAAAAAAATTATAATTTTAAATTTTAAACACCAAACAACTTTTTTTAAGGATTAATTGCATTTTACAAAAGATACTCAAATATTTAATTTAGGATAAAAAACATGGACACCCTCTAAGTTTTGACAATATTAAAAGGATGTCCTTGATATTTTACAAATAACACGGAGACCTTGTGAAGTTTGAAACTCGGTGCACGAAGACCCCCTCCATCTCTTTTATGTTAATATTGCTAACAAAAAGTGATGATATTACCTTAAAAATAATATTATTTTCACAATTACCCTTCTCCAAATTTAGTACCCAAAAAATATTTAAAATTTAATAAAAGTCAAATAAAATTTCATTTTGTACCCAAAAAAATTGATGTAATTTAGTATCCCAAAAATTAATTATATAAATTTAAATATTAGTTTGATAAAGTTGAATATAAATTAAACAATATTAAAAGTCAATTTAATAAAATAATATTTAATTTTAGATTATAAACTTTGTCAAATTGACATTTAATTTTTAATTTTATCAATTATAAATGTCAGTTATAAAATAATATTTAATTTATCCAATTGATATTTAATTTTTTCAAATTAATATTCAACTCTATCGAATTAATTTTTATTGTTATCAAATTAATATTAAAATTCATTTAATTATTTTTTTGGGGTACTAAATAATATCAATTTTTTTGGTACTAAATCAAACTTTATTTACTTTTATTAAAATTTTAATTTAATTTAATTTTTTTTATAATAAATTTGGAAAAGGGTAATTGTGAAACTAACAAAAAAAATTAGGATAAAATCATCACTTTTCGTTAGCAATATTAACAAAAGGGAGACGTAAGAGATCTCTTTTTTACTTGTAAAATGTTAGAGGTATGTGTAATATTGACAAAACTTAAGGAATGTTTATGCACTCAGAGCTCGTTTGATTGTCGTATTAAAAATGGATGAACTAAATAAAGTAATACAATCTGATACAATACAGATGGATTAAAGACAAGATTAAATATAATATTACAAAAATACGTAATTTTTTCTAGTGTTTGACAATACACAATATAAGCGTTAGATAATAGTTATTTAATTCAATCAGTTGTTTGCTTAGATAATTATTTTATCGCATTAATGTTGAATTAACAAAAATACCCTAAATTAGTGTTTGTTACATTGATGACAACTTGATTTTATCACTTGGGGGTTATAATAGTAAATGTGTTGAATAATATTTTTGAGTTAGATTATAATATCATCTCTCTTAGTGGTATTAAAAAACCTCTATAATATATGTGTATCTTATAAAAAAATATATGATAAGTATATAATTTATATATGTTTTGAAATTAATACGATATCAAATTTACTTATCTAACAAAGTATTATGCCCGATTAAATAAAAAATAATACAATCTAATATTTAATCTCCTCATAATACATCTATCAAACGAGTCCATATCATAAAAATTATACTCAAATTATCGTTATCTTTTTTGTTATTATAACCGGTGTAAACATGATAATAAATTGTGTTTTTAGATAGAAGAATGAACTATAATTTATTTTGATCCGAAAAAAATATATAATTTGGCTTTGGACCAAATTACTACTTTTTTTTTATGCAATTGAAGATTTAATTTGAAAATTAAAACATTTTAAAATATAATTTAATAATTTTTTTGAGCAAGTATTTAGCAATTCAATCATCATTTAGAATATGAAGTGAAATTAGTCTTTTTCCGGAAAGCCTTTTGAAATTTCCAACCAATCACAGGCGTTCAAAACAAAGATTCTCATTTTCCCACGACGACGTTCAGTGATTCGCAGTCCACCTTCAAGGCTTGAACGCCTTTCACTTCTTCTTCAGTCTCCATCAAACAGAAAAATGCTCAAAACCCTCTTACCAGTGTTGCCATTCCTTTCTCTCTTCTGACTCTACCCCCGCCCACCAAAATCCTAGTTCTCAACCGCCAACACAGAGAGAGAGAGAGAGAGAGAGAGAGCTCCATGGACACTCGTCGAACGTCAAGGGTGATCGACCCCAAAGTCCGCAAAGTCGGCTTCTTCACCTCTGGTCCAGCTCCGGACCGGACTCAATCCTTCCCCCCCGGATCCTCTCCTCCTGCCGTCTCCGGCATGTCTCCGTCGAACAATTCTCTCTCTCCGGTATGGATCCCACCGCCACGTCACGCCTCCGATAACATGTCGCGTGCCGTGGGCGTACCGGTGCCTACGACGTCGTCTCAGTTGAGACGGAGACCTTCGATTGATAAGGAGCAGGTTGTTGGGAGTTATGATGCTTCCGAGTCGCTCCTCGGAACTTCTCCAGTGCTCTCGCCGCCTTTAAATCCGATTGTTGGTGACGGGGAGTTCTCGGAGGACTCGGTGAATTGGATTCGGAGGAGCAATTCGGGTAAGTTTGCTTCTTCTTTACCGGGTGGTGGATTTGATTTAATGGTGGCGGCGAAGTCGGGTGATTTGAAGAAGGTTCACCGAGTGTCTAGTAATGGTATATTCTCGCCTCTTAATTTGGTATTCGATGTTATTGATGATTGTTTATATTGTTGTTTGTTTTCCAGCATAAATGATCAAAATATCTTGAAACTTTGAGAAAATTCACATACTCCCGTGTACATTTGGAGTTGGAATATGGAAATTAGAATGGAATTTTCATAAAGTTTGGTCAAAATTTTGAAAAAAAAAGTACTCTGCGCAAAATTTGGAATATAATGACACTTCCCAGCAAATGATTATCCATTATTTTTGGAATTTTGGCTGTACTTATATTTGTTTTACAATAACAGCTCAAAACTGTAGAACAGTCTAGAAAATAGAGCTGTGTGGTCGTCAGTTATAAGAACCTAGAGTTACGACTGTTCCAATCTGGCAATTTGGAAAATGTGAGTACGGGTGGGACAGCTAGATTCCCCATCAAATTGCAGCTTAAAAGATTTTGATTTTAGTGTGGATGATTAGGATGGAACTCGTGGAAGAATAGAAGGTATCTATAAGAGAATATGTTAGTCGGATTGGGTAAAAATAACATAGAACAACTGTCGGACTGGGTAAAAATATGTTAGTCTGATTGGGTAAAAATAACATAGAACAACTGTCTCTGTCTTCCATATAGGAATTGTTTTTGCTTGTTGCATATTCCCGTGATCAAATGCTTGAATCAAAAAGTGTGCCTCTAAGTTGAGGTACATAACGTCATGAATTATATGCCCCTCATTTGTTGAAAACAACAAATTATGCGATGAGGAGTTATCATTGGTGAACATTTGAAATCATTGAACTTTATATAATAAAATAAGAATCTCTCGAAAATATGTCCTACAAACTAAACCCGATGGTTTAGATCGGTTTAGCCCGCATATCTTATTGTATGACTTACATTTTAATCTTTTGAGTACAGTATACATTTAGCCTTTTAAAGTAAAGTAAAGTAAATATTTTAACCATGGTTAAAAAATCCCTACTTTGCATGGGCTGCCTTAGTATCATAATATATTGGTTAATTAAAATTAGTTAAATTCTGGTACTACTTGGAAACTACTTTGAGGAGCAATATTTGTGTTAGACATGTGGAATGGTGATACTTCTTGGACGTTGTTGGACTTTAAATAGAGCATATTCTGCATGTGTGCAATTCAAACTCCAAATTGTTGAATCCATAGATGTGGTTTGACTCTTATTGAACGAATGCCAACAAGTGACAAACAAAACTAGACAGTGTTATTATAACTCTCTTTTAGCACAAAATATGCAAACACTACATACTCTTGTAAAACATAAAGCAAAATAAGATATTGCTTACTATAAGAGGACTAGTGTAACCCATACCTGAAGGCACTTTACATAACCCGTGTTTGAAGGCACTATACAATTCAAACAATCGAACATTGATCGTAAACACAAAAAAATAAGCACTAAAAATGGACACACATTAAGCTTAAAGCTTAAACTGTATCATTAACACCCATACTATGCATACATACTCAATAAAAGTATTACCTATTTGAACTTTCTCGTGAAGACAAAGTTAATAGAAAAATAAAGAAAACTCAACTTTAATAATAAAAACTAAATAAAGTTAAACTAGAAACCCATAAAATTCATATACTTGAAATTAATCAAACCAAGTCTTATGTCCCAATCATTGGCAGTCAGTTATGAGTTCGTCTTTGCTATTAATTTTGGTCATGTGCTATACGCTAATTTAAGTTAAATATTTTATATATTTTCTTATTATTTCATTCAATATAAGTTTAGGTCTACCCCTATTCTTAGTACCATTAAGAGAAATTCTATCACTTTTTTTTAGCAGGTGCCTTTATCGGCCTCCGTTGAATATGACTAAAATATCTAATCTATTATCTCTCAACTTGTAGGAGCTACTCCTACCATTTTTGTACTAAGGTAAGGTAATCAATCGTTACAATAATACGTAAATTAGTTTCTATGTCTGATATGCAAAAATGTTTCCCGTTTCGACCTCGTAAAGATATTATGACACTCACACTGAAATTGAGACAGAAAACATCTAAGAAGGAAGGTGGTGCCCTGAATCAATAAAAGAGTTTCAAAGGCAGCAGAATAGACATAGTCTTATAATCACGCAGGTCCTGAGAAAAAAGAAAGAAGAATGATAGATAATGTTAGATGGGGATAAGGAGTAAGGATTAAATTCGTATTCTAGCATTTCTAATTTTTTCGCACATCCACCTTAACATTCTCACTTTCGCTGCACTCATTTTGTCACTTGAAATTATATGCCTAAAATTAGAACCCATAGTAGTGCCCAAAAAGATTTAATCAAAAGTCAACTTAGAGAGTTTGCACAAATCTATGTCATTAGAAGAAACGTTCGTATCTGAAGGCACTATGTTATTTTAAACAAAGAATTTGTCAATATTTAATCAAAATAATTTTTTTTTCTTTAAAAAAGTTTGGACAGAATTTCCCCGAAAGACAATAGTTATTAATATTATACGATAAGTGATACATCACGACACACCTGAAAAATGATATGAATCATGTCTCTATATCGTTTTTGTACCATATCGTACGATACGCGATACGATACGATACATATGATACATGAAGGTTTTAATTTTTAATTTTTTTTTTTTTTGGTTTTTTGGGGCTAAAACGATGTCATTTCACCCTAGAACTTATTTTTTATCCCTAGTCAATGAAACAATGTTGTTTCAGTTGATAGGGTTTTAAAAAAAAAGTTTGTTGTTAATGTTGTTCAATTAAATTAAATTTTTTTATTAATGCTAATGTTGTATTTGTTCTGTTGTGGGGGGTTGGGTGTGTCTCTAGGTGTGTTGTGTGCAATTCTCTGTGTGTAATGTGTGTGCGTGATGTGTGTTATGGGTTTGTGCGTGTGTGAGTGATGGGTGTGTGTGTGTGTGAGAGAGAGAGAGATAGAGAGGGGGAGGGGGGTTTGTTAGTGGACGTTGGGGATGGCAGAGTGATAAGGCACGATTTGACGCAAATGGGGGAGAAAAATTATTGGGGGAATCAATTCTATCGTTCAATCAAGTTGGATTAATTTTGGGTTGATCTAAATCGTTTTTCTTCTTTATGGGAGTATATTTTTGACTTGAGAGGTATAATATTAGATAGATGTCTACCAACTATTCAAATATTCAATAATAATAAATTTAGTACAAGTTGGTACAAGAGACAATTATATAAAACCTTACCATAAGAGAAAGACCAGAATACTCCTAATAAATAATAATAAATAAATATAAACATATAACCATTACTATAATCTTTAACACCTCCTCTCAAACTCATAATGTGATAATAGGAAACATTGAGGGTTTATCAAGAAGAAAAAAATCGAAAACAAGTATGATATTTTGTGAAAAAGTTTGGCAATTGCGTAGTAGTAGAAACAAAAAACAATGAAATAGGATAAGCTAAAGGGACGCCTATAATTAGAATTATAATGCACATTAAGCTTGAGAGGAGTCTCAACAGTGTGCGGATTTGTTAATTGAGCCTGGTTTATAACATCAAGTATATACATTGATTGAGAAAGAAGATAATTTGGCGATGAAGCCACTTCAATGGCCATAAAATAACAAAGGAAACCAATCCTTCATTTCAAATTGCTTTTGTAAACGAGCCTTCAAAATTGAGATACCCATATCATCAACATATAAGAGAAGAATAATCTAACTAGCAGAAGTTGAAAGCAGTGGTGCAACAACGAGGTGGATTGAAGCCAACAATGGTGATCTCTAGTTGATGGGTTCATCGGAAAGAACTTTGGATTCCCTTCCGTCACACTAACTGGTTTCATGCTAGAGTGGTTGCCAAGTCTCATCAACAAGCAAAAAAATTGACTAAGAAAAAAAAATCCGATTGGGCTCATTTACCCATGGCTGATACCCTGTAAACAAAGATAAAGTTCTACTATGAAGAGTAGATACGTTAGAAGATTTCTATCATCTATTCTAATATTCAATGATAATAAGCTTGGTATGAGAGGCCTCCTACAAGAGAAAGACTAAACTTACGTGTACATTACAAATTGAAGGCAGCCAAAGGGCCTATTTTGTGTGGTATGTTGCTCCTGACTGATACTATTATTCTTTCATTTCCTAGTTCAAGTTTTATAGAAAAATTTTCAATTAATTGATGGTTTTCTTTTTGTCTAAAAAATTTTGGTATCTTATTGGAAAAACCATGTACATATCATGCAGCGAAGGATAGAGGACCAGGTGCAGAAGTTCCAAAGCTATTGCCTTCAAGTTCAAAACCATTAAAGGAAAAAACCACAAAAGCAGAAAGGCGTGCTATGCAGGAGGCTCAACGAGCTGCAAAAGCTGCGGGAAAAGGTTCGAATAATTATTTTTCTTATCCTGGTGAAAATTGGAGACTGTTAATGCTTAATTTCTGTGGTATAGAGAGTTCCAGTAAAAGTTTTTGAATTTGCATTATTTGTGGCCTTTTTCGTATTTTCTTGTGCTACACTGACATTTCTATTCTGATTCTGAAGTTCTTGATTCATCCAATTGCTGGAAGGATGAACCCAAGCAGAATAATCATTAAAGAAAATAGTATTAAACTAATGACCAGAATACTAGTTACGGTACCTACTATCCGAATAGGAATTCTTCCATAAGTAGTGGCCATTTACCTACATCATTTTTCCATCTATTTGTTTGATTTTGAGTCGGGTTTTTGGTAACTTTTTAACATCAGCATTTGATCCCCCTCCCCTCTCTCTCTCTCTCTCTGGGGTATACTGGCGTGATAGTCAATTTCTTGTGGTAGTCAATTTCCTGAAATTTGATGGTGCTTCTTTAAACCTTACCTGCAATCCGAAACTCTTGGAATCACATGTCAATGGCAACTCATTTCAAATGGAGATGTGTCTTTCTATTCGTGTTGCTTTATTTGCTTTATATTCTTTTTCCTGATATCGGGTAGTAGTTCTAGTTTTAAAGAATAGTGACATCTAATTAAGGAAATGGATACTGCCTCCTGATCATAAGCACTTGTATCGCCAAAAGTTTGGATTGCCAAATTTGTAGTACTCTTTTAATTTTGCTTTAGTTGTTTCTTCCTATGTAATTTTTTGTTGTCTTTTTTGTTTAATTATTGGATACCAAAATTTAAGTGAGCTTTCTGCTTGAAATTTTGCTTTGGACATAAAGTGTTCTGGAGGTAGAATACTTGGCACATGAGATCTTGTCCTGTGTAGACAAAGTATAACAAAAATGAGAATTAAGGTTTTACAGGCTAATCAGGTTCGTTCTGAAGTATGCGTCAAATATAAAGATTCATCACCCTTCTTCTGGCTAAACTATCTGCTCCAAAATCCGAACATGGTTGAAGTATACAACAGCACAGCATGCTTAATCTAATGCATGGTCAAGTAGCACATTCTATCTGCCACTATGATGTCTACTGCTCCAAACAAAGGTGTTTATCGAATTACATTGAACTCTATAGCTTAGGAATTAACAAAGATAGAATGCCTGCAGCAATTGGCTTCTGAACAGCAATTGTGATCTGCATGCCTGCAGATTTAATCACTGTGTATTTGTGGTTCAGATGTTGTCAACTCTTGGGATATTGGTAGTTCTAGTGTAGTTGGATCTCTACATGTTGATACTTGGGCAGCCTGGAAAGTGTCTCAACTATTGGTCTGGTGTGATGCATTCTGGACCATCAAACCTCGCTTCCAGCCCACTATTCATCGTTTACATTGTATATTTGGTTTCCGATTTCAAGGGAAACAATGTTGAACTTATATTTACTAATCATCCTCCCTTTCCATCAAAAGGATTGAAGTCATGGAGTTGAAATTTTTAGTATAAAACTCTTGTATCTATAATATTGAAACTTATTTTCTTCTTGTGCATTAAGGATTCAATAGATCATCTTCTGGTTGTTATTTTGTGATGAGTTTTATGGTGCTTGGCAGTGTTGTTCTTGGAGGGAGTATCCTTCCTTTTGCCCCATCCATTCCCTTTCTCCTTTTTCTTCTCCTCTTCAATAGGGTTTGGTGGCGTTTCTTTTTTTTTTTTTTGTTTTTTGGGGGCGTGATGGTGGTGGTGGTGGACCTCTTCCCTGTCCAGTTGATGGACCCACCAAGTCTGTAGGTTGTAATATCTTTGCATATTTGGAAGGATTTTTTGTGTGATGGGTTCATTGAACAAATGTTTGTTTCGTTCCGTTCAAAACCAACAAAACATTTCCATTTTCATTAGATATGAAAGAAAACACAAGGATAATTTTAGAGGAAGTTTCCTTTGAACTTGAAAACATATTACGTTCCCAACAAAATCAGCTAACAAATGTCATTTGCGAATATCAAGTGCAAAGGCTTCAGACAAGAAGTTGGAAAATCATGGGCTTGTTTGGTTTGCGTCTTTAAAAACAGTATTTGAAAACAATTTTTAAAAACAGTTTTAAGGAAGTATTTTTTGATATTTTTATATTACAAAACCTGTTTGGTTATATGGTTTTGAAAATAGTTTTAAAGAAAAGAAAATAAAAAAACCTATTTGAACAGTGATCCACAAAACTAATTTTTAACTTACCATATTTGGCCCAAAAAAATAAATTATCACTACAAAATTCTTCCCTCTCTAGTCAGGCTCACATCTAAAGCATTCTTTCTTCATTATCTTCTCCAACAGCAAAAACATACACATCCACACAACAAACACACACCCACACATACAACAAACAAACACACACACACAAAGCCATAGCGCACACACATATATATATACACTCATAGATATGAACATAGATATATACACACACACATAGATCTGGTTATATATACATACCTGTGTTCAAATTTATATATATACACAAATCTGCTACAGAGAGATTGAGGAGAAATGGGTTGCGTGAGAGAGAGAAGAATTGCGTCAAAGAGAAGGCTACAGTGAGAGCGGTGGAGAAGAAGAGAGAGTTCAGTGAAGTTCGATTACAGTCACCATTTGTTTGTCTCCAACGAAACTCGAAGAGGAGACCTCGTTAATTTAGAGATGAGGTTGTTCCCGTGTTTTCATTTTGTCTTAGAAAACACTAAGAACAACAAAATGTTGTTCTCTAAAATTACACTTCAATTCCCAGAATTTTCAAAAAATTGGAGAAGAAAAAAACTAACAAAACAACATCTCTCTTGTTTTTAGAGATTTGAGAATAAAAAATAGTTTTGTAAACACAAACCAAATAGACCCTATATTTCCTGTTGGTCCCACATTTCCTTTTGGCATTTTTTGGTACTTGTATTAATATAAGATGCTTAGATTCAAAGTACGGACCTCATTTTTATTAATTTATTTCTTTTTTTAATAATTGAGTGAATCAGAACTAAGATTTGTACATTGACTCTCCTAATCGTTTTTATGTACTATATCTTATATACTCATAACAAGTATCATTTTATTGGAAGTAATGTAATGGTGACTTGTATAATGCAAAATTAAAATGCCATTGTAGCAGTTTAAGACCATCTCAATTACATGTAATGCAAAAAAAATGTGAAATTTGTCCTCAAGTAATTAACAACTAAGTATAAAATCAAATAAAAACAAACATGTATCTAATTGTTCCTTGGACTGCACGAACAATCTCATCATTCAATAAACAGTGGTGGACATTAGCCCGATTTTTATTTTTTTCCCCATTCTCATCAATATAGGAACAAAGGAAGGAACAAATGACGTAAGATGTTGTCATTCTGTTCGAATTCTAAATAATTGGAGATCAGACTAGAATCTACTTTGAGAGAGAAAAAAAAGTAGATTTATTTTTTCAATAAAAATAAAAGGTTTTATTTTTCCTTATGACTAAAAAAAGAGAAAAGCAAAATATTCAATATAGGATAAGTATATATATCTGCCGAACAAATATGAATATATGATTGTTAAAACCATAAAAAAGAGAACTTGAGTAAAGATGAAAATAAGTTTTTCCAAACGTTATCATTCATTTCTAAAAGTTTACAACATTTTTATTATGTTTTCAAGACATATCTTAATTTTGTATAACCAAAACACTTGAAAACGGCTCTTCTGCTCAGAAATGAAATATTCCAAACGTTCCTATAAATTATTGCTCCCATTGGACCATTTGTATCTATATGCTTTAGGATCCTGATTCATGGATCTCTCGGTTCAAGGAATAAAAATAAGAGGATCGAACCATTTCTTCTGACTATTTTTCAAATTTGATAAATGTTGGTTGATCGTATATTTCATTATAGTTCTATGATTCAGAGTATCCTTTCCTATTTGATTCCTTTGAATTCCAGTGAAACGAAACTTTGAACCTTGGATGGGTTGTGGAGGGGGCTGCAGATTACAAATTTATTGACAGATTTATTTAATTTCTGCAGGTGCTTTTGTTCCTAGGTGTTTAGGGTATTGATCTTTTATTTGTTAAACTAGAATGCTTGACATCTAGACTCAAATCTTTTCCAAATGCTTTTTAAGGTGCCTTCATTTCTTGGATTGCCATGAATTTACAAGCGGAAACCTCCCATCCATTAATTTGTTCAGGGGGGATAAAACTAATCCCAAAATGGTGTTACCTGTCTAGAAAAGTGGAAGAGATAGGTAACCGTCTGGTTCCGCATTGCTCAACAGCTAGAAACTTGTGCACTGTGCTCTTCCTCTATGTGGAGTTCAGTGGCGGTTCCTGACTAAGAGCAACTTTTGCTTGTTGGCGTGGGGTTTGCCTGATTAATATGATGAGAGTGTTTGTAGATATGACTTCTGCAGGCCTATTCTGGTGTTGCCTGTCTAGAAAAGCAGAAGAGACAGGTAACTGTCTGGTTCTGCATTGCCCAACAGCTAGAAACTTGTGGACTGAACTTTTGCTTGTTGGCGTGGGGTTTGCCTGATTAATATGATGAGAGTGCTTGTAAATATGATTTCTGCAGGCCTATTTTGGTGCTGATACTGTTGGAGGAATAGTATATTAATCAATTATGTGGTGGCCAATTTCATCTTGTTGGCATGCAGTTCAAAGATACTTGCTGGTATAAGGTTCTCATTTTCCTTTGATTAAGAGAGGATGAGAAGCCGAATAGTTGGGTAGAGTGGAAGGAAGAGGGAGAGAGGGAAGATGCTATCAATGATTAAGAAAAATCATAGTGCATGTAAGAATTTTAAATGAAATGCAGAACAGCAAAGATATTACAGAATTATCGCACTGAAGTTTCAGTTATATCAAATTTTGAAACATATCTATGAGGATAGCAAAACTTATCTAGTTAGAGCTATGGACTACGATGAGTGTACATCATGTCATGCTAAGCCTGGTTGAAGAACAGTCAGTGCACTTGGATTTGGGGATATGATGGTATTCTACAATCTTGTCTTCTGAAGAGTTCCTTTTTTCTTTACCGCCCCCAAAAAAAAAAACGTTTGTGGTCGTGCTTTCTAGCACTTTTTGGTATCTTAGTTTTCTCTACTGTAGAGCATAGTTATCAAATCGTATATCAGAAGGCGTATCGTTTTTTAAAAATAGTGTATCGTATCGAGTATCGTATCGCGTATCGTAAGATACGGTGTAAATTTAAATAAATAATAAAAAATATATATATACCTTTGAAAAAAAATCATACACTCATAAAAACATAACATTTTATTAATACTCCACCAACTACTCAAGTCATAAACATAATTCACTAATATTATAATGCAAAGTTCACAAGCATAGTTCACTAATTAAAATGTAGTTTATGAAAATAAGATTCCGGTGATGGCACTGTTTCACAAAATAAAAATTAATCAAGATTCAGAATTTTTATACAAATATATATATTTTTGTATAAAGCGACGTCGTAAAAAAAAAAAAGGTACGTATACTATTTTCAAGTATGTATATTTTTTGTATATATTTTTACAAAAAAAAGAAGATGTGATATGTTTGAATTGGCATAAAACGAAGTCGTAAAAAAAAAAACAGCTTTTGCACGTATCGGGCGTATCGTATTGTAAAAACGTATCGTGTATTGGACGATACGATGCAAAAACGATACATAACTACGATCTGTATCGTTTTAGGCCTGTATCGTAACGTATCGTACGATACTTATCGCGTATCGTACGATACTAACAACTATGCCGTAGAGTATGAATGTGTTTTTCACCTACTAGGCTTCATCAGTTCATCCTTTGCCTTTTGCATTTATTTGCGCTTGTTCATTGTACAGTACTGAATTCATGTAAGTGGTAATTGTGCTAATATTTGGTTGAATGTAGCCGCAGCTATTAGAGCTATTAGTCTTTGTTTTGTTTGGTGGTATATATATCATCTCCATTTGTTGCTTACAAGTTACAACCCAACATTACCACTGTTCCATTTTTTCACTCCGAAACAAAGGAAGGAAGCCTTTTCTATAAAGTCTTTTATCACTATTTTCACCGATGAGGCTTCTTCTACATTGTTTCGCTTGCTCATTGTACTGCACTTAATTCGACTGGTGGATTATTATATTTCTAAGTGGTTGAATATAGTTGGTATTATTAATCATTATCTGTGGTACAATTTTTCATACTCTGTCTCATTCATAATTTGTTTATAGCTGAGGGGAACAAATCTGTTGCTGCTTCTTGGGGATCCCCTTCAGTGCACGAACAAATGGGGAAAACCACAAAACAGTCGTCACAGAAGAAAGATGCTCCTCCAGTGACATCTTCTACAGCAGCTTCTGAGAAGAAAGGGGGTGATCGGACGCTGGAGAAAGAGAGGAAAAAAGATGTGCCTCCTCCTCGCATGCAATTTGATGATAAGAACAGGGTGGAAAAGGCTAAAAGACGTGCGGTAGTCAAACAAACTGAAGCTAGAAACAGAGTTGAATTGTTTCGGCATTTACCTCAATATGAACATGGAACCCAGCTTCCTGATCTTGAGTCAAAGTTTTTCCAGCTTGATGCTGTCCATCCTTCTGTTTACAGGGTAAAGTTTGTCTATAAGATCAGTTGATCATCATTTTTCTATTATATTTGTTCTTGTCATCTTGTTCAAAGCTTCGACTTGATCAGGTGACATATGAGATTTCGATTTTAAATGATATAAGTACTAAGTAGTGGATTTATATATTATCACACTAATTCCATGTTATCAAGCAGACATGCTGGCATCTTGGACATTGATCCAAGCTGAAAAGCATGTATCATATTTTTGAGAATGCTGTACTGCAATATGGGGCACACCTGCATCCTTAAGACGCATTGTGCTTATGCTAGTGTTCTCGTAACCATACTGGAAGTCTGGGCTATTGTCAGACTCTCATTGCTTTAGGTGGAAATGGACGTGTCTTGGTGACACCTTGCACCAAGGCACTTTATGACTTTGAAGCAGGGTGAAGTAGCTAAGGGTGTTCAACAAAAGTTCCAGGCACTATGCTCCAGACTCTAGTCATTATGCCTCCTCGGTTCAGCTGATGTCCGCTCATGTCACTTTGGAAATCCTTCAAAGAGAATATATAGGGGTATGATGATAGTTGAGGAGCACCAAGGACCTAGCAAGCCTTGTGTCCCCAAGCCTTGGCATCGCTGAGGTCCTTGTCACATGTGAGGCAAGGCGGACAAGGGAATGCGAGAAACTGGTGGGCCTAGAAAAGTTGTGGGGATTCGTAGTGAAGGATCAAAATTTCGTTTCGGTACATTATTTCAGTCACCTAGGAAACGAAAATGTTTTGACATGTTTCGGAAAGGTTTCAACCCGTTTCGAAAATAGAATGAAAAAAAATAAAAAATATAAGCATTTTGTTTTTCAAAATATTGGTTGAAATATACCAAAATATCTTAAAATACCTTGAAATATTTTGAAATAATTGTACAAATATATTGAAATATATCAAAACATTTTGAAATATTAAGGAACACCTTGAAATATTAGAATTTCGATTTCATTACTAATTTGTTTCGGTCTCTTTAAAAAATAAGACGTTTTGGATGTTTTGATCGTTCCAAAATGATATTTTGATCCTTGCTCATAGCTATGAAAAACCACATGATTGAGTATGGTAGTACGCAGTTGGCACAATTGAGGCAATGTTGGTGCATGACTTCGCAAAGTATGGCTTGAGCTTAGCTCAACATGCTTGATTGGTTCGTGGACAACCTTGGTTGCGGATTTGCAGACATATGGTTGAGATAGATTTGTTCAAAGCATGGAACCTGACAATTGAAAGCAGTTGTTGTGCATGGCATGATCATGGAAATCAATTGAGTGAGGTTACCAAGCATGACTTGATCATGGGCGAGCTGTTGGGAGCAGTTACCATGTCACGTGCTGAATTGAAGAAACCGCAATCTACATGTCAAGCAGAGATGCAACCTGACATGATAGTTGTTGCTAGAAACTGTCATGCCCATGCAACTGACTAGTTAGTGGGCTAGTAAACCCTAGGCAATTAGGGGTGTCATTTGCCATATTCCTTGTATAAGTGTGGAATGTTGGGACAATCTGTACGCAGAGTCAATGTTAGAGTGTTTTTCCTATATCTTGTGTATAGCTTGTGCATGTGTGTGTGTCCCTTTGCGAGTTTGAGTGGTTGGTTGTTGAGGCAACTCCTTAAAGGATAGCCTCCTTTGTGGAAAAAGTTGCAAAGAGTGATACCCAATGATAGTTTGGTATCAGAGCGCGGTTTTGAAGGAAAGATCAATTGATGGTTGGTGGAACCAATGCCGATTGTAGGAAAAATGATGGCACGTTTGGAGGATTTTGTTGGTCCCCCACAAGAAGTTGATGATGTCGCCCTCTCTATGTAGCTTGAGTTATTGTACCAAAGGTTCGAAGAAATGCGAGTGTTCTCAGAGCAACTCCAAAAGGTTGAAGCTGATCTTTTTAGCGAGGCAAACACCAAGGTCACTGACGTTGTTGCCATGTATCTTCAGTGACTGATGGTTGGGAGGAGAAGATTCATGGCCTCGAGAGAGATGTGTTCCTGTTGAAGAAGGCAGTGTAGAATTCCACGCCGAGTTCTTGTAATGAGTGCACGCAAAAAGCCAAGGTCCCTAACCCTTAGTCTTTCTCTAGCAGTTGCAATGCCAAAGAACTTGAGAATTTCTTATGGGCCATTGAGCACTACTTCAAGGCAGTCCACACCCTAGTTGTTGAGAAGGTAGATCCCAAAAGCATGTATTTGATCGATAATGCAAAGTTGTGATGGCGCACACGTTTAGAGGACAAGTATCGTCCTCAAATCACTAGCTGGGAGGCATTATGCACTAAAGGAGCAATTCCTTCCAAGCAAAACGGGTTGGCAAGCCAATGTTGCTTTGCGAAACTCAAGCATACAAGTACGATTCGAGAAAAAGTGAAGCAATTTTTGCCCTTCATGCTTGACATCAAAAACATGTCGAAGGAAGACAAGCTATTTAACTTTATGTTTGACCTCCAAACTTGGGTGTAACCGTGTAAGTAGAACTACGTTGGCAATGGATAAAGGATTTACTTGCTACAATGGCTACGACAGATGCTTTAGTAGACTACAAAATGCGGGCCAACCATTCCAACGAGGGGACTAAAGGGAAGACCAAGTTCCACAAGAAGGATCATAAGAAGAATAAGGTTGACAAGTATGGAGAAACAAAGCGATAAGCCCTCTACTTCAAAAAAGAGAAACTCAGTGCCCTAGTAACCGAGGAAGTTGATCATGCAAATGAGGCTACACGAGTCAATCTCTAGTAGCTCCTCAATGCAATTCGTAAAAAGGAGCTCGTGGTCAAGAGGGGATTAATGTTCGTGCAGATTCGGATGAACAATATTTCCTTTTAGGTGATGGTTGATACAGATGCAACTCATAATTTTGTTTTTGATCGGGAAGTGAAGTGTCTTGATATGGCATTGACAAAGGATTTCAGCCAAATCAAAGTTGTTAGCAAAACTACTAGACAAAAGATGTCCCACTGCAAGTTGGTGATTTACAAGGACAATGTCATTTTGTAGCAGTTCCTCTTGATGATTTCCAGGTGATCCTCAAATTGAAATTCTTTACGAAGGCTAAAGTTTATGTGATGTCACACTTGCATGGATTGCTTGTGATGAATATGTCCAGTCCTTGTTTTGTATCCTTCATTAAAGTCAAGAATTCATGGTTTAAGGTCGTGGTGTTAGTCATCGAGTTGGAGAGTACTGATACATATCGGTCGCTGCATCGCGGTTTGGTATCGATCAATACGAAAAAAAAATGCTTGGTAGAAGGCTCAAAAATTGTGAAAAAAACATGAAAAATTCATAAAATTATAAGTAATAATATTCATGTATCATATGCTTAGAATACATCATTTAAAACATTATATGGTGAATATAGAATATAAGAGCGTAACCAAATTTGTTTATCATCATTAACATTTAGTTTTTAATTTTTTTATATTTAAAAAATGCAAAAAGTTGATAGGTTAACATCTTAGTATTTAAATTTTTGATATCTAAAAATGAAAAATATTTAAATATTTATCCATAATGTAATTCAACATTTAGTTAAATACAAATTTTAGAATGCAATGATCCAATTATATAACAAAAAGAAAATTTAACTAATATAATATAAATATTACCATATATTTACTTGGCTAAAAACTGCCCAATAATAATTGCCCAAAACTTAAAAAAGAATAATGTTTGATCAAAAAAGGAATTGATATAAAAAAAAACTAATCCAAAAATAAAAATAAAAATAAAAAGAAAGTCCAAGTCATTTAACCACCGACAGAGCGTCAAAGACTCTATTTGCGTCTAATAGATGCTTTGTCTATGTGTTACGTGAGAGAGAGAGAGAGAGAGAGAGAGAGAGAGAGAGAGAGAGAACCAAAGGAAGCTGTGATTTGTGGCGTAAGTCCTTTGTTGTTGCTTGTGTGAAGAAGATTTCATAGGTTTGCCTTGTAGATCTAAGGTTGAAAAATTGCAAGGTTTCTGCATTATGCTTCTCTATATTTGTTTTTTGCTTTCTTTCCTCTCATTCATTTTATGCTTGGATTTGTTTGTGAAGTAGTGTGAAGATTTTATATGAGTCTCATCTTTTCTTCTCCTTTTCTCTCTTTTTTTTTTTGTGGATTTTTTTTGTTTAATGGAGAATTTGGGATTTTGAAGAAGATTTCACCATATTGTCTAATTTCGGTTTGACTCATTCGAGTGGGACCGAGTCGACTCCAAGTTGTACTTATACGATCAATTTATTACCAATTCAACACCGATTCTGGTGCGACTCGTGATATTTGTGTAACGTGTTCGATCGGTGGTGGCCGAACCGGATACAACTTGTCCAATACTTTGAACTATGCAAGAATTCAGGGGAAATATTGTCAGCCTTGTAAGTTAAAGATGGCTTGCGAATGGGAAAGACAACATACTTGGTCATATTAATTGAGGATGAGGAGCTTTCAAGTTTCTAAACCAATGCAGTTACTACTAGCAGAATTCAAGGATGTGACGCCCAACTAATGGTCAGCCAAATTGCCACCGAGATGGGAGATTGACCATGTAATTAAGTTGATTCCAGGAGCGAAACCTTATGTTAGGCACCTTAGCGGATGTCTCCATTAGAGTTAGTGGAGTTAAGAAGGCAACTTAGTGATCTATTGAAAGTGGGTTTCATCAAACCTTCAAAGGCTACATACGAAGCCCTTATCCTGTTTTAAAGGAAGAAGGCACTACATGTTGGGGAAACATTTCTTTGTACTTACCAATAATGTGGCTATAGGCTGTTTCAATTCTATGAAGAAGCTGACACCGAAACAGGTAAGATGAAGGGATTTTCTTGCCTAGTTCTACTTCACTTTGCGATACAAGCCTAGCAGTGCAAATCACGTTGCTCATGCCCTTAACTAGATCATAGTTGCTGATGGGATGGTGGCCTCACTTTGTCAGGTTGCTGGGAGATGTAACAAAGGATGATCATGTGACTAACTTGCTGCAGAAGCTGGTCTAGGAGGGTGTGAGCAGACAATTTTGGGTAGTTTAGGGAAGCTCGAATGGTTATTTGGTTGGTTAATTCCTTAAGTAGGAATCAAAAAGAAGCTAGCTACTAGCTAAGGCCATCAAATGCTAGCCAACTGCTTTCCCGGATGGATCTTATTCCCGATCGACATTAGTTGATCCTAGCTGTAATAGAGTCCTTCATTTCTATTGCGTACAAGTTGAGAGATGTTGCATTCCCAATGGCAGAAGTAGGATGCAAGTTAGAAGGACCTGGACAAATATTCTGTCCCAAAGACATGTGGATTTTGACATTTGTTGTTGAAAGAAACATATGATGCTCTATGGGTAGGGCATCCATGGCAAAAGTAGACCCTTACTGTATTGGTGAAAAGTTACTATTGGTCACGCATGAAAACAGATGTGGGACTTCATGTGCGCACTTGCTTGATATGTCAGCAGGACAAGTTGAAAAGGAGAAAGATGACAACAATCTTGGAGTCTTTCCCCATTCCAATTATTGCTTTAGGAGAGTGTTTTCATAGATTTTATCAAGGGGTAGTTAGAGTTGAATGATCTTACTTTGATTTTTGTTGTGGTTGACAGATTCTCGACGTATACAACCTTTATCCCCGCTCGAAAAATATATTCTGCTAAAGTTGCAATCCAGTTGTTCTTTAAACACATCTTGAAGTTTTGTGGTCTTTTCCTTAATATTATCAACGACGTAGACAATAGATTCACTGGCTCGTGTTGGACGACTTTATTGGAGCTGTTGGGAACATAACTCAACTTCTCCACGAGCAGTCATCCACAGACGGATGGACAAACCAAGTGTGTGAATGTTATACTGGAGGAGTATCTGAGGCATTATGTTACAATAAACTAGTATAATTGGTTTTATTTACATGATGTTGCTCAGTTCAGCTACAACTTATAACAAAATTCCCCCGCTAAGAAGAGTCCATTTGAGTTGGCAAGGGGCCAATAGCCTCTCACTCCACATGAGGTAGTCAAACAAAAATCTTAGAGATGTCCCGTATCATATAGCTTGGTGTGGGCTCATCAAGAAAGGACAGAGGAGGCAAATGACTCCATGTCAAAGGCAGTAAAGAGGATGAAGAAGTGGGCAGATGAGAAACGGAGGCTAGTAGAGTTTGAAGTTGGTGAGAAAGTGATGTTGAAGCTAATCTCTTAAATATAGAAAAAGATCACTCGTGAGACTGCACATAAGGGATTGATCCAGTGTTATGATGATCTTTTTGTCATTACAAAAAGGATTCACAGGCTGGCTTATAGGCTGGACCTTCCCGGTAGCCTCAAATTGCACCCCCAAAGCTCAAATTGCACTTGGTTTTCCATTTTGTATTCCAGAAGCAGTACATTTAACATTGAGGACCAGGATGAACCTAGTAGAAGAATTTGACGTCGAGCTCCTCCCATAATCAGGAAGCAGTATACAGACGTGGCAGAATCTATCCTTGGCTATAAGACAGAAAGTATGAGTAAGAAAAACAGGACCCATTACCTAGTCAAGTGGAAAGTGAAGTCACTTGGGCAAAGGAGATGACACTATGGCAGTTCAAAGACTTGATTAAGTAGTATCCAACTACCCTTCCAATGTGGTCGTTAGATGCTTCAAATGGGTGTGGCTTGTCAGACCCCAAATGACTTGGGCGGAAATGGACATGTCTTGGTGGCACCTTAAACCAAGGCACTTCATGACTTTGACACACTGTGAAGTAGCTAAGGTGTTTGATAAAAGTTCCAAGCACAATGCCCCAGGCTCTCGTCCTCAATTCAAATGATGTCCGCTTGTGTCACTTCGGAAATTCTTCTAAGAGCATTTAACAAGGGGGTGGTGATAGTTGAGGGGCACCAAGGGCCAGGCAAGCCTTGTGCCCCTAAGCCTTGGCACCGCTAGGCAAGGCATGTAACAAGGTCCTTGCCATTGGTGAGGCAAGGCGGACAAGAGAACGCGAGATAATGTTGGGACTAGAAAAGTTGAGGGGCTATAGATACGAAAGACCGCACGTCTAAGGATGGTAGCACATAGTGGGCACGATTGAGGCCATGTTGGTGCATGGCTTCATAAAGCACAACTTAGGCTCGGCTCAACATTCTTGATTGGTTTGTGGGCAAACTTGGCTGCGAATTTGTTGGCACATGGCTGAGACCGGTCTGCTCAAAGCATGGAATGAGGTGGGTGAAAGTAGTTGGTGTGCTTGGCCTGATCATGGGAAGTAGTTGAGGGCAGTTATTGGGCTTGACTTGATCATGGGCGAGCAGTTGTAGGCAATTACCATGTCAAGTGCTGAATTGAAGGAACTGTCAGTCACCTATCAAGCAAAGATGCAGCCGGCCATGACAGTTGTTGCTAGAAAGTTCCATGCCTATGCAACTGGTTGGTTAGTGCCCTAGTAAACCCTAGACAGTTGGGGGTGTCAATTGCCATATTTCTTCTATGAATAGGGAATCCCAGGCCAATCCGTAGGCAGAGTCTATATTGTTGAACAATGAGTGTTTTCCCTATATATTGTGTGTAGCTTGTGCGTGTCTGCACCTTTAAGAGCTTAAGTGGCTGGTTGTTGAGGCAAAGCCTTCACGAGTAGTCTCCTTTGTGGAAAATTTGCAAATAGTGAGTTATCCTGTGACAGCTATATTGGTAACTTATGGTTTTGTGGACCCATCTCTCAAGTTGTTATGGATGTATCTTGTATAAAATTGTATAATGACGAATATCTTTTAACTAATAGAACTAATATTTAGTGGAGGATGAGTTATATTGATATTTGACATAGACCGAGACAAGGATAATATATCAAAGGGTTTTTAATGTTTATGTATGAACTTTTTTCCAGGTAGGATTACGTTATTTAGCCGGAGACATTATGGGGGGTAATGCTCGTTGTATCGCAATGCTTCAAGCATTTAAAGAAGCTATCAAAGACTACTCCACACCACCGGAAAAAACCCTAGCTAGAGATTTAACTGCAAAAGTGAATAGTTATGTTTCATTTTTGATACAATGCAGGCCACTATCAATCAGCATGGGGAATGCAATTCGGTTTCTAAAGGCTCATATTGCCAAGTTACCCTTAACTATGCGCGAGTCAGAGGCAAAAGCCTCTCTGTGTTCGGATATTGATCGCTTTATTGATGAGAAGATAGTACTTGCTGACAAGGTAATAGTCAGACATGCGGTGACAAAAATCAGGGATGGTGATGTTCTTCTCACGTATGGTTCATCCTCCGTTGTTGAAATGATTCTGCTATATGCTCTTGAGCATGAGAAAAAATTTCGTGTTGTGGTGGTAGACTCACGTCCTAACCTTGAGGGCCAAACACTGGTTCGTAGGCTGATGGAGAAAGGCCTTAGTTGTACGTATACTCACATAAATGCTGTTTCTTATATCATGCATGAAGTTACAAAAGTATTTTTGGGGGCTGCTTCTGTATTGTCTAATGGAACTGTATACTCGAGGGTTGGGACTGCATGTGTTGCTATGGTTGCTCATGCATTCCATGTTCCAGTTTTGATTTGCTGTGAGGCATATAAGTTTCATGAAAGGGTACAGCTGGATTCCATTTGTTCAAATGAACTCGGTATGTCTGTTAATATATTGATCAATACTCAACTTTCTGCTCTCCTCTACAAATATTCTTTTGGTCTGAGGGACAGTCTGAGATGACACTTCTGTCTTTGAATCCCTGAAATGTCTGTAGGTGATCCAGATGCCATATCCAAGGTGCCTGGAAGAATGGATGTTGGTGACTCAGATAATCGGGCTAATAAGGAAAATCTGCAATTTCTGAATTTAATGTAGGTTTTGAGATTTTTTTAATCAAAATTCTGGGGAGATGTTTTATGCGTTCTGATACTCTTTCTGGTATAACTGTAACAGTTATGATGCTACTCCATCAGACTATGTCTCTATGATCATTACAGATTATGGCATGGTAAGTCATTGCTTTGGACCTTTTATTTTCCAGCATGCTGCAGAGGATTTACGGTTTTTTCAAAATCTATTTCTGTTGTTGCAGTCTGTGAGCTATCGATTTGTTTCCTTATTTTGTTGGTTGTACTGTTATAAAAGTTGGTGATGCTAACTATGTGCAATACTTTTCAACTGCCTTAGTATATAAAAATAGACCAAAAAATCATTAACTTTTGTATATATCTCCGCCGCCTAGGGTCAATCACCTTTGAGGATTGAGGCATGAAACAGTTCCACCATTCTTGCCTGCTATGTTCTTGTGGGCATTAACACTCGTGCAATCTTATGAATCTTAACTTGAAAACATATTACAACTTGCAAAGTTCAAACTACAAAGATTGGCTTCGTGTATATGATAATATCTGTATTTTTTTTTATCAGGTATTTAAGGGTCAGTAAGAATAAAAAATGTTTGTGTGTGAGCCAGGCATTGACATACTTGCATGCATAAATATCCAGAGGGGAAAGTTAATTGCATTTATTTCAAACTATAAAAAGCACCTTAATGGATGTTTAGAGATCAGCAAAGGGGAGCAGTGATGAAGAGAAAAGTATCATGCATCTTGAATCTTAAAACCTATTTAACTTGTTATGATCATGGATCATTTGCATGTTGATAAATCAGCCAATGTTTATTTATTTTATGATTATTATGTGATGACTACCGCAGATCCCAACCACAAGTGTGCCTGTAATTGTTCGCGAGTATGGGAGGGAGCACCTATTGATATAGATGGCTCCACAGGGGCTGCAGCATTATGAGATGAAGAATGAAACCGATTTTGGTTCTGTGAATCTGGTGGATAACATCTTGTAGGCCAGTACATTATATATAGAAGTTCAGTTTTTTTTAAACATTTGGTGATTATTTTTCCTTGTTCATTAGGGAAGCTACTTTAACAGTGTCTTTATATAGACGGTACTTTAAGTAACCTGACTCGAGAGACCTTAGCGCAACTTGAAGTACGGGGAAGACCTTAGCACAACTTGAACATTAATCGATGCTGACTATTCTTTTCTTTGATTTATACAGTCTATCTGCCTCATCACATCACCGATCATTTTTTGTAGACATTGAATAATGATCATATCAAGTTTGCTGATATTTTTATCTGGTGTACTGAAATTAGTGAAGAGTGCAGTTTTCCACCTCATATTGCAGTTTTGAAATGGCCCTAGTATATATTGTTTGTATTTTCTTTCCTCTTAACAATGTAGAATTCGATGCATTAAGTTTTTTTCCTTGTTCATATTTGGGTTTTCAGGCCTGTTGTAGGATCACTTGGGGTGTGTGTGTGCCCGAACTTCCTTTTCTTGTCGGGCCTTTCTAGAGCTCTCACCGGTTGATGAACCTTTTAACAGTTTCATCGATTAATGTTCTGGAAGATTGTCTGGTTCAGGAAAGGTTTTGTAATTTTCCAGTCAAGGCAACAGTTTATGCCTCTATTGTGAAGGGGTTGCAATACAGGAATAAAGATTGCCAACTAAGACTTTTGTTTTACTATCTGTCGAGAAATGAAGAGGATCGTAGCAAGTGAACTCGATGACCAGATGGAAGAATTAGTGGAGAATTAAGAAGCTAAATGTGTCAAGAGGAAAAAATAATTAGGATTTGATTTTCCCTAAAAGAAAACGAATTTGAAATTAGGAGGGAGGAGAGCAATTTTTTTGTTTTTT
>CM042192.1:13317791-13338554 GCA_023539305.1 Ilex asprella | reverse complement strand
GGGGGGGGGGGGGGGGGGAGATCCATCAGGTACTAAGGGGAACCAATTTTTGAAAATTTACTTGGGACTAAACAATAAAACATACACGGGTTAGCATTCTCTCCATTCTGACCTGTACATTGACGATTCTCTGTCCTCTACATACAAGAGTAAAAAATGGAAAACAAAGCACTCATTTTCCTTTTAAGTGGAATTACTTGCATCTTCATGTTGATACAGGATCTATGTCACAAGGCATATCTGTCTTTGTGGGATTAAATGCTACGAATGCTCAGCCAAAAATATCATTTCTGCTTTTTGTCAGAACCTGCACCGCTGCTATCTGATGCGGCAGCAGCAGCCAACTCCATCAACCTCTCGTAATCAATCTCAGTTGAATTATACTTGAATTTCATCCCACATTGTGTCCATGACCTGATACAAAGCACAGTTTCTGTGCTTTCATGAGACATTGAGAACCGCTGCTTATCAATCTCGTCACCTTTGCTGCAAAAGAGGTCTTCAGGTGCCACAGAAGTAGCCTGTAAGGTCAAGAAATCTCGAGCCATCATGGACAACCGAGGATAGCGTGTGCTATTCACCTTCCACCATTCCAAAACATCTGTTGGTATTGTAGCTGGAGGCTCCGACAGATACTGAGTGAGCTCATCTGTGGCAGAGCTCATGCTTGCTCTTCGTTTTTTACGAGCAATTTCCTCTGCAAAAGAAACACTCCCACCATCTTCCAACTCTTGGGCACCATATGAACCACTAATTGATGGGAAATGGCTGGTAGAGTAATATCTCATGAAGTGGCTTCTTGCTTCTTCAAGATAATTTTCTGAGTTTAGACTTTCAGGGATGAGTTCCACTTTAATTCGAGGATCAAGAATTGCAGCCATGTACGTGAATACGTTGCAAACCTGGTCGTTATAGCTCTGGGCCTTGGTGGTCATGCCTTCAGCAGCATTCTTGAGCCAGTCAGGGCTGAGACGGGACTCTCTGCAGGTCACAATCATCTCAGAAATGTGGTCCATGAAGAAGAGAACCAATCCAATTGTTGGTACTTTGTTTGTGCATATGTTGGTCGTGGTTTTGTAGAAGGGTTCTAGATATGCATGCATGATATTGACGGCATTCTTCTCTACCGAGTTTAGCAGCATCCTACTGCCTAGTGTCTCATATTTCCTGATGACAGTTTCCATTGATTTACCAGCCTGCATGATAAACCCCAAGCAATTATTGGTCCAGAGAGAGAGCAGTCCTCTATGCACTGCCCATAAGTTCATCCATAGAAGTAACCACTATTGACTAGAATCCAACATACTTATGCTCTTGAATGACAAAATAACAAATATCTGAATGTAACAACTTGATTACGTCAAAACTAGGCAATACAAACTATATGAATTACGCAATCAACCCAAATGCAAAAAATCAACCATCGGAGGCAGCAACAATATATTATTGATAGCAGGTAAACAACAAATACCCACCATTTATTCTGATTATGATCAATCAATGATCATTACCAGATTAGAAGGAATGCCCAAGTGTGTAGCACTGTAGCCTACCTACAATCTAGGTGAGAATTTCAGCATTTCCACGCAGCTTTCCTGCAAATAAAAACTTGCATGGTGCACTGTTGGTTATCTGGAATTCATCAGCATAGACACAAAAGGATACCATGGAGATTCTATAGCTGAATTGCACAGCGGCTAACTGTTAGCATGACATCTCAAAGGAAAGGGAGGGGTTAGGAGTTTTGATTCCCACCATTGGTCAGAAAGAGCAAAAAAATTGAAAATGAAAGACATCTAGCTGTCTGAAACACATCTCACGACACAACGACATCTCTTCCAAATCAATTTTACCCGAACCTATACCCTAAAGATCATGCTTTCCCGTTCTCTTCTGTATATTTTTTGTGTCTTGGTGTCTTGGGGGGAGGGAAAGAAATTAGGCCCTGAGAATCTCATATACGGTAATTTCAAAATCCAGCGGACATTTTATAGGTCTTAGCCAAAAAACTTAGCAAACAGGCCCACAGAGTATTTATGAGTGGGCAAGGGACAGAAGCAAATACCTTACGTGCAATATCAAGCATCTGGTAACTGCCACTCCACCGGGCTGAGGCATCAAGCGGAAATTTCCAAGTGCCTTCTTGATATGCTGTGGTATATTGAATAAAATCCTGTGAGATTTCTACGGATGCATTCATCTCTAATACAAACTCCCTGATCTTAGAGATAACTGGATTTGTAGTTCTTAACGCATCATTTATGATAGAATTTAACGTTCGAGCCGCACAAGGAACATAGCAGAACGGACCCACTTTCTGGCTGTCCATATCATCTTTCAGGGTATGGCATGCCTGTGTGGCATTTGGACTATCATCATGGGTGCAGGAAAAAACTCTGTTCTCTATATTGTACAGCTTGAGGACCTTCACTAGAGTGTGATAGATCTCAGCAGCCGCACAAGGGAAAGGTACACGACAAATATCGAGAAGAACCTTCTGAAAGGACCAGTGTTCATCAATCCACTGGCATGTAATGCTCATATACAAAATTTGCTCATAGGAAGTCCAGAAATCGAGAGTGATTGAGACCTTAGAAGAAACCTGTTGCAGAATTGCTCTTACGTCTTCCCGCATACTCCTGAAAACTTCACGGAGCACTGCTTGAAACTTCCCCCCTGGCCAGATTTGCACAGTAGGGTTGAGGAATTTAAAGGAGTTTTCTAGCCACTTTTCCTCCAAGGTAGAAAGAGGGAGCGATGCTAAAATAAGCCACTTGATGAGCAACCAGTTTAAATGGTCAAGCTCAACTTGAGATGTTTTCAACTGGGGTTGATGTTTCTTAACAACTGGGCTAGGTTGTGGTCCTTGTGGAGCTGAAATGATGACAGTATCACCTGACTTATCATATCCTGGATGACGATTGCTGAGGTGCCTTCCCAAATTGCCTTTAGCCAAAAAAAAAAAAGTAAGCTCAGTCAAAAAAATGACAATTAGTACAAATGAATACCGATGTTTCTGTGAGCAAAGCCCACCACAAGCATGCCAACATTATAGGTAGATTGGTTCAACACAAATAAGTTTGAATCACATAAAGGACTTTGGCACATTCTGTTTTGGCCCAATTAACTTTTGCTACATCTAAGTCTCATAGTGAGCCTTGAGCATAACACAACAATAGATCCACAGTTTATTGCATTGGCCTTTGCTTTGGATAAATATTGCCTTTTATGTTTCTGAAACACCGTTTTGATTCCGTGGGAGAAAAGAAGAAAAATTGACATTAAATATAGAAGCATTTGTATAGGCTTACCAGTTGCAGTAGCAATAGAATAGCTCTGTCCGCAAAACTTGCACCTCCGACTCTTTCCATCAGAAGCTGTTTCAAAAAACTTGAGATAAACTGATGTCATAGTCTTCTTTCTTGGTTTTCCCAGAGGAACCACATTTCCCTTTTCTGAAGAACCCAACCCAATATCTATTGGGTCAATGTTTGGAATGAGTGCTACTTCCATCCCTGATTTTGGTTCCATATCTACTTTAAGAAACAAGAGATGAAATAGAATTGTGAATTCATACACCATAAAACAAATGCCAACATGAAAATTTGAATCTCATAGAAGTCAAAAGCATAATATGCAACTCTAGAACAAAATAACAAGCAGGCGACAATTTAAAGGTGGCGGATCCATTCATCATTCTTTACACATTTATTAAAGTACAATCTTTCTATTTCTAACAGTGATGCCACATAAAAGCAACAGCCATGGAAATGAAGTAGAACTTGTTTATACAGAGAAGTGTCGAAAAGGCCAGCAATAACCCTTGTCGTAGAAAAGGTTCTTTTGTTTGAACAAAAAGTGAACATACTTGAGCATAATGCATAGATAAACAGGAGAAGATTTTCTGGAGCAAATCAAACCAATCAAAATTTACATGAGAATGCTGAAAAGAAAGAAATGACCTTCAGCCAACAGACCAACCCATTTTGGAGCTCTCGCTTCATACATTTACGGTCATAAAGCCTGGAGCTTGCTTCATTATGTTAAGGACTAAGACCACACTCCCTTCCTCACTCACTCCCCAAAAAACAAAACAAAACAAAAAAGCCTGCCACCTTACAATTTCTTGACCATTTCAACCAATGTAAAAAAGAAAATGCACACAAATAAAATCAAGCATATTTGTGTACACAATTTCTCTAAAGCATACCAAAAAGAAGTTAGTGAAACTCAACAGAAGCCACCATTTTTTTTTTCCAGAAGGTAAATGCCACCATATTATGAAGCATGTAAACTGATACAAGATGATTTGTTTTACTTTGTGTCTTCTTTCTTTTCGTGTTCAATAATGTTTAATATTAGTGCATCGGCCAATGAAAAAGTTATAAAAAGCTCTCCAAATGAACTCTCCATCTCTTACTTACACCTACCTATCATGTTTAATTAAGTTCTCTCAAATCACTTATATCCATATATCTTGTGCACAGAAGACTCAATTTTGAAAACCTAAAAAATAAAGAAATGACTAGCCCTTTGAGTTTTATGCGGCAGTGGTGCAGGGGAGAATGTTTCCATATTTGATCCTGTAGACCAAAAAGCAAAGAAATTTGATGTTTGCTCGCAGAAAAGCTAATAATCCCTCTGCTGATGTTTCCCCTTATGCATGCAAACACTGCTGTAAGCAGTTGAGCAGAGCCAAGTAACAGAAAACATCAAACACGGCTTATTTAAGAAAAGTCAAATCTCAACTGCATTGATTTTAATTTAATTCAGGAGACTCTTGCTCACGGGCGGCACAGTCTGGCAGAAGAAACTGAAAGCATAGAAAAGCTAGTTACAAAACAAAATTTGGCCCAAGAGGTGAAAATTCAGTGACTAAAAGTTGTATTAAGTTTGGCCTAGGCTGGCCAGCTGACTAATCCCAACAGCATGGCTGTTGCACCTCAATAAGTATAAGAGTTTCCACATCTGCGCCTTCACATTTTATAGAGCACATAACTTCTTAAATGGTCATCACTGCTACCCTTGCAAGTGTAATAATTCCCAGTTATACAGTCAAACATCCATAAATTTAATTATTGAACTATTTCTATGTCCTCAACAAACAATATATACAAACAGATGATCCCAGACTCCCAGTAGCCATTACAGACCACCAACTGCTCTAAAACCTCAAGTTAAAATATCTAAATTCTTCTAGTCACGTGCAGTCCAGGACTCTGGGAAAGAATGTGTAGGTAATATTAATTTCCAAGGTGACATTGACCTCCCACTTTGATACCTTGTTAACCCACAAATGTGTTAAACACTTAATTTGTTAGACCGGATGTAACACAAATATTTATATTCTTCAACAATAACAAAGACACTGGACTGAGAATGTAGAAATTAATGAAAGTTTACAACAGTTGTAAGTTATTAAAAGTCACAAGAAAATGGGGATTCCTCAAATTCGAAGAAATGAAACCTCGCAAAAGGAATATCAGGACTAAATAGGCCATTTTCATGTGTACAATCCTCTATATTCAATTTTGACAAGCTAAATAAATATTACAAAAACTAAAATACAGCTAAGCACCCAATTAAATCACAAACTCATACTATCAGTAAGAAACGTTCTGGCAAATACCCTTTAAGCTTTTATAGCCATTGTTAGCATTCCACTCCATTATGTTCCCAGCTTTCCCGCCGACTGTTCCAGTCTATTTCAAAATTATTGAAAACTAAATATTAATATCTAGAAAATCAAGTCTCCAAATGCTAGAATATAAAGAAATGCTGATTATAAAAGAGCAGCAAAAATTGCAGATTTTTACCCCAAAATTCATGAGAAATGTGAGTGAAACGATCGTTCCTATCCGTGGAAGCCTCAGTCACCGCGTCGCAAAACAAGCTGTAAGAAAATTGAGAAGATTAATTAAAGCTCAAAAATCCGTACCAAAATTGTAGAAGTTAGGGCTTTAGGAAAGAAAGCCATACAGAGATAGTGAGTCACCATCAATCTTCAAGCTCTCCCGTCTCCCAGAAAGCATATGCTACTCTACATATTATATCTGCATATATGTGTGTGTGTGTGTGTGTGTGTGTGTGAGTGAGAGAGAGAGAGAGACGGAGGGGGAGAGAGGGGGATAGAGAAGATGAATAGAGGAGAGAGAAATAGTTGCAGAACGAGGGAGGAAGGAGACGAGGCCAAGAGAGGGAGTGGAGGTTGAATTGGGCGCTGGATCTTAGCCGGATCTGAGCCGAGCGAGGAGAAAGAGATGAACTGAGTCAGGTTTTCAATTTGGTGAAGAGAAACAGAGAGAGGGGTCGACGCTGGTGGTTCAGCGAAGCCGTGACGCCCAACAGAAACAGATCTGTCTCTTTTTCTCTCTCCTCAACTCAAGTGACGCATTTTATACGGCTCAAATGACACCGAGCGAGAGGGGCTCAGCTGGGTGCAGACTCAGCAGAGCCCCTCGTGGTCCACTCCAGCGAGCCAGCTTAGCCTCACTTTTAAATCGCACCACATTTCAATTCAAACGTCCCTATACATATTTGGAATAAAAAGGCTAATCTCAACTTGCACCCCCGAAAGTTTACTCAAATCTTAATTTATACCCTTAAAGTTTAAAAATATCAATTTATACTCTAAAAGACATAAATTCATATTAATGTGTACTTGAGACTAACCACGTCTATTTTGATGTCAAAGGCTAATTATAAATTATACCCCACAAAGTTAAAATATTTCATTTTTATGATCCAAAAAAATTTTCATTCATTAATATTCCTTAAATAGTTCTCAATTGTATTGAATCATAACATCTTAGTGTCGTGTTTGAGTTAATAAAAAAATATTTTTTAAATTTAAAAAAATATAAATACCTATTTTTTTCTTACAATACTTGTTAAATAGTAATTTGTCGTCAACAATTAGACACAAATCTTTCGATTGTCCGATCAAAGTAAAGTTATATATGAATAACACAATTGTAGACAAAAAATAGTTATTTTACAAGTATTATAGTAAAAAATTTTGTATTTTTTAATTTTTAAAAATATTAAATAATATTATATGAATTATCACACGTAAAATATATGATACAACGCAATTGACTCGACAAGATAATATTTGTGTTCAAAATATTTTTTTAGTAACTCAAGCATGACTCGAAAATATTATGACATGATACAATTGAGAGCTATTTAACAAATATTAATAGATGAAATTTTTTTTGATCATAAATATAAAATATTTAAATTTTGAGGGATGTAATTTATAATTAATCAAAAAAAAATTGATAGCAAAATAGACAAAATCTCAGGTGCACATTGATACGTATTTATATCTTTCAGGGTGTAAATTAATATTTTTAAACTTTGAGAATATAAATTAATATTCGAATGATCTTTCAGGTACAAGTTAAAAATAGCTTATAAAAATGACTTAACTACCTATTTGACGCATAAATTAGACTATTTGTGTTAATTAAGTCTCTAAATTATGATTTATATCAATTATGCCCATAAATTATACCATTTATGTCAATATGACCTTTTTGTCCAAATTCATGATTAACTTTGACGGAATTCTTCACATGCGAATCACACAATTCGAAATTGGCGTATAGTTTAGCGGTCATGAGTGTGTGCATGTGAGGAATTCCGCATACTTCATGACGAATTTAAACGTAAAGATTATATTGACACAAATGTTATAGTTTAGAAACTAAGTTGACACAAAATATAGTTAAAGGGTTTGATCGACACAAATAATTTAATTTAAGGACTAAATAAATAGTTAACTCTATAAAAATTATAAAATTAACACAATTATTAAATACGCATAATAAAAAGTCTAAACTAATATTTAATACTCAGAGCACACCAAATAGATTTTTATTTTTTTGTGAGTCTTGAAACGAATACGATACGAATAACATGACATGTGAGTTACACGAATACGACACCCCTACCTATAAGCCGAGGCATTCCTCACATTTGTTTTCTTTTTAATTTTTTCTTATTCTAGGGTGAGATGATAATTGTAAAAATATCACAACATAACACAACCTGTTTAGACAACACGAAATTAGAATATTAGGGTTTTTGTAAGTCACTCATTCTGTAAATGAGTGGACCTGACATAAAATAATTAATAAATAAATCAGATATTGGTAAAACAAATCAAAAAGAAATATGTGACACAAGAAGTTTTTATATCAAATTATACACGATTCATACATGACATATATCCGATATGATACGATTTATTAGACATAAATTAATAAATAAATCGGATATGAGTGAAATAACTTTTTGATATCAACCTGTCCAACTTGATACAATTAATAAGCCTAGATGATAATATCCTAATTTTTTTTTACAGAAATTAAACTTTTAATATTCAATACCTTTTCTCGAGTTTTCAAATTCGAGTCTTGCAAAAGACATTTTCTTGTCCAACAAATAGTGCAAGTTAGGTCGATTTCCAGTATGACAATTGAGAAAAACCTCAGTAACATAATTTGCACTATGGTTTGACTCCATCCATATGAAAGTCAAAAGAAAAGAAATACTTTTCTTTCTTTCTTTTTTGTTTTGAATCCATCCACAATCATTTTTAATTTTAATTTTTTTTAGTTTCCATCAAGTTCAATCACTCTTGTCCAATTTATTAATCCTCAATATTATATTTTTAAGGAAAATCACACTTTATACTCTGAAAATTTTCAAAATTTTTAATTTGTACTCTTAAAAATTATATATATATATATATATATATATATATATATATATTCACATTCCACCATTAATGTCATAAAATAGTTGAAACGTGACTCTTACATTAACTTTTGTTGATATTTCTGTCCAATTCATACTGATGGCGTGCAATTGGATTTGACAGAAATAATAATTGAGGATTACACTGTAGTCATTTTATGATATTGAGAGTCTAACATGAATTTCTAAAGGTAAAAATTGAGAATTTTAAAAACTCTAGCAAAGTATAATTCATCCATATTTTAATGCATCAATATTGAATGCTATTGGAATTCATTGATTTGACGATTTTCTTTCTATATCATTTTATAGTGGGTGTCAATATTTGAGCGGAATCAACAAAATTTGAAAATTAAGAGAGTCCAAATCCGACATAATTTCTACAATTACCATCCAAATCCTTATGTAATAGCTTCTTTTGTTTTATATCGATAAATCACTATTGTCGATTATCACAATATTTACATGATCTATGTATACTAGAGAACGAAAGATGACACAATAGAAACCAAAAGAATGAGTCATCAAAAATCAATCGTTGCTTTTGGCAATGAGTGACCCCTTTGAGAGTCAATTAGGTTAGACTTAGTTGGTTAACAAACATTTTAAACCTTACAGAATGAGCTTCACTAGATTTTTTTATTTATTTATAAAAAGAGGTGTAACACGAGAACTTCTCAGAGAGTCATCCATTTAAATACTACTCTCACCTAAACACGCTTAATTTCGAAGTTTTGATGGGATTTGGTACATTAGTACTAATATGATCACACATGTGAGCTTCACTAAATTACCTATGGTTAAAACATACAAATGTAGATCTATTTAGTACATTTTCTTTCAATTTCTCTCAATGATAGATCGTTAGTTGTGAATCAGTAGATGATCTCTTATATATAGTGGACTACTGGGTTACACTTAAATTTACGACGGGTGGCCTAAAATCAAAAACAATTGATAGAAGATATAGTAGAAGGAATCCAAATCCATAACATACCATTTTCTTTGAACAAGTACACATTTTTTTTTCATTTAACTACTACAAAAGGGAGTGAATTCTGCACTAGTAGTTTCATTACCATTTGGCAATCAATTTATTAGAAACATACATTCAAAATTTGCAATTTTTGCAAATTGAGAACATAAACTACCCATGATTGAAGGACAGACAATACAAAAAAAAAAAATCACTCAGAACCTTGGACAGAAACAATGACATACACACTAGAAGAGTCTGTGGGGGGTATAAGCAACTCTATGTGAAGTCCATTCCACTTCCTTTATGTGTTATTGTATCGTGTGAGTCAAATTCAAAGCTACAAGCCCTGAGGCAGTCTTGAGTACCCATTGTTACAAAAAAAGAAAAGAAAAATGCTAAATCGACTTAAAAAAACTGACTTAATGAATCACTACCATTGAATAAGTAGTGAATCTCAATAAATACTGGGACTCACAGTTAAATCAATGACAAATATAACAACCACATCATTAAATTATGTTTTTAAGTCGGCTCCTTTGAGATGAAGTTGAGCCACCTTGCTTCAAGAAGTTCCCCTTCTTCTTCTTGATTTTCTTGATCTCCATATGATAGCAGAAGGGTCTGGACATATTTGGTATGGGATTTTTGGTGGAGGAATAACAGGGACACTGAAGAACACCATTCATAGAATTTACATAATTAAACAGACCAAAATAATAATGTGAATCGAAGTGGCATGCATGTATCTCATTTTTTTAGATAACCGAGAATCGTCCCAATCATGCTTGTAGAGAGTCATGGCTGCAAGTACGTTCTTTAATTTTTATTCAATTGAGTCCCTAAAGTTTACATAATAGGATTCCTACTACAACCGTTTGAAAAAATTGGAAAGAAAAAGTAATGTAGACAATTCAATGTTTGTTAGCACTAAACATTAACCCCAAACGTTAGGAATTGAATGTGTAATTAATCCAAAAATTTGAAGTTAATGGAAGACACAAAATAGTATAATTTTCATGTCTGTTCATTGATGTATTCTCTGCATTCAGACAAGTTGAAACCCATGTAGCCCAAAAAAAAAAACAGTGAACATTGCTAATAAACAGGGGTATTTAGGTAATTTCAAGAGTAAAAAGGTCATAAGAAATGAAGATTGAAACCTCACCTCAATCCACCAATTTCTATATGAGAACAGTCCATGTTGGTTGAACTGTCCGGTGTTGAAATGGTACTCCTTGTATTCAATGCTGCTGGTTGCCTAATGGCAAGAACTTTGCAATTGAAATTATTTGCACTATTCCTTTGGTGGGCCATGGCTAACCTGGACCACATAACAAACAACACAGGCCTCAGTTCTATTCTTCCTCCCCCCCCTCCTCCCGCCTCTTTTTTTTCTCAGAATTAATAACAGTAATACAACAAAGTTCACAAGTATACATGCACACATGTTTGTATTTATGAGAATGTGTCCCATATGCTTCTGATTCTGTACATGACCAGTAAAATTATTATTTACCCTTATTCATTTTAGTCCCCATTATTCGAGTTTTATGAGGAATGGACTATCTATATATATTTTTTGGTCAGATCATTCGGTGTTCGAAAAATATTTTGAGTTTCGACTAATCTAGATTTGAGCTAGGTAAAACCACAAAGACTGCAAAACTCTCCCTACCGAACCTATCGAACGCAGTTGTATTCTCAAGACTCGAGTTCGAAATTTTGATTAAACTAAAACTGTTATTCACCAACTGATCTAACTTTCGGTAGTGACTATCTATATACTTAATTACGAGTGATGTATTACGAGTTTGATTTTAAATTTTATTTATTAAAAAGCCTTTGGAAAGTACAATAGCTGCTGATGTAACACTGAACCTGAGTGCTTGTTGCTTACATGGCCCCCTTCTAGATCCACATAAAGCTTAGATTAAAGATTAGGACACTTTAAGTGACAAGATGTTGTGATGATCCTATATATGATTTTTTTTTGATGACTTTGTCCAATCACTGTATCACTCACTACTGATTGGTACAAAAACACCCAACCAGAGACTTGATTCCTCCATGACCCATAGATCACTTTTTACGTGTCTTTAAGATTGAAGTTTTTTGAGTTCTACCCTTTTTTGATAAAAGTCTAATGTACGATTGCATAATATTATTTTTTTCCAAGTACTTGTTTTCAGCTAAACAAGGATAACGGTTATACCTTTAAAGTATTTTAAGTCCTTAGAGTTTTAATTGAATTTTTTCGGTTCCTACATTAAAATTTAGTAATTTATTGCGACGGAATGGTCTTTCATGACTAATACATGACTTGGGTAAAAAAGTATATTTGCCTAATGAAAAATCTATTACATGTATGCTAATAAATTTTACTTCATTTCATCTGATTTTGATCGGAAAAAAAGATAACAAACTCAAAAATGTAAGATATAGAGTGAGAATTTAAGGGATATTATAACACAGAGAGAAATATTAATGTATTTAAGAGAAATTTTTTTGTTGAACAAATATACCCTTATGAGTAAGTCTTGTGACGTATTTTTATTTGAACAAATTAATAGATTTGGATAGAAGAATTTGAATGAAACTCGTTTAAAACTTTAAGGATATAATTATATCAATTGACACTTCATGGACCAAATAAAAAATAACATACCTTAAAGGGGTAAATTATAAATTACCCTACAACTTAGCTTATTTAAAGGTAAGACATTTGTTTGTGTATTTACCCCAAAAAAATATTTTTTTATTTGTGATACAAGTGTTTTTTGATATATGTGATGAAGCTTGGAGAAAGAAAACAATTTCACACTATAACGTTACTTAAATAAAAAAAAAAGGTTAATTGTACTGGTGATCTCTAAAATATGAAATTTGTCTTATTTTGGTCTTCAATGTTTTAATTGCAGTATTTTGGTTCCACAAGTATTGAATATATTTTTATATGGTTCCTCAAACAAATAACGTTCAAATTGCTAACGATTTTTTTTATCATAAATTTATCACGTAATACCTAAATATAGATACAAAATAATTTTGATAGTTCTTAAATAAAATTTGGTTAATTTTATGTGTAATATGGATAACTCTTGATTAAAATTTGGATATCATGATCAAAACTGTATAATTTAGGTAGTTATTTAAACAAAATTTGAGTAAAAATTCAATCAAGAGTTATCCAAATTATTTTTTTGTCTCTATTTAAGTATCACATGACAAGTTTATGATAAAAAATCGTTTGTCTGGACGCTATTTGCTTGACAAACTATATAAAAATATATTCAATATTTCAATGATCAAAATAAAATAAACATTATATTTTGAGAATTTCTAGTGCAATTAAGTTAATCCATAAAAAAAAATATGTAAAAGGTGTAATCATGGAGTACTTTTGATTTATTATTTGCTAATTTTTAAAGTTTCTTTGTTGTTTTCGGATAAAAAGTAAAAATAGTATTTGATTTGCTTAAAAAAAAAAGAATTTCTAGAAGTAAAAAGAAAATTGGGCTGGCTGGCTGGCTGGCTTCTCTCAAACAAAACGGCAAGATTAGACACATTTGGACTGAGTTGACCGGTCAATCACAAGTAAATATTGAACTTATGCCTCGTCACTGCCACATATATATATTTTTAAGGTTAATTACACTAAAGATTCTTAAAATTAATATTTTAATTATATTATTTTAATTTTTAAAATATTAAAAATATTTCTATGTAGTTCTTCAAACAGACAGCGTCCACTTGACAAGTTTACGATAAAAAACTGTTAACAATTTAAAAGTTATCTGATGAGTCCGGATTTAACTAAGCTAAGGCCCAATCCGAACGGAGTCGGAAAAGCCTATAGAAGATCCCAAAAGACCCATGTAGTTGGGCCAACCAAGTGGCAAACGTCAAGAAAAACGGAGGAAGGGCCAAGACCGCACGAGGCAGCGAGGAGCGTCACCCGAAGCACCTGGGGCGCCGCCCAGGGCACCAAGGGCGCCGCCCAAGGCCCCTAGGGTGCCGCCCAGGGCACCAAGGGCGCCGCCCAGGCCCCTAGGGCGCTCGGCCTCTCCTTCGTCCGCTCCTGCGACCTCTCCTCCTTCGCCATTTGACTTCGGTACGAATCCAAGTCTAATTCAAATACGAGCTCGACGTCCGACCTCAAGACCAAGACGAGTACCAAGCCGAGTTCGACGTCCGACCTCAAGACCAAGACGAGCACCAAGCCGAGCTCGACGTCCGACCTCGAGACCGAGACGAGCACCAAGTCGCACCAACTCAAGGCCGAACACCAAAGGAAGGGACAAGGCAGCCCGAGGCACCAAGGGCGCCACCCAAGGCACCTGGGGCGCCACCCAGGCCCCCTCCGAAGTGGGCGCCTCCCCCCTTGGCTCCATTGGCCTTTCCTCTTGGCTCCTCTTCGTGCCTTCATGCAACACAAGTCCAAACCCACTCCGAAGCAAGTCCGAGCTCAAGACTCAAGTATAAGGCTAAGCACGAGCACACTCCACACCCGGATGACGTCCGAGTAAATAGGAGTACATGGAGGAAGACCCGGGATACGAAGATCTCCCACCATAACTCTATTTACCAAAGAGGCTCACTCATACCATAACTCTACTGGCCAAAGAGGCTCACTCCTACCATGTTTGTACTTACCAAATTGACGGGAGACTTCTCCCTCACGTCACCGCCTCACTGCCTTGGTGAGCCTATATAATGTAAACCCTCACTATATAAAGGGCAAGAAGATGACTCTTGAGACACACTAGACTAGTTACACTCTGCAAGCTCTCTCTCTCTCTCTAGACTCATTGTAAACTCTTCAGAGTACCACCGTTGATCAATAAAACATCCCAGGCCACCGTCGCCGTTCGAAGAGTGGACGTAGGTCATCCGGACCGAACCACTATAAATCTTCTGTGTTGACTCTTATTTATCGTTTTTGTCACTAATTGCCATTGATTACTCATTAAATCACCCTTGTGACTGTTGATCTCGCACAATACCATTTTGTGCATCATCATTATCTACTTGAGAGATTATATACAAATATATTTAATATTTTAAAGACCAAAATAATATAATTAAAATATTAGAGACTAAAATAAAATAAACTCTATACTCTAAGAATTTTCAATGCAATTAATCTTTTTTTTATATGAAAAAATAATTATTAAATTATGGAGGATACACTTCGTAGATTTATTAGTAGTGAAAGGTGACACCATGTGTGCGTTCCATTAAATATTTTCTTGTTAATTACGGGTCAACATAAAACGAAGAAAAGAAGAAGAAAACAGAAGAAAGAAAAAAAAAAAAGCAAACCCATGGGACACGTTGACCCCGTGTTTATACGGATCATTTCTGTTTGTTTCGATCAATTCAATTGAAGCTAGTGTGAAACTTTTAATTTGAGAGAGAGAATCTAGTTGTGTAGAAATAGAATTAAAACTTACTTGTACAGAAAGCTCTGATCATGAAGCCCAACAACAAGAGTAGACGCCCCAATCTCTCTCACCATTGCTGCAATCTTCCCTCCCTCCTGATCACCTTCCGCTACCACAATCTCTGTTTGGGTCTGCAACACACAATCCTATAATTTCATTATACATAGAGTCATAAAGATACACGTATACATACACACACACACATATATATATTTGTACTCATGCTCATCAAATCGTCAGTAGAATAACTGGAAAAGGTCGAAACTTGATGGCTGATATGGGTCTTTTGTTTACAGATTTTCAAGTTCCTACAAGACTTATTTGAGTTGAGTTGAATCGTTTTGTAAGGATGAACGTACGTACGTTGGGGAAGGTGTCGCAGATTTCTCTGAAGGAAAGAGCCAATTGGAAGCCTTTGAGGCGGAGGAGTCTGAGCTTTTTCCGGCATCTGGATCTGGTAGTGGGGAATACATGGAGGAGTGTTATCAGATCGCCGTATCGGAAAAGGTTGTGAAGTGCCCATTGGAGGGCTGTTCTTGCTACTTCTACATCTTCCACAATTACCACTATTTTCTTTCCATCCATTAATTCCCACCTCTTTTCCTCTCTCTCTCTCTCTCTCTTCTTCTCTCTATAAAAACTGACCTGACCTCTCTCGTTCTGTCACTCTCTACAAAGTTCAATATGAGTTGGGTTTTGTCTGCACACTCCAAACTTCTCTCTAGACTTAGAATCCTTGTGAGTTGTTTCAATCTCTCTCTCTCTCTCTCTCTCTGTGTGTGTGACTTAGCTTGTTGTAGAGGGTGGATCATTGGTGATTACTTGCAAGTTATGGACATATACAGCTCTCTCTCTCTCATGGTTGGCCAGATTGGAAAGGAGAGACTAGAAAAGGACTAAAACATAGAAAGGGGATACTATCCTATAGTCCAAGTGCCCCTACCTACATAACATTTGCTCACTTAATAAGGTCATACTAACAACCACTCCCCTACATTTTTTTTTGAATTTCTCTCTTGTATCATTCATTGTATTTTAACAAAAAACATTTACTTATTATATAGAATGGGTTGGGTTAGTTGATAGGTTGTTAAAGTGTGACAATTAAGCAGGGTTTTTGAGTGATGATCACGTAGAAACTTAGTTTTTTCTCTCGAGTTAGGCTCCCCTATAATTTTTAAATAATTGAAGTATCATTCATTTGAGTAGTGAGGATCTGTCCATATCATTGAAATGAATTTATTTCAAATGTTAAAATCCCTTCCATTCAAATAAAAAAAGAGGATTCTCCAATTGTTTGAGAATTAGAGGAGAGCCAAACCCACTTCTCTGCAATTTCCTAATATAATATGAGGCTCTATGGTAGGAGTCACGTTTAAGACTTTTTCCTCTCAAATGACAAAATAATTCAGAATCAAAACTCTTTGTACATTACAATATAATTAAGAATCAAGAATTTTATACACTAATTCTATGTTAACATTTTATATTTTCATTTATACGCCTATGGTGAGACCAAAAAATAAAAATAAAAATAAAAATTATACTCCTAGGGCAAGATTAGGGATGACAGTGGACCAGGTAAAAATGAGTATTCATTCAAAAATGGACCATGCGTATTAAACGATAAACGCATGCGAGAATATCCGTATAAACCTGAGTGAGGATGGACTGACACTTACTCCTGTCCCGCCCCGCCCCGCTTGACTCGTTATTATTATTATTATTTTATGTGCATATAAATATATGTACATATACATGTTGTTGTGAATTCAAATTTACATATTATTGAATGATTTTTTTTTTGAAATTTTTTTTTTCATGTTTTTGGCTTGTAAAAATGTAGATCTTTGTATTTTTATGTTTTTTTTTATGTTGGATTATATTATATTACATTATGTTGTGTTAGATTTACATGAGAGACAAACTTTTAATTATATTATGTTGTAGACAATGTTTTAATTATATTATGCTAGTTTATGTCATAGATGATAAACTTTTTAATTATGTTATGATATTTTATAATTATGTTGAATTATTTAAAATGTTAGATTGATTTAGAATTTTGGATTATGTTGACATGGACTTAAGCTTAGGCTTGGGTTGGATAAGGTGGACAGCGGAGGGGCAGGGATTACAAATTTACCTGCGGACAAGGATGAAGATAAAAACTATACCCGTTAATAGAGGTGGACCAATGGTGAACAAATTTTTTTTAAATGGATACGGAGATGAAGACTACACTCTCCACCCCTGTTTCGGTTCACTGCCATGGTTTCTCTTGAATTGTTTTTACTTTAGATATAACTAATCATTGCTGTGCAAAATGTTAAAAAAAAAAGAAAAAACTCCGTTCAAAAGTATCATCTCTTATGCACAGTGCACATTGTTAGACAATTCAATTAATACACTCTCCAATGCCAAATAACCTTACTAGCTCAGGCCGACCTCTTTCTGTCTCATAGTTACTATTTAAAGTATCAATAGTGTACAATCAATGCTCACTTTTTAGTATTTTAGAGTATCTTAAAGGATAAATTATAACTAATCTATCTAATATCAACTAAGAATTTGAATCCTTAACTTATAAAAAAGCATAACTGCAGTCAATGTTGATCCAAATTTTATCTACTTTAATCTAATGATATAAAATTTATCTCAATTTTTTTCCTACTAGAAATATCTTTTTTCTGCATGGCCCCAATATCAAACAACCTCATTAATTCACATATACCTCTCTTCTCTTATTTCTCTCTAATTTTCTCTCAAATTACTTTAATTCTAAATTCCGTAATCAAAAAAAAAAGGAAAGAAAAAATAAATTATTATTTAAAATATAAAAATTGTACGATCAATACTCAATTTTTAGTATTGTAAAGTGTCTTCATACATGAGTTATTGTTGTCCATTTATGTACAACTTACATTTAATAATAAAAGATATGAACCTAAACGTAACATAAATTCAATTACGCATCACTACATATAATGCAGAGCCAGGATTGTTTGCCGAGGGGGTCCATTTAGTGACACAATAAAAAACTTAAAGTTGAATAAAACACAATAAAATCAACGTTTATATTACACATCGTAGTATTATTTATTTTCAATAAAATTAAGAAAAATATAATAAGCTCAAATCAATTCAAATCAATTCATCAAACAATCAACAATTTAAACTCAATTATATAATCACACGAGGAAAACTAACTTTCATTATGTCTCTACAAATTACGAAAAGTCAAAAAAAGAAAAGAATGTGAAGATCTCCCAATTATACATATTCTATATGGCTTTGTTTTGTGAATTTATGGACCCTATATCACTTTATTCATCGACTATTAGCTTGAACACATTGGAACCATAAGAATATTATAGTGGATTATTTGTGTCTCAAATTTAACGACTTACGCAATCCTAAATTTAAAAATTTTTACAAAAAAAAAATACAAATTAGAGTGATTAATGTTGCAAAGCATTCAAATCATTAATCAAGAGATAAAGAAAATTATGATCATTATCTAGTATAAAATATAATCTTGAAAAGTTGAGAGGGCCACATAAAATAAAATAAAATAAAAAATATAAGCTCAAAAGTATAAAGAATAATTTTAAAAACTTGGGAGGGAACACTAACATAATTTTGAAGGTATTACACATAATTATGGAAACTTGAAGGGGCCATAATGTTAATGCGATATAACTTAAGGTATGATACGAATTCCACAGGGAATAACTCACTTAAATCCTACTAGTTAATGCTGTGCAGGCCATGGAGACAAAAGTCAACTTTCTTACTCCAAATGGATTGAGCACGCCAAGGGGTCACAATATCTCAAGGTTTTTTTATATATTTCCTTTAATACATTTTTTTTATTATTATTTTTTTGAAGAATCATCTATTGTTAATAAGCGAAAAATTCACTTGTATATACTGAGTTTCACTTAAACGTATGATAGATGATCTGACACGAAAATAATTTAGTATAAAATATATCGGAGGTAACTCACTCCTATATTATTGTAACACCCCAAAATATACCCTGGACGGCATTACATTCAATCACCATTCATACCATGAGAGTACTAAGATAAACCATTAATAAATAAGTCTTCATAACAATAATCCATAACATATACACCAATATCCCCAAAAGAGTATGCCAATCATTGGCCTTTACATTTCCAATGACAATGTACTATTCTAGCGTAGCGGAAATGACAAAAGAAATCTAGACTATACAGTGTTTCTATAGTAGTATTCTAGTCTAGAACAAAAGAAAACAAACGACATCTCTAGATGTCCCACTCGGGATCCAAGTATCCCTCTAGTGAAGCCTCCCCAAGGTACGGCTCGTTAGAATCGGGTACATCCTCTGGCCTAACATCTGAAAAAGGTTCAACAGTAGGGGGTGAGCACGAAGCTCTGTAGAAAAATTCTCCCCAACCCATACAAGGTTTAGAAAAGCATGTAAGATGGTCGGTCTAATTTTTAACATAACATAAATGTATAATTTTTGGAATAAAGCAGGGATATTTAAAAAGGATCTCAAGTTTATTTCAAAACATTACTTAAATGAATAAACGAGCAATCACACTCCAATAATATTCATTAATGGTTGGAAACAATTCCCAATAATTCTTTAGGTAGGTGGCATACTTTGTGGTAACCTCCACCTCCTTTTAGGTCACATTGGATTCTCAAGCATCCTTACCGGGAACCTCTTGAGAATGGGGTGAGCATCTTTACATGGAACCTCTCACCAATCATTACATTGTTTCCCCAAGCATCCTTATCGGGAACCTCTTGGGAAGGGGTGAGCATCCTTCCAAGGAACCTCTCACTAGAACGGACTTATTTCTCAAGCATCCTTACCGGAAACCTCTTGAGAAGGGGTGAGCATCCTTATAAGGAACCTCTCACTATAACGGGCTTATTTCTCAAGCATCCTTATCGGGAACCTCTTGAGAAAGGGTGAGCATCCTTACGAGGAACCTCTCACTAATGTGTGCCACCAACAAACCAACTAAGCATACAATTCCACAATTATCCCAATTTTCACAAGCATTTCTCTAAAATCCCATAATATATCATACAACCATTTCACAACCAACCAAGAAAAGTACATGAGATCGCAATAGCATCATTTTATGATTTGATATTTAACACTAAGGTTTTTGAAATCAAGAATTAAGAACAATCTAGAGAAAAGTTCATCTCTCTTGAAATCTAGGGTTTTTAATCAAGAAAAAGGATCCAAGGGTAAATACAACAATAATATTGTTTAAATCATGGTAATAGTGTGAAGAATCAATAATCTATAGCATATATATAAGATGTAGAGTGGAAAGAGTACATATAAGTAAACCCTAGCCTCAATGTAAGTGAGTGGGAGAAAACCCCTACCTTGAGTCTTGAAGATCTAGGGTTTGGATTCTTGGATCTACCCTTAATCTCTTGTTTTTTCCTTCCTTCCTTCCTCTTTTCTCTTCCTTTCTTTCTCTCTTAGGGTTTCTAATGTTGGAGTGGCTGAAATAGGGCCAAAATGAACGACCTTGGGTATTTATAAGGCTA
>CM042192.1:13282720-13312398 GCA_023539305.1 Ilex asprella | reverse complement strand
TAGGAGAGAGGTGGTGATTGTGGTGTGGGTGGCAACAACTGTGGTGGTGGGGGTGGAGGTAGTGGTAGTGGGGTGGTGACGACGGCGGTAGTGGTGCAGTGTTTTATAGAGAGGTAATTTTAAAGAAGTAGAAGATATTTATTTTTTTTATTTTTACTTTTACTTACTTATTGATTTAAGTGGTAAAACTAATTTTAGTTATTTGTTAAAATAAATTGTATCAAACACTATTTTATTTTTTTACTTTATAAAAGTGTTTATAAGAAGTCATAAATCCTATAAACACTTTTAAAAGATTACCCCAAATAAACTCTTAGGGGTTAAATTCAAGAAGTTAATATTAGTCGTTGGATTAATTTTAGAATAAAATTTAAAATATAAAAAGTATTTTTTATGCTGTATTTTATTATATATGTAAGAGATGGCTAGTGGGTACCTCATCTATAAGAAGTCTAAACTTATATGGCAGAAGGAGAGACGACTCCTACCTGATGTAGGATAGGAGATAAAGACTACTGCTGCTAGACAAGTCAGCCAAAATTCTTCCGTGGAGAGTCTGAGTGAGACAAAGCTCACCCTTTACAATATAGATATTGAGGATTAGTCAAACCTCAATTAAATACAAATTACATCTCACTAGAGAGAAGTGTGCATAGTGATTGAAGATGGAATTTCCCTTTCTTTCTTAGTCATTTATTTTGGTCTGATAAGAATAAACAAACATATTTATATTCAACATTAAATTGAGGCATTGACTTTTTTATTCATACAAAGTGACCCTCCCTCTATTAGTTAGACAATGAGCGTAATGTCAGTACGATAACAATCTTACCCAAATTTGTCCATGACATAGATTGGTGTGTTTGAAGCTTGTGCTAAAGCTATTTGGGGGGGGGGGGGTCTATTCTAATTGATACAATTCAAAATTATATATGTAATCTTTTAAAAGATAAATTGAGTGTGGGCTGGACTAGCTTGTACAAGGAAATTATAGTAAGGTAATGTCTGCGAAGCCACAAATATGGAATAATTAAACTAAAATTACTCCAATTACACTAGATATTTCAATTCAGATTTTAGAATCAGTTAATTTTTTGGGTTAAATTGCTGACAATTTTTTGTCAAGAACTTGTCACGTGATGCCAGTGTTTTAAAAATTAGTCAGGCCCAACGGGTTGAACCGGTGAACAGGCAGAAACTTGCTGAATTGCCCGGTTTGTATGCAAACCGTTTAACTTGAGTAGTTTTCAATAAATCGACCATATTAATTAAACCATATAAAAATCGGGGTTTTGGCTTTGTTTGCCTAAATTGTGTTGTGTCTTATCCTTCTAAGTCTTTGACTCTTGCGAATGATGAACGAGGAATGCCTCACTTCTCTTTCTCTCTCTTAATCTCTCAATCTCTATGTGCTGCGAGCAATCGAAGGAAGGAAAGGCCGACAGGTACTCACTTGCTGAAGTTCCATCGACGATTTGCTATTTTGTTTCACTACTTCAGGGCTTCACTCTTGATTCTCTGCATGTTTTCTTGCCTTAAGTGAGATTGTGAGACACTACACACCCACTACTGTTACTGTAGGTACATCATCGCTCCCTCTCCCTCTCTTTTGGTCTCTATTTTGACTGACTGAGTTTCTTGGATGCTGAATTGTTGATATTGTCATACTATAATGGCAGATTGCTTGATTAGTTGAGAAGACTGTTTGATCACATTATTTTGATTATGGCTGTGCGTTGTTGATTTTGGATTTTTTGTTTGATATAACATACATATAGCATGTTATTTCATAATTATTGTAATTTATTATTATTATTATTATTTATTATATTACCAATTCGATAAGTGACCCAATGGTTGAACCAATACCCATTAATCCAATTCCTTTTTCAGATTGATGTTCGGACTGGGTTTTAAAACCATGTGTGACCCCTAAATAAGGGTAAAAAAGTAAATTGTTCAATCAACAAAACTCAAACCCACTCAAACAATCTTTCAAGTAAATTGCTTCGTCGCTTGTCTATTTTCTTCTCTTCTTCGCAAAATCGGAGGGCTGGGTTGGGGGGTGCTTTGGAATGGACTAAAGTTTGGTTTTGGTTTTTTTTTTTTTCCATAATATCTTCGACTTTTTTGTTCTCCATTTGTGAAATTTTGGCTGATTTTTTTTAAGTTTGCCATTAACATTGAGCATTTGTAAGGGAGAAGACTGTACAGCTCCAACCATCTGAGATTTGGAGGTTAGTGGAATTTTTTTTATTAAATATGGTTTATGTGTAATAGAAAATTACACATGCCTATCTTGTGTAATTTTTTTTAAAGAATAGCAAAAATTTTATAGATTGAAAATAAATTTCCTTATGTATGTTTAATCAAAACAGGTCATAATATGATCTGAATATTGACAACAAGATGAACTTCATATAGGTAGCTTGGTTGTGAAGATTTATAGTTTATAGACAAAATTTTAAGTATATGTAAATATGGATTTGATTTTAGCTTAAATATTGTAATGGGAATATGTTCGTCCAGTTTGATTTATTTGGGAATGGACAAGTTTTGTGTGTATTCACATATATGTAAATGTAAGAATGTTGTAATATCTTGTTACGTTAATGTTTTATTGCGTTTTATTATGGTTATTAATTAACCTCATATTTTATCAACATTCATGTTTTTTTTCATAAGTTAGGAAGAAAAAATAATCAAATATAAAAACCATAATGACACAAGAAAATGTATGTATACAAACATGAATTTGGATTAGATTGATGAAGGGATAAAATAGTTATTTATATACAAATATATTATCATACTAGTTATATATCAGGATCATATCAAACATGGGTATGGATAAGATTGAATGTTGAATCTCATGTTTCTAAAGATGGGTTTGAGTTTGGAAGGGTCTGGAGAACTCAATCGAAACCCCTCTCAAAATATCATTCATACAGCCCCTAATAGACTTCCAATCCTTATTTTTAGGGAAACCACACCCCATATAGAACCAATTAAGTTACACAATCCTAGTTGACTTAGGCAACCTTTAACTCATAATTAAAATACCATGTGTAGGACCAATAGAAATGTTTTATTAAAATAAAAAAAAACCGTTCCACCAATCTCCCACTTGGTCCACACATGTAAAATTTATTTTTGAAAACGATACACAAGGGTTAATTACCTTTACAATCGAGTGGGCACTCTTTGATTTTTTTGAAAGAAAAACAATTGCCTAAACAACTTGGATATTGTCTTAACTTTCACCCAATACTAAAAACAACAACTTGGATATTGTCTTAACTTTCACCCAATACTAAAAACAACACCAACCATGGATCATGAATGTTTTGGAGTTCCATCTATTGACTCCAAGACAGTTCCATGGTGTCAAAGCTAATTTAATTAGAAGAGTTGAGAGTTTAACTTTATTTGATTTTAATAAAGAAGTGGATAATAAAAAATGTACACAGATCATGCATTCAAAAGTATACATATCATATATCCATCATGTTTCATACTTGTAGTATGTCATTTATATAATAAAGTAGAATGATTTTGAATTTTTGAGACAAAGAGTGGCTCGAATCGTTTATTACCAAAAGTCATCATCTCACGGACATCATTATCTCAAACTATCTCAAGTTATTGACGTCTTAGATCGTTTTGATCCGACGTACCACGTTAGCTCTTTTGAAATATTTTTACTACTCAAAATTTTTAGTTTCCAAAATTGACACCCCAACATTGAATTCGCCTCTCCATTTCGCCCAAAATCAATGTCATCTAAATCTAAAATTTTGTCCAAATCTAAAATTAATGTTCATATTTAAATTTTGGCCCCCCTCATGCTGATCTAAATAATATCTTTTTTCTTATTAGAGAAATCATTTTTTCATATCACAGCTTCAGAATATTCAATTTAATGATGATACTATATTATTTACTCTGCTTTTTTGTATCAGTTGCATCCATCTTGATCTCTCTTTGTTTCTCTTCTCGATCTTTGCCCCTTACAAATAGCCACCCAGGGGCCATCCCAACAGTATGGGAAAAAAACATGGGTTTTAGGCCCCAAATTTTACGTATATCACTAGCTCACAAAAAAAATTAAATCTATTAAATTTTAAGTCCTACAAAAAAGCTCCAAAAAATTAAATTCAATCAAAATTTTTATTGCAATAGTTTGGGCTTATAATCCAATCCATAAAATTAAAAACTTAAAAATAAAAAAAACTCAAAAGTCAACTCATATTTACTCCATCTCTCTCTCTCTCTCTCTCACTCTCTCCATCCAGTAAAACAAATAAAAAAATAAAAATAAAAGTTGAAATTAAATACTTTGGCTCATTCTCTGTGGTAAAAAAAAAACAAAAGTTGAAATCTCTTTCTCGACAATATTAACGCATCTTTTTTTCTCACTCTCACATAGAAAATTAAAAATAAATTATTTTTTTAAAAAATAATACTAAAAATAAAAAGGCATTCATTTACTATTTTTGCTTTAGGCCCCAAATTGGCATAAGCCACCCCTGTAGCCACCTACGCCCTTTTCTCTTCTCTCTTTTTTATCTCCTTACCGAAACCCTCTCTCTTCACAAAAACACTATGGAGGCACCATCAGAGACACAATGATCAACCATTTACAATCTTGAAGCCTTACCTGGGTATCCTTCCCCCTTTCTCTCTACGTATGTCTCCCCTTATCGCAATTCCCTCTCCCCTCTGCCACCGAAACTCATAACAACTCACCAAACCCCTTATATATCCAAAGATAAACTCTTATCTGTAGTCAACCAGCACCTCCACCCCCTTTCCTCCCCCAGTCCCCACCACTGCCATCGAAACCTCCCTAGCCAACAAACACCTCTCCACCCCACACACACATTACTACCAAAATCCACCACAGTCACTGAAACACCAAGTATTTGTATTATTGCTTCAATGAGCGGGCCAACATTATCTTTATTTTTTTGCGAACTTACTTTATTTGCTACAGTGACCATTTATAGCACGAAGGCGTAACTCCAAGGATCAGCAATGACACAACTCTAGCGGGACGATGATCTCCTAAAAAAGTGGTTTATTCGTTTGAGTTTGTTATTTTTTTTAGTTTTACATATTTTTAGGTTATTTACAATCTTTTTATGTACGTTCTAGGATATGAGGATCTAAGATTGATTCAGGCTAAGTGGTCCTTTGTGAACAAGAATGAGTTCATCTATTTTTGGTGTTTGTTTTGACCAAAACTACAAACAATTCCGGAAGAACCAAGGAGCCTTTTTGATCAAGAGCCAAGTCTTTTATTTTTTGGCATATTTGGGAATAGTTTGAATCAAAAGAAAGCAAAAATGACAGGAACCACTGTGAAGTGTATGCACGATATTTAATGAGTTCTTCATACTGTTATTCAAGGTTCTTTAGGTTGTACTGTCTATGTTTTTAAATATTATTTTCTCTCTAAAAAATTTTAAATCTTGACTTCAATTTAATGTTTTGTGCACATTTATAAATTTTGCAAGTTATACGCTATTCCAGCAGTATATTAAAATTTAAATTGATTTGTTGTCAATATGTCTTATAGTTTATTTGATTTGTTGCCAATTTGATACATTATTTGACTTAGATTGTAGTTAAAAGTAAGCCCACCTTTTCGAAGCAGTACCGATGGTTGGTGAAGATATATTTTTATGTTTGGAAGTGATAATGATGGTGGTCTTAGTGATGATAGTTATTCTCCAAGTTGTGATGGATGGGTGGTGGTGGGGTAAAGCTCTTGGGACAAATTTGTGCAGCACAAAATTAACTTAGTTTATGAAATTTGGTTTGAATTGAATAGCAAAATTAATTTAAATAGTTGACTTGGTAAGATTTAATTTTAATTTGAGTACAAAATTTGATTAATTATCAAAATTTAGGCAAAGTGGTAATAATGGTAATGGTGGTATTAGTGATAATAGTTCTGTATAGTAATGTTTTAGAGGATTTTTCTTGAATTCTTTATGGAACTCAAATTTTATGTTTTCAGTTTCTCCATTTGATAATATTAGTGTAGTTGGCTTTAATCATGAAAATTTGATCAAAACCAGTTTTCATTGATGACATGTTATCTCTCCATGAATATATTTAAGTATGATATATGAAAAACATCTTTACTTGATAAGGTTTTCACATATTCATATTTTTGTAGGGTCTTATTTTTAGAGATAATTTAGTCGTAATTGTTTGGAAGAATTGAAAAAAAACATTATATTTAGAGACACGATCATTCTCTAGACTATCAACATATGATGAGGACAAAGAGTGTAATTTAACCCGATAGAGTGTTAAAAATTTAGTTTTAATTGATTTAGGTTTTGTTGATGCTGTTTATTATATTTTTTTTTTTTGTAATTCATCTCTTAATCCCCCTTCCTTGCTTTCTATCTTATATTTATTTGATTGTTTTCATACCACAATGATTTTTGAATTTATTACCATTTGGATATCAATAAATAATTAAACGGTCATTGAACAATGTTTGAAATTGTTTTGATTTGTATTCTATCAATTTTTTTTAAAAAAATAATGAACACATTATATTTATCAATGTTTTTTCTTAGTTTTTCTAATTGACAATTTTTTATAGCATACAGTCTCTTAATGCACATGTATTTGCTTTCAATTTTTTTGTTTGTTACGTCGTGCCTTCAGGCACGGGTAATTGCTAGTCCTAATATATTACAACATACCGCTACGTGAAAATCATCACCAACCCATCAAAATGAAGGTTTAACGATATGTTGCCTAGTCATATCTCACCCAAATATTCCTCATGAATATATCACATATTTCCAAGCCATTATAACCTCATAGCATATGCACAAAAAAATACTCAGGTATAATATGAAAGATAAAAACACTATTGCCTTTATTGCTAGCATTTAATAACAAGAGTAAAATTTAAATCATAACTTAAATATAAAACATAAACTTGAACATAATGCGACATAACCCAATTTTAAATAGCATAATCTAAAACCTACTCCCATAAGACTAACATACTCTTTAAAATATTTTGGTAGTAGAACTTTTGTGAGAGGATCACCAATCATTAATCAGGTATCCACGTGAGGGATCTCAATGACTCCCTCTCGAACCTTCTTACATACAACAAAGTATTTGATCTTCATATGCTTGTTGTTTTGGTCATCCAATTATTCTTCACATATTTGGTCATAGCTTCATTATCACAGTAAATAACCAATGGTCCATAGATAGAATTGACAACACCAAGCTCCATTATGAAGTTCCTCAACCACATCGCAGGGCGATGACCTCATAACAACCGATAAACTCAACATGCATAGTCGAATCGGTTATAATAGACTGCTTGGTGCTCTGCTAGGAAATTCCTCCATGGGGAAGCAAAAAAATTTATCCAGAAGTAGACATTAGACTATCATGACATCCTGCATAATTTGAGTCTGAATAACGAATAACCCCAAGTTTGTCTGATCTACAAATGACTAACATAAAGTCTTTTGTTCTCTGCAAGTACCGCAATACTTTATACACAGCCTTTCAATGTGCAAAACCAAGATTTTTTATAATATCTAGCATGCATACCCACAACATAACCGATATCAGATCGGATACATGACATCATGTATATAAGACTCCCAATAGCAAAGACATACTCCATATCTACCTGGTTCTTTTTAATCATATTTCTGGGACATTAGTTCTGACTGAATATGTCTTTTGGGGCATCACCAGGTGCACAATTCTACATACCAAATCTCTTGAGCACCTTATCAATATAAGTCTTTTGAGATAAACCCAGTAGACCAGCCGAATGATCCCTATGGATCTTAATTCCAAGAACATAATCTGTATTTCCATATCCTTCATATCAAAATTATTTGATAAGTAATACTTAGTGTCATGGGGTGTGTTTGGCAAAGGGCATAAAGTGGGATAACCCCTAGTTGGATTGGGTTACATAATCCGGTGGCCCACAAATCCCTGGTTTGGCAAGACTTTTGTCAATGGGATATTCGCTGGGCTGAATTCCTCGGGCCGTAGCATTTTTTCTCCTTTATCCCCTCTGACCCACTTTCATATATCCCATTGTAACTTTGGGATTACGAAGCCCAATTACCGGATTGGGCTGCCATTTACTAAAATACCCTTATACAGTAATGAATGTAGGGTTTTTACCCCTCATTTTTGTTTTCGTCTGAACTTTTCATTGGTCCTTTCTTCCCGTAAGCGGCGCCCACTAGTCCCCATTGGAAGGTATATTTCTCTCTTTCTCTCTCTCTCTCTCTATATATATGTACACCTTCTCGTTGTCTCTCTCTGTACATCTGTGTGTGTGTGTATATATATATATATATCCATGTGGCACCCCTCTCCTTGAAACCCAAAACTCGATCTCCATCTACATCAAAAAATTCTCCTTCAGATGTAGTCTGATTTGTGGTTGTTGGTTTATAAGTTTTTGAGTTCTGGGTTGGTGTTTTTGGCTTATGGATGTGTTGGGTGGTTGGTGCTTGATCATCTTCTGTTTTATGGCTTCAAAACAGCTTGAAAAACTTCAGATCTATACCTACATCATCTTCTATTTTCTCCCTCCAAAACTGCAAATAAATGCAAATAAATGGTTATGGATCTTAAAATATACTGGAATCTATTGTCAATTCAATTCATTGCTGGAATTTGGTTTCTTATATTTGGATTATGCTTGTTCTGTATCAAAACCCGTCACTGGTGCTCGAATTTGTGAACTCTCCGTTTCTTCTGGTGTCTTGCTCTGTTTGGAGTTTGGAATTATGGGTGCATTGTCTTTATGGTGGCGGCGTTTCTGGTTGGTGCTTCATGTGGGTCCTGCTGTTTGGTGCTTCATCTTGCTAATAATGTCTTGATGCACAGTATTTTATTTTTGTTCCTTTTGGATTGTGTTTTTTACCATGTATTCTTTTGTATGGGGATGGGGGATCTTCTTTTTCTTGTTTTAAGAAGATCAATCATCCATTTTGGTTACACCTGTGTACATGTTGCTTTTTCGTTTTTATGGAATTATCTTAATTACCAATAAAAAATGATTATGAATTACTACATCAATAAATTATGTTCAAATGATATTACTGTTTATAATTTTTAATAATCATGAAATTAATAAATATAAAACATTTCACTTGATGGGTTTCCATTGAACGAAAATAGGAGTTATGATGTTATAAAATTAATTTTTTGATAAATTATTCTAATTTTCAGTATGAAACTATATGAAAAAAGTTGTTCTCACTATAAGTAATGCTATTTCAACTTAACAATTTGATGTACTGATGTGTCCCAATGAAAAAATTCAACAATTAGACCTATTTTTTTTTCAACAATTAAACCCATGGTAATTGTGTTGGAGCATTTTATTGTTACATCTTAACAAATTTTGCCATAATTTATTTTTATCCAAATAACATTATAGTCCTTAGAATTATCTTTACATTATTGTTACTTCATTCTTAGAATTATCTTTACATTATTGTCAATTATGAAAGGATGTTTCATATTTTTTTTCGTCCATTAACACATACTTTCATGTTATTAATTGTAGGAGGATGATTTTGCTTCGCAATATTGTCTTTAACCATGCCCGAATTATGAATATTTTGGTGTTATATTTAAAAAAGATGAAGCAAGCTCAAGTCACCCTCCTAGTGACAGTGTTGGGAGTTCACTATCAGTGAACTCTCACTTTGATTATGATATCATAGTGATCGATGATTGAATGTTGGGTGTAATCGATCAAGTTGTCCGTTGTAATGGTAACTTAAAATATTTGTATGTATTATAATGTTTATGTGCATGTAGCAGCTGGGTAAGTATGTTTACCCATTTTTTTGTATGCAACACATATTAGCATGTGTGCATGTAGCTTCAGGCTTTTCGTACCTCCTAGTGTTGCCTTCGTTTTGTATGTATATTTGAAGGCAACAAAGAATATAAACATATCGGGTACGTGTAATTACATAGTATGTTGCCTTACATTTGCTTTGTCTTTTGTATAAGGATACGTGTGGTAATGAAATATGTTTAGGTGTTTATCGATTCGTGTATATCGATTTTTTTTTGATATTTTTATAACAATTTGGGACAATTTTATGAGCAAATTAATTAGATCAAAAAAATTTGGTATTACAAACATTAATTTACTGTTTATTTTCGGTTTGTACACTTGGTAACATAGATGAAAATTGGAGTGAAGTTTAAAGGTGGACAAAATAAATAATGTTGTCTCACCCAACAATGACTTTGGATTGGATAGGAGTGAAGGGTAAAATTGTAATTTAACATAAAAGGTAAGAGAATTTACACAAAATACAATAATTTTTTTGTGGGCCCCGTAATATACAAAATTACTTCCCAAAGTAAGGATTGGATTACACTACCTTATTAGTATCCTGACTATGTCCCCCGGACTTGGGTTTTCATTGGATTGGTTTGGATTAAAAAATCAAATCAATCCTATCCCCCACATACTTGTCAAACACACCCATGGAGTATATGAATATCATTACTGGAAAGTAAGATATCATCTACATAGAGAATAAGAACTATAAATCAGCGCTCTCTCACCTTGAGATATATGCATTTGTCAACAATATTCTTTTTGAAATCATATCCAACTACAACTTGGTCAAATTTCAAATACCATTGCCATGAGGCTTGCTTCAATCCATAATGAATTTCTTTAGTTTGCAAACAAGATGTTCTTTGCCTTTGGCTATAAAATCATCAGGCTGAGCCATGTATATATCTTCTTCAAGATCACCATTTAGGAAATCCATCTTCACCTCCATCTGATGCAATTCTAGATCATAATGAGCTATAATGGCAAGAATAATCCTTAAGAAGTCTTTGGAGGAAACATGAGAAAATGTTTATGAAAAATCAACTCCTTGTTTCTGCTTGAAACCTTTAGCCATCAACTTGACATCGAATCTCTCAATTTTTCCCTCTGAATCCCTTTTGGTCTTAAAGACCCATTTATATTCAATTATCTTACAATACTTGGGAATGACCACAAGATCCCATACATTATTCTTTTCCATGGATTGTAGTTCCTTTCCTTCCAATGCCGAGATTCACTACTTCCCATGACTTCTTCAAACATCAAATGATCATCTATATCAAGGCATTTCAATTCATTCTCCTGAGTAGATCTCCTTAAGGGAATGGACTCCACCACTAGGACAATAGGTTGTTGAGGAATCGGAGGCACAACTTATTCTTCCTCAACCAGGGGAGGGATCTAAACATCTGTAGGAGTTGGAAGAACCGACTAGAAAATTAAAGACTAGAAAACTCTCATTATCTTCATAGAAATCAATTTTCTTATGTTTCAAACTCCCATTGACATGATCATCTGCAAAAAACTTAGAATGACTGGTCTCAACTATCTCCATATGTCTAAATGGACAGTAAATCTATAACCTAAGGACCTTTTGGGATGTCCAATAAAATATCAAGATATGGTCCTAGGGTCAAGTTTCTTTATCTCGGAATTATATAACTTTGCCTCGATAGAATCCCTAAACATGAATGTGATCAAGTTTTGATTTTCTACCAGTTCATATTTTGTATGGAGTTTCAGGTGCAACCTTACAAGAAATTCAATTTAAGATATAAACTGTGACCTTTAAGGCTTCACCCAAAAAAACTCTAGTAAGTCGGAATGACTCATCATGCTCAAAATAGAATCTTGGTACGAGCGGTTCCTCCTTTCTAAAACATCTTATGTTCTAGTGTTCCTAGTGTGGTATATTGTGGAGCTATGCCTTGTTCCCATAAATACTTCACAAACTCTCCATGATTTACACCATCATGATCTATCCTACCATAATACTCTCCTCCTATATTGGATTGAACATTTTTGATCTTCCTATTCAATTACTTAATTAAATTATAATTCTAATCTTCTTCTAGAAACATGACATGGTCTTTTGTGCCACACATTGATGAATATCCCAATAGATGAGAATGCTTAAGACTAGGAAAATTTGGCAATATAAGTAAAAGAGGAGATGCGCAATCCATAATAAACTATGACCAATAATGGTTGAATAATAATAAATAAATAAATAATGAAGAATCTCTAAAAGATAAATCAACCAATTGCATTATGTCTAAAAACATAAATATGATTCCATATAAATGATGGGAAATAAAATGTGTCCTCTAAAACTATAAAAGGAAATATGAGTATCTAATACAAGTCAACATGCCCCCAATAGATTCAACATTTTTTTTTTTGCATATTTTGAAGAAACATCTTATTCTCGGGCTTGGAGTTTCTATTTCTGCTAAACCACTCATTTGTTCTATTTACCTATGTTTTATATTTGAAACAATGTTTACTTAAAATGAACATTCTTATTGTTGAACTTCCAATTAACATCTTTTGACTTTTCTTGATTTTCTTTATTTATGGAAGTCTTTCCTTTATTTTTATTTTTCTTTAACCCTATATTCTTAAATATTCTCATGCCATTTAGATGAACTTCAAAACATGCTCGCTCTGTCCTAGAACCCCTTAAACATTCTTCCTCAGTCACACATAATGTGATAAGCTGGTGTAGACTGCACTTGGTCTTTTAAACATTATAGTTCATCTTGAATGTATCAAAATATCTATGCAAGGAGAGTGTTGCCATGTGAATTAAAAAATCATCCTTAAAATTAGTATCACACTCTCTTAGACCAATTATTGCCTTGACATCTTTAAAATTTTTCCCAAACTTTCCATTCCATCATATTTGAAGCTCATCAGTTTGGACAAACAGTCATATTGAATAGATTTCTTAGTCTTGACATAGTACTTCTTAATCAAACATAAGCTCTTTGTAGTATAGTCACCTTAATGTCCTTTCCTAGAGACTCACTAATAGAGGCCTAAATGATCATCATGACCATACGATTGGTCATTTTTTTCACTTGGCATAATATGCCATTATTGACTCCGTTGCATCTTTATTTGGAGCTTCAGGCATATCATCAAAGATGACAAAATCATAATCTTGAGATCCCAATGTGGGTTCAATGTTCATACGCTAGTTGTAATAATTACAATTATTCAGTGGCTCTATCTCTTCTAATTTTTTCTGAATTGAAGTATTATTCATAGCTGTATTGACAAGAAATATAACCAATGCCCTATCTTTAAGAGGGATATAAAAAATTTAATGTTTCAGTCCATGCTTAAGGCTAAAGTTGGATTGATCAAGGTGTTTTACTTTTATGTATGCACTTTTCACCCTGTGGGAATAGATAAGGTACATCATCTAGTCTCATCTTTTGATAGAGATTTTGATATGTTATTAGTCTCCCAAGGTCACACTAGTCAAACGTGCATAGACCTGTTCAATCGTGTTTTAATTTAATTTTGATATTTCCACTACCTTTTAGTAAGAGGGTTATCCTAATCTCCCAATCACACTCATGACCATTCTATTTACTAATATTGTTCAAAATATCCAATCACCTTTTGACAGAATTAGAAATTTTGCTCAAACCAATGCACCTTATGGTCTTAATAAGATTTAATTATCAAATTTCAAGGAAAACATAACCTCTATAAGTTGGTCACCTTTTGGTAAAGTGAGATTCTATTTTTAGTTATGTTTCCTTAAACTACCACTTTACGGGTCTTTCATAGCCTCTAAAGGTAAGACTCATCACCATAAATGTATATAGATCATATGTCTAGGTCTATTGATTTAATCAACCTAATTCATTTTCAAATCCATGCATGCACGTTATGAATATCAATATTTAATTCTTGTTAGAATATTTTAACTAAAAGAGTGTTTTTATATGTGGGAACTCAATCCTACATCGACTAAATAACTAAAGATACTTGAGTATATATATAGACTAGTGTTAACTAGCATTTGAATTAAAGAGAGTTTTGGGACTCTCACGTACGCAGGAATGAGACTAGCAGAGGAGATACAAATAGGACTTTTGAAATCTACGAACCACATGGATGTACCTGATCCACGACCCGGGTAGTGGGTCTCCCTGGCACGCCCAAAAGAAATAAAATATTTCCTAGTATTAAACCCACTTTTTAATATTTGTTTTAATTATTTTATGCTATTACTTCTATAATAAAATTTCATTTGCTAAATACTAAGATCTCTAACGGCTAGTATTCCAACATTCATATTTTTTTTATTGTCCAATTAAATATAGAAGTAATTACAGCTTATTTAAACATATATTCTTTGTATATACATACACATATATTATCAGTATAGAAAATCCATCCAACATCAACTATATTTTTATTGTATAAGTTTCTGGGCAATATTCAAATGTGTGTGTGAAGCTTATGCTTCATTCAATTGTGCAGATCTAAGTGAAGCTATAGTCTATAGGCTAAGTTGTTGTATCCTGGGGACGACGTGTTATTGCCTTCTGTGCTATGATTATTTCATAAAAAAACGCGAATCGTCTTAAGAGAGCGACCTAGTCCACGCCTCACCCTGTCGTTCACTTTATTTAGATATAATTTTTTCCTACAATTAAAGACGATTTTCGAACCCAAAGGAGAATTCTGCAATAGCCACCTCTACTGTTTTATCCGAGTGATCAAACGATCTTAACAAACCGTTTAGATTCAGTGGATAATTCTTCAAAAGATGGGTGAAGAAAGTTCTGTTCTATCTCAAACTGTTGAAGGTCATATGGATTCTCACTTCAAAAAATTCAAACGAGGTGAACAAAGAATGTATGACTCCCGAAGAGTTAGCTGAATATGAAAATAATTTAGCGCAATGGAAAACTGAGGAAGATAATTGTCGCAATTATTTGCTCAATTGTCTTTCTGATGAACCATATGATTATTATTCCAATTCCTATTCTTCTGCCAAGAAGATTTGGAAAGCTTTGGAGGCGAAGTATGACACAGAAGAGGCAGGGACGAAAAAATATCCTTGTAGACGCTATTTTAAATTTCAGATGGTGGAAAATAAATCTGTAATTGCTCAAACACATGAGTTATAAATTATTGTACACGAAATTGTATATGAAGGAATCAAGGTAGATGAATAGATGCAAGTTGTAGCAGTTATTGACAAACTGTCGGGTTTATGGAAGGGGTATTAAAAGGGACTTCATCACAAACAATCAGAATTAAGCCTGATGAATCTAATGACTCGGCTTTGAATTGAGGAAGAGGCAAGAAAACAAGACAAGACCAACGACACTAACAGGAATCTCAATGACAATGGTAATGGAAACAACAAGAAGGTACATTTTATCATATCTAATGATAACGTCTAAAAGAGTCAAAATAATAGAAACAATGCCTATTTGAAGCCTAGAGGTAATAACATGAAAAAGTTTAATAGGACTTCAAATAAAAACCATTTTCAAAAGAAATAGAACCAAACACCAAACCAAGGACCCCCTTCCAAATAAGTACCGTATAATAAAAATAATCAGTCAAATAATGGTGCTTGTTTTGTTTGTGGGAAGTCTGACCATTTTGTAAAAGATTGTCGTTTTAGAAAAAGGGGTTATGCTCCTCAAGCTAATGTGACCGAGGAACCACTTGTGGCCATGATTTTTGAAGTTAATTTTATTAAGAATAGTGAAAGGTGGTGGACCGATTCTGGATCGTCTAGACATGTCTGTCATGATAGATCTTGGTTCAAGTCTTTTTCTCCCGTTGGAAATGATAAAAAAATGTTGCTTGGTGATTCAAATATTGTAAATGTAATGGGCATGGGAGATGTAGAACTCAAATTTACCTCTGGCCGAGTTTTGACCCTAAGAGATGTTCTTCACACTCCTGAAATCAAAAAGATTTTGGTTTCTGGTTATCTTTTAAATAAGGCTGGTTTCAAACAAACCATTGAGGCTAATCAATATGTTTTGACCAAGAATGGGTCATTTGTTGAGAAATGTTATGCTTGTGATGGTATGTTTAAGCTGAATTTTGAAATGAATAAAACTACTTCTGCTGTTTATATTGTTTCTTGTGTGAATATGTGGCATGCTCGTCTTTGTCATGTTAATAGCAAATATTTGAAAAATATGAGTCATGTAGGTTTATTGCCTAAGTTACACAATAAATTTGAAAAATGTGAATATTATAGAATGACAAAAATAACAAAACAGCCTCATATCAATGTAGAAAGAAATTCTGAATTATTAAAATTGATTCATATAGACATATGTAAATTTGAAGGAATTTTGACTCGTGGTGGGAAAAGATATTTTATAACTTTCATCAATGATTTTTCAAAATACACATATGTTTATCTTATAAAAAATAAAAGTGATGCTTTTTGAAAAACTCAGCATTTTTACTAAAGAAAAAGAAATTTTTTTTGATAGAAAAATTAAATGATTTAGAAGTGATAGAGGTAGAGAGTATGAATCACTTGGATTAAATGAAAATATACAGTCTTTAGGAATAATTCATGAAACTACACCACCATACTCTCCTCAATCTAATGGTGTAGATGAACGTAAAAATAGAACTTTGATCAACTTAACCAATGCTATGTTAGCTAGTTCTAGTGAACCTAAAAATTTGTGGTGAGAGACAGTCTTAACTGGAAATTATGTTATGAATAGAGTTCCTCATAAACAAAATCTAGTTACTCCCTATGAATTGTAGAAAGTCTAACTTGAATTACATTAGAGTATGAAGTTGTTTAGCTTATGTTAAGATGACTGATCCTAAAATTTCTAAATTAGGAATAAGAGTATCTAGGTGTGTATTCATTGGATATGCACTAGCTAGTAAGGCATACAGAGTTTTAGACATAGAAAATAATGTGGTAATTCAATCACTAGATGCTATATTTCATGAATATAAATTCTCTTTTAAATATAAAAATAGTGAGGGTGATGATAATATACCAAAGTCTAGTGATATTCCTAGTTCATCATTAACCGAAAATTTAGAACAAAAAGAATATGAACCTAGGAGGAGTAAGAGGAGTCGAGTAAAAAAAGATTTTGGTTCAGATTACATTGCTTATAATGTTGAAGGGGATCCAACTAACTTACAAGAACTTTTAACATCTCTCAATTTAGACTTATAAAGAGAAGCTGCAAATGATGAATATGATTCACTCATAACAAACAAAACAAGGAAATTGGTAGACTTATCTCCTGGTTGTAAAACTATAGGTTGCAAATGGGTGTTAAAGAAAAAGCACAAACCTAATGGAACGAAGGACAAGTATAAGACGAGGTTGGTAGCTAAAAGTTTTAAAGAAAAAGAAGATTTAGATTTCTTTGATACATTTTCTCCTGTCTCTAGAATTACATCCATAAGATTGCCAATATCTATAGCTGCTATACATAATTTAGAAATACATCAAATGGATGTAAAAACAACTTTTTTGAATAGAGATCTAGAGGAAGAAATTTATATGGACCAATCAGAAGGGTTTATTCAACAAGACCATGAAAATAAAGTTTGTAAATTAACTAAATCTTTATATGACCTTAAATAGACACCCAAGCAATGACACGAAAAATTTGATCAATGTGTTTTAGCTAATGAGTTTAAGGCTAATGAGAGTGACAAATGTGTTTACTTAAAGTATGAAAATGGTGAACATATTATTATTTGTTTATATGTTGATGATCTTTTGATATTTGACACTAGCTTATATGTGATTGTGTAAAGCCCCAAAATACACATTGGAAACATTATTAGCTAATCACCATTCACATCATGAGAGCACTAAATAAATCTATCAATAAATAAATTCTCCAAAATCGGGGGTCCTTAATTTAACAAAATTTGGGCAGAGTCTCCTTTGTACGGGCAGCTCTACCAAAAAACACAACCTGTACAATTATACTCCATTGACCACACCGGGTCCACTTACACATCACAAAATAAAACTTTATTCACCATAAGTAATATCCACAATATCATCTCAAAAGAATAGGTCAAGCTATGACAATTAAATTTCAAAAGAATTACACTCAAACTTAGCAGGGGAATAAACAAAATACTAGACTATACCTAATCTCAAAATAAATTCTCTTGTTTAGTATAGAAGAAGCTATATCTCTATATATCCACCTCGGGATCTAGATTTCCCTCGGATGGGGCCTCCCAACACCCGTGCTCATCAACTCCGAGGTTCTCCTCTAGCACCGTATCTGAAAAATGTAATTTGTAGAGGGTGAGCACTAAGCTCCATAGCAATATTCCTCCCAAACTCGAACAAGATTTATAAAAAAAAACATATAAAATGGCCGGTCTCATTTCACAAATAGCATATATAATCTTTGAAGTAAAACAGAGGTATTTTACAATGGATCTCAAGTTTAAGTAGCAATAGTAATAGAAATGAACAATAACAACCAAGTTCTAATAAACATGTATTTCCAAAATATAAAACATTTCTCACACATGATATAATATTGTCCTCCCTGGCATGAGCATCCTTACAAGGAACCTCTCATCCTCAAAATTTGGTTTCTCAAGCATCCTTACAAGGAACCTCTTGAGAAAATCACATACTGTCCTCTTTTGGCATGAACATCCTTACAAGGAACCTCCCACCCTCAAGACTTGTTTTCTCAAGCATCCTTACAAGGAACCTCTTGAGAAAATCACATACTGTCCTCTTTTGGCATGTGCATCATTTCAAGGAACCTCTCACCCTCAAGGCTTAGTTTCTCAAGCATTCTTACAAGGAACCTCTTGAGAAGGAATGAACATCTATACAAGGAACCTTTCACTCATGTTTGTCCAAACAACCATACAAGAATACAATACCAACTATTCTCTCAAATACCCAACAATTTCACAAGTCTTCTATTTACAAGCAATTTCCAAGAAAAATCCCCAATTTACTAGCAAATTCCAACAATCCACAATTCTCACAAGTGATATTCTCAATAGAACAAATTTAGTAATAAAAAAAATACAAGAGATCATCAACAATTTTATTTTAATACTCAACACAAAGCACTAGAATTTTCAAAACCAAGATTAAGGGAATATAGAGAGAGAAATCCCCATTCCTAAAAAAATTAGGATTTTTATGGTTCTCCCACTATAACTTTACTCAAAACATGATAAAGGTTGCAAGAATTTTAAGAAACAAGGAACCCATAGCAAATACATGTCATTAAGAGTCAAAACCTACATATAAATTAACCCTAACATCAATGAACAAGGATGGAAGAAAAACTCCTACCTTAAATCAAAGTCTTAAACTAAAATCCAAGTTCTAGAGACCTCATTCCTCACTTTTCTCCTTTCCTCTATCTTCTCCTAGGGTGCTAAGAGGTTTAGGGTGAGAGATGTGAAGAAATAATGGAGGCAAAGGGGCTGAAATCTGGGTTTAAACCCAGCAGTCCCTTTTTTTTTTGTACTGTTCATGGGTTGATTTGGGTTTTTTTTTCTTCTAAATTTACGGTTTTACCACTAAAAAACTCCAATTTGATCCATATGACTACCCTAAGGTTTTTCGATGCTCCGGATTCATTTTTAATATTATTTTAACCTAAAAATATTTAATTTTATGATTTATCTCAAAATTAAAATAAATTTACACTCGAAACACTAAAATTACTATTTTATTCTTTTGAACCGCTATAGGTGTTATTCTTGCAGTTTCAATATACATATGGTTTAATCTTTAGTCATTAAATATATAAGAATCACTAAAAAAGTACATTACTATATTAATATAAACATATGGGGGTTTACACCTTTAAAGTCTAAGAAGAAAACACAACACTTTACTATCCAAGGAATACTACTGTGCAGATTTTTGGTCAACTTCAGAGAATAAACTATTTTGACTCAGGTATTTCTAGTATATATGACCTATATGGTTAAAAATATATACGAGTTAGGGTTCTAAAAAAAAATAACGGTGTGCAATTTGGTACTTCTCTCGCATTTCTAGCTCCGGTTCCCAAGTAACTTCTTCCGCTTCATGGTGTTGCCACAAAACCTTCACTAGTAGGATGACTTTATTGCGGAGCACCTTCTCTTTGGCTTCGAGAATATTCATCGGTTGTTCTTCATTGGTCGTTCCGTCTTGAATTTCAATATCTTCCAAGTCTACGACCGGCGTTGCATCCGATTGACACTTTCTCAACATCGACACGTGGAACACGTCATGTACCCCAGACAACTGAGCAGGTAACCGCAACTGATACGCCGCTTTGCCCACAACTTTGATCACTTCAAATGGCCTGGTATATCTTGGCGCTAACTTTTCCTTCTTGCCGAATCTAAATACTTCTTTCTTAGGTGAAACTTTGAGGAATACATAGTCCTCTTCTTGGAACTCCAATGGTCTTCGTCTTCTATCCGCATAGCTTTTCTGTCAGCTTTCTGCAGTGCGTAGTCTCTCTCGGATGAGTTGAATTTTCTCCGTAGTCTCCCGAACAATTTTCGGCACAAATAAACTGCTCTCGCCCGCTTCTAACCAACAAGTCAGTGATCGACATGGCCTTCCATACAATGCTTCGTACGGTACCATCCCAATACTTGCTTGAAAGCTGTTGTTATATGTGAATTCCACCAACGGCAAATGATCGCTCCAACTTCCCTTAAAATCCAACGTGTAAGCCCGTAACATATCTTCTAGAATTTGTATTACTCTCTCGGATTGACCATTGGTTTAAGGATGAAATGCGGTGCTGAAGTGTAACTCTGTCCCCATAGCTCTTTGAAGACTTTGCCAAAACTGCGCCACGAAACGAGAATCACGATCCGATACGATAGATAGTGGAACTCCATGCAACCTGACGATCTCGCGGATATACAACTTGTTCAAGGTTTCTAAATTGTCCGTGGTCTTCATACTCAAGAAATGAAAGGACTTGGTGAGTCTATCTATGATGACCCATACAGCATTAAGTCATCGAGAAGTCTGTGGTAAACCCGACACGAAATTCATGGTGATGTGATCCCACTTCCACTCGAAAATAGGCAAGGACTGCAATAATCTTCCGGGCTTTTGATGCTCAATCTTCACTTGCTGACACACCACACATTTGGAAACGTATCCAGCCACATCCTTCTTCATTCACTTCCACCAATATTGTCGTTTCATGTCCCTATACATTTTGGTACTATCCGGATGTATGGAGAATTTGGAACGATGGCACTTGCCTAACGCTTCTTCTCTTACTTGGTCATCATCGGGTACACATAGCCTTCCCCGAAATCGTAACTCATCACCATTTATCACCCAGTTCTCAACAATTTCATTCCTCCCCAACTTACCCCTGATAGATTCCAACTCGGTGTCTAACCGTTGCTACTCTTCGATCCTTTGTCGAAGCATTGGTTGGGCAACAAGATTAAATAGGCATGGTCGATCCTCCTGTCTATCCATCCATAGGTTGAATTCCTCCAAGGCATCCATCATCTTCCACTTATTCACCGCAAGAAAATTGATTTCACCCCGAGATTTCCTACTCAGTGCATCTGTTACTACGTTCGCCTTCCCCGGATGATAGTTGAGTGTGAAATCGTAATCTTCTAGATACTCAATCCACCTTTTTTGCCGAAGATTTAAGTCTTTCTGGGTGAATATGTACTTGAGGCTCTTATGATCTGAGAACACTTGGAACTTTTCTCCATACAAGTAGCACCTCCACAACTTAAGGGCAAAAACTACTGCGACAAGTACCAAGTCGTGAGTGGGATAATTATGCTCATGAGTCTTGAGTTGCCTCAAGCCATAAGCCACCACATTTCCTCCTTGCATTAGCACACATCCCAAACCCCGTAGCGAAGCATCGGTGTAAACATCGTATCCTTCCCCACTGCTCGGAATGATGAGGACAGGAGCCGTCGTCAACTTCTCCTTCAAGGTGCGAAAGACTAGTTCACACGCTTGAGTCCACACAAATTTTTCCTCCTTTTTTGTAAGGCGAGTCATCGACATTGCTAGCTTGGAGAACCCTTCCACAAACCTCCGATAGTAACCTGCTAAACCCAAGAAGCTACGTATTTCAGTCACATTCTTTGGCGGTTCCCATTTCATCACGACCTCAATCTTTGCGGGATCAACAGCTACCCCTTGTTCTGACACAACATGACCAAGAAATTTTACTTCCTTCATCCAAAACTCGCATGTACTCATCTTCACATATAACTTATGTTCTCTCAATGTCTGTAGCACAATAGAGAGATGACGTGCATATTCATCTTGAGTCTGTGAATAAATCAATATGTCATCAATAAACAGAATGAAAAATTGATCAAGGTCCGACTGGAATACCCTGTGCATCAAATCCATGAAGGTTGTTGGAGCATTAGTCAATCCAAACGGCATCACCGTATACTCGAAATGACCATACCGAGTATGAAAAAAAGTCTTAGGAATATCTTCCTCCTTTATCCGCAATTGATAATACCCTGTGCGAAGATCAATCTTGGAGTAATACTTCGAACCCCTCAACTGATCAAAAAAGTCATCGATTCGTGGCAAAGGGTATTTATTCTTCACTGTAACCCGATTCAACCTCCGATAATCTGTGCACAACCTCAGTGTTTCATCCGTTTTCTTCACAAAGAGGACCGGGGCTCCCCAAGGTGAAGTACTCAAACGGATAAACCCAATGGCCAACAAATGGTCTAACTGCTTCCTTAGCTCCTTCAACTCCAAAGGTTCCATTCTACAGGGAGCAATGGATATGGGTTCGATTCCCGAATAGAGATCAATCTTGAACTCAATCTCTCTTTGTGGGGGTAACCCGGGTAGTTCATCTGGAAATACATCCAAAAAATTTGATACTAACAATACCACGTTCGCATGGATTTATCCCGATCATCTCCCATTAAGCTGGCCAAGAAACTCAAAGTGCTCCCCGCCTTAGCTTTCAAAAATCTATTTCCCGTAGTGAAAAATGGATGGGAAGAATTGCAATCATTCATGAAAGTAAAAACTATTCCTCCCAGTAAATGAAATGAAATTCGTTTGTGTAAACAATCCATTACCGCTCGAAAAGCGGACAACAAGTTCATCCCGAAGATAACGTCATACCCCTTCATATCTAAAGCAATCAAATCCATAATCAATTTGTGCTCCCCAATACGAACCACACAACCCTTGTAGACCCGGCTGGTACCCAACCGTTCTCTCTTAGGCAAGTCAATATTCAATGCATGTTCTAGCTTCTCGAAACTCAATCCCAAACTACTATGAATAAATGTGTAGCACCGGGGTCAAATAAAATTAGGGCCCAAGAATTATAAAGGAGCACGATACCTTCCACTACTGCATTAGAAGCATCTTCCTCCGGTTGAGTCAAAGCAAAAAATCCTTCATTGATTGGCGCCGCCGGGGACTAGAGCTTGTAACGGTCTCTGTTGTGCTGGCCTTTGTATAGGTGGCCTGTTTGCTGGTACTTGCCCTGATGTCTGGATAGTCCTCTGAGGTGAGAAAATCGGACAATGTACCCGAATATATCCCACACCTCTACATGCAAAGCAGGATCGTGGGGTAGTGTCTGCTCCCTTTGGTACACCTCCGACCTCTCGAGCTATCTGCGGTCTAGTCCTCACTGCCTGGTCTGGGCGACGAAAAGGTGCCACTCTCTGAACTCCACTACTGCCAGCCCAGTCCGGATCGGACCTTTCCTTATGTAGTTTTGTCGCCGCTGAGAGTCGTCGATGTCCCTCTCCACTAAGGCAGCTCTGTCAACAATATCCCCATAATCTCGTATCTTGAGTGCCACCAACTTCTCTCTGATGACAGGCCTCAAGCCCTGCTCAAAGTGCTTGGCCCTGTTGGCCTCAGTAGAAATAAACTCCGTAGCATAACGAGATAGCTCATCAAACCACCTCTCGTACTCAGCCACAGTCAGGCTGCCCTATCGTAAAGCAAGAAAATCGGTCTTCATTCGGTCTCGGACGGATTTCGGAAAGTACTTATCTTGGAAGATTTGGTCGAACTCCTCCCAAGTAAGCACATCAGTGTTCCTTCTTCTTTTCACTGATTCCCACTAATGATCGGCCTCTCCATCAAATAGGTATATCGCCAAGCTAACCCTAAGGTCCTTGCTTCATCTTCAAAAGTGTAAACCCAAGCGCAGGTTGAGCGAAGTAATAATTTTTCGAAAAGTCCGAGGTCGATCCCACGAGGAATGGCAACAAGAAAACAGTCACAATAAACTAACAGCAATCTAAAAGAAAAGATTTGGTTGAAAAGTTGTTGATTAGAGAAAATTGATTTAGGTAATTAAAACAGTAATAAAATTACTAGAGCATCAGGTACTCCCTCTCAACTTCATACGGTAATAATTAAAGACTCAAGAGCTTGACTTGAAAAAAAAATTAAATGTCGGTTAATTCAATTAACAAATCAAGTGATAAATCTCAAGGTTATAATCAAACAGCTATCAGGAACCTGAATAATCATTCAATCATATTATTTTATGAAACAGTGTTAACAATTCAAGCATGGAATAACCAATGATTTATGCGCAGGAAAACTCAAGCAATCGATTTGCGTGGCACAATAACTCAGGAGTTTTTACAACATAAACAGCTTTGCTAAAAGATTAGAAATTAAGTCAACACCATAACATAAATCATTAAGTATAGAATCAATAAAAATACCGTACTCTTTTGAGAGACTTCCCCTAGCCCTAGCGGAGTTTTCTAGCCGAACATAATAAAATTAACTCCGAATATTCGTCAGCCCAAAAAGTCCTTTTACAAGGTCCTCCGTATCAATTTATAATTACATTGGGAAAGATTGAATTCCGTCAAAGTTCCAAATCTGGCGCAAGCTCATCTTCAACACGCGTCTGGACGCACCATTTTTTGCCAACCGCGTCTGGACGCGCATTCGTAATCCGTCCGGACGCGTGATCCAGTGTGATCCTCTTGAGTCATGCTTCATTTCATAACTTAGCTCTAATTTTGCACTATTAACCTGCAAAACAACATAACTCATCTTTTATTCACATAGCATTATTTTTTAAATAAATTCACATAATTATCACACTTTCATAACAAAATAATCAATCTTTTCACCTGATGAATGTAATTATTAGACCTCAATCAGTCCTCGCCAACTCCGATACCGTCAAACACTTTCTTCACCCGACAGATCCACCTATCTGCATCCAAGGGATTGGAGTTTCCTTGGAAATTAGGCGGGTGTTGCCTCAGAAATTCCTGAAGAACTATCATCCTTCGGTTGCCCTCCTCGTTGCCCGGCACTTGAGCTAAAAGATGAGCTCCTCCATTGTGATGATTGTTTCCATTCTGGTATTGTACCAGAGTGGTGAGCTCCCTCAAACATTGATAGATGTTGTTCATGGCATCGGGAGGTGGTGGTGGTGGTGGATTTGCTTGACTTCCATGACCACGACCATGACCACAACCACATCCACGTCCACGTCCACGTCCATGTCCACGTCCTCGTCCTCATTTGCCGTTCATCCTGCACATCAATTCACAATTTAGTTCCTTGATATACAAGACATCCTAATGGTCAATTTAATCCAAAGTATAAGACTCATGTAAAATTTTAGGTCAACAATCTTAATCAACCTAATCCTCTCTCTCTAGTGGTAATCCATAACCTACAGCTCCCATGTAAGACCTAAAGCCTAAGTTCTGATACCAAATCTGTAAAGCCTCAAAATACACCTTGGAAGCATTACTAGCTAATCACCATTCACATCATGAAAGCACTAAATAAATCCATCAATAAATAAATTCTCCAAAATCGGGGGTCCTTAATTTAATAAAATTCGGGCAGAGTCTCCTTTATACGGGGAGCTCTACCAAAAAACACAACCTGTGTAATTATATTCTATTGACCACACTGGGTCCATTTACACATCACAAAATAAAAATTCATTCACTATAAGTAATATCCATAATATCATCTCAAAAGAATAGGCCAAGCTATGACAATTATATTCCAAAAGAATTACATTCAAACTTAGCAGCGGAATAAACAAACTACTAGACTATACCTGATCTCAAAATAAATTCTCTAGTCTAGTGCAAAAGAAGCTATATCTCTATATGTCCACCTCGGGATCTAGATTTGCCTCGAATGTGGCCTCCCAACACCCGTGCTCATCAACTCCGAGGTTCTCCTCTAGCACCGTATCTGAAAAATGTAATTTGTAGGGGGTGAGCACTAAGCTCCATAGCAATATTCCTCCCAAACTCGAATAAGATTTATAAAAAAACATATAAAATGACCGGTCTCATTTCACAAATAGCATATATAATTTTTGAAGTAAAACAGAGGCATTTTACAAAGGATCTCAACTTTAAGTAGTAATAGTAATAGAAATGAACAATAACAACCAAGTTCTAATAAACATCCATTTCCAAAATATAAACCATTTCTCACACATGATATAATATTGTCCTCCCTGGCATGAGCATCCTTACAAGGAACCTCTTGAGAAAATCACATACTGTCCTCTTTTGGCATGAGCATCCTTACAAGGAACCTCCTACCCTCATGACTTGTTTTCTCAAGCATCCTTACAAGGAACCTCTTGAGAAAATCACATACTGTCCTCTTTTGGCATGAGCATCCTTTCAAAAAATTTCTCACCCTCAAGGCTTGGTTTCTCAAGCATTCTCACAAGGAACCTCTTGAGAAGGAATGAGCATCCTTACAAGGAACCTCTCACTCATGTTTGTCCAAACAGCCATACAAGAATACAATACCAACTATTCTCTCAAATACCCAACAATTCCACAAGTCTCCTATTTACAAGTAATTTCCAAGAAAAATTCCCAATTTACTAGCAAATTCCAACAATCCACAATTCTCACAAGTGATATTCTTAATAGAACAAATTTAGTAATAAAAAAAATACAAGAGATCATCAACAATTTCATTTTAATACTCAACACAAAGCACTAGAATTTTCAAAACCAAGATTAAGGGAATATAGAGAGAGAAATCCCCATTCCTAAAAAAATTAGGATTTTTATGGTTCTCCCACTATAACTTTACTCAAAACATGATAAAGGTTGCAAGAATTTTAAGAAACAAGGAACCCATAGCAAATACATGTCATTAAGAGTCAAAACCTACATATAAATTAACCTTAACATCAATGAACAAGGATGAAAGAAAAACTCCTACCTTAAATCAAAGTCTCAAACCAAAATCCAAGCTCTAGAGACCTCCTTCCTCCCTTTTTTCCTTTTCTCTATATTCTCCTAGGGTGCTAAGAGGTTTGGGGTGAGAGATGTGAAGAAAAAATGGAAGCAAAGGGGCTGAAATTTGGGTTTAAACCCAGCAGTCCTTTTTTTTTTTACTGTTCATGGGCTGATTTGGGTTTTTTCTAAATTTACGGTTTTGCCACTAAAAAAACTCCAATTTGATCCATATGACTACCCTAAGATTTTTGAATGCTTCGGATTCATTTTAATATTATTTTAACCTAAAAATATTTAGTTTTATGATTTATCTCAAAATTAAAATAAATTTACACTCGTAACACTAAAATTACTATTTTATTTTTTCGAACCGCTATAGGTGTTATTCTTGCGGTTCCAATATACATATGGTTTAATCTTTAATCATTAAATATATAAGAATCACTAAAACATTACATTACTATATTAATATAAACATATGGGGGTTTATACCTTCAAAGTCTAAGAAGAATACACAACACTTTACTATCCAAGGAATACCATAGTACAGATTTTTGGTCAACTTTAGAGAATAAACTGTTTTGACTCAGGTATTTTTAGTATGTATGACCTATATGGTTGGAAAGATATACGAGTTAGGGTTCTAACAAAAATAACGGTGCGCAATTTGGACTTTCCAACAAAGAGTTATGATCAAATTGTGAAAGGTAGTCTGCCGGACTGCTTGGTTCTTCTATACTTGTCTAACTCGAGTTTGAGTGTCTTTTGTCACAAATCCTATCTCATACCCATCTCCAATATAGGTAGTATGACTTTCATAAGGATCCATGTCTAGCATCATTCATTAAAGAAAACCAAATTATCATCCGTCTCCTAGAATCATCCATAACAACATGATGTAGAACTAGTATATCCATCAAAATTTTTCTTCAATTTCTCTAAGCTAGCTCATTGATGAGAATGCATAACTTCATATTTTTTTTATTTTATTATTTAACATTTTATACTTATTATTCTTATAATTTGATTTAGAATGTAAATGGAGATGTTAAATACAAAACGAAGCTAATTGGACGATTGTTGATAGTTTACAGATGTGGGGGTTTACAGATTGAGACTACCAAGGTTTTACTAAACAGAAATTTTGACATGAAAGATTTGGGTCAAGCAAATGTGATTCTTGGCATGAAAATTACAAAGAGTGTTGATAGAATTATGCTTGATTAATCTCATTACATAGAAAATTTTTTGAAAAAATATAATTTTTTTGATTGTAAACCTTCTTGCACACCTTTTGATTCAAGTATTAATTTTTTTCCAACAGAAAAAGAAAATGATGTAATCAATCAAATAGAATATGCAAGCATAATTGGTAGTTTTAGATATGCCACTAATTGTACTAGACTTGATATTGCCTATGCGGTAGGTGTACTTGATAGATTTACTAGTAGACCAAGTATGGATCATTGAAATGCAATATATCGTCTTATGAGATATCTAAAAAAACCTATACATGTTGGTTTATTTTATAAGAATTATCTTATTGTACTTGAACGTTACTGTGATGTAGATTGGAACACCTTATCGGGTGATTCTATGTCCACTATAGGTTATGTTTTTACTTTAGGTGATGGAGCCATAAGTTGGAAGTCTAAGAAGCAACAGATTATTGCAAAGTCAACAATGAAAGTTGAATTGATTGCGTTAGCTTCAGCTAGTAAGGAAGCAGGGTGGCTTCGTGATTTTTTGTTTGACATACCTTTGTGGAGTAAACCAGTGCCACCTGTTAATTCATTGTGACAACAATGTCGCAATAGGTAGAGTACGTAATAAGTACTATAATGAAAAATCCAGATCTGTGAGAAGAAAGCACAATATTGTGAGATCATACTTGAATAATGGTGCGATCAATGTTGATTATGTGAGATCGGCTGATAATCTTGCCTACCCATTCACAAAAGCTCTAGTTAGAGAAAAGATTTTGAGTACATCGAGGGGGATTGGACTAAAGTCCATATCTGATTAAGTTACATATGAGGATACCCAACCTAGGGTCTGGAGATCCCAAGAATTAGGTTAATGGGACAAGCGAATCATAGAGTGACTTTGTTTGTGAGACATGTACAAATAAAATTTATATCATTGAAATTTTATATTCATTGTCCATCCCTATGGTGTAAAGTACATGTGATCTTGTAACGAAAATTTGGAGGATGAGATCAATATCTCTTAATGAGTTCTGTAACCCTTTTTGGGTGGGATGTCTTAGTTACAAGAACTGTAACACCCCAAAATATACCCTGGACGGCATTACATTCAATCACCATTCATACCATGAGAGCACTAAGATAAACCATTAATAAATAAGTCTTCATAACAATAATTCATAATATATACACCAAGATCCCCAAAAGAGTATGCCAATCATTGGCCTTTACATTTCCAATGACAATGTACTATTATAGCGTAGCGGAAATGACAAAAGAAATCTAGACTATACAGTGTTTCCATAGTAGTATTCTAGTCT
>CM042192.1:13251261-13272720 GCA_023539305.1 Ilex asprella | reverse complement strand
ATATATATATATATATATATATATACGTATTTTAGGTTTAGAATACCCATTCTTATTTACTTCAGAATGTATCTTATGCATAGATTCTTCAAACTGTTTTATTTTAGTTTTGAAGACGAGTATAAAAGAAAAGTTATTGAGCAATATCTGAAAATAAATCCAGAAGAAAAGACAGAGAGAGAAAGAGAGTATTTGTTGTTCTTTGAATTTGAATTTTAAATTAATATAAAAAAAATTAGTGGCATATCTTCATTGATAGTGAATTAAGAGATAACAATTCCTAAGTTAGGAAACTAATTTAAAATTACTTTCAAATAAGGGTATTTTGGAGTTTAAAAAAAATAGTGAACTTAACTACTTATTAGTAAGATTAAAAACGGACTTACCCTCAAATAAATTTTCTTGAAGGACTAAACTCATTATAAGTACTTAAGAAAAAATCAATCACAATTTTCACTATATAAGGTCCCGTTTGGTAACGTTTAAATTTTTCGTTTTTCGTTTTTATTTTGATATTTAGAGAAAACAAGAAAAAAAAATTCGTTTGGTAACCGTTTATATTTTTTGTTTTTGTCACCATTTGATAAACGAGGGACGATTTTCAAAAATAAAAAAAAAAGTCGATTTTGGTTTTCGTTTTTCGTTTTTCAAAAATGAAAAACGGAAACGTTACTAAACGGGGCCTAAATTGGTCAAGATTTTTCTGCCCATGTACGGAGAGCCTACTTGGGTTTATCCTTTAATAGCCTAAAACCAGGAGATCTTATCTCCTTGGTTGTAGCCACCCAAACGTTACGGGTGGTAACAACTAGTTACAACGACGATTTTGAAAGAAGGCAAATAGGGATTAAGCTTGTAGGCCACAGAAAGAAGGCAAAAAACAAAGGCATTCACGATTTTGAAAGAAATAACCTATCGCACATTGCTAAAGTCCGGACTGCAACAAATCTAACAATAAGGAACAGTGCATCATCGTGACACCCTTGTACCAGTGAGACCGATGAGCCGATCATAGTACAACAACCACGACATATTTATAGGGTGGTCTATGGGCCAAGTTATCCACGGATCTCATTATTCGGCCCGAAAAAATAAGTCCGAAACACAATAGGCTCGATAGTTGGCCCGCCCGAGCCAGAGCCCGAGCCCAATATCCTTAAAAAAAGGGTGTGTATTTGCCCTCAAGCCATTACCCGGCCCGAAGCTCGCCCCACTAGCCCGCCCAAAAAAACCCGGCCCAAGAACCTAGCCTGCCCACCATTCATTTGAAAAGAAATTATACTTTTAGACCGATAAATTTAAAACTTTGAAATAAATCTCTCAATGTCGGAATTTGACGTTTTAAAAATTTAGATATTATAAATAATGTATTATTTTTTTTCCATGCATTAAGCATACAAGTTTTAAAGGGTAGAGTAATACAAATGATAGACAAGTGAGTAGGTGTCAATCTAATTGAGATGTATTCATTCTATTTGATGTAATTCATCCCCTAATCAAAAATAAAATTATTCATTATTTTATTTTTATCCATTTTGACTCTACTTTTGATTCAAAAATATAATTTACACAAATATTAAGTTACAAAAATATTAATTATTTTTAAATGAAGTTGTATATAAAAAAGCTCACGAGCAGGCTCGCCCAGCAAGTCTGTCCAATAAGCTCGCAGGTTGGGTTGCAGGTAGCATATCCTTACCCGAAGCCCGGCTCGGGTTGTCCTATAACTCATTTGGATAAGGACTTGGACTTACACTACCTATACCCGGTCCAAAAAAAATTCCGCAGGTCTGGCCTGGCCTGACCCATGGACACCCCTACATATTTATTTTGTTCTTTTGCAAATATTAATCTAATTCATGGATTTGATTAAAAGAACACTCAAACTTGCCATAATACCACTTGTTGGGTTTTATTAAACCCTCATAAAAACGGAGCTAGAGTATTTCATAATCAAATCTAATAATCATCATAATTAAACAAGGTAATTGATAAACCTATAAATCGTGATTAACGATAGCGACCTTTTGTTTTGCTGAATTAAAAAATTTAGTGCTTTATTCCAATCTCTGATACACATTGAGCGGTAGAAAACTAATACGTTAAAGTGCATTGATAGGGGGACAACTACCATATATATAGAACTTTATCTCATTGACATCTGTCCATTCCTCTTCTTATTTTTGAACAATGCTATTGGAATCTAATTTACTGACATAATTTGCTGGTCTAATTCACTATGACCTTTGGATTAACTGTAGGGTTCATCAAACATTAGAACTTGGTGTTGATTCAATGGTTTTACTAAAGTCACATCATTATGTCAACAAATTAGGTCAGATTTTTAGGTCTAAATAGTATTACTCCTTATTTTTAGGGAAACCACACCCCATGTATAACCAATTAAGTTACACAATTCTAGTCGAGTTAGATAACCTTTAACCCATGATTAAAATACCACATATCTAGAACCAATAGAAATATTTTATTAAAATAATAAAAAACGTTCCAACAAGTGGTGGTGGTCGGTTTCCATGGTTGGAGAGTGAGTTAATAGAAAGAGAAAATGGAGTTTAAGGGAGTTGGGCAACAGTGATGAAGATAGAGGGGGAAGGAGGAGGGAGTAAAGAGAGAAGGAGGCAAAATATTCTAAAACAAATAGGATAATTTTTTTTCTTTTGATTGGTTAATTTATTTTTTTTGCCCTTATTTAGGTATCAAGTGACAAGCTCATGATCAAAAACCTTTAGCGATTTAGATGTTGTCTATTTGAAGGACCACATAAAAACATATACAATATTTCAGGCATTAAAGTGATGTAATTAAACTATTAGTGACCAAATGAGACAAAACACATATTTTGGTAACTTTTGGTTCAATTATCCCTAATATTTTCTAATATAAACTTAAGCGAGCTACTACTTGACCTATTCTCTTTTTTGAAAGGAAACGATGGAAATTTTATTAATTTGAAGCAATTACTTTTTCTTGGAGGGTGGGTAACAAAAATAGACGTACATTATTCTCCCTCCAAAGATATGAAACATTACAATTTTTCGCAAACTTTGCTACAGTATTGGCTACAACATTATTACCCTCTCAATGATGCCACAATGAAGAAAAACTATTAGAACTAATTTCACAAACATGAATTTGATCCAGAAAATTCCCAATCTTAGATAAATTCTCTTGTTTGTTCCTTAATGAATCAAGGACATTGTTAGAATTACCTTCCAATACTACTACTTCAAAACCGAGATCCATCCCCAGTTTTATAGCTATAAGATCTGCCATAGCCTCGACACTATTTGTGCTTAAGCAACCCACAAATTTCTGAGAGAATCTTACTAGGAAATCACCATGATGATTCCTAAGTACAACTCCTACACCATAACATCCACAAGCGTGAAAATTAAAACCATCAAAATTAATTTTAACCACACCCAATGATGGAGGTGACCACCTCAGCTGAAATGGTATACGTCCTTGCTGCATACTTTGTATATCAAAAGTCATGAGTTGCCAAAAACTTTTGGCGATAATCCTTGGAAAATTCAGCCACTTGAAATGGAAAGCTAGCATCTTCCTGCAATCTTACTTTGTTTATGTTGAACCAAATAGCCCATGCCAATGTGATTATCAGCCATATTTCGTCAGACCTATGAAAGACAGACTACATTATAGATTAAGACAATATCATCAGCCCAATAAGTTTCATCAAATGGAAATGAATTTCTTTTATGATTCCTTCTTTCCGCTCTTCGCCCACCTCGTCTGGTTAATGTCTTTCTAAAGACCCCCTTGGTGTGGGCAAAGAGGGCAAGGCCACTTCGAGAGTGTTATTATCCACTCTTGGATAAATATAAACTTATCTATCGGTAAATCAAATCCCATGATGTTCCACACAACCAATGAATATGAACAATTGACAAAAAGATGGATTGTCGATTCATTTGCATCCCCACATAGAAAGCAGACATTATCAACCAATAATCGTCTTTGAACAAGATTACATTGTGTAGGCAAAATATCAAGGAACATCCTCAATGTAAAATTTTTGATTTTGTTGGGCACCTTGAGGGACCAAATAAATGATCCTTGCGGAATGCCTCCATCTCGACTTAAAGAGCAATTGGAATTCCGAACCCCAACCAAATGTTGCTCCATGGAAAGATGATAAGCACTACAGACATAAAAAAACCCTGATTTTGTTCAATGCCATGCAAATTTATCATCAGGGAGATGTGAACAAATTGGTATTGACAAAATAGTATCAACTTCGCAGTCAAGAAAATGTTGCCGTAAGCGATCAATATCCCAACATCTACTTTGGGTGTCTATAAAAAAACTATGACATGTATCAACATCCAAATTGCGAAGAGGACTAATGACTTTTGATGATGCACAAAAATGTTTATGCAAGATCAATCAAGTATGTAATGGAATATGTGATGGGGTATGCTCAACACAATCGAACACACATATTACGTGCTTCGGTCTGAATGACCTACTCCACTAGAAATGACTACGGTGGCCGGAGAGCTTTATTACTCAAGGTGTGTAGATGTGTAGAGTGTTGAGAATTGTGTGATGCCCTCCATGTGTAGGCGAAACTTACAATTTATAAGCGAGTATAGTTTCACAATGGTTCCGATGGAGCCCTAATTAAGACACCATTATAGGGAGCGGGGTGGTTTCGTGAAGCCAACGTCATTCTCGTAATGAGCAAGGTGAATCCGTGAAGCTGGTGATGTGCACTCCAATAATTACGTTCCACATATTCCCTTCCTAAGACGAAGATCCCCATGTGTTCTAGTAATAGACTGGTCTTCCAAGATGGTGCGCTTGGCCCAACTAAAGCTGTGATTAGCTTTTGTTGGTCTGCATCTGTGACATGGGCATAGTCTGTATGTGTGATCTGAGTTTGATTTGATTGGACCCATTAACTTTAAAAGTAGATGGACGAGGAACCCATCAATCACTTTTGACACTTATTTTCTTCCCATTGGCAATTCTCCAGTGCATTCCAGCCTCCACTATGTGTTTTGATGTTACTACACTTCACCAAGAAAAAGATGGATTAGAACCTAGATGGGCCTCCCGCACTGTAGCAGATGGAAAGTACTTTGCCTTAAAAACTCTGAACAGTAAGGAGTTTGGATTCTGAGTTTGTCTCTAGAACTAACAAAGCGACATTGAAATTCTGCAGGTCTTGAAAACCCATTCCTCCTCTCGATTTTAATGTATAAAGTTTCTTCCATGAAAGCCAATGAATCTTCTTAGTTATGTTTGTCTGCCCCAACATAAAAATTAGCCATCAGGCTATTACTTTTAGAACATAACAAGCCAGGCAACTTGAAACAAGACAAGTCATTAGTAAGAATTGTATGTGCAATGACTTTAATTAGTACTTCTTTACCTACCCGAGAAAGCAATTTCCCCCTGCTAACCTTACATTTTTACCCAGACTCTCTATGTAATTGAGTTGAAATTTGCTTCTTTGACCTGCCCACAACCGATGGCATTCACAAATAATTATTGATGAGATTATAATATTACACATTTTATATCTCATAACATTTATCTTAGCTGTATTAGTTATTTATTTATTTTATTTTAGTGTAGTTTTGTGTTTTATGCAGAATCACGTGTCTGCAGGTAAATGAATATAAAAAGGGATGATTTATGATCATTTGGATGCTATGGGAAGCTTTAGAGAAGGTTGGACTTGAATGGGGAGCATTAGAGAAAAATGAAAATTCTAATGGTAGAGAATGTCCCAGTACTTTGTCGAAGAAGTCTTACTGGTAGGTGAAGTATGTTCTACAGGTTGGAAAAGCCACAAAAGTTTTAGAAATTTTATCAAACAAAGTTCTATCGATAGGTTTTACTGTTCTACCGGTAGGAAAAAACAGATTTTCACAGGAAACTCAGTTAAAAATCTGATTTTTTTCATATCTTGTGTAGATTCTCTACCAATTATTTTCCAAGATTTTCAAGGCTTATTTGGAGGAAAAAGAACCAAGTTAGGAAAGTGATTTTTGGCTAAACTTAGAGATATATTTGGAGATATTTTTTGGAGATTTTTAGGAATAAGAGATAGACATAATAGGAAAGAGGATCTCTAGCAAATTAGTTGTATCTATATATCTCTATCTCTCTCTACTTTTCCCTATAAATACTAACTCATTGGAGCTCTTGAAGGATAGACCGTTTCATCCTCCTTGGACATTATCCAAGAGGGGGCTCCTCCTCTTTTTTCGTTTATTTAGTTTTAATTTGTAAGCCCAAGGTGATGATGCACAAAATCGTATCCGTGCGAGATCAACAGTCACAAGGGTGATTAATGAGCAACCAATGACAATTAAATGGCAAAACTGTAAATTAGAGTCAACACAGGAGATTTATAGTGGTTCGGTCTCGGATGACCTACGTCCACTCTTCGAACGGCGACAGTGGTCTGGGGTGTTTTATTGATCAACGGTAGTACTCCGGAGAGTTTACAATCAGTCTGTAGAGAGCTTCGAGAGCTTGCTGAGTACAACTAGTATAGTGTATGTATCTCAAGAGTCACCTTTCCCTTCATTCAGTGAGGGCTTACATTATATAGGCTCACCAAGGCGGTGAGGCGGTGACGTGAGGGAGAAGACTCCCGTTAATTTGGTAAGTACAAACATGGTAGGAGTGAGTCTCTTCGGTAGGTAGAGTTATGGTAGGAGTAGACTTCTTTGGAAGGTAGAAGTATGGTAGGAGATCTCCGTATCCCGAGTCTTCCTCCACGTGCTCCTATTTGCTCGGATGTCATTCTGGTGTGGAGTGTGCTCAGGCTTAGTCTTGGACTCTGAGTCTTGAGCTCAGACTTGCTTCGGAGTGGGCTTGGACTTGTGTTGTGTTTGATGTTGCATCAAGGCATGAAGAGGAGAGGAGGTGAGGCCAAGGGAGCCAAGGGGTGGGCGGCGCCCACTTTGGAGGAGACCTGGGCGGCACCCTAGGTGCCCTGGGCGGTGCCCCAGGTGCCTTGGGCGGCCCCCTTGGTGCCTTGGGCTGCCTCGTCCCTTCCTTTAGTGCTCGGCTTTGAGTTAGTGCGACTTGGTGCTCGTCTCGGTCTCGAGGTCGGACGTCGAGCTTGGCTTGGTGCTCGTCTCGGTTTTGGGGTCGGACGTCGAGCTCGTACTTGAATTAGACTTGGGTTTGCATCGGAGTCAAATGGCGAAGGAGGAGAGGTCGTAGGCGAGGACGAAGGAGAGGCCGAGTGCGGAGCTGGGCCCCCTAGGGACCTGGGCGGCGCCCTTGGTGCCCTGGGCGGCACCCTAGGGGCTTCGGGCGACGCCCTCGCTGCCTCCTGCGGTCTTGGTCCTTCCTCCGTCTTCCTTGACGATTGCCACTCGGTTGGCCCAACTACATGGGTCTTTTGGGCTCTTCTATGGGCTTCTTCGACTCCGTTTGGATTGGACCTTAGCTTAGTAAAATTTGGACTCATCACAAGGTTCTTCTTTATTTATGCTATTTAATTTTATTGTAGTTGCGTTCAATTCCTTGTTTTAAATGCAGAGTTCTTTATTCAAGTTTATTTCAATATAATTTTTATTTATATACTTTTATTTACATGTCTGCTTTAATTGCTTTTAATTTCAATTCAATCATGTTTGAGTAGTTTCTCTCCTGGATAATCGCATGAGGGATTCCCAACCTATGAACTAGGTTTTATATCACCTCTCAAATTTGCCATTCGTTTACCCTAATGGGATGACCTCGGTAATCGACTGAGATACTAAACAATAGATTCTTATTCTTGGAAAACCATATATATTTTACCTACTTTTGAGGTCAAGCACATATCATAGCCTAGACATGATAAACGATTTCTAGCCATCTAGAAATTGAGGATGCTTTATATTTTGGGTGAATATCATTTTGCACTTCGAAAAATTTAGAATTTTTTCTTTATACCCTCAAAGATTAAGACCCTATTCGGTTTGCATCTTAGAAACTATTTTATGTTTATGTAAACAATTTTAGGAAGAAAACTATTTGGCCAATTGTTTTTTTTTTTTTTTGGAAAACTGAGAACTAGAATTGGGGATCGGTATGGTAGCTGTTTGTGTTTTCTATTTTTGTTTTCAAATTTGGAACCAAAAAAAAGGCATTTAATAGTTGTTTTTTGTTTTTTTAGTTGTTTTGAAAACAAGCTCTAAATTTACAAATAGAAGATTAATGTTTGCAAAAACACCAAAAAATGAAAACACTTGGGGGGCGCTGGTTGGGAGTAAATATTGAATGCTTCAGTGATACCATGTCTGCAATGCTAATGTGGTATCACCAACTAATACTAAAATACCAAGTGGGCAAGGTGAATCTTACTTGGATAGTTATTTGCTTACATTGAAGAAGAGTGAATAGTTATTTGCTTACATGAAAAGTTAGTGAATAACTTTAGGCTGGCTCATTTGTTTATTTGTTTTGATATTATTGATCGGTGATACCACGTCAACATTGCTACATGGTATCACCATTGTAATGAATATTTTCTTGCTGGTTGGACTTTAATGAGGTCCAACCTTCTAGTTTTGCTAGTAGTAAACAAAAGTTTTTTTTTTGCCACCTATAAAATGACCTCATAATATATCCTCTCTTTCTCTCTATCACGAATGGGAAAAAATATTAGGTATAACTATTACATTATGTCAGTAGTGCCACGTGGTGTAATGATTCACAAATAGGTAAACAAATTAGCAAATGACCCCGTAAATGTAAAATCCGAAAAAATTAAAATCTTAATTAATAGGGTAATATGGTAATTAAGTGATTTAACTACGGGTTAAAAATTTAAATTTTTATATAACTCAGATGATAAAACGGACTTCATCGTTGAATTAGTCTCACGAAATTGAGTTAGTCAGTCAAATTTCTTTAAATTTTGAGACAGTCAAAATTTTCATATAAAACGAGCAAAACGTGCGATTGGGTGATACGTGATTAAATTTCAACAACTTACTTTAATTCATGGGCCTACAATATAAATGATCTAGATGTTTTAATGAGAATTATCCAAGCATGACACATGACGCATTGTGATTGTCTCTCTTGAATTTTCAACCTATTGAAAGTTGACAAGTGGCGCATTGTGAGTCAAGTACATGAAGAGTATTTAAAGGAAGAAAAAGCATATTTCCCCCCAATTTTCCTTGCCAAAAACATTAGGGCTCCGTTTGGTTAGAAAGAAAAAGATGATAGAAAGTGAAAATAGTAGAAAATAAAGGAATGTGAAGTGAAAGAAAGGAAAATGAAAAAAAAATAAAAATTCTTGCATTTGTTTGATTAGACTGAAAATTTTGTAAGAAAATTTCATTTTGTAGTTTGAAAATTTTGAAAGTAACAAGATTTTTTTTTAAATTGTCAAAATTGACCTTATTTGTAACTTCTTAAAATTGGTCCTATCCATATGAAACACTACACTTTTTTTTTCACCTACTTTTTTTTTAATAAGGAATTAAGAAAAATTCTAATGCATGAGATTACATGGAAATATTATTCTCATATGAAACACATTAATATTGAACACGCCTACTATTATGCTGAACTTCTTAAAAGTGGTCTTATACTAGACGCAAAAAAAAGGTATAACTAAAATTTCATCAAACATAAACCATGTCCTATTATACCAACATAACATGCAAAGTTATTAAACCACTCTAAAATCCCCACACCAAAAAAAAAAAAAACACTAGAAAACTAAGTCCAAGGAAGTTATAATCCTTAAATCGAAAATTCATGCACCATCATGACCACCTCACCTTCAATTTATACCACCGGCACCACCTTGTGATAGGTGTCGAACTAAAAACAAATAGCGCATTTCTTCAGGATATATTAAAAATGCCGTCGCCTTGACCGGATTTGCATTCAAGTACTCAAAAGAGGTCATTCGAATATCAATATCAAGTGCTTCAACATCCATTACAGCTTTGTAAATGTCCGAATAATTTACGCAAGATTTACTCTTTTCGTATGCATCAGCCAGTCTTGCCATGTTATTAGCAACTGCATTTATTGTTTCAACAACAATCTCTGCATTTTTTGGCTTCTTTGAATGACGCCTCATAGGCTTTGAAGATCCATGGTTGCGTTTACCTTGTGTTGGTATATTTCTACTATCAATGTCTTGTTGATGTCTAAATCCATTGCTTTCTATATCACCCAAGTCGTCAACTACCATATTCTCATTGTGATAAAAAACCAGCGTGTACTCATCGTCATTGACATCCATTTGTCTTGACAAGTTAGCATTTATATCCTTACCTAAACATGCCCATTCTCCAGTTGCTTGATCATTTCCACACACAATAGCTAATTCGTCAATCTCTTTCCATCTCTTGCGAGGGTTTGAGACTCGTCTCGCTCCATTCCTAAAATAACAGCTCACATATATTGAATAACAATTAACAAAAGAAACATAGTCAATTTTGAAATAGCATACATGCATAATTGAAAGGCAAACTATATATAAAAAAAGGTAGTATTTATTTTCAATTCCCCAGTAAAGAGACATAAACTACCATTTACATGTAACATAAAATATCAAAATACGATATCAAGTATCCAAATGATGCCCATTACAAAAATCAGTCCACATTTCATTCATTATTTGTGCTCGAATTCTTTTTCCTTCCCTTCCATCTTCAGCCCTTGTTAATTGTGTGTCGACAACATCATGTGTTGTGGCGGGTTGATGTCGCATCTCTCGATCAACAATGGCTAAGAGTGGATCATCTGGCATCACTCCTCGAATATGATTGTGCACAATGCAACAAGCAATTACAATCTTCGTCTGAGTATTATATCCAAACATTGGCTTATCTACTAATATTCGAAAACTTTTTTTTAGTACCCCAAATGCTCTCTCAATTGCGTTCCATAAAGATGAATGTCTATGGTTAAATAACTCTTTAGGTGTGGTTGGTACACAACCTCTTATTTCATTTAAGTGATATCTTGTACTTTGGAATGGGGTAATATAATGTTTTAGCAATGGAAATCCCGCATCAACAAGATAGAATTTGCCTACACAAAAAAATAACATGTTATTTAGTAGAGGTATTTTATGTTTAAACTAATTATCAGTATTGTTAAATTACGTAATTACCTGGAAGACATGTAATTCCATGCTCCAGAGTAATAGCACAACTTAAGATTCTAGAATCAACTATAGAGCCTTCCCTACCGACTAATACGTAGGTAAATCTTAAATCTAGCGTGCAATCGGCTAGTACATTTTGTGAAGGCCATTATTTTCTACCACGAAATCGAGCAACATATTCAGCTGAAACTTTCACAGGAAGATGTGTACCATCGATTGCTCCCACACAATCCTACTTGCGTCAACAACAAATGAGAAATGAATGGAGAAAAAAAACTCGAACATATATTCAAAGATGTTATCTTTGATGAAATGTTACCTTAAAATATGGCCACATCCTGTGATTTTCGCATATTTCTCTAGGTGTCTCCATTGCAGAAATAGGTTGCTTTAAAAAGTCATCTTCCATGCCTATTATAGCATTTAAGACTATGTGAAAATATCGGGATATGGTTTCCCCAGACCTCTTAAAGTAGCATTTTGCACTACAATTCTTGAGATTGTGTGCTATTATATGTAAAAACATTGCTAATTGTTCTTCAACACTACAGTGCACAGTATCCTTTAACCTTCCAGTTCTTTTAAAAATGTATACAAATCTTTGAAAAGACTCCACATTCATTCTTAATAGATTATGACAATGTTCATCACTTTCTGTCACGTCGGCCACAAATTCACGTTGTGTTAGATAACAATTATATTGTGGCTTCTCTTCATATTGTTGGAAGTAGTGAGCACCATACATAACAGCCATGACGCCAACGAATTGTGCATAAATAAGAACAATCTTGTCATCATTATCATCATCGATATCCATCTAAAAGATCGAATATTAAAAAAATCACAAAAAGAACACATCATTAAAAATACAAATAAAAATATTGAAATATAGATGAAACAAATACACAAATAAGATACTAAGCTACCCAATAAACTAATTGCACCATCTCCTCCCGGCAGTGCCGAACATATGAAACAATTAACGGAAAGTTATGGTTTTAGGCAAATTGGAGAACCACTTCCAAATAATGTTACACTGAAGGATATTGTTGACACCCTCCCAAAAAAGGTAGTTATCAAAAGCACTGAAGTCATGCACTCAAATGTTGTGGGACTACTTTATCAAGCTTATTTTATGATTTCATTGTGGTTCTCCATAGACAGTAAGAAAAGATATATACGATCACGACCAAGAACTTAAATACATCTTTGTATTGAACTGAGAGTGTCTATTATACAAATCCCACATATTGATTTGATATATAACTATGAACAATAGCTGCAGTGTCAAATTAGGCTGTGACTGCCTTGAGCAGTTTACCAATTATTTGCCTAAATAGAGCTTGATACTGACTTTACTGTGCTTTTTTTCCCTTTTACCTAACTTTTCTTGGCTAGTGAGACTGTATAAATTGGCAAAAAGATTAGGCATAATATCTTCTCAAATTAATGCTTGAATCTGATTTGGTGTTAGACAATATGTATGGGATTTACTTCGGATATCATATGAATTTGTACATATACATAGAGGAAATGAAAAATATTACATAAGAGTATTTCTTTTTGTTTCCATATCCATGCCCTGCTTTAAATGCTATGGTGTGAGTGTGTGGTTCAAACACTCCTTCTTAGTGGGTGTAATTGGGTTTTAATAATAGTTCATTTTAGTTTACACAATTTATCAAACACCTTCTACCCATATGTACAAGGACTCTCCTCTAATGGAAGGTGAATTTCTTGATCGCTTTAATTTGTGTGCAATCCTATGGCATATTACTCTTTTCTTTTCCATTGTTGCGCTATTGTCTACCTCAAATGGAAGTAATAAACAAAGTAGGGAAGCTTGTTTGGAGCCGATCTCATCTACTACATAACAAACTCATATTCCCTTTCAACACTTCACCCAGCAACCAACAAAAAGATATGCCAAAAAATAAAAGATGGAAGATAAAACAGAGAAGATGTGTAGAGAAAAGTTGTGAGTGGTTAAAGTCTTGATACTTGCGATATATATCAATTGTACTACACAAAATAAAATAGAGATGGAAGATAAACTCACTGGATAGGTCTGAGCAGATGTGCAGAGACACAGGTGAAGCAAAGAGTGATTAATATGAGAGAGTTGCATATGAAGATGAAAACTGGAGGAGTTATTGTGGGGTGAAATAAGGGTAGAGTTATACACAAGATAACAACTCCCAAGTTTCACGGGAAACACAATATTTTCTTGCAAATTTGGTGGGAAAACTAATTGCTACTTTTTTGGAAAAATTTGATCAGCGGGAAAAAAAATCCCGAGAAATTAGATTTCTTGCTAAACAGACGCACTAAAATCTGATTTTTTTCTCTTTTTTCCATTTTCCACCACTCTCTTGCTAACCAAACGGAGCCTAGAGAAAGAGAGAGGAGCTTCCATAATCATTCAACATCTCCCACTTTTTTAAGATCATAACTTTTGATCCGACCGTTACAATTCGATCAACCAAGAATTAAAATTGTTCTACTCAACAAGGACAATGTGACAACACCAACTTCAAGTATTTTCCACCAATTTCAAAATTAAAGGGCTTAGGGCTAGGGCTTTAAGGAGCTTATTTTGGGCATTCTTGAAAATTTTTCTCCTTATTTACACTTCAAGAGGTGAGAGTTTCCTCCTATTTAGGATTACTTGTATTTTCAAGTTGTATATGGTTTAGGTAGGGTTATGTAGAATATTTACATATCTACCATGTATCCAGTGTAGCTAGTGGAATGTTTGGATGGAATGATGAGCATGTTATGCCTAATTCTATTTGATTTTGAGTGTTGGACATGTTAAATGTGAGTTGTATGAATGGGTATGCTATATGTTTATAGTTTATGCCTTATAGGTGTTTGATAAAAATGTCAAAGTATGTTCTAGTGTGTCATTTGAATTGATATTGTTTATAACATGCTTAGTGATGGTAATGAAATGTTATTATATGTCTCATGATAATTACCATGTTGATGCTTATGAGATGTTGTCACATGCTTACATGATCTAGTTAGCATTGTGATGGAGTAAAATTACAGTTGTATATTACATTACATATGCACAGGTTTCACTACATTCGTGGCCATTGATATGAATGTGAGTGTGAGTGTGTGTGCATAGGTTGGGTCAATAACAACATGGTCAGTTGATGCATGGGCTCGGGTAAATTAGACAAAAGTCTAATTGAGTTGTACGGAATATGACATGAAAAATGTCTCGGGCATAGGAAGAAGGGATAAATTCTCCATTGGGTACAAGACCCAGTTACTTGGTTCACATACTTATCTAGCGATGCAATTCCAAAAAATTGTGTCGGTGTACTCTAAATCGGAGGTGGGATGCCCTAGAATGTCGTGTCAGTTTGGTAGCTCGTTGGTGTGATATCCATAAATTACCTACCCAAGAAAGACACAAGTATTGATAAATGGTCATTGGATGTTTACCATCAATAAAGGGGGCTTGGAATGCCCGGTTCATATCATAACATTGTAACATATGTAGTGCGTGGAAACTTGGGAGGGGGTTTGGTGTTAGACATGCATTCATGAAGCATTATTCATGTTTGACATGCATGGTAACATTCATATATTGTTTGAGATATATGCTTGGTGTGTTGGTGCACATTCATATCATATGCATTGAGATTGTGAGGTATTCTCTATAAAAGATACCCTACTAGGCTTCGGTTCACCTCTTTGGAGGAATGTTTTTCAGGTATTGGACGAGCTTCTGCTGACAGTCTCACTAGGGGCTACTTTGAGGACAGAGCTAGATTGTGGCTCTTGATTTGAATTTTTTATTCCCATGTGTAGAATTATATTTTGGCCTTGTATAATGTTAAGTACAAAACTTGTATTTTATTAAAGGCATGTAATAAGACTTTTATGGACATTATTTTTTTGAGAACAAACGAATGATGTATGATGATGGTTATGAATTAATGGTTAATGTTTAATATTTAGACGTTGATGGATTGGACCTTTAAATGGTCACATGGGTTTGTATGCACATGTTGTGAATTGGGTAGAGCTTCTCGTATAAAGGAGACTCTACTTGAATTTCGTTTAATTATGGATCCCGGTAAATAGGCATAACGCCGTGGTTTCGGGTTATACAGTATTCATGAGTATTCTACAGATTGATGGGTGATTAACGGGTTGATAAATGACCCTTAGATTTTGGGGCATCACAGTTTGGTATCATAAATTAGGCTTTAGATCTTACCTGGGTCTCATGGGCAGTGAGTCTATCATTTTTCGTTACGAGAAGACAGGGTTAAGGCATTGCATTCACGTACATTGCATGTTCTTTGTTATGCGTTAAGTATATGAATAGATGTATGCTTGAACATGAAGGATGTGGAAGAATCTAAATGGACTTATAACCTGAGGATTAGAAAAAGAAAAAAAGAAGAATCAGAGATAAGGGGAAAGAATGGAGGCAACATTCAAGCGCCTCCCATATTTGAAAGACAATTGCTCCCAGTACTTTGGCAGAAATCTTAGAAAATCTCAAAGACTGATATATTGGAACCTCAGCCCATCGAATGCTGCCCATGTGTGAACGCGAACCACGTTCAAATGTCACGAGTTCCTAATACTTTTGTTGAAATCTTAGAAAATCTCAGAGACTCAGACACTGAGACCTCCGTACATTTGAACGCAAATTCTTGTCCAATGGTATGTTCGTTTGAACGCAAAAGGATTGTTCGAAAGTAATAGTCAGTTGTTTAAAGGTTTTAATTGAAGTTTTGAACCAAACTCTCATGTTCTGTTTACAACTTCATTGCATCGTTGTGATATATTTTATGATGCTTTGATGTTGTTAATGGTCCATGACATTAAGTTAGGATCATTGCTATCTCATGTGTTTTACATGGCAATTAGAGGACCAAGATGTCGAAATGGTCGAGGGGGAGGACGGAACAACCAACCACCACCCGTCTACGATCAAGAGGCATTTATGAATGCCACGATTACTATGGCGACTATTTTCGTACAAGACAGAGCCAAGGTGGGCTAAGGAGGTTTGAGTCACCTCTAGAAGTTTATGACACATAAACCGCCTACTTTTATGGGGGAAACCGATCTGATGGTTGCCTACTATTGGTTCTAACAAGTAGAGAGGATATTAAAGGTAATAGAGATCACCTTTTATGCCACCAAGATAAGGTTGGCGACTTTCCAACTTGAGGGAGAGACCCATCAGTGGTGGACTTGGGCCAAGACATTGAGAGACATTGAGATGATGACATGGAAAGAGTTCCAAAAGCTCTTCATGAATAAGTATTTTTTCATGTCTTTTCGGCTAGTGAAAGCTCAAGAATTCCTAGACTTAAAGCAAGGGACTATGACGGTGATGCAATGCGTGGCGAAGTTCATAGAGCTAGCCTATTTTGCGGATGACTACATAGCCATAGACTTGGCCACAGTAAAGAGATTTGGGGATGGCCTAAAGCTATCCATCTAGGGCAAGATTATGGGCCACCATCTACAAGACCTAGACTCAATGGTCGAGATAGCCGCTCCTATTGAGAGAGAGGTGGATGATGCTAGGAGCATCTGGGAGGCCGGATTAAAGGATAATAAAAACAAGGGTCAATCCTCTAATACAAATTTGGGTAAGAAATAGAAGATCTCTACACCACAAAGGTTTTAGGGGTAAGGTCGGGGTTATCAAGGACATGGCCAGAGTCAATTTTCCAGGGTTATCAAGGACATGGCCAGAGTCAATTTTCCAAGGAGGGAAGAACTTCAAGAGGACACACCAAGGAGGCCAAAAGGCATATTACTTGTGTCCTCAACCTGGCCACTTGATGAGGGATTGCCCTCTCGGGCAAAGATCCCAAAGTTATGGGGCTTCTCGGGATTCTACAGACATATTTCACTGCTCCTTACCCTAACTTGGGCCAGGAGAATCAGTATAAGCCTTAAGGTATCGGGCAGGTCCTAGCTACTTTACATGTAGGCACTCCGCAGTTAGGCTAGATGGGTCAGGGTGTAGGCCGAGGCCAAGGATAGGGATTTCAGGCGGGAAAATCAAGGGCCTAGGGGCGAGTCTTCGCTGTCATTTCTCAAACTAAGCTGGTGGATTAGTCAGTAATTCAGAGTACATTTATATTCTCTTATTTTATGGGCATGAGTGTTATTTGATTCGGGTGCATCTTATTCATACATCTCTGCATCTTGTGTGAAAGATTTGAGTTTAGAGGTTGAAACCTTAGAAGAGCCATTAAATGTGAATTCTCTCCTAAGAGATAAACTTACATTGATAAGGTATCTCGGGGTTGTGAGTTAGAGATCTCAGAGATTCAACTCACAGTAGACCTTAGGGTCATGGACATGTAGGAGTTTGATGCCATCCTCTGGATAGATTGGTTAACGGCACATCAGGTGTTTATTGATTATGATCGGAAGCAAGTCACCACCTACACTTTGGAGGGGGTTTATTTCAAGTTTGAAGGAGAACAACACAATGCTTTACCCCAAGTCATATATGACTCCCCTTAGAACGGATAATTGATTTAGTTTGTGAGCCTTACACTTGAGGACATTTGATGGGTTATCATGGTATTCATAAATGACATTCTTGTGTACTCTAAGATGGAGGAAAAACACAAACATCACTTGAGGATTGTTTGACAAGTCTTGAGAGATCACCAATTATATGCCAAATTCAGCAAATGTGAGTTTTGGCTAAAAGAAGTCAAATTTTTGGGTCACGTTGTGTCCGTTATGGGTATATCAATTAATCCAAAAAAGGTTGAGGCATTAATGTATTAGGAGAAACTGAAGTTAGTCTTTTGAGATACATAGTTTCTTGGGATTGATAGGGTATTACAAGAGGTTCATTGAAGACTTCTACCGCCTAGTGACACCTTTGAAACGATTGACTACAACGAATGCCAGATTTCAATGGGATGACTCTTGCGTAAGGGCATTCTAGGAGTTGAAGAGGGGGTTGACTCCAGCTCCTATCTTGATTGTTCAAGAGAGGGGACAAAGGTACATTGTTTACTGTGATGCCTCAAAAGAGGGAATTTGATGTGTCTTGATGTAGTCTGGTAAGGTAGTTTCTTATGGTTCTCGTCAACTTAAGAACTAAAAGAAAAACTATTCAATGCACGACATGGAGTTGTCAGCTATTTTTTTTTTTGCATTGAAGGCATGTCACCACTTTCTATTTGGAGAGCAGTTCGAGGTGTATTTGAATCACAAGAGTTTGAAGTATATTTTCACTCAATGAGATCTCAACATAAGACAACGCTGTTGGATAGACTATTTGGATGATTACAATTTCAGTTTGCACTACCATCCCGCTAAGACAAACATGGTGGTTGATGCTCTCAGTTGGAAGTCACAGAGGCTTCTAGCTAGCATAACTTCTCGAGAGTAGCAGATGCTTGAGACGATAGGATAGCTTGGACTACACTATCAGGATTAGGCTCAAGGTATTATGGACAGTTTGATTGCCACTTTGTCTATACTTAGCTGAGTGATTGATGCTCAATGAAAGGACTCCAAGGTATTGTCCATTAGGGACAAGGTCCAGTTGGGATTGGATGACGAGGGTTGGGTTATCCATTATGATGGTAGTCTACGGTATTAAGGCAGAGTTCTTGTTCCTCGTTCCACTAATTTGAGGGAGGAAATACTTTGAGAGTTTTATTGCTCTCGTTTTGCGGTGTATCCTGACGGTATAGAGATATATTATGATTTTTGCTACCAGTATTATTGGAGTGGGATAAAAAGCATGTCGAAGACTTTGTGAGTCCATGCTTGACATGTCAACAAGTCAAGGCTACGCATTAAAGACCGACAGTGTTGCTCCAGCCTTTAGAGATAGTTAAGTGGAACTGAAAATATATCACGATGAATTTTGTTACTTATTTTCCATGATCTACATGAAGACATGAAACAGTTTGGGTAATAAGGGATCAGCTTACCAAGTCTGCTTATTTCTTAATTGTACGAATGACCTTCAATTTAGAGGAGTTTTGTAGGCTATACATTCAATAGATTATCTAGCTGAATAGGATACCCGTTTTTATAGTATCGAATTGGGATCTCCGATTTACGACTTAGTTTTAAGAGAGCTTTCACCGAGCCATGGGCACACAGTTGATATTGAGCACGACTTTTGTAACGCCTCAAAAACCCCTTTGGACAACATTACATTCTAAACACCATTCGCTGTATAAGAGCACTAAATAACTCCATAATGAAGAAAGTTTCATCCATCAACCATTGATATTTTAACAAAATTCGGACAGAGTCTCCTTTTTACGGAGAGCCTACCCAAAATACAACTTGTATAATTATACTACAATTAACCTCACATGGTCCACATATGCATAGCTATTGACCACACCGGGTCCATTTATCCATCATAAAATAAACTTTCATTCACCATATATCATATCCAAACTATCATTCCCAAAAGAATAGGCTAAGTCATGACATTTACATTCCAAAAGAATTATACTTAAGCTTAACAGCGGAATAAATAAAATACTAGACTATGCATAATCGTAAATACATTCTCTAGTCTAGCACAAAAATAAACTACATCTCTAGATGTCCCACTCGGGATCCAAGTATCCCTCTAAGGAAGCCTCTCCATGACTCGGCTCGTGAACACCGAGCTCCTCCTCTGACACATGATCTGAAAAATATTTAACTGTAAGGGATGAGCATGAAGCTCTATAAAAAAATCCTTTCAAACCCAAACAAAATTTCAAAAAACATATAAAACGGTCGGTCTTATTTCACAAATAAAATATATAGTTTTTGAAATAAAACAGGGACATTTTCAAAATAGATCTCAAGTTTAGATAACAACGATAATTTAAGTAATAAATGGAACCAATACACAATTAATAATACCTTCCACCATAAACCGTTTCTCACAAGTTCTTGCGGAATCCAATACTTCCCAAAACTCTTGTAGAAACCGTATCTAGTAGAATGAACAATTTCCAACAACTACCTTCGTATCAACATTATAAACATGTATCTCCACTATGATGTAAGACAATTTACATGAATCGACACATTGAGTAATATCTAGGCCCACACACACACAAATCCTCGCAACGATATCAAACTTCGGGAAGGGCGTCTACCGACTACATTGTCCCATACCAATGCTCCGGCAATAACGAATCCAACCCAGGCATAGTATACTAATCCCCATACATGGCACCCGTAAGAGAATAGTAGTTTGGTCCTCGCAAGGTATCAACCCCACTACGAGTGGTAGGAAAAAGGCTAACCCACACGGAGCAAGCACAACATCTACCCACCCTACGATATCTAGTCAAAGGTCACCCATGGTCATCTCACAATCATAAGAGATACAATGTCAAACCCATTTCCTCCATTTACAAGCATATTCCAAAAATCCTCAATTTAAGCATATGACATTTTCAATAATCAACTAAGAAAATTGCAAGAGATCACAACAATATAATTGTATTACTCAACACAAAGTACTATGGTTTCTAAATTAATAGTAAAGGAAGAATTTAAGAAGAACATTCATCACTCTCCAAAAACTTGGGTTTTAAAGGAAGAGAAAGGATTTCATGGGTATTCAACCCTACTTTGTGTAACACATGCTAATAATTACAAGAGAACCAAGAAACCAAGAACCATAACAAATATATACTATTAAGAGTCAAAATCATACATATAAAATAACCCTAGCCTCAATGTAAGTGAATAGAAGGAAATTCCTACCTTTTGTTCTTGAAATCTAGGGCTTAAATCTCGAATCACCCTTAAATCTTGTGTTTTTTCCCTTTGATCTTGAGTTTCTCTCTTCCTTTCTTTCTCTCTAAGTGTTTCTAAGGTTGGGAGTAGAGTAATGAGGCTAAAGAGACGTTTGGGGGTGTTTGTAGTGCTAAATTTTGAGCCAAAACTCGACATTTACTGTTCAGAATAGCGGCTTTTCTTTCGGGCGTACCGGTACGTCGAACTTTCTGGACCAATTTGCTCCGGTATGCAGTACCGATACGGTTTTTCCCAGTTTTTCCTATTTCCTTAATTTTTCATTTCCAATCCATCTTAAACCCTTCCAAAGCCATCTTATGCATATTCAACACCTATTTCTATACCAAACCTATTTAAAACAAGTTCTAGGACCTTAAGTTTCATATTTTTACATATTCAAACAAAAATTTCACTGTTACTTCCATTAACTCTTTAAATCTTTACTTTTCAAATCTACCAAGATTTAAAGACACATCACTATACATATCCACCTTTTTACCACACTCATTACTATATATATATATATATATATA
>CM042192.1:13215255-13250861 GCA_023539305.1 Ilex asprella | reverse complement strand
ACACAGAACATTACTATATATATATATATATATATATATATATATGCACATATTAAAAAAAATACGGGGTGTTACAACTTTTCATCCACAAATTGAAGGTTAACCAGAAAGGACGATACAAATTTTAGAGGATATGCGTCAAGCATACGTTCTTGATTTCAAGTGCAGCTGGGAGGATCATTTGCCCTTAGTGGAATTTGCTTATAATAATAGTTCTCAGACAAGCATACAGATGGCGCCCTACGAAGCCTTTGTTGGAATGGAAATCCTAAGAATCATTAACAACGCATATGTATCGAACACAAAAAATTTTCCTTTAAAACCCTACAAGGCAGAATTAGGATTTACCTTCGAGATTGTTCTGGTTTGATCTTGTCTCAGCACGAACGCAGAAAACAAAAAACAGACGCACAAGTCAGCTCACTGAACTTCACGATTTCTGTCATATATCCTCACGCGCCAAAAATTCGAATGCCATGTGGCCCTTAAGAACATCTGAATTTCAGCTCTCTCTTTCTCTCTCTCTCAACCTCTCTCCAAAATGTTTGTAATGAATTGATGCTAATTTAGAGAGTTTAGACGTCTATATATAAACTATGGCAGAAACCTTAAGGAGAAATAAGGACTGAACTTCCAATGGACATAGGATTCCTATGTTCAACTCAGAACAAACATCCTACAACTCATTAATAATAAGTTTGTCCACTAAAAACTTATTATTGATCTCTTGAGTCTTATCTCAAAATTATATTCAAACTCCTTATTATTATATGTTTAATAGTTTCCCCACATTTAAGATTACAGATGTACATTACTAATAATTATATTTAATTGACTTTTTTTATTCCTTGAAACCTTACCACTCAACTTATTTTTCATATTGGATAATTAAATCTACCTGCAGAGTTTGATATAGACAAAACTTATGAGCTTCATCAAGAGGACATCATCAACCCATTTAATTACCAGGACGTGGTTTCCTTTAATGATTAATTTTCATTATACAAATAATATTCAAGCTTATTGACTCAATATGAATCTCACTCTTTGATGAGTTAAAGTGACAAACATTATATGCATGTGGTAATTAAATATTTCAGGATTAAAAGTATAGGCAATTATAGTAATCATGAGGTTTTTATTATCTTATTAAATCAGTAAAAAGATAATAATCTCAACATGGTTCTGTTCACGGATTGAAAATAACATGGGTCTATTCAATACACATAGTGTACTAGCACAATAATCTGAGACATCAAACAATCTCCTACAGTTAAGACAGACTATGCCACAATATTACACTACAATCATACTGATGGTGTGTCCAATTTTATCTAGAATTGTGCATTTATACTCATATTATACAAAAATTCGATAATTTGGTCTTCTATGCATAAGTCGAGCTCTTTACACACCAGATTATCTACAATATAAAATATAAGACACACATGCATATCATATATTACATATAATGTAAATATTTTGGCCACATAGATTCTCAATAAAATGGAAAGAACAAATTTCTATTAATTAATAAAATGAGCTTCACTGCAAAAAATAAGTTTTTAGTATAAAACTCTATCAACCTTATACGAGAGACCATGTTGTTCTTCAATTTGTTGGACGGAAGTGGGAGAGGGACCTTTCACAGATCTAGACTTGATTAGGGGCATCTATGAAAATGTGACCAATATACACTCATGGCTCAAAGTCAACAGAAGAGCTATGCCGATTAGCGGTGGAGACCTCTAGAGTTTAAGATAGGTGATCATGTCTTCTCGAAGGTCATGCCTAAGAGATGAATGGTCTTATTTGGGAAGAGAGGCAAGTTATCGTTGAGGTATATTGGATCTTTTGAGGTACTTGAGAGGATCTGAAAAATTGATTATTGATTGACATTACCGTCAAATCTATCTAGTGTTCACAACGTGTTCCATGTTTCTATGTTTAGTAAGTACACTCTAGATCCTACATGTATGTTGGGTTGAGGTGAACTGGTGGTTGACGCGGATGAGACCTTTGAGGAGGGACAAGTTTGTATTTTAGATAACTGATACCAAGTTTTGCATGGCAAGACTGTAAGGTTGGTTAAAGCGATATGACAACACAAAGGTATTGAGGAGGCTACATAGTAATGTGAGTACACTATACGAGCTACCTATCCATTTCTATTTGAAGATGGAGGTACAATTTAATGTCAATGACATCCAACATGATTACATGTCTATTCATCGTATGAGTTACATGTTTGTAATTTCGTGGATGAAATTCATATAAGGAGGGAAGAATGTAAAATCCAAAAAAAATAAAATCTTAATTAGAAGGATAATACAATAATTAAGTTGTTTAAGCATAGGTTAAAATTTTAAATTTTTATATAATTGAGATGAAGAAATGGAGCTCACAATTAGATTCGTCTCATGAAATTTAGTTACCTAGTCAAATTTCATTAAATTTTGAGACAGTCAGATTTTTACGTAAAATGAAACGAAACATGCAATCGGATGATGCGCGATTAAATTTCAACAATTTTGTTTAATTCACGGAACCCACAATATAAACGATCCAGATGTTTTAATGAGCATTATCCAAGTATGACACATAGCACATTGTGATTGGCTATCTTAAATTTTCAACTTATAAAAAATTGACAAGTGGCACATTGTGAGCCAAGCACATGAAGAGTATTTAAAGGGAGTATAATTCCCCATTTGTCTTGCTAAAAATGTTGGGGAGAGAGAGAAAGAGAGAGAGAAGCTTCCAAAATCCTTCAACCTATTCCCTCTTCTTTAGATCATAACTTTTGACCTATCTGTTAGAATTCGTTCAACCAAGAATTAAAGTTGTTCTACTCAATGAGGGCAACACGACAACATCAACTTCAATCATTTTCCACCAATTATGAAATTTAAGGGCTTGGGGCTAGGGTTTTAAGGAGCTTGTTTTGGGCATTCTTGAAGATTTTTCTCCTTATTTACGCTTCAAGATATGAGAGTTTCCTACTATTTAGGATTACTTGAATTTCAAACTGTATATGGTTTAGGTAGGGTTATGTAAAGTATTTACATATCTACAATATATTTAGTGTTGCTAGTGGGATGTTTGGATGGAATGATGAGCATGTTATGCCTAATTCTACTTGATTTTGGGGGTTGAAAATGTTAAATGTGAGTTGTATGAATGCGTATTCTATATGTTTATAGTTATGCCCTATAGGTGTTTGACAAAAATGTCAAAGTATGTTCAAGTGTGTTATTTGAATTGATATTGTTTATAACATGCTTAGTGATTGTAATGAAATGTTATTATATGCCTTATGATATAATTAACATGTTGATGCTTATGAGATGTTGTCACATGCTTACATGATCTAGTTAGGATTGTGATGGAATAAAATTATAATTGTATATTACATTACATATGCACATGTTGCACTATATTCATAGGTATTAGCATGAGTGTGAGTGTGTGTGCATGAGTTTGATCAATCACCACATGGTGAGTTGATGGGTGGGCTCATGAAAATTGGATGAACATCTAATTGAGCCGCACAAAATATTGCATAAAAAATGTGTCGGGTATAACAAGAAGGGATAGATTCTTCCTTGGGTGCAAGACCTAGTTACTTGGTTCACACACTTGCCTGGTGGTATAATTTCAAAAAAGTGTGTCAATGTACTTGAAATCGGAGGTGGAATGCCCTCAAATGCCGTATTGGTTTGGTAGCTCGTTAGTGTGATGTCCATAAATTACCTACCCAAGAAAGACACAAGTATTGATAAATGGCCATTGGATGCTTAGCATCAATGACAGGGCCTTGGAATGCCTAGTTCATGTCATGGCATCGTAGCATGTGTCATGCATGGGAACCCAGGAGGGGGTTCAATGTTGTGCATGAATTCACGAAGCATTATTCATTTTGGCATGCTTGGTAGCATTCATATATTACTTGAGATATATGCTTAGTGTGTTTGGTGCACATTCATATCATATGCATTGAGATTGAGAGGTATTTTCTATAGGAGATACCCTATTGAGCTTTGACTTACCCATTTATGGGAACGCTTTCAAGTATTGGACGAGCTTCCGCTAACGACCCTCACTAGAGCCCACTTTGAGGACAGAGCTAGATTGTGGCTTGTCATTTGGATTTTATAGTCCTGATGTGCTGTCGTAGGTAACCAAAAATAAAACCTATACTCCTAAAAATACATGTTGTAGTACGAGTAAGGTTCGTTCCTATAGAGAGTATCTAGCCTAGTTTTATACTACATGAACAAGGATAGAGGGGAGTTCTAGTTTAACGAAAACAATTTTAAGAAAAATAACTAAGAAACAATTCAAATTAAAGTATCGAAATCAATCAAAAGAACAAACTTTGATCTAAGTCAACATCCACCATCGGAATTTTACAACTGATCATCGATGTAATTATATATCAATTCACTATCTGAATATTCATCATTGGAACTATCTTTCTATCTCTCTTTAGTTGTAGTTAATTTGAAAATAAGCGATCTAATTAACCTTAACTACTAAACAACCCAAGACCAGTGCTAAAGGTTTAATCTAGTAGCATCCTTAAGAATTAGAAAGATCGATGAAACTAAACAACACAAGCACAAGCAGTTGAATTTAATTTAGTCGAGTGTTCTTCCTAAGACCTAATAATTTATGATGCAACAAATCATTTAATCTTAGTTGCTTCACAAATTAAAGTGATCAAAAAATTACGGATTTGATATATAACCTAGTAGTAGATTGCAACGAATAATAAACTAGAAGGCCTCCAAGTAATTAAACGAGACAATCATGAAAATAGGCACAACAGAACATCTGATACTCAAATAATAAATTGAACAATAAAAACAAGTTAAATCTCACAGTTTTATTGATTCCGAGGCTTCCATTTCTTTTGACCAAGTATCAAAGTTTAGCCACGCAAGGCCATCATGAAAACTAGAAGGAGGAGTTAGAGAAGAAAGAGACATATCCGCATGCAAAGTCTGTTGATTTTTTTTCTTTGGTTTCGTATTTACCTGTTCATTCCTCTTCTCCCCTGAAAACTTCCTCAAGTCTGACTCTTTAAGGATAAGATTAAAAATAAAATAAAGTCCTAATATAACTGTGAAAGTGTCAATTGGAATTTTGTGAACTAGGTTCCAGAATGTGAATAGTGCACTTGAACAGTGCACGTGCTACTACTTCAAGCCCAATTTCAACCTTGATTCAACCAATATCTCTCAAAACATGAAAGTCGTAGAGCGTTTTCTTAGGGTGTCTTTGGTAACGTTTTTATTTTTATGTTTTTTATAAAACATGTTGTGAAGAGATTTTATTAAAAAAAACAAAACAAATTTTTGGTTTTTTGTTTGTAATAAAAATTTAAAATATAAAACATGTTTGCTAGTCATTTATATTTAAAAAATTATAAAAACAAAAATAAAAAATGTTTGGTATTATATATTTTGAGTAATATTTTATTGATATTATTTTGATTAATATTTAATCTCAAATACCTCAATTAAAGATATTCTTTGTGATAAAAAAAGAAATTAGAGAGCTTCTTGTTCACACACACGTTCACAGACCACATTCTTTGCTCACACACACTCACACACACACACACACACACACATATCTATACACACAAAGATATATATATATATATATATATATAAATATACATTACTCATACACACACACAAACACAAATTAACACACACACACATGTAGATTTATGTATATATAACATCATATATATAGATCTATGCCTATATATGCATATAGATCTATGTATATATATACACATATCTATGCATATATATATAGTATAAAGTTAAGAAAAAATGAGGAAACGTCATTAACTTCTTGGTATATACACATGTATTCGTGTATATAATATATACACAGGTCTTCGGCTTCGGCTTCGTCTTCGCCGTTGGGTTTCAGAAGAGAGAGAGAGAGAGAGAAAAACGAGTGTGAGAGAGACAAAAGAGTGAAAGAGACTAAAAAATAAAGGAAAATGAGGTTTTTATAATTGACACAAAACTACCCTTATTTTGCTGATAATGAGATTCGAAGATTGAACCGCATTAATTGTAAATAGTGAAGCGCGCGCGTGGTTATTTTTTTGATGTTTTCTAAAACATCATTTTTAATGTTTTCATATTTTGGCCTTGTTTTTAAAACGGGGTAGTAAAAAAAAATTAAAACACATCTCCAACACGTTATTATTTTTTTTTTTAGCAAAAAATGAAAAAAATAAAAACATAAACACCGTGTTACCAAACACTACCTTAGTGCTCCATAGTATCTTGAATCATCTCAATCAGAGCTCGGATGAGAGAGTTATGCCCACTTAACGAAGCGATGTCGAAACTAACTAAAATTGTCCAATTAGTTTCGTTTTGCATTTAACGTCTCCATTTACATTCTAAATCAAAATATAAGAATAATGAGTACATTTAGACACCAAATAAGTATAAAAGGCTAAATATTAAAAAAAATGACATTTTGCATTCTCATCAAGTCCCTTGTATAGAATTACATTTTGGCCTTGTATAATGTTTAAGTACGAAACTTGTCTTCTATTAAAGACATGTAATGAGACTTTTATGGGAATTATTATTTTGAGAACAAATGAATGATGTATGATGATGATTATGGATGAATAATTATTGTTTAATATTTAGACATTGGTGTATTAGACCTTGGAATAGTCATATGGGTGTTGTATGCATAGGTTATGAATTGGACAGAGCTTTTCGTACAAAAAAGACTCTATCTGAATTTTGTTTAATTATCAATCCTAGTAAATGGAGTGTAACGGCGTGGTATCAGGTTATACGATATTCACGAATATTCCGTGTGTTGATGGATATGTCATACATGACCACCTCTATGATAAAAAATGGACCCTATTTTACCTTATTTATTATTTTCTTATTGGATGGCTACACCGTGTATAACAGTTACACCTGATATTTACTCGTTAAGTTGTTCTTTGATCTTGTGCGCAACTCTAATCACCGAAGCTCTCTTCGATGAATCACACTCGACAAAACTTTCTATGGCAAATCTCACTTTGACAAAACACTCTCCAAGCTCTTTTTGACATCTCTTTCTCTCTCAAGATCTATCTCTCAAATATAATTTGATGTATATAATCTATATATACTCACATCTGTATGTGTGTGTGTGGGAGGGGGGGAGGTGGGTTATTGTGTTTGTAGGGAGAGTTAGAAAACTCCATATGGGTTGTCAAAATCAAGCTTAACTCGCCTGTGTGGCTTTTTTGACGGATTCTCCAATTTTTGATTTTTTTGATGGGTTCTCTGATATTGCAGCACTACTTAGATTGCCAAGTATATTGATATTTGAAGTGAAATTTTTAGTTTTTAGGGTTTGATATGTATATTTGTTAATGTCTAGGGTGTGTTGATTTCTAAATTGGATATATATATATATATATATATATATATATATAATTTCAATTTTTATGAGTATTAAATTTTTCATTCAAATCTGAAATTGAGGTGTTGGCTTCTTGTTGGTTTGATTTTGGTTCATTTTTAAAAGAAACATTTAGGAAACTTTGTCCAATTCATGAAAAATCCTAAACACAAAAATTTGACTGAACATGTATTTTTTCTTTTTTAATATTTTTTAAATATAAATAATTATCAAATATATTTTTTTTGGAGAATTCCACCCAGACCCCTTGAAATTTATCATTTAATCACTTAAACCCCCTGATATTTGAAATATTACACATAGACCCTCTAAAATTTATACATGCGTAACAATTAAACCCCTATTGTAAATATATCCTTTAATAAATTATACTTGACTTTCTTGAAGTTTGTAGATATATAATAATTGGACACTTTAAGTTTAAAATATTACACTTAAACCAAAAATACTTCAATCAAGACAGAATATCAAATATTTAAATTTTACAAAAAAAATTCATGTTTTTTTATATCATTTTATTAAAATAAAATTAAAATTAAAATTTTAAATTTTTCTTAAAAATCATAATTAGTATACAATTATACTATCTATTAAAATAAAATTAAAAAATCAAACAAGAGGTCTAAGTCATTCATAATAGAACATAACTTTTACACCTAAAATTCATGTTTTATTATGTCATTTATTGAAATAAAATCAAAAATAAAAATCTAGTTTTAAGAAAAAAATCATAATTAATATATAATTATAATATTTATTAGAATAAAACTAAAAAATTAAACAAGGGGTCAAATTGTAATCAACACAATATCTTTTAGCTTTAATTGGGATAGTTTGGTATTTTAATTTGATCGTTTAAATGAACAAATTAAATTCCAATATACAATATAATTGAATACTAATTACGATTTTTTAAGAAAATTTGAATTTTTATTTTTGATTTTATTTCAATAAAAGATACAATAGAACATGAATTTTAATTGCAAAATTTAAAATATTTAATATTTTATCTTTGATTGAAGTATTTTTTTGTCTAAGTATAACATTTTAAACTTAAGGGGTCTAAATAATATATATTTACAATTTTTAAGAGGTCTGAGTGTAATTTATTAAGAGATATATTTACAATAAGGAGGTGTTTGGCTAATGGGTTAAAGGAGGTTATCCACTAGTTGGATAGGATAAAAATGGAGTGGGACCCATTTAACCCTTGTTTGGGAACTCATTTTTTAGGTCAGGTACAAATCCCGGGGCACCGCTTGACCCGGTGCTATAGTGGAATGGTAACCCCCATACATCGATGTAAAATAACCCAACCCCCCGGGTAGCAAACCCAACCAATAGGTTACCATCCCTCAAGACGTATTTGCCTATTTCTCTTTCCTCCATGTTCTGTCCAGCGACGAAAGAAGACGACATTGCTCATCGCTGCATCTGTGGGTGAGAGCTTCTTCATAGAGTCGACGAAGAAGACAACATTGCTGGACAGAACGAAGAACATAGCTTCTTCTTGAGGTAACTTTCTCATCGCTCTCTCTAGCTCTATTATTATGTCTCTCTCTCTTTCTCAATCTCTATGGACTGAACAAAAAACACATACCGAAGACCAGATCTGTTTTCGTTTACCCTATGTTTGACGAACAGGTCTGGATCTGAGTTTGACGAACATATTTAGATCTTTATTGATCTAGATCTTAACAGATCTGTGATGACAGAGGGTGATTTAGTGGAGACAAATTAGTATTTGAATTAGGGTCAGGATTGTTCTAAATTCTCCCCCTCCCTCCATCAAGTACAAAGAGAGAACGACATTCACTGTATAAATTAAGACTATAGGCACACCCACTTGACTTGAACTGCGACTTATGGACTCCAAAACTCTGAATGAACTCAGCTTTTGAAGATTGAGGTCTATGATGATTCATGGGTGTTTGGTGGATGATATACATGGGTTTGTTTGGGTTCTTGGGTTGATTGGATAATGAGTGGTTGGGTAGTGTCTGCTAGCCCAGTGAGTTGTTTTTTCTGTTGGGTTTTGGTCAGTGAGTCGTTAGTGTGTCTGGTTGCAATGCTTTTGATTTTTCATGTATTTGCCTACTTGGTGACCTAACTCTTTTGTTGTTTGAGTTAAATTGACATGACCAAATTAGTTGCCTTAGTGAGTCATGGGTGATGGAGTGTATGTGATTCAAACAAAATAATTTGAAAGTGATAAATGTGCTATTACTTGATAGCTTGAACAAACAATAAAAGGGTAGAAAATGACAATGGAAATACTCTTTTTTAATATCTAATATGTATTTGTGTTTGAAGAAAGAAATCAACTTGTTTTTGGTCTCAAGAGTGGACATGTTGACCACCCCATCGGACTTAATTCAACATACTTTCTGAACAATCCTGACCCTACTTTGACTGGTTCTAAATTCTTATATAAAGTATTTGACGATTTAGTGAAGAAAAAATATTTCTTTATATCCATAATTTCGAAAGCTTCACGAGTTGGTCCCAGTTATTAGTTTTTTTATTTCAGTGCATATAATATGCACATAAAGCAAAATAATAAGCTTCACGAGTTGCTCTTTTGTATTTTGCAGGTCCGAGTCATCGGGAATTGTTGTTTGGATTGTGTTTTTGGTCTTGACAATTTTGTTTGAGTATTTTAACTTTCCATTAGATTCAATTGTAAGTATATTTCATCCCAATATTGTGGCTTCTTTCCAATTTTCTTAAGATTCCTTTTGTTTTTAAGTCTGCTAATTGTTTATCATCAATGATTCCATAAATATTTGCACCATGTGTGATAAACAATTATGAGTATTCTTGCTATTATATTGTGCACTAAAATGCTCGGTATGGTTCCATGCTATGAATTTTTTATTGCAATGTTTGTTATTAAATTGCACACTATGCTTGGCAATAATGTTATCTTTTGCTTAGCTTCAATTATGTTACATGAATACTATATTTAATATTTACGTGACTATTGTACAAAAAATTGCAAGTGCGTTCAACAAATAAAATGCCAAACCGTATTGATGACATTGCTGGAATGATTGTTGTGTTGGATAGAACGAGAAGAGAGATGATAGTAATGTTCTATTTGTTCGTGGTCCTTATAGTTGTGTTGTGGGAAATGGAGAGACAATCAAAACCACAACCATCAAGTCAATTGTCTAGAAATCGATTGCAATTTGAACACTTGCACTGCCTAATTCGTGATAGTGACATTAATTGTATAGAACAACTAAGAATGGATAGACACACTTTTTGCGTTTTTGTAATTTGGTGGAACAAGTAGTTGGCTTAAATCGCACGAGATATGTAAGCGTTGAAGAAATGGTGGCTATGTTCCTAAATATATTGGGTCATGATGTGAAGAATATGCCAATAAAGTTCATCTTTCTTAGATCAGGCGAAACTGTAAGCAGGCATTTCAATGCTGTGTTGAAGTCAGTTATTAAGTTGCATCGTCTGCTATTAACGAGACCCAATCCAGTAACTGCGAACTGTACAAATAACAAGTGGCAGTGGTTTAAGGTAACAAAACCTTACAATTGTTCCATATGTCATTGGATAAAATTTGGATGAATGGTAACAATAAATAATTTGTTTCATTATTTTTTATTTGTAGAATTGTGTAGGAGCACTAGATGGCACGCACATAAGAGCAAGGGTACCAATGGTTCACCAAGCAAGATATAGGAATAGACATGGTGACATTTAAACAAATGTCCTTGGTGTCTGCTCCCTGGATATGAAATTCATTTATGTCTTGCCTGGGTGGGAAGGATCGGCTGCTGATTCTAGAATACTACGAGATGCGGTAACAAGGAGGAATGGCTTTAAAATGGCTCGGGGTAAGTTATGTATGACGAGTAGTTTTATTTTCTCTAACAGTTAGTAAGAGTGTTCTTACAAAATCACAATTTCTACGCAGGCACCTACTACCTAGTGGATGCCGGTTACACAAATGGGGAAGGGTTCTTAGCTCCATTTAGGGGCCAAAGATACCATGTGCAACAGTGGGCCGAAGGGGCAGCTGCACTTCGTAATGCTGAGGAACTCTTTAACCTAAGGCATTCAATGGCTAGGAATGTTATAGAACGTTGTTTTGCCTTACTCAAAAATCGCTGGGCAATCTTAAGAACTCCTTGCCACTACCCAGTATGCACACACAATCGAATAATTGTTGCATGCTGCTTGTTTTATAATTTGATTAGAAATGAAATGGCTTTTGACCCAGTGGAAGATGAGTTGCCAAAAGATGGTCAAACCGATTGTCATGGTGATATAGAGCCGGATGTCATAGACATGGTCGACACATCTAATGAATGGACTGCATTTAGAAACCAACTAGCCAACAATATGTACAATGAATGGTGTGAGAGTAGGGGTGGCTAAATGTAATTGTTTTTGGAAGAATATATGTCAACTATTTGTGTTTTGTTATGATTAATTTACCCAAGTCATATATATTCATGTGTTTGTCGATTATTTAATGGTATTTGGCTTGTACGTATGTAAGTAGGTCATGTCAAGTGTTGGTGCTAGCAGCCAAGTAGAGTGTGGTCCACGCTGAACATGGACAGTTGCGGAGGAGACTTTTTTGATACAAGCATTGAAAGAATTATGTGTCAACGGATGGAAATATCAGAATGGCACATTTCGTCCAGGGTATCTACAAACATTAGAGAACAATTTAAAGGAAGCGTTCCCAACGACTGACCTTAGGGCATCACCACATATTGAGTCAATGATCAAAGCATGGAAAAAATAGTACAACTCTTTGTTTTCAATGCTAAGTACATCCGATTTTGGATGGAATGACCGCGAGAAGAAAGTGGATGTTTATGGTGAAGATATCTGGGTGGACTACTTGAAGGTTTTACTACTTGCATGCATCCATTAATAATAATAAACCAAGATAACTTGTATATATTATGTCCTATTAATTTTTCTAATGACAATGTAGAAAGACAAGAATGCAAAGGGAATGCGTGGTAGATCATGGCCATTCTATGATGATTGGGTCCTTATATTTGGGAAAGATAGGGCAACAGGTGAGTTTGCCCAAGGACTAAAGGAAATGATTGAAGATAATTCAGCCACTGAGGATGTCCCTGATAATGCCAATGTAGAGGCTCATCCAACTGGTGGAACGGATGCTGGTAACCATTCTCAGAGTGTAACTCAAGGCAGAGAAGCTGTGAATGTCACCCCACAAACACGTAAGACAAAAAAAGAAAATCTAGTGATCTAAGCAATTCAATGACTATAAGTCTTTCCCAGATATGTAAGGTATTTGGTGATTACGTTGTTTCAAGCGAGAACTAACTAGCAAGCATTGCACAGAGAGTAGGGTACGAGCAAGATGCATCTACAGGTAGACATGCCATCCTAACAGAGTTGGCAAAAATAGATGGCCTTACAATGGCACACTGCCACGAGGTAACATACAAAATTGTTTCAGATAACATAAAAGTTGACATTTTCTTTAGCTTGCCAGTGGAAGAACGAGCAGTTTGGGTAGATAGCAAATTGTGGCCTGATTTAGATGTTTATCAAGGTCGTATGTAAATTTACTTGTGCCCTACTTATGAACTAAATTCTGGTTGACCCATGCGTCACATTTGTTGTAGCAACTTATGTATGATGTGGATGTTTTGGATGTTTGACTTATTAATTAGATGTGTAATTCATTTATGTTTTGCTTGTATGTTGTTCACTTATTAATGTTATCACGCATGTATGGTTTTGGATGATGGCTTGAATTTTTTTTTCTCTTTTGTAATTGTTGTGGTATTAGTACACAATAAAGCTACCCCACATGACTGAGGATGAAGTTGATGTCTCGCTAGACTTATTACTTGACTTTAAAAATCGTGGGAAATTACCTATATCAAGTAGGTATTCTAAAAGACTGCTTAATGCACTCTATACACGTATACGACGAATGATGCCTAGGTTTCATCTGTCATTGAGTGATATGTTGAGGGCAATCATTTTCTGGGAGCGTCAATATAAAACCATTGCAGAGATGTTAAACAGTGGAATGTTTGTTTGGGACACACAGACTACGTGTGTTGTTGAAGGCCTAGAGTCTGGTGGTTTGAATTTCATTCAAGTACGTGATTCGAATTAATTTGTTTCTTGTTTGTGTCAGTGTGCTATTGTTTTATTACTCGACACATTTATGGTTCTATATTATAACTTGACACATTTATTACAGGATGATGGTTTTGCTTGTAACTATTGTTTGGATCCTTGTCCAAACTTCCCAATATTGGAAAATATTTTCAAGAACGATGCACCAACCCCAACTCAACAACACATTGATAGCAGTGTTGGATCATGCCCATCAGTAAATTCGAGGAGGAGGGAAGATGATGTCATAGTTATTGATGATGATTGATATCGTCCTTTGTCATGTAACAAAAACTCGGGATGTATGTAACAATGTCAATGACTTATTTCTTTAGTTCATAGATCATTCGATAGAGGCAGAGTTGTTTGATCACTCTAGTATTGTTGTATGTTTTTAGTGTAGGCTTATGTATTATGTTGAATTTGTGGGTTTAATTGTGTTGTGTGTGGCATTCATTTGCCATGTTCTTAATTTGTGGTGAAGGTTGTATTTGATTGAATCTGATTCTCAAGTATTAGTTCAAATGGTTTTGGGGAAGACAATGGTGCTATTTTGTAATTTTTTCAGTTGCTGGGGTGGGGTTGATTGCTATGGGTTTTTGAATGGTTCACTTTGTGGATTGATTTGCTTCTGTGAGGACAAAAATTTTCCTGGGAACTTCTCCCATCATCCACCCTGCAGTGAGTCATTTGGAGGCAACCAGTCAAGTCATCCACGTCTTCGTGAGCCTGGGTTTAGGAGTAGCTACTCCCTCCAGGGATTTTTCAAATGAGGGTGGACTATATACAATTAGTATTGATATCTCTAATCTCTTTAAATTTTATGCTGCTTATGGCCATTTTTTTTTCTTTTTTGCGATTTCTTATCTGTTGGTGTGGTGCAAAGAGAGATCGGAATGAGAAACATGGATTTGTTTCTGCAATGCATATGTGTACGCTAGATGTATATACTTTCTTAGGCATTAATTTTTTTCAGGGTGACATGGATACCTTTGATAAATCAAGAAAGAGGAAGCCATGAAGCACAGGATGGTGTCATATCTGTAAAATTGATTGTGAAACAGTTGAAGTTCTGGACCTGCATTCACAGACAAGGGAACACCAGAAGATGACAATGGATATGGTTATAAGCATCAAGCAGCAGAATTTAAAGAAACAGAAGTAAGTTATATGGATTGTGTAAGACTTTGGTAATTTTTTGTTCAGAAGTCATTATAGTTTTGGCCTATTTTGTAGGACTTCTAACAACCATTCTGCACTTGAAGAGACAAACAAGCCAAGAAATGTTGGTTTTGAGGGTCGATAATTGGGACTCAAGAGGTGTCATAGTTGGCTTGGGATTATAGTTGTCTCAAATATTTTTACGTTTAGTTGAATGGGTGATTCACCCTTCTATGTCCCTTTTATGCTTTTCGGGGTTGTTTATGCTAGCTTTCTCATTTCAGGTTGCTGCCTTGTTATTGGAGAGGGTTTTGTGGAACTGAAGTTTCAGTGCAGTTAAGTTTGTTATGATTATGATTTTGACATATTCATTTAGTATTGGTTGTTTTATGTTATGTGGAATATATATGGTTGCTTTATCATATTGTTTTAAGGCATGGTTGTTTGCCTTTCTCCCATTGTAATCAATTTTAAAGAAATGAAATAAAATGTTGATTTGTTTGAAAAAAAATTATTAACTTTCCTAACAAAAATTTATTAACTTTCTTAGATCAAATAAAGATGTTACTAGGAAATTTGGAGTATGAGCTGAGGCATATTTGTAGGGTGTCAAATATGGTAGCAGACTACCTAGCTAATAAGATAGCATTGGACAAATGTTCTTCTGATCTGTCTAGTGCTGGTTGTCTGCCTGCTGTAGTCAGAATGGTATTGATGCAAGACAGTAAGGGACTCCCTGTGTTGCATACTAAGAACAAGTTGGTTTATGGGTATAAGGAGGATACTGGTATTGGATAGAGCAAGTAAAGTGCTTAACTGGTGCTTTGAGATGTTGACTGTTGTGCTGCATTAGTCTACCTGTTGCGCTCCACTGCTGCATTGTTAAGCTGCTGAGCTATGATTATGCAGTGCTGATATGTTGCTGTCCTGGAGAAGATTGAAGCTCTGAATTGGAGTCTGATCTGGTTTTATCCAAGATTAGTCTTTGCAGGCAAGGCTACTGTTTTTGCAATTTTGAGATTTTTGAAATTTCATTGATGTAAATTTTGGATTATAGAGTGTATTGTAGGATTAAGCATGTTTGGTTTGATCCTCTTTGCTTCTTGTAAATTTTGTTTCATGGAATAAAATTTCATTTTAAAAAAAATTTTCCTAAAAAAAAATTTAATTTTATTTTTATATATTTTTATGCATATGTGAAAAATGTATAATTTTAAGATGATAATTCTTCAATCCAAACATAGGTTTTCTGTAAATTTTTTGAACTGAGATGCTGGGAAGTGGAGCTGTGTTAAGTATGTTGGAATTCTGCTTTGGACTTTCCTCTTCCTGCCAAGTTGCTCCATGATCAGCTCAGGTGTAGATGTTTAAGAAAGAAAATTGTGGCTGTAGATGCTTTGGACACACATTAATTGTTAAGTTGCACTGTTCATGTCACTATTCATGTGCATTTTCAGCTCCTAAACTAAATTTGAATTTTTTTGGGTTGGCTACGGTTTGCAGTTATGGGACTGTTAAAGTGAGGGTGCTGACTGCTAGTCTGGAGCTGATTTGCATGGAGCAGGCAACTGGTCTGGTCTAGTTTGCTGGACTATCTGGTTTATTCAGATTGGACTGGTGTTGTTCTGACTTGCTGTTTGGAGATGTCAGTCTCAAAGCTTGGGGCTGTTGGTTTTTTTTTTTTTTTTTCTCATAGTCTAGGAGATATTGATTGTAATTAGAAATAGTTTAATCCATCTTCAAGGATTAAATCCATTTTTCATTTTTAGTACATTTGTTCTTTGTTTCTTTTAAATTTTGTCTTTTTGAAATAAAATTTTCCTGTTTTTTTTTTTGAAAAAAATTGTTTTAAGGGATGGTTGTTTGACTTTCTCCCATTGTAATCAATTTTTAAGAAATAAAATAAAGTGTTGATTTGTTTGAAAAAAAAATTATTTTATTTTTATATATTTTTATGTATGTGTAAAAAATATATAATTTTATTATGATAATTCATCAATCCAAACATAGGATAAGATTGGAATGGATAGAGTCATGGGCAGAATGGTAAACTACTACAAATTATTTGTGTAACCTATGGGGCCCACTGAATTACTCTTTTTGTTTCCCAAACAAAGGTAAAGATTGGATATATTCCAAGGTTAGGGTTTTAAAGTGAACGAGTGAGTTTGGATTGGATGGGTTAAGATATAAAAAAGATATCCTATTCTATCCAGTCCAGTTACCCAAACATATCCTAAGGGTGTGTTTGGGTAGTGGGTTAAGGTGGGATAACCTCCATAAGGATAAGGTAATAAGGCAATGGGTCCCACAAAACCTTTGTTTGGGAAGTCAAAATTGAGTTAGGATATCAATCCCGGGTCTATCCTTGACCTTGATGCTACAGTGCTTTTTAACCCTGCTACATGGGTTAAAATTAACCCACCTCCACCCTGGGTTTCAATCCCAGCCGATGGGTTACGAAGGGTAATGATATATTTACCCACCCCTTCCTCTCTTGAGAGCTGTCTCTCTCTCACTTTGTGAAGGCAACAAAAAGTCCAAATCTCTAGCTCTCTCTCTCTCCTTTATAAAGGCGACGAAGCCCAGGCTTATGGTTTTTGTCGACCAGATTTGGTGGGTATGTTTATTTGGGTTGGTGGTGGAAATGTTTGGTACTTCAAGGTGCTGGGTTTGGTTGATTTGTTGTCGTGGTGGTGGTTCAACCCAGTTATGGTCTTTGCATATCGCGCCAGGTTTGGTGGGTAGGATCAGTTTTCTCTGAGAAACTTGTGGTGGTGGTGGTGTTTGGTGCTTTCCGGTCGTGGGTTTTGTTGTTCTGCTCTGGCGATTCCGGTGGTGGCCATGGCGATTCGGTGGTGGAAAGTGGAGGAAGCAACTATGAAGATGATGATGAAATTAAGGATGATGTATATCTATAGCGGAGACAATCAGGTCCTGAATGAGACCCGGAGACTCAGAAGAGTAGACACCACCATCGCCGCCGTGTATGGAATCACCGTCGCTTTGACTAAAAGGAAGGTGGAAATGATTTCGGCGAACATAAGGAGGAGCTCAATCGTCCATATCACAATCTGCACTATGCTTTTGGGCATTGGGATGAGTTTAGGTGCCGGAGTGGACCGAATGAAGAAGAGATCTTCACAGATGGTGGACGATTTTGAAACCCTCTCTATATCTTAGATCTGATAGTGGTGGATATTTTCTATTGTGGTGGCAGCGGCGTCATTTATGTTGTGATGGTGGGTGTTCTGTTGTGGTTATAGTAGTGGGTGTTCTGTTCTGTGGTGGTGGGTATTCTGTTGTGGTTGTGGCGTTTCTGTTGTGGCGGTGGCATTTCTGTTGTGGCGGTGGTGGTGTTTCTGTTGTGGTGGCGATGGCGTTTATGTTGTGGTGGCGACTACTATACTGATCTGGCTCATCAATGGGTACAATGGTAAATATCTACAAAAGTCCAGTGGAGTCCATCCCATTAAATTGATCCTTGCCAAACAATGGATTGGGTTGGATGGTATACATAACCCATCTAATTAAGTGCCTGAATGGGTTTGGGTGGGATGGGTTAGGACACAAAAATTCAATTCATTTCTATCCTTGTCAATTATCCAAACACACCTAAGGGTTTAAATATTACACGTGTACAAATTTTAGGGAGTCTGTGTGTAATATTTTAAATATAGTGATTAAGTGACAAAAGTTTAGGTGTAATTCTCCATATTTTTTATTTTTAACTTTTATTCTTAAATTTTTTTTTTTAAAGAACACAAAAACAAAAATATTACCAAATTACCAAATGCAACCTTAATCGATCGGCAACACGTACGCCATCCTCACCCCTCCCCCCCCCGCCTCTGATTCTTTCTCTAGGATCTCTCACCGCCTACTCAATTTGATGTGAACAAGCACGCACCCACCGCTCGAACCAACGATGTCCGTACACGATCAAGCTGTGGCAGCAGTCCTATCGCAACTAGCTCTAGCCGCCGACGGTGCAGTTCTAGGCTTAGCCCTTGCCTACGTCGCCGTTCGGAGCATTCTCAAGTTCACCGCCAACTCCTCCGCCCTCCACAAAATCCGAGACGCCCCTTCCGTTCGCGTGTCAGACCTTCGTTCCCTCGTCTCTTCGTCCGGTGACGACGCCGTCAGGTCGGACCAATCTGACGGTGAAAAGCTAGTGATCGTTCGAGGCGTTGTCGAAGCGAAATCGGCTGTTAATGGCAATTGGAAGAGCTTGAGGCCTAATGTGCTCGTCTCTCACGAGTCTGGTGAAAAAGGCGTTGTCTTGCTGAAAACGCAAACGGTATAAATATTTTCTATATTGTTAATTTGTTTTCTCAATATGCACACATATATTTGCTCTGTTAGTTGTAGTCATTTTACTATTCAGTGTTGATTATTCCTAATACCTGAGATTTCATTGCTCTCATTATCTTCTATATAATTCATTGCTTAATCATGGTACTCAAAATTATCCAGCAAATTGGTTCTTAATTGAAGTCTATGGGTCTGAATTGTGAGATTTTGCTTAATATCTTAAAGTTAGGGTTCCATCCATGCGAGCCGAATGGACGTATTTATCTTGATGCATATGACAAAAATGTTGAATTTCTGGTTAATGATTTCTCCATTCCTGAGTGACTCAGAAGACAGACTGTAAATAATTTTCCAAAAAAAAGAATTTTTCGACTTTATTACTTGTTGTTTTGATGTTATGCTCTTCTTAGTCTGACTTTGGAGGGACTTTAGTTTGATATTGTGGTTTATCTGATGTAGTGTATATACAACGAGTGGAGGGGCTTTTTTGGATGGACTTCTGATCTACGCTCTTTATTTGGGAGATCCTGGAAAGAGCAGGAGTCTTCCTCTTTAAGAACGGTATGTCTTTGATACAATCTAGTCTTTTCTCGTTTCTATGAGCTTTTAAGACTATTAATCTCCACTCAAGACATGCTATATGGTCACTGCGGGTCATTAGAGGTTACATGCACATGGCATTACTGCAGAGTTCTATTGAAAGTAATATTATGTATTCAGGTTTCACATGCATGACACAATATTTCTTGCAGATTTAATCCTATGTAACATAGATATCGTGATCAATGATTGTTGATAGAGTAATCTTTCAATTCTTAAGTGAAAGCTCTGTGGTCAATATGAGCCTATGAGGCTTCTATTTCAATAAAAAGATTTTTAAATCCATAATCACTCTAATACATTAACAGTTCTTTTATCATAGGCTGCAACAAGTAATACAATATTCTACTGCAATAAAATGGATGTTTCTGCCACTATCAAAAAAATTTGAAGTTGATGTTTGAACTATGAATTCAAAATGCAATGTACGATACGGCACATTATTGGTTAGTGAGCTATCAGATTGCAAGCACATTTATGCACATTAAGTGAAAGCTCTATTCCCTTCATTGTCTTGTTTAACTTATTGAGTTGGCAATAAGTTGTGTGGTGCACAAAATTTGTTCATTGTTTTTTTTGGTTGTGATTTTTTGAGGGATGGAGGGTTCATAAGACACTAGTATTTTTGCCCATGGTATTCTTAAAAATTGATATAAATGATGTGGCTTTGTGCATGGACTGAGGTTAGGACTTCTGCATGGAAGGGTGAAAACCTTGAGGCAATATTGGATGGGGACTGGCAAAATGCTCTGAAGAAACATTTGAATAGGTCCTGTATGGGATATATTGGCGTGTATGACTGGAAGCCTTGTATGTGGCTCGGTGAACAAGTCTTAGCAAAGAATCCAGGTTGAAGCATGTGTGTCGGTTTAAAGCCGGTCGATACCCTAATAGGTGCTGAAAACTTAAACATTTTAGTGGTTCTCTAAGTGCTTTACTCAAGCACAAGTAGCTACTGCTAAACTGCCTGAACTATAAATTAGAAAGGACTTAAATATCTGCCTGAACTCAATGCTAAATGCACTCAAGGTAGTTAAGATTTTACAGTTTAAATATCCGTATCGATGATCATATTTAGGTTTTTGATTTTGCAAGAAGTTATAAGGGAAGGGTTGGGGTTGGGATGGAGAATTATTGAATCATGTCCATGTGCTTTAGTTATCTCCATATTGAGGTTTCAGAAGTTGGAAATTGCTGTGTAGGGGGAAAATCATTGCTACTTGTTCTTTTGACCTATTACTACAATATATACTTATTGTTTCTGGTAACTCCTTGTTTTATGGTAGATCGAATTGAGTGCCAGTTATGTTGACTCTGATGTGGTTATTTGTTTTTTTTGTTTTCTCCACAGGTTCCATTTATTCTTGTTGAAGGTGGTAGGTGGCCTCAATCTGATTATGTGATTGTGAACATGGATGGCTCAAGGCAACCACTACCGCTTACGACAGTTTATCATCACTTGCAGCCCATTAATGCTACTCCTTATACTTTCCTCCAGGCACTTTTTGGTCATGAATATCCCGTGAGTTCAAAATTATGAGTCACGACTGGGTTTCTTTGTGTGTAAAACAAAAAAATAGAATCTGAACATTCTTCGTTCTTCCTACTTCTTTAGTTGCATTTACGTGGGTTTTGTTATATGATCTTTCTACCCGAGATTTTTGATGTAGTATTTGTTTGTTATCAAAGGTTGGACTGCTGGATGAAGAGAAAATCCTTCAACTTGGAAAGGATATCACTGCAGTTGGCATTTGCAGTTTGAAAAATGAAACTCCTGAGATCAGATCATGCAAGGATCTTCCCTATTTTTTGTAAGGAAGTTTGTTATAGAAGCATTTTTCTTAGATTACAAAGTTGGAGTTGTGCTTACATCAACAATTTGTCTAATCCTTCTAAAAGGTTAAAAAATATGACATTTGGTCTTTGTGAAGGATGAGTAATAAGGGTGTAACAACTGAACACGTTACTAGCTGTGCTTTTATATATATTCAATCACTATCCGCTTGTGTGCCACCCGGCATAATATTCTTTTTGTTGATGGGGGTGTCATTTAGTGCTATTGTGACTCATTACATTGACTACTTGAGATATAATTGGTGCTTTGGTGCTTTTACAGGTCTGACATGACTAAGGATCAGATGGTGGTGGATCTTGCCTTCAAGACAAACATTTTACTTTGTAGTGGAGTTGTTCTTGGTTCATTGGCAGTAGGCATCCTTGGCTATGCTGCAGTCAGGTACTATTACTAAGCTATATAGCCTTGTATTATCTCAGTATTTTTTTGATTGGAGTTCACTTGGTTGTGAAGAGAGAGTACTGAAACATGAAACAAATACAAGGTGGAGCCGTGGAGGAAGGATATGAAAGGAGATTATAATCATTTACTTGCATTGGGTTCTGGTGAATTTTTGGTTTGTTGACAGTTCTATTTTATGACAATAACTGTATAAAACTATAAGTGAAATCTTGCTTTAATCCAAATTGAGGACAATAACTGGTTTATATGGGTTATCAAAAGTGCTCTTTAAGGTTATGGTATTTTTTGTTTTTTTTTTTTTTAAAAAATGTGTAAAAACAACACCTTCTAGTTCATAACTTATGAAATAAAAGTCACATACATGGGGAAGGGGCTTGTAATAAGAAGAAAATTTGGAGAAGATGAGTTTTAGCATGAAGACAGTCGGCAAATAGAGATTCCAGATCAATTTACTCCTTTGATGGTATTGCCTGTCTTTTATTTTATATGCTCTATTATCTTGGAGTGACTTTGGGTGGTTACTTCTTTTGACTCCAATCAATGAGGGAATCCATATTCGTAATATTTTCTTTTTTCTCCTAATCAGACTCTTGAAAATTGAAAATGTGTCTTTCCTGCACTGGTTCTCCACCTAGTGAAATTCTGGAACAGTTCTTTCATTTGTGGCTCTTACTGGGGGGTATAACAGTGGTAGTGGATTTAACTGGTGGATATTTCAAGCAGAATGGAGCTGCTAAATCCAGGCAAATGATTTAGTTCTTTGAAAAGCTGTGAATTAATCAAAGGAAAATAATTTAAATAATTCTTTCAAGGGTGGCATGCATTAAAATTTTAAAATTCACTAGAACCCCCAATTGACTCAATTACTTTTGATTGTCTTAATGGCCATCAAAGTTTAAGAGGTTAGAAATAGCATCACCCTTGATCAAGATATTAAGAGCTTTAATCAGAATCACATTGATTTGTTCAGGAACTGGAATAGATGGAAAGCATGGAGACAACTGAGGCAGGTCCAGCAACAAAATGCTGCTGCTAACAATGAGGCTGACCCTCAGACTGTAGCAGAGGATGAGGAAACTGGAGATGTCCAAGACGGAGAGTTGTGTGTGATCTGCCTAATGAGGAGAAGGCGGTCTGCATTCATTCCATGTGGGCATCTGGTGTGTTGCCAACGCTGTGCGCAATCAGTTGAATGTGAGGTAGCACCAAAGTGTCCTGTTTGTAGGCAGACTATCAGGAATTCGGTGAGGATTTATGATTCTTGAGGAACAGAAAAATTACAATTTCCTGAGTAGCTGTTTGCGGCCAAGGTGTTCACAGGTTTGGTAAAGCAGTAGAAAACATCAGTTATAGGTGAAGCAGTAGCAACAGGGATGCTATGGACTCCCTTGTGTCAAAAGGAGATTCAATGAATTTTCTCAGTGATGTCGTTGAGAAGTATTTTAACTTGGTTGGAAAATGAAATTTGGTGTATATATTATATATTTGTTTTATATATCGTGCATAGTTGTCCTGATTTCTCCAGAATCTTGATACTTACCTTAGCAGATTGGTTTGAGTTCATTGCTTTTTGGTCTTCTCTGGGAAGTTATTTGAAGGTTTTGCCTGTTACAACATCTATTACGTGTGTGTGCGCTTTCTGATGATTGGTGGACTGGCTATGGCGTAGATACCGGTTTTTTCCTTATTGGTGTAGCTTGTGGAGGAGATTTTCCCCACTTCCCATTTGATGTTAGTCGTCAGTCTGGGTTGTTTACTCGATTGTAGGTGCACAGGGGGAGCCAGAAGGATTGTCATTTACTCACTTTTTGGCTCCCTGTTTCACGTCTCTCACGTCGAGGGGAGTAGTTGGGTGAAGGACTGTGTAAAAGGAAGGTAAAAAGAACAAAGGTGGTGGTAGTGGGTAGCCAGCCAACACATTTTCACCCAAGTTCTTGCAAGCATGCTAGTTTTCATTTTATTTGCACTGGATATGGTGTATTAATACGACCCAATTTCATGTTCCGGAGGATCTCGAAAAACTAAGACCACCTCCCACTTGATGTAAGAAATGTTTGAATTTCACTTAATTCTTTTCTCCATTTAGGTACATCCTTGTATCTAACTGATATTTGGCTACGGGATTTCGCTCAAATGCCTCTAATAAAGTCACAAACCCACACACTCATCTCTCTCTTCCACTTTCATCTCTCAGTTACTATCATACTTCCTCAATAATGCTCTAGTTCCGGCAGGGGCATCCTCTCCAAGCACCTCCCTAACAAACCCAACACTTCTCATTCTTTCACGCCACTTCTCTTTCGCTCGTGTTTGTCAATGCCTTTGCAGCCTCTACGTCCATCATCCTTTTTTCTTCACTCTCACGCCCTTTAAATGCCGCACTTGCTGAGTCTAGGAACCTCCTTAAGTACTCCACTCTCCTCAAGAATCCTATTGCAAAGTCCCCAGTTGTTGCAATTTTCGCTCAATATCACGCTTTTTGGCTCCAAACTGCTCACTACTCTCGAGAACTCAGTTCTTGTGTCTGGAGTGTGGTGATTCAGATTGTGTAGTCTAAACTGAGCACAAATGACTAAGGTTTCTTCATGTGTGGAATGATAACTTGAAGATGAGCACAAATGACTAAGGTTTCTTCATGTGTGGAATGATAACATGAGGATTCAATTTCTTTAGTGGGTGGTTATCAAGCCTATTAATTTGTAAATTGATGTTCCTGGCCTTGGCAAACCCCAAGAGTCGTGAGGAATAATTGTACCCAGGTGGACCATTTGCAAAAGGAGTATCGCTGGTTTGATTATGGTTGATGGAGGAAGTCACTATAGTGAGGCGAACTAGTGGAGGAGGCCCACCAAATCAATGAGTAAATTCCGGTTAAGAATGAGGAAGAAATGATTTGGAAGAAAGAATCTCCATTTTCATTATTTTATTGAATGATACAAGGTCCACATTTATACAAATTACAAGAGCTAACTATCTCACTTCTAACTCACTCTCTTTTCTAACTAACTGAATCTGTTATAACAATAATAAGATCCTAACTAACTACTGTAACTAATTATGCCAACTCAGCTCTTGGATGATCTCATTTCAGCTCAATTGCATGTGCATAGCTCTCTTGAAGTGAATTAGATACATTCTGGTGTGCTACAACTCCAAGTTCAGCTATGCAGCGTCAGCTGCAGCAAAGATACTCTGTATGCAGTTTCATCCTCAACTATACAGCTTCAGAATCTTCAGCTCATGTTTTGCCTCAACTGCTACAGCCGCTATATTCTTAATACACCCCCCTCAAGATGGAGTGTGGATGTTATGAACACCCATCTTGCTAAGAACTAAAGAAAAAGGAGAAAGACCGAGTGGTTTGGTGAACATATCACTGAGTTGATTAGAAGATGTAACATGAAGAGCTTTGATGATGCCATCAAAGGCTGCTTTGTTATCACAAAAGAGTAAAGTAGGAAGAGGATGAAGAATTCAGAAATCAGCAAGGAGAGCAAGCAACCAAGTGAGTTCACAACAAGTAGAGATAATAGCTCTATATTCTGCTTGAGCAGAAAATCTTGAGACTATAGATTGTTTCTTTGATTTCCAATAAACAAGGGAATTCCCTGGAAAACACAGAAACTAGTCACTGATTTGCATGTATCAGGGCATCCAGCCCAATCAGCATCAGAAAAAGCTTTAAGATGAAGAGCTGAGGAGACTGGGAAAAATAAACCTTGAGCAGCTGTGGCTTTGAGATATCTAAGAATGTGATGAGCAACATCTAATGAGGTTGTTTTGGGGTGTTCATGAACTGAATAAGAACCTGAACTGCATACGCCAAATCTGGTCTTGTTTTCATAAGATAAGAGTAATTTGCCCACAAGTCGTCTATATGCAGATAGATCAAATACTTCTAAACCAGTGAGACTGTCTAGCTTGAGAAGTTGTTCCATTGGAGATTAAGCTAGTTTAGCACCAAGAAAACCAGTCTTGAAGCATTTCGAAAGCAAACTTTCATTGACAAACTGAAATTCCCTGAGATGACTTGGCTACTTCAAGGCCTAAAAAATATTTCAAAGAACCAAGGTCTTTGATCTTGAATCAACTATGAAGAAAGTGCTTCAAGTCAGCTACGACAGTAGGAGTATCAGAGTCTACAATTATGTCATCAAGATAAACCAACATAGCTAGAAAAGATTTATTATCTTGTTTAATGAAAAGAGAGTAATCAGATTTAGATTGTTTAAAACCATATCCAAGAATAGCCTAAGATAGTTTAGAAAACCTTTGTCTTGATGCTTGTTTCAGCCCATACAAGGACTTATTCAGCTTACAGACTTGATTGAGTCCCTTAGCAAAATCAGGTGGAAGCTGCATATAAACTTCTTCAGTATGGTCTCCATGTAAGAATGCTTTATGAACATCTAATTGATAGAGATGCCAGCCTTTGACTGCTGATAAGGCCAACAAATATTTGATAGTGGTGAACTTAGCCACTGGAGAGAATGTTTCAAAATACTCCAATCCCTTTACTTGAGTATACCTTTTAGCAACTAACCTTGCTTTGTACCTTTCAATGGTACCGTCATCCTTTTACTTGATCTTATATACCCACTTACAACCAATGGGAACCTTACCAGTTGGTAGAGTAGTAACGGTCCAGGTACTGTTAGCCTCAAGAGCTTGGATTTCAGAATTCAATGTTGTGCACCATTCAGAGGATTTAACAGCCTCATGGAAATATTGTGGCTCATAATGTGAAGAAATGTTGAGGACAAAAGAACGATGTGCAACAGATAATTTGTTATAAGAAAGGAACTGAGAGATATCATAAGTAGTACCAAATGAATGAGAACCAGTCACCATCGAGATTGAAGTGGATGATTGAGAAGAAATAAGCTGGCAATGGTAATCTTGTAAGTAACCAGGGGTTCTTATTAGTCGATGAGATTGTCTAAGAGAGGGTTGATGTCTTGGAGAAGAGGAAGAAGAATCAATAGGATAATCAAATGATGGGATGACATTATCATTAGATGAAACATAATCAGAGGTATGCAAATCATCAAGTAAAGAGGGAAGAACTAAGAAATTTTCTTAAGCAGATTGAGAAGAAGTATCAATGGAATGACAAGGAAAGATAGACTCATGAAATAAAACACCTCGAGAGATGAAAACAGAATGTGTGGTTAAATCATAAACTTTGTATGCTTTAACAGCATAAGGATATCCAATGAACACACAGTGCTTAGTCATTGCATCAAATTTTGATCTATTACGAGAAAGAATGAGAATAACTTGGCTTATGAGAGAACGCTTTCAAATTGAGTAGCTGATTTATGCTTCATCAAATATGCCCAAGTGCATCTTGAAAAATCATCCACAATAGGAAGGAAATACTGTGAACCATTTAATGAAGGAATAGAAAAAGGATCCCAAATATCACAATGCACTAACTAAAAAGGAACAACTGATGTTGTGGTGCTGATTGGAAATGGTAACCTATTTTGTTTAGCATAATGACAAACATTGCAATGATCATTACTATAAAAAGTAATATCAGACACTTTTTTATATAACAAAGCTAATCTCTGAGAAGACAAGTGGCCAAGTCTAAAATGTCAAAGATTAGAAGAGAATTTAGTCTGTATAGAAGAAACATTTAAACAAGATTGACTGAGAGGATTCTGCATAAGGTAGTACAAGCCATTTCTTTCTTTACCCATCCCCATTGTTCTCCATGGTAACAGGTCCTGAATAAAACAGAAACCAAGTAGAAACAAGAAACAACATGAGAGTTGATGAGTGAGCTGACTAGCAGAAATGAGATTGAAATTGAAAGATGGCACACATAAGACATTGGTTAAGAGGATAAAATTGGACAATATAACAGTACCAACATGGCTTAGGGAAACAACTTTTCCATTTGGCAATCTTATTGATGTGTTGGGAATAAAATTTGTAGTGGCTAAATAAGAAACTGAACACACTATATGACTAGTTGCTCCAGTGTCAATTATGTAAGGAATCTCAGTTTCAGAAGCATCATGTTTTGAAGAACACGATGAAGAAACATGATGAGATGCAGATTGATTACCGGATAAACTCAACAATAAATCACTTGAGATGCTACCTATTCGATTCATAGAAGGTTGTTCTTCTTTAGCTTGAGACTATAGCTTCAGAAAATTTAGCAACTGTTGAACTTGCTCTTGATTTGTTGGAAGCTGTGGACTTGGTCATAACCTCACGCTGCCTTTCTTCTTGAAGAACTAAGGCAAATACCTTATTAATTGAAGATAAGGGATCTTGAAGTAAGAGCTGACTTCGAACATGAGAGAAAGTGTCATTCAGTCCCATTAGAAATTGAATGATGTAATATTGCTGCTGATACTCAGTCATTGTCTTCATCGCTCCACAAGAACACATAATTCATCAATTCATCCCATAATCCTTTGAGTTGAGTGTAATAGTTACTTACAGACAGATTATCTTGTGTCAAAGATGAAATGGATTTCTGAAGCTAAAAAATTTGTGGTCCATTTGATTGTGAGAATTTCTTTTTCAATTCATCCCAGATCTCTTTTAAAGAATCAACATACAGTACACTTATTGCTATTTCCTTCGATAAAGCATTCAAAATCCAAGAGATCACCGTGTTATTACAGTGGGGCCAGGAATTATTGAGAGGATAAGTCTGCAATAAAGGCTTTTGAGATCGATCCATCAACAAAATTTATTTTGTTCTTGGCACTCAGGGCCATGAACATAGAGCGACTCCATGAGTTATAATTTTCTCCAGTGAGAAGTTGAGAAATTAACAGAGCTCCAGGACTATCTCCATGATGTAGGTAAAGTGTGAGGGAAGAATTTTCAATTGAATTTGAAGAAGAGGTAGAAGAAGAAGTCTGATTTTCCGTGAATGCCATGGAAAACAGAAACAATTTTGCAGAAGAAGAAGTTCAGTGTTTGATACCATGTTAAGAATGAGGAAGAAATGATTTGGAAGAAAGAATCTCCATTTTTCATTATTGTATTGAATGACACAAGGTCTACATTTATACAAATTACAAGAGCTAACTATATCACCTCTAACTCACTCTCTTTTCTAACTACCTGAATCTGTAATAACAATAATTAGATCCTAACTAACTACTGTAACTAATTATGCTAGCTCAGCTCTTGGATCATCTCATTCCAACTCAATTGCATGTGCATAGCTCTCTTGAAGTGAATTAGATACATTCTGGTGTGCAGAAACTCCAAGTCCAACCATGGAACCTCAACTGCAGCAGCGATACTCTATATGTAGCTTCATCTTCATCTATGAAGCTTCGGCCACTGAACACCATGAGAGACCCAATATCAAGAATGTGAAGATTTTGTGGACGATCTTCTTCTGCGAGAATTTGAAGAATTGAGGAGTTTGCAATGTTGTTAGATATGTGAAAGCTGGGGTTAATGACTTTGAAATCAATCAGGGTCCTCTGAAAAAAATTTGGTCCAATGGAAGCATAAATAATGGCCCCTGTTGAAACAGAGGAGGAGGAGGTGGTTGGTCAGTGCCCGGAGGCCATGATCGGCAAGGCGGTGATTGGCTTCACCGGAGGAGGAGGTGAGCTCATGGAGAACGTACAGGAGGTGTTGAACACGAGTCAAGTTTCCGGCAGTGATGGCTACAGCACAAGGGTTGAGCAAGTGCTCTGCCCACCTTCCTTCTTTGTTATCACCGTTAGTACAGTTATTTCCTACTGACTTGGCTTTTGCCCTCTTAGTTCCAACTGATTTTTTTACTTCCACCCCTTGTTCAACCACTGTATCCCCATCATCCACCTCATTGGGCTGACGGTGCTGATTCTTTCTGAGGTTCTGGGATGCCTTAGGAACCAAATCATCAAATATTTTTCATTTCTTGGATGAATCGTACAACGGTGGATGATTGGAAATGATGGAATCAGCAGGAGGTGTGCGGGACAGTGGTTATGGGGGGATTTGCTATTCAAAGAGGTAGAACTATTGTTGATCAGTTCTTGGTCTTAAGCCCACCATGAATCGTCATTGGTATCTCTAGAGTTGTACGGATCATTCATGAATGATGCAAGGTATAGTAGTGAACCCTCTAACCAATCTAATATGTGATCTGAGGTGGGGTTTGGATCTGGTTCTCTAATGGTCATTGAGCATGAAATTGTGTGGAGAAAGGAGGAGAGAGGGGGAAGCTATGGTATGGTGTTTGATCATCAACCAAAGATAGGGCCGTGTAGCGCCCCAAATCCTAGGTCCTTATTACTCGTTAAGTCTTATTAATTTACTTATGGCTTTGATTCTGGTAGATCAATTTTACCAAAATTTCAACAAAGTCTCCTTATAGTTCTACCCAAAACACAATCTGTCTCAAGTCAATTACAATGATCTTCCAAAGTCCAATGTAAACATTCAAGCAATTCTCATACCAACAACTCCAAATGTACAAAACATTCATTTTATCAAAAGAATAGATACAAATGCCCCATATTACATGTCTTTACAAAAGAATATACTTGTTTTGTATAATTCAAAAAATACAAGCCTATCTAAGTAGTTAAAATTAAGACTAAAGGTATCTATGACCTCAAAATAGGAGCTCGGGCTTTGGCTCTATCATCATGCTGGGCCTAAGTGCGGGCCATCCATGAAAGCATGCATGGTACTTAAAATTTTTTTCCACAATGGTGGTGAGCCAAAAGCTCAGTAGAATATCTTCTAAGAAGTATGCCTCCCAATCCAATGGTGCATATGATGGCAATACACATTCGTATGACTCAAGCATTCATATATGTAACATGTGACATAAATAAATGCTACCAATGATGCTATTATATAAAGTGATGTTTCATTCACGCAAAAACCAATACTGAACCCACCCCCGGGTTTTCACGACACATGTGATCCCATGCTCATGAACCAAACACTCCACACCCACACCATTGAGTTATGCGTGTGCTTGCTACACCACCAATATATCTTAGTATTATATCATACAAATAGTGGCTTAGTTGCCATGACATGGTATGGAGTATCATGCAAACAATTCACTGAAAAGGCTTTAGATCACATCTGCATTTGTTTAGCGGACAATTAAGCTCTTCTGGTGCAAGATGACAATTATCAAACATTCAACAATTAAAACATTGTGTTTAATCATGCACATCAGACTTAGTTAATACCTAACTTGAACTTGAGAAAACAAAATCAATATGTCAGATGATAGAGCTAGTGTGTGACCGAAAAAATTAGGTCTTGCACTCGATGGAGAATCTATCCTTTCTTGCTATATCCCGACACATTATCATGTATATTTTTGTGAGCTTAATTGGACCTTAGTCCAATTCCCAAGCCCCACCCACTCACCTATGTGGTAAGTTATCAACTCATGCACAAACACTCATTCCCATGCCAATGCATCATGGATATTATGTTAAACCCGTGCACATGCCATGTATGCCCAAATACAATTTAGATGGACTTACAATTTCAAATATAGTAAGAAAGCATATATTTCTCTTTCTAGTATTTCATCAAACATGTGATATGCATCAATTAACCCACTTAACATACTCATTCACACTATGACATTTCATCAAACATGTAAGGTGGATAGATTCATACACATAATATACATACCATAATTAACTTAACAACATGCTCATTTACCCAATACTACAAGTATTAGAATAACATGCTCCTAGACAACCCATTAGCTACACTAGACATATGCTAATTATACAATTAACATACATATAGATTATACCCATAGCACATACACCCATTAAATTGAAATCCAATACTAGGTAGAAGGGAACCCACACCTCTTAGAAGCAAGTGGTGGTGAAAAAGTTCATTGAAAACCAACAAAGCCTCCCACAAGCTTTAGCCACAAACCCTTAACTCGAAATTGGTGGAAAATAGTCGATCTTGGTGCTGATAGGTACCCCTCATCGTGTGGAGTAACTTTAATTCTTGGTTGATTTAATTCCAACAGTTGGATTGAAATATATTTACAAAAGAAGAAGGGGAAGTGGAAGAGTTCTTCCAAGCTCTCTCTCTATACTAAAATTTGCAAGGAATGGGGGTAGGGCTGTCCATGGTCCGGGTCGGGCTTGGTCCGCGAATTTTTTTCGGGCCTAGCTTGGGTAGTGTAGGCCCAAGCCCGTACTCAGGCGAGCGATGGGCCGGGCCGTGCCGTGCCAGACTTTGGGTAGGGGTAAGCTACCCGCAGCCTAGCCCGTCACCTATTGGGCAAACTTTTGTTGGGCCTGTTGGGCGAACTTTGTTAGGCATATGGGGCGGGTTTGTTGGGCCCTATTGAAAAAATATATGACTTTATTTATTTTTTTGTAAATTATATTTTTTGAATTAAAAGTATAGTCAAAATTAAAATGGACAAAAATAAAATAATAAATAATTTTATTTATGAATAGAAGAGAAATTGCATCACAATATAATGAGTACATCCCAACTAGGTTGACACTTATCCACTTATCTGTCATTTGCACAATTCTACCCATTAAAAACTTTTGTACATGAAAAGCTAGAATTTAATACATGAAAAAAAAGTAAAAATTGGAAGTGAGTCCCCTTAGATGTACTTGTTTGAAGATAAGTCCTGCAAGCAAACTTATAAGGGGTTATGTAAAACGCGGGTAAATTTAAACTTTTTCTGAAAAAGGGAAAAATGGTAATTTGTCACTATAATGCGTATTTAAAATATTCATGTTTTAAAGCTTGTATGACACAACGGACTTCACCGTTGGATTCGTATCGCGAAATCTAGTTGCCCTGCTGAATTTCGTCGAATTTCGAGATAGTTAGATTTTTACACGTCGTTCGAGGCGACTAGGTGGTGGCTGACCTCACAAAGGTCCCCACAAATAATTTTTTAAAAATTTCCTTAGAATTGGATTAAAGTTTAAATAAAATTAATTTGAACTTAAACCGAAATATAATGAATCGTTTTGGGATGAAAACGGACCCGAACAAGTGAGGGACACTTGGCACGACTTTGGCCAAGTATTAAAATTATAAATAGGGGTAAATATTTGATATTTCAGCAGAAATATCTGCTGAAATTCTGCCAAAAACGTGTGGGAGAGAAAGAGGCAGAAAAGAGAGAAAGTCCAACCTTCTTTCGTTAATTCCTAAAGTTCTGTCGCTCGGATTGACTCGGACCAAGAGTTAAAGTCGATCACCGCGACAAGAGCTACGCAACCACACCACGAATAAGTGATTTCACCAAAGATCCAACATGATACTTGGGAAAAATCAAGAGTTTTGGGAGCTTGTGAGGTGTTCTTGAAGCTCTAGCCTTCATTCTACGCTACAAGAGGTAGGGTTCTTCCTACTTTGGTTTTATTCCTACCTTTTGGTCTGATTTAAGGGGGTTGTTATGTGGCTGTTTAGGGATTATTTTTTGGTTGTTTAGGGGCTGAAATTATGGGTTGTTAAGAGGGCTGAAATTGTGGTTCATTTGGGTTGATTTTGTGGACTGTTTTGGACTGATTTTATGGATTGTTATGTGGCTGAAATATGGACTGAAATATAGACTGTTATGTGGTTGAAATATGAACTGTTATGTGACTGAAAAATGGATTGTTTTATGGCCTGATTTCGGGCTGTTTTGTGGGTGTATTATGTGTCTACATTATGCCTTGAGAATTAAGTATGTTATTGTTTGATTATGTAGTAACAAGCTTAGGGAATTGTGTTGAAGAAATGTTGATATATGTGTATTAATATATTGACATTGTGATGAGTTATTTTTTTGGAGATTATATGCATATGATATAATTGTCCATGATACACGATAAAATGTGTGATTTAAGTTGTCTGTGTGACATTCATTACATATGAGACATGACACTGATATACAATTACACATTACATTGCATATGTACGAGAACATCGCATTCCATGGGTGTGAGTGCATGGTTGAAAGCAAACACTATATTTGGTGATTGATAGGTGGACTCGATACTGTTGGACTAAGGTTCAACAGAGTCGTACGTCGCATGATATGAAAAACTTGTGTCGGGTATAGCAAGAAGGACTAGACACTCTTCTCGGGTGAAAAACTCGGTTACTAGTTCATACACTCCGACGGTGAAAGTTTAAAAAGTGTAGATAGGCTTGTAGAGTCGACGGTGTGATTCTAAAATCCGCTACCCATAAAGACACATGGTTTTGTTTATGAAATGATCATTCGAGGTGTAACATCCAGCAAGTTTTGGATTATAAACACATGACTTTTATTTTAAAGTGATCATTGGGTATAATTCATCAATGACGGATTTTATTACACATTGACATTTCATTGTGTGGTGGGAGTTGGTGAAGACTCGGGTTATGATGCATGAGTGAGTTTCATCTCTTTTCATAGCATGATATGGTAGAATTTCAACCTAGAATTGCATATTTTTACTTGGAATGTTGATGTGAATTTAAATTTTTGAATGTGAACATTGCACGTGCACTTAGGTGGGGAGTAGTCTCTGTAGGAATTACTCTACTGGACGTAGCTCACCTTATATGGGAAAATATTTCAAATGCAGGATATACGCAAGTGGACAGCTCTCATTCAGGGCCTCAAGGGTGAAGAAAGCTGACTTATGGCTTTTATAACTCATTTTGTAAAATTTTTGAAACAAACTAGTTTTGACATGTAATGTATGTAAAATGATTGAAATTTGAACTTATATTAACTATGTTTGATGTATAGGTGTGATGTGCTTATAGGCTACAGTGGTGCATGGCAATGTTACACTTTTATACGTTATGTTACACTTTTATATTCCATGTTACACTTTTATATGTCATGTCACACTTCATACATTGACATAGGAACCCCGGTTTTAGGGGCGTCAAAAGTATGGGTAAATGGACCCGGTGTGGTTAGTGTTTTATATTGGGCCTCAGATGGGTCATATGATTGTATAATTGCATAGGTTGTGTTTTGGATAGAGTTCCCCGTACAAAGGATACTCTACCCGAATTTTTGTTAAATTAAGAACTCCGATAAATGGGGCATAACGGTGTGATATCGAGTTACTCGGTATCCACGGGTATTTCGCAGGTTGATGGATAATCAATGGACCCCCCAGATTTTGGGGCATCACAGGTTAAGTTCATGTTTAAAATTATATGTAATGACATAAGTCTACTTTTTTTTTAATCTAAAAAATACATTTCCTTGAAAAGAAATTTAATTATTTTCCTATTTTAAAAATTATTATCCCTTAATTCAATTTCAACTAAAATATGTCAATAAAATCTCCATCATAAATTTAAACTTCAAATTCAAAGCTCTCTCTCTCTCTCTCTCTCTCTCTTTATATATATAGAGAGAGAGCTTTGAATTTGATATATATATATATATATATATGTGCTTATGCATGTATGTTGGATTGTTATGGAGATGATGCAAGTATAGTAGTGACAATGGTGTGGAGTAAAAAGGAGCTATCGAAGTGAAACTTGAATGGACTTTTGTGTGATGGTGATGGTGGTGAACGTTGTTGTGAAGGTGATGACAACATGATGGTTGACGTTGCTCGGGAGGTGATGATAGTACGATGGTGGCAGTGTTATCGTGACGAAAGTGGTAGCTGAATATATATATATATATATATATATATAT
>CM042192.1:13197542-13214855 GCA_023539305.1 Ilex asprella | reverse complement strand
ATATATATATATATATATATATATATATATATATATATAAATATATATATTCAAATTCATGTTACTATTTTTTTTATTATGTTACTGTTCATGTTACTATTTTTGTTGAGTATGTTACTGTTCATGTTACTATTATTTGAGCATGTTATTATTTTTGTTGAACATGTTACTACTATTATTTTACTAAATATTAATATTCAATGTTACTATTTTTTTTTTTTGAATATTACTATTTTTTGTATTTAAATGGTATTATTTTTTGCGTTTGAATTTGAGAGAAATAACTATTATTAAGTATGTTACAGTTTTTGTTAAGCATGTTACTATTTTTGTTAATTATGTTAATATTTTTGTTGAACATGTTGCTGTTGTTATTTTTTTAAAATATTAATATTGAATATTTTAATTTTTTTTATGTTTAAATATTACTGTTTTTTTGTGTTTAAATGTATTATTTTTTGTGTCTAAATGATAACTTTTTTTTTTTGTATTTGAATGTTACTATTTTTTATTTTTAATATTACTATATATATAACCTATATATGGATATAGATGAATATGGGGGAGAAAAGATTTTAATGTTAGTCAAACTCCTAAAATTTATGAGTTTTTAATTTTTAGTTTTATTTCACTTCTAAAGGGAAGGGATAGTATGGTAAAATTGACAAAAACGGACTTCATAACAAATAAGTTTCCTTGACGGACTTAAGTTCAAACAAGTCCATATAGGAGGACCGGCCTCCAAATTTTCCAAAAAAAAAATCCATTAGTCTTAATATCTAAATTTATAAAACTTCAAATTATAGCATTAGGGAATTTATTTTCATATTTTGATCTTCCACTTCAGCGGCATACCAATCTTAAAGACACATAAAGGCTTCCACTGTCACGCCCCGAATTTTCACAAACCTGAGGAGTGAGAGAAAAAGAATAAGAAAGTAAATGAAAGGTTATTAGGTTAGATAAATTAGTTTTTCATTCATTTCTCACGTTTTTCCAAAATTTTTCAAGTCATTTTTCTTCCATTCTTAACCTATTCTTTCAAGGTTTCTAAACCCCCCCTTTTGACATCTTTCCCACCTATTTGAAAGGTGTTTTTCATACTTAACACACCTTTTAATTTTTCATAAAATTTTGACGTAACCTCCTTTGTTTTTCAAGTCATTTTCCCACATAATATTCACAATATTTCATAAGCTATCACAATCCACCCTCACTCGGTGGCCACAACCCATGTAAATTAAACATACACCCCTTATTCTCAACATATACATATAATTGTCTCAATATACACATATGATGTTCATTAAATAAAAATATCTCAAATGTCAATTGGGTTTACACCCTTACACTTTAAAATGACCCAAGATATATAATCCATTACTTTTTTAAATTAAAATACAAGTCATTTGGGCTTAAGCCCATACATACAAAATATGCCCCAAGGGCCAAATATTCATTCAAGCCCATTTTCTCTCATTCCTTTAAGACTTCCTCAAGTCTCAAGTACCGAGAGTCTCATCTGTAATATGATATCCCACGAATGGGTCAGCTCAACTGTTGGTATGACAAAGTACTAATGCAAGGAACAAATTTAAGGCGTGGCATGTGCAAGTGTACATTTTAAATGCGACAACCCCGTAATCCTTCAATACTATGCAATGTCAATATGCATGACACACCCATGTAACTCTATGTCACCCATGTCTCGCTTCACGATCCGCCCCCCGTCAGCCTGCGAGCACTGTCATTGGCCAGATTTTGGGTTTTTCACCACAGGATCTACACTTTCATAATGCAAAGTACCTAGTGCTCAATACACACCATGTTCCAAGGATTCATGTGTGCCAAGATGCTTTAATTTTTCTCAATGTGAATTGTATGAAACATTTCATCAAACACCTTGTCTACATGAATATAAAACACCATTCAATGGATTGAATATATGATTAAGCTTCACATTAATTACTTTCACAATTTCTCAAAGCAACTACAAATACACAAACAACCAATTCATCATAACTCTCAAACCATAAGAGTTTCTCTACATTAACATAAGGTATAATATAATAATCTAACACATAAATAATATACACATTTACCATAACAACAAATTATCAAAAAACTCAAAGAACACAAAAGTACTTAAACTACTTATTCTAAATTTTCAAATAAACTACCAACTAAATAATTTTCTAACATCAAGTAAACACATAAATCATTAAATCAACACATAAGAAGGCAATAAAACTTAAATCTATTCCAAACTTAGTAAAATATCATACCTAGAATGATTTTTCTCAAACCAAGGAAGTTGTGTTCTCTTTACAGACGAACCAATCGGTGAGAATATAGCTCTTGTTGAGAGGAACAAATTCTTAGAAGGAAGTCTTGCAAAAATCTTGACCTAGGAATGAGTTTGGGTGGCTTTAAGCTTAAAGAACCTAGGATTTTTCTTTCATTTTCCTCCAAAAACGTGTACTGACATTTCTCAGCTGAAAAACTGATATTTTTACACAAAAAGGTCTGTATTTATAGTGGAGGGCAAAGGTGCAAAATGACCATTTTGCCCTTGATGAATCCGAGACCCTGTTACACTACAACTCGTCCCTAAACGTCTCAATTCGACATTTTATTTTAACCAAAGTTATTAAAATTATTTTAAATGAAAATTTTCAAAAATTTATATTTTCGCTAGTAGCCGGGTTTGGCCGGTCCCACCTAGGCCAACCGAAATCTCCTTTTCGTCAAATTTTTGAAACTGTTTTCGTTTAGGCTTAAATTCACACAATATGTGTATTTTAATATTCTAAGCTTATTTATCTTCTATGACATACTTAAATTATGTTTCTAAACATGACTTATGCTTAAATGATGCATATATGGTGCCCTACCGACAAATGGTGCATGAATAGTGCTCTACCAGCAAAAAAAAAATTATCATCATTTTCAGATCTCTACATTCACTGTCTTTCCATCCAAGCAACTCCTATGCTCATTAATGACATGTCCACCTGTACTAAAAGTAGATTCGAATGCTACAATCGACATAAGAATTGTTAGTATATCACGAGCCATGGTGAAAAGAATTGAAAACCTACTTTCATATCCTTTCCAGTCAAAATATCAAAATCAAGATATTCAACACCTACCATTGGAGCATTGTAATATTGTTGAAGTTCAATTAACCCCCTAGATGTTAACATACCTTCTCTGTTCAAAATTGAAGCTAGCACAAATGTTTTACCTTTACCTTCACTACTACCAACAATATCACTAGAAGCTGAGGGGAGATTAAGTGTACCACAATATTCAAATGTTACACTATATTCATTAAAAAAAATTAAAATATATTTTAATTTATTCATGTGGTTCATATACTCATCATTTAAGTTACCATATAAAGACATAAAAACACTTGTAAGACCAAATTCTTTAAATTGAGAGTCAATTAACATACTAAAACCAATAAGTATTGGAAGTGGTGAAAAATATTTATCAAATTTAGATTGCAAATTACATAAAATAGTAGAAAATCTAGGTTCATTACTATATTGTTCAAAAAGATCACTGATATTTACTATATGAACATAAGCAAGTGTAATAGTTGGATAATAATTACCAGATAAGTTGACTCATAAAAAACTTTCAAATTTTTTTTTATTTTATCAGTGACATCTCATTCCTCTTCAGTGAGGCACGATAATGAACTAGTGGTATCTATACTAACATAGTCATTTAAGATAACTTTATATTTAACTACTACATCTAACATTTTATAGGTAGAGTTCCACCTATGTTGTACATCATATGGTATTTTTTTGCATTTTAAATTATCATTTTTGCACATAGTTCCAAATGTCCTACGTCTATTTTCAGAACCTATTATATGACAAATAATATGTCTAATTTTATCAATTATAAATTTAATATCCTGGAGACCACTTTGTACTATGAGATTTATGATATGACACAGACATTTCATATGAAAAAAAGTATCTTCACATGGTAAAGTTAAATAACATTTTAAATGACTTACAATCCCACTATTGTTTGTTGCATTATCTAAAGTAATAGTAAAAATCTAGTCTTGAATATGATAAATTTGTAATTGATTATAAATAACTTTTGCACTATGATTACCTTCAATCCTTGTAAAAGTAATAATTCTTGTTTGCATAACCTAATTATCATCAATAAAATGAGCAGTTATATATAAATATCCCAATTGTTGACAAAAAGTCCAAATATCTTAAGTCAAACAAATTTTATTTTTAAGATTATCAAAATACGAAATTAAATTATTTTTTTCTTTTACATAATATTTAATAACATCTCTTTGACATGTTTGACGAGAAAAAATTTGGAAGGAAAGATTAAAATCGCTTTGTACATTCTTTTAAATTCAGCATCGTTTACAAGCACAAATGGAAGATTTCCTATGACAATTCATCTAACAATTGTTTTTCTAGCAGATTCAGATTCATAACTAAAAGTGCTTAGTGTACCAGTGCCAACAAATTGTGATAATATTATTTATCTAATATCAGTTTGATCTCTTAATAAACACGTTTTTAGGTGTCTAGTTAAGTGACTAGTTCCATTTTTAAAACCTCCAACAAAATATTTTTTACAATAATTACATATAGTCTTTTATGATGTAATGACCTCATTAGAATTCTTCATTTTGATGTTATCAAATTGATCCCAGGCCTTGGACTTTTGTCTTTTATTAGATAGTACATTTTCGGTAAAATCCATCTCAGGCGTTGAAAGTGGATTATTCACTTCAACCTCATCGATATTCTCATTATCATTATTCGACTTAAGAATTTAGTTATAAAAAATATTTTGTGAATGAGATGAAATCATTATGTAAATTAAATTATAAAAATAAAATAAATACTTAAATTATATAAAAAAACCTTTCTCACCAAATGAGACCACTTGACAATCTTGAGTCTTTGAAACTGTTGAAAGCTCGGTCTTGAAACTTCAAAACACTTGAGAGTTAAGACTTCAAGACTTCAGAACACTTAAGACTTTAGACTTCATAACACTTATAAGTTCAGAGAATGAGATTTTTTTTTTGCAATGAAATGTGAGAAAATGACTGAGTGGGTTGAAATGAAATTAGCCTTTTATTTATAAATTATATATTAAAAAATAATCGACCGTTGGCTCAAATGAAATTGGTAAATTTATGACTGTCTTGTCTCAGCCACTGACAGACTGAAAAGATTGAAATTTAAAAATTTATAGCTATCTGTCTCACATACTGAAAAGACAATAAATAGCCATTGCCACTGATTCTGAGACAGTCAGTCATAGACCGGCAGAAAAATGTAAAGTCTCAGACACACATTCAAAGTCTTTGAAAAAATTTGAACTTAACTCACTTACCAAAATCAAGTCTCCCCCACCAAATTCAAGCTTTACATACCACCTACCATTCAAGTCTCCACCTCTAACACAGTCTCACACATATTAACATAAACATATATGGGCGGGTATGGACTTTCGGGTATGTAGGCGGGTTATTGAGCCGGGTATGTGGGCAAGTTATTGGGCCGGGCTTTGGCCAGGTAATGGGTTTACGGGTAAACCCAAGCCCTTTCTTAAAGGATATTGGGCTTGGGCTCAAGCGGGTTAACTATCAGGCTTCGGGCCTATTTTCTTCGAGTTGGTTAACAGGACTCGTGGATAACCTGGTTCATGGACACCCCTAAATGAGAGAGTGGAAACTTGTGTAACACCTCGGTTTTTCGAACCCATTACTTGATTAAATCAATTGATCAATAATAAACCACAAATAAATCTATGAGTACAGGGCCAGAGCTCTAATTGCCTCAAAATATTTATAATCACAATTTTGATTTCCAAATACCAACAAAAGTTAAAAATTATATCAAGATTCGTCCCTCTTCGATTCTTCAAATATCAACTCTGGTCTTTTCCTTCGAGATAATCCTGAAAAATATTAAAGGCGGGGAAGTATACAATATGACAGGAAACAATATGCTCAACGAGAAAAGAATATGAATGATCAAATACAAAATAATTCAATCGATAGACAATAATGGATAAAAGAATCAAGAATCATATTCAATAAGTTATATAGCTCAATATCTATCAAATATAGCCTCATGCTCGGGTCATTTTGGTGACGTGACAAGTGACACTTGAGTATTTAGAATCCATACTCATATCAAACCATTACACCTTTCGGGGCTGTAATTACAATTGCACACGGGAGGGCCTTAATTCAATTTCAGTACTTATGGCCCAAAGTACACTTCGTACATGTACTAATCAATTCCAAAGTAGTTAGCCCAACGTACATGTACAAGTCAACCGATAATAATGACAGAATTTTATATCAAGCAGAATAATCAATAGGAATACAAATTTCAGATAATGAAATGACACTCTTTGCAAAAAGATTTAAAAGACAGAAGCATATTATATACTACATCGTACCTCAAATCCATCAATGACTTCAATAGATGCGAAATTCGAAATATCGCGAATCCAATACAATTTGATAGCAATTTTAAATAAATCACTGCTCAATTTTTGACCCCAAAATCTCATAAAGTTCTCTCTCTCTCTCTTCCTTCCTTCCTCTCTCTTTCTTCTTTGCTCTACGTTTTGCTTATTGGTAGCCCCTTATTTATACGGTGCAAATGCTTGGCTTCCTAGGAAGTCATTGGACAAATGTCCATTCTTTCATGGTTGCTTCTCTTTTTTTCTTTTTCTAATAGACCACATGTCTATTGTTATTTATGTATATATACTCACATATATATTCTATATGTAATGTATTACTCATATATTATATCACGTTTTATTTTTAATACGAAATATGACATATATTGTATTTATTTGACTCGTTTTCACATGAAGAGCCTATATTTGAGGTTCATTTGTTCATTTGAAATTTCTAAAAATTATATAGAATCATAATTGATGACATAATTAGCGTGTTAGTGATTATTTTTTATACCGGTCGTCACAATCTACCTCCTTAAAAGAATTTCGTCCCTAAAATTCTATACTAACATCAAAAGTAAAATAAGAATTACACAAATATTTGCTGTACACTCTAATACATTTTTCAACTCTTTACTATATAACCCAAGATTTTGATATGAATTCCAACTTATACATCCGTCTAATGGAAATTGGTTGACCTATTCCGCGTATTTCAAACTCTTATACCTACAACGAAAGCTGATAGTCTCATTTCCCACAAGACCCATATAAGATTTGATACATAAGCTCTAATACCACTTTGTAACGCCTTAGTTTCCCGGGCCCGTTACTTGATTGAATCAATTGATCGATAATAAACCACAAATAAATCTCCGAGTATAGGGCCAGAGCTCTAATTGCCTCAATAAATTTATAATCGCATTTTTGATTTCCAAATACCAATAAAAGTTAAAAATTATATCAAGATTCGTTCGTATTCGATTATTCAAATATCAACTTTGGTCCTTCCCTCTGAGATAATCCTGAAAAATATTAAAGACAAGAAAGTATACAATATAACAGAAAATAATATGCTCAACAAAAAAAGAATATGAATGATCAAATACCAAATAATTCAATCGATTGGCAATAATAGTTAAAAGAATCAAGAATCCAATTTGATAAGTCACGTAGCTCAATATCTATCAAACATAGCCTCATACTCGAGTTTTCTTGGTGACATGACAAATGACACTTGAACATTTAAAATCCTTACTCATATTGAACCATTACACCCCTTAGGGCTGTAATCACAATCACACTCCGTATGACCATTATTTAATTTCACAAATTATGCCCCGAAGTACACTTTGTACATCTACCAATCAATCCCAAAGTATTTAGCCCAACGTACACGTACAGGTCAACGGATAATATTGACAAAATTTCATATTAATAAGAATAATCAATAGGAATACAAATTTCAAATAATGAAAGGACACTCTTTACAAAGAGATTTAAAAGACAGGAGCATATTGTATATTACTCTGTACCTCAAATCCATCAATGAATTTAATAGATGTGAAATTTGAAATATCGTGAATCAAATAATCAAATTTGATAGCGATCTAAAATAAAATCACTGCTCAATTTTTGACCCAAAAATCTCATAAATTTATTTCTCTTCCTCTTTCTCTCTCTGCCTCTCCATCTTTTTATCTCTTTCGTTTCCTTTCTCTCTCTCTTTCTTCCTTGCTCTACGTCTTGCTTATTGGAAGCCCTTTTTTTATAGGGTGCAAATGCTTGGACTCCAAGGAAGTGATTGGACAGATGTCCATTCTTTCATGGTTGCTTCTCTTTTTTTTTTTTTCTTTTTTTCTAATAGACCACATGTCTATTGTTATCTATGTATATATACTCAAATATACATTTTATATGTAATGTATTACTCATATATTATATCATATTTTATTTTTAATACCAAATATGACCTATACTATACTTATTTGACTCGTTTTCACATGAATAGTTCATATTTGAGGTTCATTTGAAAATTTGAAAATTTTAAAAATTATATAGAATCATAATTGAAGACCTAATTAGCGTGTTAGTGTTTATTTTTTATACGGGTCGTCACAACTTATCTTCTATTTTTTGGCCCCTTTATATACTAGGTGTCGAGCTTGCCACATGTTCTATTTTTATTGGTTGAAAATCTTAGAGAGTCAATCACATTTTGACATGTGTCATAGTTGAATGGATGTTTTAATTATATCATGAGTCCCATGAATAAAATTCAAGTTAGTGGAATTTTAATCGTGTATCACCAATCGCGTATTTTGCTTCGTAATACATGAAAATTTCGATTGTCTCAAAATTTAATGAAATTTGTATGCCCAAATCGTTTTTACGAGACGAGTTCATCAGTGAGATCCGTTTCGCCATATGAGTTATATAAAATTTTAATTTTTTAACCTTGCTTAAACAACCTAATTATCGTATTACTCATTTAATCGATTTATTAATTTTTTTGGGATTTTATAGGCCGAGTATGAATTATCAAGAGATGACAAAATCCTTTTCATTTGATAAAAAAAATAAGAGATTTTTTGTTTGAGATTGCCTTGCGTTGTGGCCCATTTGGCTAAAATATATATCGATTCTAAGGACGACAACATTAACCTATAAATAACCCAATTGTCATTCTTAGAATCAATATATATATATATATTACTTTTTTTCCTTATATATATATATAATTAGGTTGATTGTTGATTCAACTTGATGCCATTAATGCTTTGGGATAAGCTACTAGTCTCGCATAGAGATTTCTATCTATCTATAAGGAAAAGGGCTAGTCATGATGAGAAACAATAAATATTCAATGTAATGAGAATACCACATGAGCAGAGTCATATGATATCACTATTTAATAAAAAAAGTTAACAAATGAGAAAAGTTAACAAATGAAAGACCATATAGGCAAGAAGTTTGAATGTGTAGACGCTGAATCAACATTAGATAATTACAAGACTTGAACACATGACATAAATCCTTAAACGGTTTCCACCATTAACCTGGGCAGTAGTACAATAGAAACAAATTTTGTTCAAAAAATGGGTCTTTGGGTATCTTGGCATGGTTTATGCATGGATCTCTTATTTAACCATGATTGGATCTCTTATTTGAGCTCATCATATGTTTACTGTGGGCTTAGGCATTGATACACATGCTTACTTTTTTATATTTTCTTAGACATTTTGACAAACACTTGGTCTACAAAAACATTTTTGTTCATGCATTTTGGCAAACACTTGGTCAATATTGCAAAGTGATTCGCCAATTACAAGTGAGAGTGGTCTCATATGCATAAAGAATGAATTTCAAATCTAGAATTAGAAAAAAAAAATCTAAGAACTAAATTCAAAGTGTTTTCAAGAGGCAGACTCATGTTTGAAAAGGAAAAAAAATCTCAAATCATAAAATTTGAGGTTAAATATGTGAATTACATACAAAATTTAGAAAAATATTACTTGAGTTTGAAATCTAGTGAAATTATGTATGTGGGGTATTATGGTGGGTTCAATTAAATGCGATTTTTCTAATACTAGAGTAATGCAATTTTTCAATTAGAAACTTTGAGTAGTCGGTATCCTTCCAGCATATTTTTATGGATTTTTGTTGGACATGACAATTTATTGTAATCTTTGGGCCCATGGTCCAGTAATACTGACTAGACATGCAATTTGGTGTTTGGGTGTTGCAGATGTCTGTGCAGGAGTTTCCAGCAAGAGTAATGCTACACTGACCAAATTTTTTGGAACCAAATTTAGAGCCCAAATGACATGGCAGTTGAGTTGGATTTTTTTGTTTGGAGCAAAGTCATTTGAGTCCCAATAAAAACATCAAATAATATGTTGTTATGTCATTTGGGCTCCAAATTTGGTCCTAAAATTTGGTCAGTGTAGCATTACTGTTCCAGCAAACTCAACCATGATGGATTTGTTGGAAAGAGCTGGTCAGGAAAGCTCTAGATTTACCCCATATGGATTTTCAGTGAAAGAAGAGCTAAGCCTAATGAATAAAATTAATTCATCATTGAATATAAAATTCCTGAAATTCTCTCACATAAATCCATTTTTTTTTTCAAAATAAGGTGTAGTGTAGTTAAGTAAAAATCCAAAAAAATAGGGAATGAAAAGCCTTCATTGTCTAATGGAACTGTGAGCCTGTTAGTGATCCAACCTACAAGCTAAAAATAGGTGATGTGGTAGAATTAACTCCAACCATACCCGATAAGTCATTAACAGAGTACAAGGAAGAGATTCAATGCATGTATGGCCAAGGTCTAATTGTATAAGGCAGGTGTCTGCCAGCAGCGGCATGGTTGGGTGGAGATGCTAACCCTTGGATGTTTTCTATTTTTGCAGTGTACCAATTAGTGGCCAATTATTTATTCGTGTATATATGACAAACATTTATACAAACAGTGTAGGAATGCGAAAATGTGAATACATAAAATATGTCATACTCGATTACGATCTGAACAACAAATTTGAATACTGTTTCACTATTCCTTCCAAAACTCCTTAAAAATCAGGAACACCTTTGAACATGAACACTTTGACTCGCAATAAGTTAAGCTACACGAGCTAAGCCCGAATTTTCACCATTCCAGGGTCTCACACAAGTCACGATATAAAAAGAGAGATTGGAGAGCATCAATCGTATTAATTTTTTATATCTCGTGTTGGTAGAGTCCCACTATATATAACACATGTGGGATAAAGTGGAGAGATTTTAGGAACCAAATTCTTCCTTATCTAGGCTTGACCAAGGTCAAGTTGATCCAAACACTAACCACCCTTATCTATCTGGATTGTGCACACCTCTGGGCACCGATCCGACTCTATATCCAAATGCTAATATCTCCCACATGCACATGGCGGTGACAATGTTGTAATATGCATCTCTCTACATAACTCTATCATTGTGATTGTTCATATAGACTAAAGAACAGTGCAACTGTTGAGTCCACCTGCGCTCAGAAGCACTACACTAGAAACCCTCTTAGGCCAGCATAGAGACATCAACCCTTTAGAAACCAAGTAAATGAATAAAGTGACTCACTATGCTCCAAACCTATTTCATTACACCGAGTTAAGTATCACTGTCCTTTAGAGAGCCATATTTAACTTTTCATCTAAGCTGTATTATACGAATGAATACAATGCATGGTCGTGCTGTCAATAGTCTTCTCTTTGCCTTAATGGCACTCGATTCCAAACCAAATGTTTTCCTAGCAATGTCCTAGAAGGCCGAATCAATCATGGTTGTACGTAACATGCCAAAGTAGCAAACATCAGTTTGTCACTCTATGACACAGTCAAAGGTCACATAGGGCACAATGTCAGGACAATTCATGAAAAAATTATCATTTGGGAGTAACTCTCCCAGAGAGTGTATGTCACAACCTCTAACACTATACAAATCTTAGTCTTGTCATTCACTGAGTGTCTAACCCGAGTCCTCATATTGCTCTCCACTCGTGGCACAAAAAATGTAAGATCTCATATTTGGATATCAAAACAGGTATAAGAATAATGGGCACATCCATTATCAGCCTCTATCACTGAACATCATCTTGGTTCTAACCAAGGTGACATGTATACACCAAATAATAATGTCTCATCTTTGTTCTTTATCTCAAGCGCCAAAAGTGATTGCTCGTGTGAGTGAGCCAATCCAAACATGATGACATACTCAATAATATATATATATATATATATATATGTATATATGCTAAATGTTATTTAAGCCACATAAATAAGACATGATAAATAAAAAAAAATGTCATGTGCATAAGCAATAAGACATCTATTCAAACATAAAAGAAATATCCAACAAATGGTCAACTAATACAATCAAATAATATGCAGCACAAATGCCCTAACGTGAGCTCTATACACATCTCTAGGAATAGGCTTAGTTTGGGGGTCAGCAATCATGTGGCTCGTAGGAATATATTACTTGACCACCACTTTTTTTGCAACTGTCTCTCGAATAAAGTTATTCTTCTAGTCTATGTGTTCGGTTCTTCTATAACACTTGGGATCCTTGGAGAAAGCAAGTGTTGCCATGCTATTACAATGTATTGTCACTGGATCTAATGCATATGTGGCAAATCCAAGATCCTCCAGGAACCTCATCAACCACATTGCTTTTTGAACCGCTGACATACAAGCAATGAACTTTGTTTCCATAGTGGAAAGGGCTACACATGTCTGTTTCTTGCTACTCCAAGTTATGGAGCCATGGTTTAGCAAAACAATGTACCCTGATGTCGATTTACACTCGTGTAGGTCATCACCCCACATCAACATCGATGTAACCAATAAATCATAAATCCGAACCCTGATAACATGGCATGTAATCCGAAGTCCCCTTAAGGTAGCAAAATATCCTTTTGAATGCTTTCCAATGAGCAATCCTAGGATTTGCTTGAAACCGATTGACTAACCCAATTGCATAACATATATTAGGCCGAGTAAACATCATAGCATTCATTAGCTTGCCAACTACACTGACATATGAGAAACGAGATATCTTATCCTTTTCTTCAAGAGTAATAAGGAAACCTTTTGGCTTAGGCCCTCATCTTTAGCTATAGAATTGTTAATGGGTTTAGCATTGTGCATCTGGAAATGTTCAAGGACCTACCTTAGGTAAGTCTATTGGGACAAACCAAGTAGTCGTCTTCAACGATTCCTAAAGATCCTTACAACAAGCACATAACTTACTTAACAAATGTCCTTAATCTTGAAATGTGAGGACAACCACCCTTTAGCGGTGGCATCCATCTCCTTTTTATTCCCAACCAATAGAATGTCGTCAACATATAAAGAGAGGCTAATAAAACTTCATTCGGATCGCTTAATTTACACACAGTGATCTTCTTCAACCATCGTGAACCCATCATTAATGATGGCTTGATGAAATCTCGAATACCATTGTTTAGATGATTGCTTCAAGCCATAGATAGATCGATTGAGATTGCAAATTTTTTGCTCTTGACCTTCCATAAGGAAACCAACTGGTTAATCCATATAGATCTCCTCATCCAGTTCTCCATTGAGAAATGAACAAATCTAAGTGCGTGACAATGGATAAAATGAGGTGAATTGAACCAAACCTCACTACTAGTGAGAAGGTTTCTTCATAGTATATTCCCTCAAGTTTGGTATAACCCTTTGTTATAGGATATGCCTTGTACCTATCAATGGAACCATCTTCCTTCTGTTTGATTTTGAGAAACCATTTGTTCCCAATGGTCTTGCGCCTAGGAGGAAGGTCAACCCAGTCCCAAACTTGATTGGTCTTCATAGGCCTCATTTCTTCAATCATTGCATTCATCCATTCTTTGCAAGCATCAGATGAGATAACATGTTGATAAGTCTTAGACTCATCACTATCATATACAACAATCATGAAAGCTTCCCCTTCAATCTCAAATCGACGACGAGGAATGCTTCCACATTTTCTCTTACGCAGATGAGTACCAGAAAACTCTCATTCATTGGCAATAATTCACCTAGTAGTAAGTCGTTCCTACTATCTCTAGGAAGTTGAGAATTTTTTTCTTGTCTCAACTGGATTGATAAATGAGCTAAGTTTTGGGTCATCCAATTCATTGAGTTCCATCTTATCACCCATCTTGCTTCTGCAAGGAAAATCCTCCTCAAGAAAATCCATATCCCTCGACTCAATTTCAGTCACACTTCCATTTGGCTGTTCCCTAATGAACACATAATCTTTGGAGTGTTCAAAGTACCTTATAAAAATACACTTCTTACTCCTAGGTTCTAACTTCACATGCTTTTAAGAAGTATTGTGTACATAAGCTTTAGATCCTTATGGCCGCAAGATACCTAGATCAGGTTTTCTGCCAGTCCATAACTCATAAGGAGTGGAAGATACTAATTTGGAGGGTACATGGTTAAGAATGAAGGCCGTTATCAGTAAAGCATCTCCCCAATAAGAGATAGGTAAATTATCTTGCGCCATCATCAATCTAACCATGTCAAACAAGGTCTGATTCCTCCTCTCTGTCACACCATTTTGTTGTGATGTGCTGGGAATTGTCAACTTTCTAATAATTCTCCTGATCATATAGATACTCGCAACCTCGATCAATTCTTAAAACTTTAATTCTTTTGTCCATTTGATTCTCAACCTCATTCATGTAAAGTCTAAAGCAATCTAATGCTTCTGACTTATGGGAGATCAAATAGACATGCCTAAAGTGCGAGTATTCATCTATGAAAGTGATGAAATAGGAACCACCATGCCTTGCCCTCATATTTATTGGTCCACGGATATCATAATGAATTAACTGCAATGGGATGTATGCCCTTGTGGCCTTTCCAAATGGTTTTTTAGTTGCTTTTCCTACTAAGCAATGTTCACATGTGGACAAATTAATTTTAACGAGTGTGCCCAAGAGGCCTTCTCGAGCTAATGTAGTCATTCTATCTTGTCCAATATGACTTAATCTACATCCTATTGCTATTAATTCATTTTGATATCTGTGGCCCAATGAATGCGAGGGCAAGGCTTGGTGGTTCCTATTTCAAACGATTTTTTGGTTGCTTTTCCTAGTAAGCAATGTTAACATGTGGACAAATTAATTTTAATGAGTAGGCCCAAAAGGCCTTCTCGAGTTAATCTAGTCATTCTATCTTGTCCAATATAGCCTAATCTAGCATGTCATTTCAGAGAATCAATGTGAGAATATCATTAGAAGTTAGCAGAGAAAATGTATCATTATTCATACTAGAATAAATAATATCTAAAATCATAGGGTTAATTGTAAATGTCAATTAACCCAAAAACATAAAACCATCCAAAATAAATCCACTACTCTCATGCTAAATGTTATTTATGCCACATAAATAGGACATGATAAATAAATAAAAAAAATGTCATGTGCAAAAGCAATAAGACATCTATTCAAACATAAAAGAAATATCCAACAAATGGTCAACTAATACAATCAAATAATATGCAGCACAAATGCCCTAACATGAGCTCTATACACATCTCTAGGAATAGGCTTAGTTTGGGGGTCAGCAATCATGTGACTCATAGGAATATATTACTTGACCACCACTTTTTTTGCAACTGTCTCTCGAATAAAGTTATTCTTCTAGTCTATGTGTTCGGTTCTTCTACAACACTTGGGATCCTTGGAGAAAGCAAGTGTTGCCATGCAATTACAATGTATTGTCACTGGATCTAATGCATATGTGACAAATCCAAGATCCTCCAGGAACCTCATCAACCACATTGCTTTTTGAACCGCCGACATACAAGCAATGAACTTTGTTTACATAGTGGAAAGGGCTACACATGTCTGTTTCTTGCTACTCCAAGTTATGGAGCCATGGTTTAGCAAAACAATGTACCTTGATGTCGATTTACACTCGTGTAGGTCATCACCCCACATCAACATCGATGTAACCAATAAATCATAAATCCGTACCTTGATAACATGGCATGTAATCCAAAGTCCCTTAAGGTAGCAAAATATCCTTTTGAATGCTTTCCAATGAGCAATCCTAGGATTTGCTTGAAATCGATTGACTAACACAACTGCATAACATATATTAGGCCGAGTAAACATCATAGCATACATTAGCTTGCCAACTACACTGGCATATAAGAAACGAGATATCTTATCCTTTTCTTCAAGAGTAACAGGGAAACCTTTTGGCTTAGGCCCTCATCTTTAGCTATAGAAGTGTTAATGGGTTTAGCATTGTGCATCTGGAAATGTTCAAGAACCTACCTTAGGTAAGTCTATTGGGACAAACCAAGTAGTCGTCTTCAACGATCCCTAAAGATCCTTACAACAAGCACATAACTTACTTAACAAATGTCCTTAATCTTGAAATGTGAGGACAACCACCCTTTAGTGGTGGCATCCATCTCCTTTTTATACCCAACCAATAGAATGTCGTCCACATATAAAGAGATGATAATAAAACTTCCTTCAGATCGCTTAATTTACACACAGTGATCTTCTTCAACCATCGTGAACCCATCATTAATGATGGCTTGATGAAATCTCGAATACCATTGTTTAGATGATTGCTTCAAGCCATAGATAGATCGATTGAGATTGCAAATTTTGTGCTCTTGACCTTCCATAAGGAAACCAACTGGTTAATCCATATAGATCTCCTCATCCAGTTCTCCATTGAGAGATGAACAAATCTAAGTGTGTGACAATGGATAAAATGAGGTGAATTGAACCAAACCTCACTACAACAATCATGAAAGCTTCCCCTTCAATCTCAAATCGATGACGAGGAATGCTTTCACATTTTCTCTTACGTAGATGAGTACCGGAAAAACTCTCATTCATTGGCAATAATTCACCTAGTAGTAAGTCGTTCCTACTATCTCTAGGAAGTTGAGAATTTTTTTTCTTGTCTCAACTGGACTGATAGATGCGCTAAGTTTCGGGTCATCCAATTCATTGAGTTCCATCTTATCACCCACTTTGCTTCTGCAAGGAAAATCCTCCTCAAGAAAATCCATATCTCTTGACTCAATTTCAGTCACAATTCCATTTGGCTGCTCCCTAATGAACACATAATCTTTGGAGTGTTCAAAGTACCTTATCAAAATACACTTCTTACTCCTAGATTCTAACTTCACATGCTTTTAAGAAGTATTGTGTACATAAGCTTTAGATCCTCATGGTCGTAAGATACCTAGATCAGGTTTCCTGCCAGTCCATAACTCATAAGGAGTGGAAGATACTAATTTGGAGGG
>CM042192.1:13175299-13197532 GCA_023539305.1 Ilex asprella | reverse complement strand
GTCAACTTTCTAATAATTCTCCTGATCATATAGATACTCGCAACCTCAATCAATTCTTAAAACTTTAATTCTTTTGTCCATTTGATTCTCAACCTCATTCATGTAAAGTCTAAAGCAATCTAATGCTTCTGACTTATGGGAGATCAAATAGACATGCCTAAAGTGCGAGTATTCATCTATGAAAGTGATGAAATAGGAACCACCATGCCTTGCCCTCATATTTATTGGTCCATGGATATCATAATGAATTAACTGCAATGGGATGTATGCCCTTGTGGCCTTTCCAAATGGTTTTTTAGTTGCTTTTCCTACTAAGCAATGTTCACATGTGGACAAATTAATTTTAATGAGTGGGCCCAAGAGGCCTTCTCGAGCTAATGTAGTCATTCTATCTTGTCCAATATGACTTAATCTACATCCTATTGCTATTAATTCATTTTGATATCTGTGGCCCAATGAATACGAGGGCAAGGCATGGTGGTTCATATTTCAAACGATTTTTTGGTTGCTTTCCCTAGTAAGCAATGTTAACATGTGGACAAATTAATTTTAACGAGTAGGCCCAAAAGGCCTTCTCAAGCTAATCTAGTCATTCTATCTTGTCCAATATAGCCTAATCTAGCATGTCATTTCAGAGAATCAACGTGAGAATATCATTAGAAGTTAGCAGAGAATATGTATCATTATTCTTACTAGAATAAATAATATCTAAAATCATAGGGTTAATTGTAAATGTCAATTAACCCAAAACCATAAAACCATCCAAAATAAACCCACTACCATAATAAACTGTCTCATGGTAAATGTCAACTTTATTTCTCTCAAAACTAAAGTGAAAACCTAAGCTAAGTATAAAAAGAATTGAACATAAGTTTCACCAAATCCCTGGAGCATAAAGTACATCATGAAGATAAAATGTGCGCTCATGTCGCGGCTTTAAATTGTAAGTGTCAATGCCTTGCACCTCCTAATTGAAGTCATTGCCCATGTAGACTCTCATACTTCTAGCCGAAACTAGACGATACTCCACGAATTTGTTTCGATCCCTCACTAAGTGTTCGGTTGTCCTTGAGTTTACAATTCAGACAATGAGAAATTCAACAACATATACACTAGATGTAACAAAACGTGTAGAGCAAGAAATAAGATCATGGAGTACCTTCTTAGCCTCAATGCATTCACAAGCAAAGTGGCCTAATTTGCCACAATTGTAGCAAGTCATCTGGGACTTGCCTTTTTTTTCTAGTTCGTTTTCCTATTTTTCATTTGATGACCTTCTTAGGCTTGAGTGCAACATTCCCTTTGTTTAAAGCTCTTCGAGTATTCTTTTGCTCGGACTTAAAAGTCCTGCGAGAACTGGATTCAACAACATATGTATGAGAAGTCTTAGCCACCTCTAGGCGCTCATCCTCCAGCTCCAAATGACTCACAATTTTCTTGAATGTCCTAACATTCTCGTTGTGTGTCATGTTTACCCTCATGTGCTCCCAAGAGTTGGGAAGGGAACAGATCGCATCTTGGACCTGCTACTGACATATCATGTTTGACATTACCCTTAGGTGTTGTTTCATCGTATGATTAGCACGCTTCTGGTAACCGTCAAACCTCAATGTCAGACTACAGAGCTTCGTCGCTGAGGTAGCACCAAACTTAGCTTTGAGAACTTCCCACAAGTCAAAGGCAGTTGAATACCGCTTAAACTCAGCCAGCAGATCATTATGCATACTACTCAGCAACATGATACGAGCTATGCGACTTTTCTTAAGCCACTACTAGTATGTATCATGATCTTTGCGATTTTAAGCACCAGATCCCTGCTCAGGTTCACCCATAACACCATTCAAGGCCTCCATGACCTCTTGTTCATCAAGCACATACTGAATTTTGCAATGCCAGATGTCATAGTTATCACCATCAAGTTTTTCACCCTTGTTCAAATCAGTAATAATCTGTTTTGAAGCCATGAATAACTACATTCGATGCACAAAAAGGTAAGAATGCAATCATAGCATATATCACATGTTTGATGATATATTTTCAAATTTTAGCACAATATATTCTAACATCGTATATTTAGCAAAAATTTAAAAATTAAATAAAAACCAATCAAGTATAAATTCATAAAAAAACATCGCTATACTCAAAATCACATTATGCCATAAATGCTCGATTAATCATTAATTAATTGATTTTGCTCAAATATACCATTAGTTCCTAGGGAATAATATTATTTTATTCCACCCAAAAAAAATATTTGATTGAAGCACAAATTAAAGTAAGTTTTTATCCCAGATAAAAATAAAAGTCCATGCTACCATTTAACAATTATGTTCAAGTATTCCAAAGAAATGAACTAACATGCTAAATAATACCAACATGCACCAATCATGTAAAAAATACACAATATAATATTCTGGAATACCAATCATACTAAAAAAGTAATTTTCTGGAATTTCTGCTATTTTCTAGAATTTTTTTTTACAATTATATAGCCAATTATGTTAGAAATAATCATCATGCTTCATTTAATAAAAAAATCAGAGATTACAAGACTAAAAAACTCAAAATATCAAATAAATGTCCTACTGAATTTTTCTGATTTTTTTCTCGAATTTCTAGAATTTTTAAATAGCGTGATAATACTTCAAATAAATGAACAAATATGTCAAAATGATCATCATGTTTCATTTAATCCGCAATTCAAGTTCAAATACTATAAAATTCAGAATGTCAAATAAATGGCCTACTAAATTTTTTGGATTTTTCTTGAATTTCTGAAAATTTTAAATAGCATGATAATATATCCCCCTCACTCTCATGCGTGGAAAGTGAGAGAAAGTGCAAGATCATATCAACTCATATTTTTGTGTAGAATATGATGATAAAATTTTTCTAAATAGGTTTAAGAATTTTTTTATATTTTTTATATTGCCAAAAAATAAAATGTAAGAACTCACTCCCTCACTCAGGAGCTTGAAAATCTATTCAAAGTTTAGTGGGAGGTGAGAATAAGCCTAAGAAATTGATGGGTTCTAAAAATTCAATTTTTGAAATTAATTAGCTATTTTTATGAATAGGTTGACCTTGCTCGAGGCTTCCATGTCTCGAGCTCATATGTGTCAAGCTCATTAATCTAGAGCTTCCTTTGGTCCCGTCCTAATTCCGTGTTGTAGCCCAGAGGAGTATTGCCTTGATGGGCTTCTCGGGCCCCTATTTGTGGGCTCAGAGGGTATTGGGCCCTAAAAGGCCCAGACTTAAATTGATCATTATCAACGGCCTTGTTCATAACACACAAAAAGCAAGACTTATCATACAGAAACTTAGAGGGTAAGTAAACATATTATCAGTGGGAAAAATTACAGCAGTATATCCCAAGAAAAGAAAGAAAGAACAACAGTCCAGCGATTAAACGGAAGGAAGATAATATAACACTTGAAGAAGTTCCAAGCATTCTTTGGATATTCAATGGAATGGTTCATGTTAGCAAAGACAAATAACTGTAATCCAACTCTACTCTCACCAACTGCATTATGAAAAGATGTCAGACTACCAAGTGCTTCAAACACTGGAGCTGATAGAGTACGTCCAACATTATAAATCAAGATCAACCAACATAAGCATGTCTAGTGTGCATACGGGTATAAAAGTATAAGCCAAAAGCAGTAAAATACCATATGCCAGTCGTACAAAAGTATACTATAGAAGTCCTATTGCAGATAGATATAGCTGTCATGGTTAGTACATTTACAGTGATGGGAAATTAGAAATGCAAAGGCTTCATTCAGTTGATGTCGAGGAACAAATCAGAGTAGCAACTTTCTCTGTAACTCAATCTGACAAATTAATTACAATGTTGCAAGATTAATGGGAAATTCATTGCAGAATTTATCATAGATGTCTTGAATGATCAACTTTTAAATACAATAGTTACATGAGGTGCAATGAATACATATGGTCATGTTTCCTTGTTGGAGACTGCCTCCGGAAGTTTAAAGGTGGGAGGTTTATCAACACCCCTCCTTGAATACTCCCTCCATCTTCGAGCTGCTGCAGCAGCTCTTCGTGCTTTCTCTGTCACTTCCTCCTCTGCAACAGTCATGTATAACCTTGGTTATATTTATGGATAGAAGCAAAAGCCACAATTTGAGACATTTTCTACCGACAGAATTTATGTTTTTCTACTGATAAGATCACACTCCAGCTTGCTTTGACTTATCTCAATAGATTCGATTCTAAAGTAGCACGGACTGCAAAAAGTTGAATATGAGAAGTCTTAACCACAAAACCCCCAGAAGAAACCAATACTAAAAATAAATGAAGAAAAATAGAATAGAAGTATTGTGCAAGTACAAATTGTTCTAGTTTGAAGGAAGTTTAATATGTAAAACCAATAAACTCTGAAACTTAGACCATCATTAAGAAAGAATAAGTTCTCTAAAGGACTTACTCAAAAGAGAAAGCCAGTAACGTTGAGGCAAAAAAATATTTTATTGTCCAAAGATTGGGAAAACTTGAAATGCAGTTTCATTAACGTTCTCATTTGACTTTCTTTTTAAGTTCACCATTGTGAGTTTCTCACCACGTTCCTTACACTTACAAGGTTAATTTGACATCAACCCTTACTGTAATTGCTTGTCTAGTCAAATTCTACAACTAAAGGAAAACTAGCTATATATTTAGCCAAATATAATATGCTTTCGATGTTTTGGTAATTCAATGTTCACCTAAAGTTTAGAATACAAGATTATGTTCATTTTTCAAAACAAAGTTGAGAAATACTTCAGCAGTGTTCATGACAAATACTTAAGCAAGCAATTGGTTAAGTATAACTCCAAGATTTTATACATGATCAATGCTTTATCGTACACAGAATGTTAGACAACTAGGAAGCATATATTTAAAAACTAAGTGTGGCAAAAGTGCAAATATTAAAATCGTCATGTGGTAAGGCCAAAAAGGTTAGAATTAAAAATGAATAATTCCTGAAACTTTAAGAGCAGTACTAATAGACTAATATATATTAATATACATTAAAAGAAAATTAACTTAGGTAGTTTGAACATGTTTATAAAAGACCTAGTACTGTACCGGTGAGATAGAGTGATTTGATATATATCGATGGTAATATGAGAGATACAGGTATGCCAAAATTAACTTTCAATAAGACAACAAAAGACGATATAATAACTAATGGATCAACGGAAACTATGGTATTTATAGAGTACAATAAAGAAAGAAGATTTAGGTAGCCGATCCCAAACTGTTGGGATGAAGCTTTGTTGAGTTGAGAATTCCTTCAATAGTGTTCATGAAGACAACTTCCAATAATAACTAGGTCTTCAAATAAAATGTGATTCTGCAGGAAACCCAAATTTCTAGGCCTACAAAAAGAGTTAAGGTTCCGTGAAGCATTGTGGCCTGGTGAGACCATCTAAAACAACATCCAAAGACTGGAAAAGTTTTTACAATAAAAAATATTGCCAATTTGAACCCTATGATAACCACACACAGATTTCGACCAAACACACATTCTTTTTTTTTTTTTTTTGGAGGGGGGGTGGGCGAGGGAGTACCTTCATTTATTAAATGAAAAGCCACCAGTGGTTTTGGTGAGAGGCCAAAGTTTTATATTACCATTGTGGATTGTTTGACATGACAAAAAACCATATACCTTAAATAAAAACAAACGAGCAACATAATTGTTGGAAACCAATAGAGAAAACATAAAATGCGGAAACAAGTACAGAATAAATGAAAGTAGTATAATAAAATTAACATTAGCACCAAGTCATGGGGCTTTTCAAATGAATTATAAGAAATTAGCCATTTCCTTCAACTAAATCCTTCTTACCTGTATTTTGGTATGCTTTGGGTTTACCCCAAAGGTTGCTCCAGTATGAATCAGTTTTATTAGAGCCTTTCTGTTTCACCATCCTTGATTTAGCTTGCTCCTGTAAAGAATTTATAGATGTCACCCATCAAAATTCATGCACATGAAAAGTACATCTGCCTAGCACCAAAGAAACATGAGGACCACATTAAATTGCTGAGATAAAGGAATCTAGATTAGATATTTAGAGAGAAAAGATATAAAAAATATGGTTGTAGTGGGCGGTCAGTGCACGAGACTCCCACCACTATGGAGTTTGTAGAGGATTAGATATACGCAACCTTTCCCCTGCATTTGAAGAGGCTTTTTCTACAACCTGAATCCTTGATGCGCCGTTCATAACGGAGCAACTTTACCACTACCCCAAGACCCAACCTCATGAAATATGGTTGGAGTAAACTATAGAAATAGAAATGGGGAGGAAATGAAGATTGAAATGTAAAATTGAGAGTGAATATTTTCATTATCTAGACTTGAGCATTAATAAGGAGATCGCGATGATATTGCTCATCGAATCAAAATAGGTTGGTAGAGGAGAAGTGACTCTGCATGTTATGCTACAAACGAATAAGGATGTCTAGATGGTCACAATATGCTTTACATACAAGTATGACAAAACTAAGCAACAATGCTATAACAAACGAGCGTAACCAACATGAGACTGTCAAGACGGAGTGGAGGTAAGATAAGAAATTACTTAATTAGGAATTAATTCAAGCATGAGAAGGTAAAAAAGTTGGCAGCATGTACAACGAAGATCAATAAATGCACCAGTGAAGAAGAATGACATTTTCAACATTAGTAGAAGTAGTTTTCAAACACAACACAGGAGGCAGAATCACTCGCACAACCAGACCTCAACAACAAAATACAGAGGTCAAGAAACAATAGAAACAAGTGTTGGGCGAATAAATCTGAAGCAAAGCAAGCCAGAAACACCAAATAATATGGCTAGGTAAACAGATCTGGAACACATTTGAAGTACGCAGGTCAAAAACACCAAAAAAAAGATGGCAAGGGAGCAAATCCAGAGCTGTTCTGATATAACTGAAGCCAACTGAGGGCCAACCGAAGCATATCAAAGCACCACGAAGACGATCGAAACCCAAAACAGTATTGTCAACACTTATATAGTTCAAAAAATCCCTCTAAAACACTTAATCATACCTGGGCATCTCAGAACTTCAAAAAAAACAGACACTAGAAGATAATAGTGTAAATCCCTATGTATTTATAATTATATAGATATCAAGTCCTATGTGTAGCATGCATAAATGATGAGTTGGAGATAAGTTGTATTAAAAGATATTAGGTATTTGGAATCTTATACTTATCATTGGGAGAAATTAGGAAGAGAATAAGTAGATATTGCCTTAATATTTTATCTATAACTTTTTAGTTTAACATTAGATTGAGTTGCAATTTTGACAGTAGAAACTATATCCCAAGAGCTACAAAAAAGTGTATTTTACAAAGATTTTAGGAATCAACTTCTAACTAGGCACAAATTGCATTGGAAGTTCATACAGGAAGTGGAGTTACGTTCGAACGCAAGCCACGTTCGAACGAAGCAAAGTTACAGTACTTTGGTGTCTGATAGAAATTGAAATACTGGGAGCAAGATATGTTCGAACACATGACACGTTTGAACATAAGTGCGATTTTTATTGCAATCAAGTTCGTGTCGACTGTTCAGATTCTGACCCTATAAATACGCGATAGACGGGACTTACATCAGTTTCAACAATTTTCAACCCTAGGCAACCCTAGAGAGTGAGAGAAAAGGAGAAGAGGAGATAACATAAGATTCGAAGGGATTTTAACCTCGGAAACAGATCGAACATGCTAAGGTTACGTACAAACATCGTATAAAGGTAGGGGACCCAAATCTGTCCATTGATGCTAGGGTAACTATGTAAGTATGTTTTAAATCCCTGTCTTAGTTATATGGAAAATATTCATTGATTCTTGAATTTCTTGCAATTACTAGAATGTTGTTAGCGGGATTTATGTTTTATAAGGAAAAAACTCTTGTTTTTACTTCTAAAACCCCAGACGTTAAATAATTAGAGGTTTTACACATGTTACTCGCTAGTTCTTGAATTACAAACCCTAATTCTTGATTTTAATCAAATAAATTATGATTTGAAGATCTCTTACATGTTTTCTTGAATTATTCTAACGAGAGAGTGATAGAGATCGAAAAGGGATTGGATGAGCTTAAATTGAATAATTGAATTTTCTTATTGTTTTAGTATTATTTTATTAATTAATGAATATTTATTTGGCTAGGAGTATTAATTAGAATTTGACTAGGAAATTATTATGGAGTTTTATTAGTATAGGGATTTGAGAGTTTGATTATGAAACTCTTTTAGTATTTTATTAGGGGACTTGACCTATAAATAATGGTGTAATCCCAACTATTTTTATTAGAGAGATTATGAATAAGAATTGAGTATTTTCAGCGGAGATTTGTGTATTTGTTCACCGATTTCTTGCGAGGATGAGGTAAACCCCCTCTTCTTTCTTCTTCTCTTTCTATTTTCTAATCCATCCCGGTCTACATTAGAAAGTGAGTTGATGAAAGGTGTTGAAAATTATCTCTTGTATTGGGGTATGATGCATATGGGTTACCTTCGACCAGGTATCGTAGAGTGTTTAGATGTTTATAGGACCTTGAGGGATACCATCGTTTCCTATTACTTGTAGTGGGTTGGTTCCTCGCAGGGTTCCAAACACTATTCGTTCACGGCGGATCGAGGCTGATGGATGGTATACCATAATCCTACGAATGATTTGTCCTTACCGATGCATCGATATATTCTCTTCCAGAAGTTGTTTGTAATGTGACCCTATGGGGTGTTACTTTAAGAAGGTGAAATTTTGTGGGTCAGGATATTCTCGTCGTGTAAATGCACTGTAGTCAAGCCTGCATGCACGATATATGTTGTTGAAATTTGTTTATTGTTTGAAAGTTCGTTTATTTCTTCGTTATTTTAATGCATTCAATGTAAACATGAGATCTTATAAATGTTCCTGTTTTACTTCAAATGTTATATATGATATTTTGTAAAGTGAGACGACCTGTTTTTATATGTTTTAAAACCGGGTTTGAGAAGATATTGCTACAGAGCTTAGTACTCACCCTCTACAATCAATATTTTTCAAATTTCGAACTTGAGGAAGGTCTCAGCCTAAAAGAGCTGGTAAATTGGGAAGCTGGAATTAGTAGTAATAGGGATCTCGAAGCGGATGTTTATAGATGTTATTTAAATGAGGGATTTTAATTTTTTGGGTTTTATTAATGTATTAAACATTCCTTAGATGGTTAGCATTTTTGCGAGTAATATTCTTTTAGTTGTGGATGTAATCTCCAAAGTTTCGGATATTGGTTTTGGATTATACTTTAGTTACTATGAATGATGAATAGATTTCTTGTTGTTTATGAATATTATTAGTTGCTCTCATGATATGAATGGTTATTAGTTAATAATGCCCAAATGATGGAATTTGGGGTGTTACAAGTAGGGACTAGAGCAACCCAGAAAAATTGTCGAAATTTGTCTGTGCACTATTCCGATGACTGGAACAGTAGCCTACAATCATAAATCACCAAAAATAATGACAAAACACACCAAGAAGGGTTGGGATTCTCACGAAACTCTTCCTGGGTCCTAGTTGGCCTCCTCAAGTAAGGATCCAAGCAACAAATCTCATCAAATTGCCTGAAAATCCCAAATCTGACAATTTGATTCTATTTCGCCGAAAATTATTTAAATATAGGAAATTGTTTTTAGATGACCTCAAAAATTATGAAAAAAAAAACACCATAATTACCAAAGCAATTTGAGTCGGACCATAGTTGGAGTCACCGAAAATTGTTGATGTCATTTTTTTGGCGATGACGTCATTTTTCCAACCAACATTCCGAAGATTACGTCAATACAAAAAAATCCTCCTGATCCTTTGTACTGTGTTGTTCTTGCAATTATTTGCTAAAAAGAAAAGAAAAAAAAATCCATGATACCAAGTTAAAAGGTAGAGTTGATATTAGGGTTTAGGAAATAAAGAGGAAGGGCAGGAGAGAGAGAGAGAGAGAGAGAAGGGAAAGAGATTGGGAGGAATAATTAGTGTGTCAGCTATGTTGTCCTATACTCTCTTGTTTATAACAAACTGATATTATAAGAATTACAACAATACCCCACACTACTAATAATATAAATAAGAACACTAACAGAGGAGTTATTGCGACATCACAATATCAAGACGTTGAAATTGAATAGTCCAGTATTTAAGTCTGAATTGAAGCTGGATTGATCACTATTCTTTTTGTTGTATAGTTGTAGTTAGTTTTAGTTTAGATTTTCATTTTAATATTTTTTATTTGTTTTTAAGTATGCTTTTCTTTTTGAGCTTTGTAATTTTTTTAGACTTTAGAGTTGTGGCACCAGATATTCCTACCTCTTTAATCTTTGTTCATTATTTTTACTGAGCATTTAAGTATCTATTTTTACATTGATGACCATGTTGAATTTATGCTGGGGGGGTGAGAGTGTGTTTGATGTTGTGAACAATTTCTATTTTATTTGAATTTAATAGGTTTATTTATAAAAAAAACAGATTTGTTAATTGTTTTGAATTATGATTTGATGAAGCATTGGGATAGGAAATATTTAATTGGGACTTGAACTTGTTTATATTTAAGCTTATTATAGAAATTTATAGTATGTTTTAGTATTTACTGATCAGTTGAGAGAGGAGCTAATGAGTTGTGGTGTGGTTTTGAAAGATAAGCCAGATAGATTGATATGGCAGGGGACTAGTACTGGTAATTTTCAGTCAAGTCAGCTTGGCAGAGTGTTAGGCGAGCTGGTGAAAGGATGGAATCTGCTTCTATTGTTTGGAATATCAATACTGCTCCAAGTGCTCAGTTAATTGGATGGAAAATTTTAATGGGGGCCTTGCCTGTGGATGCAAGAAGTCAGAGGTTGGGTATTCCTATTATTAGCAGATGCTGTTTGTTTTATGGGGAATCTGAGAGTGAGGTGCATCTGTTTGTGCAGTGTGATTTTGCTGCTGCTATATGGCGAAGATTGGCTGATCTGTTTGGATTTTCACTTATAGCAGAGGAATTGCCACTGGTCAGGTTTAAGAGGCTTTGCAGAATTTTCAGAAAAAAGTTAGTATGCCAGGGATTGACAAGGAATATTGCCTTGTTAATCTATTGGCAAATCCGGAGGGAGAGATGTAGGAGAGTATCTGGGGAAGGGTCTTTGAATTCTTATGCTGTGTTTCTTAAGATTTGTAGTCTTTTGAGAGATCAGGTGAGAAATGTGCGCGTGAGGGTTAAAGAGACTGAAGAAGAGAAGATGGTTTTAAGGCAGCTAAAGGTGGAGGTTGTTTGTAGGGTGCTTACTAAGGCAGTTTGGGTTGGCTGGAAATTTCCAAGTGCTGGGGTGATGAAATTGAATGTCGATGGTGCCTCGAAGGGGAACCCTGGTCTAGCTGGAGGGGGTGCTGTTCTGCGAAATGAGAGGGGAGGTTTGGTTCTAGCCGCCTCCTTTTATGGGGAATGCACTAATATGAAAGCTGAGTTTTGTGCTTTATTGAATGGGTTGGAAATGGTGGTTAGATATGGACTGCTGCAATACAAAATCTGGATTGAATCTGATTCGTTGGTGTTAGTGAACACTGTGTTGGGAAATAGGGACTGTGCATGGCCTTATCTGATCATTTTGGAACAGATTAAGGTTCTTCTTGGAAGGATGAATTTTCAGTTAAGTCGTGTACAGGGAGGTGAATTCTGTAGCAGATGGCCTGGCTAATAGAGCTGTGCAAGATCGATCATCCTCTGACTTTACTGTTCAAGGGCTGCCTAGTTCAGTGATGAGGTTGTTGGTACAGGATCAGCAGATGCTGCCAGTTTTACGGGCCAAGCGTGTGGTGAGAATTGATTATTGGTAGAGTTGTTGCCACTGTTGTTTTGGTGGAGGTGTTGTTTCTGGCAGATGATTAAAGCCAAATCTGGCTTTTCCTCTTTGATGCAAAGCTGGTTTCTGATGGATGCACTGCTGGGTTTTGCTGGCTGGTGGACTGATTGTTGCAAAGGAACAACTTTAGATACTTTGTCATGTTTTGGAGGATTAAAGCCATGTTTTAGCTTCTTGGTTTCTTCTAATTCTTGGCTTTCATCAATAAAATTTTTCTTATTCTTAAAAAAAAAAAAATAGTATGTTTTAGTATCATCAGTTGTGTTCCCAATTGAAATTGAGTGCACATCTCTCAATAAGCTTCTTTTCTCTATGTTTACCATCGTATACTTTGTCATTGACATTTTGTGACTTAAACGTGATGTTACCTGTGGTTTGTCGACCAGGTAAAAGATGAATGATTTAGCCAACAGAATTAGTTTGATAATTTCCTTCAAATGAAAGTGCGTGCATAATTTAAATGAAAATTTTCTGAACTTAGTAACTTATTGATGCATGAATTATTTTGAAAGAATATGGCACATGTTTGATAAAAGATAAAACACATGCAATTTAAGTAAACATTTTGATACACCAAATAATTAGCTTGAGACATAAATAGATAAAAAAAACTTCAACTTATCAAAATGGAAAAAAAAAATGACAGAACATGAAGATGAAGATACCAGGACTTTAGTTTGTCTCTTCTCCCATCGGGTGCTTGCCTGCCACATTAAAAGTGAACTAATTAATAAGGAAAGCAAATAATAACAATAATCATTGTACGAAACATTTTAACTGTTTTATGTGGGAGCTCTTCATAACTGATAAACTGGAAATTAATGAAGATTTATACAAACACAAAGCTTTTCTGAATAACTATTTCAAATCATCACATCACATATCATTGATGGTACAAAACTGTTCAAAGAGCAAGACATAATATTTACTAAAGATCCATAAATGCTTGAACCACAGACAATTTACTCTTTTACTACAACTTCTTTTTGGGTAAGGATTGCTATCCACTAAAATAATGAAAATTTTTTGCAAGTGAAAGAAAGACAAAGAAGAAAAGAGACATATTAGTATGGCACTTAGTTTGTGCAATCACTTTATAACCTAGGATAAACAATAGAGGGCCATATATAGTAGGAGCAACAAAAAATAAAGTGAATTATTAAATTAACCCTAACATTAATATGTTACAACACTCTAATACCCCCCCCCCTTTTCCTTTCAAACTTGATGAGTGCACAATATTGCATATTTTATGTCTCATATCATTCATCTTAATTTTGTTTGTTATCTATTTATCTTTCTTTAGTTTAGTTTTGTGTTTTATAGAAAATCTTTGTGCTTGCAGGAGAATTGATGTAAAGGCAAAACTTTGGGAACGAGCAATGTGAGCCCCGAGTTGAACCAAGAACATTCCAGTAGAAATTCAGAAAAAGTGAGGTTTCCTACTGGTAGCTGTAAATTCTTATCGGGTGAAGCAAAATAAAAACTTTGCTACCCATACGTCATTACTTTCCTACCTGTAAGTTCAAAACAGAGAGCAGTTATATCAATAGCTTTGAAGAGCTACTAGTTCACCCGGTTCATTGTGAGGTTCTAGTTTCTACCAGTTCATGTGAAACAGTAACATTACTACCGATAGGGCGGGACTTGGTTCCTATCAGTTAATCAATGTTTTATGCCAGCAAGAACTCTTTTTGGAAACAAATCGGCTGGGGATTTTTAAAGCATCCTATTAGTAGAAAAATAAAAAGGAAGAATTAGCCAATATTTCCTTTAAATACTAAAGCTAGGCAAGGGGAATGGATCCATCATTTACGATTCTTCTACCATTCTTTCTTCTCCAACCTTAGAAACTAGGGTTTTTTTTCCTTTTAAGTTTTTTACATTTTCTTCATTTCTTATTTAATTTACGCAGGAGGGAGTTCATTGATTCTATTTCCTATAATCGTTTACAGTTTCAATTTCAATTCAAGGTACTTTGTTATTTCAATTCAAGTTCAATTTCTCTTTTATTTATGATCATGTCTTCAATAATTGTTTTTAGTTTTACTTTTGAAATGAGTGAGTAGTCGATTTTCGATATGACCGGATGAAGGATTCTTATCCGTAAATGGGTAAATTGACCTAACTAGGGTTTATGGTTTAAAGTTATTTCATTAATTGACAATTGATTTTGGAAACATAGTTGATATGTATAACTCTTTGCTTATCCGTAGACAATTAGTTTTAACACGAATAATTCTTTGAATCACTGCAATCAATGGGATTGCAGTTCTTTTACCAGTTAATTCAATCAATTTAAATACACATTTGTTATTTTCTTGATTCTAAATTGAATATATTTCATTCAATGGCGTTTGATTACAATCTTGAGCGAGTTATAAATTAGGTCAAAATTTCAAATTACAATGAGATGAACTCTAAAAATTGTCCGGTTTCTTTTAAATATTGTACCTTAGTTTATTGATTTTCAAAATACTTTCAAAATTCAAGAGTTTTACTTTTCTTTTTACTCATCATCTTTGAGTTACAATTGTTTTCCTGAAGATATGACCTCGGTAATTGACCGAGTTACTAAACGATATACTTTTCTACGCTTGGGAACCCATTTATTATTCACCAACTTTAGAGGTCAAGCAAAACTCATGATGTAGTAACCAAGAACATCAAGAGTTTGCCAATTGCATGGTAGAAGGAAAAAAAGGTAGAGATATGGTGCTCAACTGAAGATGATGGCGTACAAAATGACAGTCAATCTCAATATGTTTCGTACGCTCACGAAAAATCGAGTTATGAGCAATTTGAATAACATTGGTGTTGTAACAGTACATAGAGATAGGAGCAGATAAAGAAATGTCAAGATCAACAAGCAATCATCGTAACCAAACTATCTCAGGGATGGTAGGGGTCATACTACAGTACTTAGCTTCATCGGAGGAAGAAGCAACAACAACGGTTTGTTTCTTCTTGTTCCAAGAAACAACAGAATCACCAAGAAAAAGACAAAAACTAGTGATGGACTTGCAATCCATAGAATCACTGGGACAATTAGCAACTAAGCAAGCCCTGAACTCAATAAAAAAAGAGGAAGAAAATAATATCCTCATGCATAAAATCTCGAAGATACCGAAGAATGTGGAGAACAATAGCCTAGTGAACAGTAGCAGGTGAGGCAACAAATTTGCTAACAACATGAACAACATAAGAGAAATTTGGGCAAGTAACTATAAGATACACTAGACTCCCAAGAATCAACAAATTGTTGATTGTAGAATCAGGCAAGAGAGTACCATCAGAGAAAGTATACCGAACATTAAGGTCTAATAGTGTCTCAATGGTCTAATTATCTAATAAATGAGCTCGCTAGATAACATTTGAGGTATACTTGAACTGAGAGAGGAGACAACCTTTGAAAGAGGAAGCAAACTCAATCCCAAGAAATACCGCAACGAACCTAAATCTTTCATTTCAAAATAACGCTAAAATTAATCTTTCAATAGTTATATTCCAGAAGTGTCATCATTTGTAATAATCATATCATCAATGTAAAATAAGAGAACAATAATACCTGAGGAAGTGGACCACAAAAAATAACATAATCATGATCACTGACATGAAAATCCAAATTATAGATGACCGAAGAAAACTTGACAAACCATGCCTTGAGAGTTTGTTTAAGGATAGATATAGTCTTCTAAAGCCTGCATATTTGACCGGGACTATGAGGCAATCCAAGAGGAGTCATAAAAACTACTTTAGATAAATCTCCAAATAGATAAGCATTTTTCACATCAATTTGAAACAAGCTCCATTGACGAATGGCAGCTACTACAATCATAGTACGAACAGTGGTCATCTTAGTCGGAGGAGCAAAAGTCTCGTCATAATATAAGTTATACTCCTGAGCAAATCCCTTTGCTACTAACTGAGCTTTGTACCGTTCTACAGAACCGTCTAATTTGATTTTGATCTTATAAACTAACTAAGGTCAATGGTGTGTTGCTAAGGGATAAAGTCACTAATTCCCAAGCTCAAGTCTTATGTAAGGCAAATAGTTCCTCACCCATAGCCTACTGTCAAAGAAGATCAAGTGTAGCCTCCTTATAAAAGGTGGGTTCAAACAGAGAGTTTAAGTAAGAAAGGAACAAAAGTTAGAAGAATAACAAAAGTTGGAGAAATCAAACTTATCTGGACACTTCCAAGAGCACTGAGGATAGTGAAGAGCATGATTCGTAGTGTCAAAACTTGATTGAGTGACACAAGAAAAAAGATGAGGCACCACATCTCTAGGAGAGGCAGCTGGAGTCTTGCGAACATAAGTATGCATAATAAGAGGATGGATAACTGATAAATCATAAGGAGAAGGGGAAAGGGATGGTAAATCTGACGCAGTTATATCACCAACATATGTCTCATAAGGAATATCAGCTGGGAAGAGGTTAATGTAAATGAGATTTGATTTATGTAGAGATGAAAAACTGGATGTAATTGAGAAAAAAAGAATATATTCCATAAAAACAACATAATGAGAGATAAAGTTTGTGAGTGATAGGATCATAACAACGATAACCCTTTCGACCCTTATCATAATCAAGAAAGAAACATAAAACAGAACATACAGAAAGTTTTGTACGAAGAACACTTAGGAACAAGACAAAACAAGTTGATAGGAATCAGATTATATTTCGTTATAGTAGGCGAAGACGTAGGGATTAGAAGTTATTTGTCATTTTGCTTTTCAGGGGTTTAATTGTCATTATGGCTATTTATTTCTTTTAGAGTTCTTTTAGAATTTGTGTTCTTTTAGGATTTGTGTTCTCCCTATATATATAGGGGATATGATATTTGCTTGGTAGACTTTGATTATTGATTATTGATATTGAATCATTCTTCCTCAAATTCTCTCTCTATTCTCATCTCTTTCTTCTTCTTTTCTCATCCCCTTCTTCTTTCCTTCTCATCCCTAATTCTTTCCCTTACTAGTATACATAAAAGCTAGTACGATCTACATCAATTTGGTACGATTCGCAAAAAAAAAAAAAAATACTGTTTGCGTGCACTATTCACACAGTACTGTTTGCGCGCACTGTTCATCGTCATTCGTACATTTGTTTCGTGCACTGTTCACAAAAAAAAAAAAAAAATTATTGTTCATCGTGCACTGTTCATCCGTACACTGTTCATAAAAAAAAAAAAATCATCCCAGCAAATTCAGAAAATTCCAGCAACATTCCAACTGTTTCAAAAATTACAGAACCATCCCAGAACGTGTCAGAAGTTACAGAACTACCACCAGAAAGTTCTACAAATTGGAGAATCATCCCAGAAGTTCTAGTAAATTACAGAAACATCATTCAGCAGTTCCAGAATCACAGAAACATCCCCAGAAGACCCAAAAAATTGCAGAATTACCCCCAGAAGTTCTACTAAATTGTAGAAATATTATGCAGAAGTTTCAGAAATTACAAAAACAGCCCAAAAAGTTCCAAGATTCGTAGGATCATCCTCTAAAGTGTCAAGTATCCTCTTGGAGTTGAATCTTGAATCAGTCGACTTGTTACGTGAGGAAGTTAAGGGATTGGGACAACAACTTTCTCAAGTTACTACTCAACTAGCCCAATTGACTAAGTCTATGGAAAAACGACCAATAGAGCATGACCAAGGTGAGTCACCAATTTCACCTAAGTTCAGACAGACACACCATGTTAGGCACCTGCCCCTCCCAATAGATCCTGTTGACTCATGTCAAGGTGTCTTACCCACCCCGCATATAGCTCAGGGGAGCCGAGTTCAGTGTCCAGATAGGAGGCCACCTCTTAATACCGCTTTTGGACGAAATGTAGGTCGTAAGAATTTTCAGGAGAATCCCGCTGATGTAGTCATGTCTGACCATTCTGCAGAGGGTGACATGGATGGGTATCGTGACCCCGTCCGACCACGTGACAGATATCATAGGTCTCCCCCTCCGCGTTACCATAATCCTCGACATAGGCATGTCCATGAAGAATCTAGGGATATCACACAAAGAGTCAAAGTAGATGCTCCTAGTTTTGATGGTAGGCTAGATCCTGTTGTTTTCTTAGATTGGTTGGATGACATGGATGACTATTTTGAATGGTATGATATGTCTGACAGCCATCGGGTTCGTTTTGCCAAAATGAAACTAAGTGGTTCAGCTAAGAGATATTGGCAGGGAGTCCAACGAGACCAAGAACGCTTAGAGGGACAACCCATTACTTTATGGGCTGAGATGAAACAAAAACTGCGAGATAAATATCTCCCTAGTTACTATAAGCGACAACTCTTGGACAAGTGGATGAACTTGCGTCAATTGACCTCGAGTGTGACTGATTATCTAGCTCGATTTGAAGAGCTCTTTCTGTGATGTGACATAAAGGAAGAACCTTGGGTAACAGTTACAAAATTCATTAATGGCTTAAGATCTGAGATTAAGAGAGAAATTAACTTACACTCTCCAGAAACAGTTGAGGAAGCATACTATAACGCCTTAGAGATTGAACAGTACCTTAGGCCACCCTTTCAGCGTCGCATGCCTTCTCAAACTGGAGCATCTCAACCATTAAGGTCTGTCCCATTTGATAAGTCTCGAGGTATCACCCAGTCAGGACCTGTCACATCTAGAGGTACCACTTACCCCAACTTGAGAGATAATACCACTAGGAGTCAAGATTCTACACTCACGGGTTCTCGCCAGGACAGTTCTTCCATAGAGTGTTACCGTTGTCATAGCAAGGGTCATATTGCTTCACAGTGCCCTCAGCGTACCTTAACCATTGACCAGGGGATAGGGAATTCACTTGAGGAAGATGATGTTGACCAAGAAGTTGATCCTTTAGATGAGGAACCCCTAGAGTTACTAGATAAAGGTGAGGAAGAATGGCAGAATGATGACACCCGTGTCAGTGTGATGCGATGCATCTTATCCACCCCGTTGGACAACGAAGCCTGGAAACGCACCAGCATTTTTCATACTCTAATCTGATGTAGGGGTCAAGTTTGTAAGGTCGTCATTGATGGGGGAAGTTCATTGAATGTCATCGCTAAGTCGGCTGTAGCTCAGTTGCAGCTTAAGCCAGAGACACACCCACAACCTTATAAGGTTGCATGGGTTGATAAGACCTCCTTACCAGTCTCACAGAGATGTTTGGTCCTTATTCAAATGGGTGACTATTCAGATCATATATGGTGTGATGTCTTACTCATGGATGTCGCTCATGTCTTGTTAGGTCGCCCGTGGCTGTTTGATCTATATGTGACAAACTATGGAAGGGAAAATACCTATGTTTTTAAGCACAAGGGAAAAACCATCAAGTTAAAACCTACAAAACCCTCAAAAGGTAATAAGTCAAAGCATAGGTCAGCTTCCCAAACAATTCACAAGCAAGACCTTCACATCTTGACCCATAGGGAATTTGAAAAAGAGAGAAAAAAATCTGGCATAGTAGTAGCTCTAGTTGTCAAAGAAGTTTCTCAAAGTCCTTGGGAATCTAAGAATGATCTTTTGTCTGAAGTTGATAGGCTATTGAGAGAGTTCCACGATGTGATTCCTGAGGAACTACCCGATGAGTTGCCACCTATGAGAGATGCTCAGCATGCTATTGACTTAGTTCCAGGGTCTCAGTTGCCTAATCTTCCCCACTATCGTATGAACCCCACTGAGCGTGCTGAACTCCAAAAGCAAGTAGATAGACTTTTACAAAAGGGGTCAGTTCGTCATAGTCTTAGTCCATGTGCTGTCCCTGCTTTGTTGACCCCTAAGAAAGATGGCTCTTGGAGAATGTGTGTGGATAGCCGTGCCATTAACAAAATTACAGTCAAGTATCGATTTCGAGACTTGAAGATATGCTTGACCTTTTGGCCGGTGCACTTTGGTTCTCCAAAATAGATTTGCGCAGTGGTTACCATCAAATCCGAATTAGACCAGGAGATGAATGGAAAACTACCTTTAAAACCCAAGATGGACTTTATGAGTGGTTGGTTATACCTTTTGGATTGTCTAATGCACCTAGCACATTTATGAGAGTTATGACTCAGCTATTGCGTCCTTTCCTAGGGAAATTTGTGGTAGTCTATTTTGATGACATCTTGATCTACAGTCGGTCTAAAGAAGAACACTTGGATCATCTTCGACAGGTTTTTCATACATTACAGGTGGAAAAATTCTATGCAAACCTTAAGAAGTGCTCATTTATGCAATCTCAAGTGCTTTTTCTTGGATTTGTTATTTCTGCGCATGGCATTGCAGCTGACCCAGAGAAAATTCGTGCTATTAAGGATTGGCCAGTGCCAAGAACAATTTCTGAGGTTCGAAGTTTTCATGGTTTGGCCACCTTCTATAGACGATTTATTAAAGGGTTTAGTTCCATTATGGCTCCCATCACAGAGTGCATGAAAAAAGGGGAGTTTCAATAGACTTTTGGTGCAACCAAAGCCTTTCAAGAAGTTAAGCACAAAATGACAGAGGCACCCGTCCTTCGACACCCAGATTTTTCGAAGGTATTTGAGGTTGCCTGTGATGCATCTGGTGTAGGGATAGGTGGTGTTTTGAGTCAAGAGGGTCATCCTGTTGCTTACTTCAGCGAAAAACTCAATGAAGCTAAACAACGATATTCTACATATGATAAAGAGTTCTACGCTGTGGTACAAGCTCTCCGCCATTGGAGGTATTATCTATTGCCATCTGAGTTTGTGTTATATTCTGATCATCAGGTATTGAAATACCTTCATTCCCAGAGAAAGTTGAGTATTAGGCACGTTAGGTGGGTTGAGTTCCTTCAGGAGTATACTTTTGTTCTTCACCACCGAGCGGGCATTGACAACAAGCCTGCGGATGCTCTTAGTCGTGTAGTTGCTGTTTTACAGACTATGAGTGTCCATGTGATCGGCTTTGATAGGATTCGAGATGAGTATGTCTCTTGTCCTGACTTTGGTATCATTTTTCAGGATGTTCAGGCTGGTAACCGTCATGAGTACATTGACTTCCTCCTTAGGGACGGTTACTTGTTTAGAGGGTCGCGCCTATGTATTCCCCATACGTCACTTAGGGATTTCCTGATTTGGGAATTGCATGCGGGAGGTTTAGCAGGTCACTTTAGTAGGGATAAGACATTTGCACTTATTGAGGATAGGTTTTATTGGCCCACTTTGAGGCGTGACATTATTAGAATAGTGTCACAGTGCCGCACTTGTCAGTTAGCAAAGGCTAGGAAACAAAACACTGGGTTGTACACACCATGGAGAGACCTTAGTATGGACTTTGTTTTAGGATTGCCTAAAACACCCCGTAATCATGATTCCATTCTAGTTGTAGTGGATAGGTTCTCTAAGATGGCCCATTTCGTTCCTTGCACTAAGTCTACTGATGCCTCACATGTAGCAAAGTTATTTTTTAGAGAGGTCGTCCAATTACATGGGTTGCCTATTTCCTTTGTGTCTGATAGAGATGTCAAATTTGTGAGTTATTTTTGGAAGACACTTTGAAAACTCTTTGAAACTAATTTTAAGTTTTCTTCTGCTTTTCATCCCCAAACTGATGGTCAAACTGAGATTGTAAATCGTAGCTTGGGAGATTTACTTAGGTGTTTAGTGGGTGAAAAGATGGAAAACTAGAATTTGTTGTTGCCTACTGCTGAATTTGCCTATAACAACTCCGTCAACAGGTCGACTTGTAAATCCCCTTTTGAGATTGTTTATGGCCATTCTCCTAGACAGCCTATTGACTTATTACCTTTACCTCTTGATTCCCGCCCTTCGTACTCAGCCAAAGCTTTTGCCCAGCATATTAATGACTTGCATGCCGACATAAGACAGAAAATTACATTAAGTAATGAGAATTATAAATTGGCTGCAGATGTTCACCGTAGGATTAAAGAATTTACTGTGGGAGATTATGTTATGGTTCGTGTGCGTCCTGAACGTTACCCTAAAAATTCTTTTAAAAAGTTACATGCTCGAGCCACTGGACTTTTTCGTATTCTTCGTAAGCTTGGACCTAATGCATATCACCTTGACTTACCTTCGAATATGAGTATTAGTCTTATTTTCAATGTGGAGGACTTATTTTCTTATCATGGTACTTTTGAGCCTCCCATGTTGCCGGCAGGTGTTCCTACAGGTGGAGTTGCCTCGTCATCAGTATCACCTACAGTTCCTATTCTTCCACCGTTTCCACCACAGCTGCAAGACCAGATTGCAGATGTACTTGACGATCAGATTGTGAGCTCCTCAGATGGAGGATATCGTCGTTATCTTGTTCGGTGGAGAGATCGTCCAGAGACTGATGATTCGTGGATTACTGAGGAGGAGTTTCGTCGGCTTGACCCTGATCGT
>CM042192.1:13141245-13165299 GCA_023539305.1 Ilex asprella | reverse complement strand
AGAAGGAAGGAAAAATATGAGAAGAGAGTAGTGTGTAGGAATGCACAGCTACATCCCAACATATAGCAACACAAAAGTACCAAAAATATCCTTAAGGGTTACATCCTAAATAGCATAACATAACACCTTTAAACACTAGATCATGCGACAATATCACTCCAGTCAACAAATCATCAACAACCCATACAAAACAAATCAGTAACAGAAGAGGAACAACAGCAAGGAGGACAGAACAGAAGAGGAACAATTGCAGGGAAACTCCTTACGTGGAGAATAGGGGGTGCCGACTCCTATATCAGCTCAAAACTCAACTAAATCCACTACCCAGCATTCAAATCTGCTAAAGGATCAATACCAGATCCAAATTGAGTCCTTTAGATAGGATCTCAACCATCAAACTCAAAGAAATCCTCCAAAAATTCCAGATCGAATAATTTTGACATAAATTCTCCAAAAACTTTTGAAAAATAGAAAGACCTACAAAATGACCACAAAATCGAAAACCAAGCATACCATTGAGAAGGCCAAGAGAAAATGAGAAGGATGGAGGTCTCCACTGCTCCAGATGGATGACATCATCATGTCCGATGATGACATCAACCATAATCTGCTGCCCATAAAATTTTCTGTTGAACTCTACAATGTCTTAACTGTGTTTTGGGACTATAACATGTTCTGATACCATGATAATATTGATCAAGAAAGAAAGATGAAGAAAAGAGATAATATTACTACGGCGCTTAGTTTGTGCAATCACTTAATAACCTAGGATATACAATAGAGGTCCTCATATATTAGGGCAACAAAAGATAAAGTGAATGACCAAAATACCTCTAATATTAATATGCTACAATACTCTAACAGCAAGGATATTAAAATAAACTTGCTTTCATTAACAGAAATAAATAGAAAAAACAAGCTTCGAAAAATTCTACGAGATTAAAATAAATCCACAACAGAGAAAAAAGCTATGGCTCTATGGTTGAAAAAAGAATTGAGTGAGGTTTGCAACTTCTTTTATGGAGATTCTCAGCAGCAAATGAAGTGTGATCAGACCACTTAGAACCTATACTCAAGTTTAGGACTAACAAAAATAAGTCTTACCATTCTGAAAACATCTACTGATGCCGATCCCATTCCAGTAAGCATCAGTGCAACCTGATCATCATTAAGAAAACCCCTAGAATTAGCGATTTTAGGTCTTAGTTTAACTGAACATGACAGATGAAACAAATATATAAATTTAGCCTTCCAGCAAAAGAAAGGCAACTAAATCTAAATTCTTATCATGAGAAATTTTTTTACTGCAACGCTACTTATAGGGTGTCTGGATGCAATTCTGCTTAGAAATGAACTTAAGCACGGAAAAATTCTTACAAAGTTGCAATAGATGTAACGCTGAAAGTAAAGTGCTGAATTTCAATCAAGCATGCCCTGTTCCAGGAGATCCACCCTTATTATCCATCTGAGCAACTAAATTATGTAGCCAGACACAAGTTATGGTAGGATCATACTAAGCCTGGCACGGCCTGACTACTAAGTTGATATCTTAATTTTTTACGCTATTTTGCTCTTAATGACATTGCATCTTAGCTTTGGTGTGAAAAGTTTTTATCACATGTGGATCTCCTGACATGCATAAATTTTTTAATTATCATGCATCCATTAGAACAGGCTAGGGCAGGCCCAGAGTAAGAATGCATGCCATGCCTGCTACAACACATTCTTGGAGATTATAGGTCGACTTCACCTAGAAAACAAACCCTCCTTAAGTCGTTGGTGCAAACCCCTCTAGGTATTTCATGAACTTGAAGTTGCTTGCCCACAGCTTATGAAGATGGTGAGACAAGAAGGTAATATCGGATCTACAGATAGGAACTGCAAACCTAACACGTTGAAAGCTAGAAAGCGATAAGTGAAGTTATTCCTTACATTAACTCTTTCGATCCTCCGCATTTCATCTTCAAGCAAAGATAATTGTGCCGCAGAAGTCCAATAGATGCAATCAACAGGGCTGAAATGACAAAGTGACTGTTATCAAACAGCTGGCCGGAATCATTTTGAAAATTTATAACATACAAGAATAATATTGTCATCAAAACTCTTGATGATGATCCCTCTCCTAGAAACCTCAAATAAACAACTCTTATTTACAGCAAATAGAAAGCACCTAAATCTTATTAAAGACAACTAAGTACGGGGACAAAGTGTTTCTGCCCTAAGCCAATTATTATTTGCACCTAGAATGGGAAGGAGCCATCTCTAACAAACCTGAAACATCAGGCAATGTTGCCTACAACAAGTTTAGGTTAGTTAATCTGGGCAAGTAAGATTCGATCAATTTGAGTTTGGGTTCTCTGTCTCTGCCAAAAGTCACCAGGTTTCTCTGTTTCTTGCCAAAATTCAAAATAAATCTCTGAACATATATAGGTATCCAAGAATTTGAAAGAAACTGATCTGTATTAATTAAGGCATCATTTCTCCAAGATTCTTACCATTACCTGCTTAAACTCTTAAAAATGATAAAGAACCTAAAAGGAACAAGAATTTTATTTGAATGATAGAGTTTGTATTAACTCCTTTCTCAGTTACTAGTTAGCTAAGGCCAATACCCAATTTTGGACATTCCAAGCTTGCAAAGATGGTTGCAACATGTGGTAAGCAAAGGTAAAACTCTAATAAACTCGCTTACGCCAGGAATGCAAGGAGAATGTTTTAAAGATACATGCATGCACAATAATATGATAACAGTCTTCATATGTATCAGAAACTATACAGTTAAAAAAAGATAGATATATAATCTTCATATATATGAAGTACCCCCGAGAAAACATCTCACTTAATAAACAACAGTCACTGTATCCACTCCACATCATTCAACAATAGCCCGTTGAAACACGGAATGAAAAGTTTTTCATTTATTTTTTCATATGAAAAGTATTTACCAACTATCAATAGCTTGTTGAACCCTCTCGGGGTTGCCAGACTGACTGTATACCCTGGCTCTTCCAAAGTCTTCCTCAATAGCAAACACATTTGCACAAACATTGGCACAGTTTTTGCAGCCTGTGGAAACCCAAGATAAAAACCAAATTTAAAAATCCAAGAACATGATATGTAGTAATCCAAAAGTTATTATAACACACAGGTTGCTATAAAGGATTCTGCTGTTACCCACACCTACAACAATGTTTCAAGCCCAATATCGGTTGCCCAATTAAATTTGCAAATGGATCTCAAAAGTGCAACAACAATAATATAATATATACAATAAGGGTGATTCTCTACTGCAGTGATTTCGGCTAAGAACTACAAGGTTGTGCATTAAATATGAGGGCAACCATTTCGGGCAAAATAATACCAAAGGTTTGATTTGAATCCAATCAACTCCACTGAGGATTGATAGATATATGTGTAAATAAAGCTTGTATCCCACATTGAACGATTGGGACTACCCAAGGTTTGTTTATATGTTTAAGAGGCCACTCCACTCATTGGCAATTGATTTTGGGTTGAATGTTCTAATGTGGTATCAGAGCTGGGCCTTGAGTGGTCAATAGTACCCATTAGAATGTACCGGTATGGACGTTTGTCTGTTTGATTGATAGCCTCACATGCAAGCCGCTCCCTCACGAGGGAGGGTGCAAAGAGCTTGTATCTCATATCGAATGATTAGCACTAACCAAGTTTAGTATATGCTTAAGGAACCTCTCTGCACATTGCCAATTGGATACTCTAACAATATGGATATATGTGCTTGTGTTCAAGTTGAGAAGATATCAACACCCTCCAAAGTTCAAGAAAACGTCACAGTCTGCCATAGTTTATGAATTTATATTTGCATCCCTGTGTCTGGACTCATCATCATCTATCTTACGAAAATTCTGTTCACTTTTGTTGAATGCAAAAACATTTTTTCATAATAGGTGGAACTTGAACAGAATAGAGTGCAAACTCCACACATACCTATGCAGCTAAACTCGTCAACAAATGCATGATCCTTTGGGCTAGAATCATCCAAGAAAGGATTGATTGCAGTCAAAGCGTATCCATGAATTTCATCATAAACCATTCGCTGCACTGGGTCACTGAGAACCTGCACTGCGACAGTCAATTCAGAGAGCAAGCAGAAAAAAGAAATTTAAATTGTCGAAGGACTCAATTTCCAGTGGGAACCCACCGCATAAACCTCATTGATGAACATGCAGAAATTTGTTGTCTCTGGATCATCACCACTCAAGTCTGGATGGCAAGCTTTCATGCAATTATAATAGGCTTTCTTAATCTGCGCTGGTGTGGCATCAGGAAGCTGGTGATATGGGCCAAGACATAAAAGATATATTAATGTAGGGCATCATATAACAAATAACATTTATGCATGTATTGGAAAGGGTTTTACTTGCAGAAATGGGCATTGACCACATCTTATTTAATGACTTGTTGAGACTTTAGATCAAATCCTAAAAGTAGTAAAAGCTCATTCACTGCAACAAAATATTTCGTCTATCTTAATGATTCAAACAATGATAATGCCTTTACTTCCCCAGCCATACACCAAAAATCCATATATATACCGAATTCAAATACCAGATAAGCACCCATATTGAAACCAGTATTCAAAATATCCTATTTTCACTTGTACCTTACCGATGTCTTTATTAGGTCCACCCTTCCTTTTTGGGAGAGAGCCAATATGAACTTAGCCCAGTTTGGGGCTTTGCATCTGACATTCGTTGGGCTTTCCTCTTCGGGAGCCTATCTCCTTGCGATTTCGTACAATAAGCCCATCTGCACAGTGGTCCCACTGAACTTTCGGAAAAGAAAGTGTGCAAGCACAACAATGAACATGATGAGCTCACATACAATGATACAACCTATGTGTTTGTCCCAGACATCTGCACAGTCTTCCCACGCTTTTTCCTATTCTCAGTCTCGGGCAAGACCCATTCGGTGCCTTTCCTAGTCTCCCTCACAAAAATACAACTTGAATTTGAACTACAATTCAAATCAAGTCCTACTGAAATTGCATTTTCGTGCCATATATGCTCAGACTTTACTTTTTCCCCCCTTTTTCTATCCAGTCCAGCATTTGTTCTCGAAGTTCTTCGTTTCCATGTAGAAGCAAACTCTCCATATTATGACCAAACTTTCCTTAAGTAATATATAGGCTGGAGAATCGATAGACCTATTCCCTATTGTCGGCAGATAGACTCGTATATTTCTTCATCTTCTTGAAAGTTCTCTCTCTTCATTGATCGATTGCATCCCCACTAAAAGAGAGAATGAGATTGTTTGCTTTACTTCTAGGGAAATCAAAGAAGGCACCGAAAAAGATAGTGAAATTAGGGCAAGAAGAACTAAAGGCTCAAAGATTTAACTATTGCTACTTATCGACCAACAGACCAACTACAAGCTAAGTTCGCTAGCCGCCAACCACGCTTATGCGTCATTCTTATCCCTTCCCGATGAATCTTCCTTTGAAGTGAATAAATGAAGAACAAAGGCACGTGCAAGAGAAAAGAAAGCGCATATTTAGGCAGGAGCCCTAGTACATTGAAGATAGGATAAACTACACACAAACACATTTAATTTGATTAGATAGGCACCCCCATGACTTGAGAAATGACAGTAGGCCCCAATCATTGGATAGAGTTAATCGATTCCATCAAAAAGACCGCTTTATACTTAATTTTAACCTTAAACGTTCCATAAATACTAGACTCAAATTCCTACCCAGACTTATTCTCAAACTCATAACCCATGCACAATACCCTCCTCGTTGAGAAAGACTTACCCTTATAGCAGACTACGTTGAGAAAAACTAAGTTTGGGTCTTTTCTAGCATATAGAGGCTTACACTAAGTTGAAAAAGACTCCTTCTATTTATAGGCAACGAATTAAGGTGGTCTTGAAAATCAAGAAACCAAAAATTTGTACTTGACCGCTCGAGCAGTGAGAGGGTGGTTAGATGGCGGTGGTCACAGGAATGAAAAAAGAATTCAAACCAGATCTAAGAGAGCAGAACCGCTTGAGCAACCCAGAGGGCGATCCCTACTATTCCTCTATTTAGCCTTTGCCTGAAATTTCCCCAAGTCTTTAGAGGCTACTCTAACGATGTTTTTTAAGCCTAAAACCAAGCAAAAAATTAGTCCATTTGAACACTAAAAGGTGTTGCTCAAGTGGGATCCGATAATGACTAATCTATGTTTTCAAAACACATTTAAGGTTTAGAAAATCTATTCGTTGAAAAACAAATAAGAGTCTTATTTGGATCAATTACTTGTTCCATATTAACACTAATCATCCTAAGTCTATGAATTAAACCAAGGGATTAATTCTATGACTTTGTATGCACCTTTGTCCTAAGCAAGAAGGTGCATACTAAGTCTTTCTTTGATGTAGCTTGAAAAGCACATTCCTCCCTCTTTTTTGTTACTTTCGGAGCTTCATCGTTGTAACATTATGACCATCGAATAGGATGAGATTTAAATAGACTTCATGAAATTAGTCAATTACAAAATATGTTTCTAACAAGCTCTACTTTATCTTAACACTACCAAGGAAATCTGGGTCACTTGGCAACTCTGTATTATGGTATTGATAATTTTACTTATGCTTATGAGGTGTGCAAACAATATTTTTGCCTTGAACAGGATACTATAAGTTTAGAGGACCACTATTCCCACATTATATGTGTTTGCGAGAAGTTTAGGATGCACCACCAGTTCACCACTGATGTCGCACCTATGCAGCGACAGCATAAAGATTTGGATGTTATTCGCTTCTTTATTAGTTTGAAGTCTAGTATGAGACTATCTGTGCACAAATGTTGGGAGGTTCTAGCCTTCCCTCTCTTTCGGATGTATTTTCTCGCTTACAGTGTGCTACATTGTCAGATGATCTTTCTAATTCAAGCACTGATCATGATTCTTCTATTGACCGTTCAGCCTAAGTTATCTCTAATAGCAATAGTGGTAGTAATCGGGGTGGTCGGGGCCATAAAGGTGGAGGTGGAGGTCGTCGTGGTTATGATAACTGTGATTCTAGAATTGGATGTAGTGGTGGCTATAGAGGCGTAGTGGCATTCGCGTATGTACTCATTGTGGTCGCAATAACCAAACTACAGATTATTGTTAGGATTTATAGTGCAAGTCGTTTAGGGTTACTAATCAGACCTCCTATCCCAATGATGTCACCTATCTGTTTGCACCATTATCTCGTTCTGCCTCTTCTGACTCCGATTTGGTTATTAAGCATGCCCAATTCATGTCTCAAAAACATGCATTCTCATTTTCTTCCACAACTACTTTTGCTCAGTTAGATACCGCTTTCACCTGTTCCGACCACATGACTAGTTCGTCCAGTGTATTTTTCACTTATCATTCTGTCATTCCATCTCAGAATGTTACTCTTGCTACTGGAACTTCATCTAAAATTTCTGATTTGGCGACTACTCAAAGAAATACTAATATGTCTTTGTCATCCGTTTTATCTGTTTCTCAAATTCCTTTTAGTTTAATGTCTATTAGTAAAATTACTCATTCACTTAACTGATTCATCACCTTTTATTCTATTGTGTGTTTCAGGATCTAAAGACGAAGAGAAAAATTAGTACGAGGCATGAAGAAGGTGTCGCTATTATTTTGATCCTAGTTCATCACTACGAGCTATTCAGATATCATTATCTTCGTTTCAGTGGCATTATAATCTTGGTCATTCATTTCTCCAGAATTTGAAGTATCAAGTTCCTAGTCTTAGTCATCTATGTCTTGTGAAGCTTGTCAACTTAGTAAGCATCACCATGTGACTTTCCAGCTTAGAGTTAATAATCGTGTCTTTTTGAGTTAGTACATTCTGTTGAAGTTATAGTCTAGTTTATTAGAGTTTTGTCTTTACATTTTTTACCCTTATTATGACTATTATTTTGCTATATATATACAGGGGCACTACACTTAGTTTGTATATTTTTTTACTCACAAATATTTCAAGTTGGCATCAGAGCGATACTCTTACCCTAACCCTAACCTCCACCATAATCCTAACCCTAGCCTCCACCCTTCTCCACCGACACCATTACCATCCAACTACTTAGAGCAACACAGCAACCCAGTGAACATCATCATCCTCCAGCAACTCCTCATCAGCAAACATTAGAAACCTTCACCATCAATTACCAATAGAACAACCTCAGCCACCAACGACAGCAACTACACCATTCCACATCCACCGACAGCAAAATCACCTTCAACACAGACCACAGCGAAACCAACAACAACACAGTCCATCGCCTACACACAGACCATTGCCCAACCCAGTCCACCAGCGACCCATCAACAAACCGACAACAACACATACCCAAATCCCAACCTACTCCACCGACGTAATAATTAGTCAAGAACCCACTGCCCAACCCAGCAACAAAATCCACCTAGCGACCCACCCAACAACAAACCCAACCCTGCTAACCTACACTGTCGGTCCAACCCAATTACCCTGCCTTCTTGCTTCTCGCTCTTCGTCGCAGTGTCGCTATCTCTTCCCACCATTGACTTCTCTTTCTTAGGGTTGCAGTATCTAGGATTTTTTTAAGAGGGGTTAGATCATCTTCTCCATTGATTTACTTTTGATGCAGTAGATCACTTATATATTTACTTAATTTTTTAACATTGTGACCTACTTATTTAGGAGCTTTCTGAACCTTATTTATCTGTCACTATTGTTCGAATAGAAGTATATTGTTCTCCGTTATTTTATCCCTCTATTTATCTTAGAGTATATTCTATCACGGGTGCCCACATATTGTTGATATGACTACTACTGAGGGACTTGAGACTCCTACTGTTAAGACCCCTACTGTTAGTACTTCTACTTGGAATGTACCGCATGATTCTGCCACCTTTATATTTGACTAGTATATAGCACCTGTTGGCATAATTGCATTACCAATAATGCCAGGTATGATCTTTCAAAAGGTTACGACACAATTGTTGAATGGTCGTAACTTTGCTAAGTGGTCACGCTCATTCTAGCTTTTCTTAGGCCACGTAGAGAAATTTGATTAACTGACGGGATCTCACCCAAAGCCAGCTGATGACGACCCTAAATATTCTGCCTGGTTCTCTGAGAACTACGCTATTCTTAGATGATTATTTGACTCGATTGAGCCATATGTTTGTAGGATTCACCAGTTTCATAACTCTGTTCCGAAGCTATGAAGCGTATTATCAGAGATGTATTTCCAGTCAAGATGAGGAGTTCATGTTTATGAGCTTTCTTAGGAGCTCTCATATACGTAGTAAGGAGAACTGACTATTTAGGATTATTATGGCTATTTGACCTAGCATTGGCTTGAGTATGAGACTCTACGTCTTCTTGTTGCTATTCCGAGAATAGAGCCCGAGGGAACAGCATTCCTGCATAATCGAGAGCAGGAGGATAGAATTTGCAAGTTCCTTATGAGACTTCGTGATGAGTTTAAGGGACCTCGTTCCCAGATCTTGTCGATGTCGAGACTTTCGTCTTTTTATGAGGTGTATGAAATGATTGAGCAGCTTAAGTGCCGCATCCATATTGCATCACTTCTAATTGTGACCTTGACTCCTTAGGCCGACCAGATGGCCCTTACAACTACTGCAGGGTCTCGTTTAAGACCCTCAACTAGAGGCAGACAGCGCTCAGACCAGTGCCATCAAGCCGCCCCAGATCAGCATAGACTGAGAGATTCTCGTCAATGTGATTATTGTGGTCAACTAAGACATCTTAGGGCTGCTTGTTGGAAGCTTCATCCGGAGTTTAAGCTACCTTCTCATTGTCGTACTACTACTATTGTTGAGATACCACCACCTATTGCCGCTACTCCTGTTTCAGCTGTTACTGCTCCTCCTTGGCAAAGTAATATGAATGCTATCATTTCTCGCTTAGATATACTTGTGTCAGCTCTAACTTCTTAGGGTCTGACTAGTGTTACTGCGACTACTACAAGTATACCTTGTGCCTTTCATACTTGCACGGGTCCGTCTCCCTTTTAGATGTTAAACTCGGGTGCAAATGGTCACATGACAGGTAAGGCCCATCAATTCACCACTTTTGACGAGCAGTTACATACACAAGTTCAATTAGCGTATGACTTTACATTACGCTTGTTTTTTCATGCACCAAAGTTAGCCATGAATCTATAATCTGTACATCAGTTAACAAGATATTTTTACTATGCGATTGTATTCTTATCTAATTCGTGTTACTTGCAAGACCTGAGTACCTGAAAAATTATTGTCAGGGGGCATGAGAGAGATGAACTATATTATCTAGGCAATCCACCTCCAATTTCACATGCACCTACTTTATCATTATTTGTTTCTAGCTTGCATGCTAGCATTTTATCTAGTAGTCGTCATTATAATTTTTCATCACAAATTGTTCAATTGTAGGATGACTGTTTTGGGTATACAAATTTTAAATATTTATGTATGTTATTTCTTACTTTGAACAATGTTTGTGTTGGTGGTAAACTTGATTGTATTTTATATTCTCTATCGAAACATGTTAAGACCAGTTATATTCCTCGTATGCACAAGTCACCCAGGTCATTTGACCTAATACACTTTAATATTTGGGGACCCTCCCATGTTACTATTCTGTCAGGTGCCCGATATAATGTGACATTTATAGATGAACATATCCATTGTACTTGAGTCTATCTTTTGCATAGGTAGTCTGATGTACTCCATGTCATCACTCAGTTTCTTCAGATGATTAAGACAATTCAATGTCATTGTTCGTGCTCTTCGTTTGAATAATGTCAAAGAATATGTGTCTGATACCTTAGTGTCTCACCTTTCTTCTCAAGGTATCCTTCAGTAGCTCACTTGCCCATATACTTTTGAGCAAAATTAAGTTGTTAAAAGAAAAAATAGGAGTCTGACAGGGATGGTACTTTGTATGCTTAGAGGTATGGGGGTACCAAAATTTTATTGACATTTTGCTGTTTTGACTTCTACCTTTCTATGCAATCATACACCAAGCCGTATTCTTCAACATAGAGCTCCCTTATAAGTCTTATTTCTTGAGCGGATACTTTTTTCGGCCCCTCGTGTTTTTGGCTACACATATTTTGTTTAGGATCAGTCTCCTACTTGCCATAAGTTTAATGATAAAGCGATTCGTTATATCTTTGTGGGCTATTGTCATCAGTCTAAGGAATATCGGTGTTATGATCCAATCAAGCGTCATATGTATCACAGTCTAGATGTTACCTTTCTTGAGCATATTCCTTATTTTTCTTCCAATCCTGTGTCCGCCCCTCAAGTTGATGATACTCCTTTTGATTTTCCATTACCATAGGAGCTAAATCCATTGGTCATTGTAACTACAGAGTCATCAGTCTCTCTTCCTCCAAAATCACTCGTCCTTATCAGTATAGAGTCACCAATTTCTCTTCCTTTGCAGGTTTATGTTCGTTGTTCACACTTTCATTCCCCTACTGATGTCCCCTCTACCTCATGCGATGTAGGTAATATTTTTCAATTCGTTGAGCATATTGATGCACCTGTTATTAGTATTTATGAGATTGCAAATAGTCAGCCAATTACTTTACCTAATGAGATATTATCAATGGAGGATGATGATTTAGGGCGTCGTTATTCGCGACGTGATCACTGTCCAGTTGTTCGTTATGGTTAGACCGTCAGGACTTTATATTCGATCTTTGGTTATGTTTTTTATGGTGATCTGTCTCCTACATTTCGAGCTTATAATATGACTTTATCATATACACCGGTTCCTCGCTCTATTTCAAAGGCTATGCAGGAATCCTAGTGGGTTTTTTTATCCAACGGAGATGAACGCTCTTTAGCATAATCATACGTAGGATCTTGTCTCTTTACCTTCAAAGGTAAATCCTGTTGGTTGTCGTTGGGTTTACGCCCTGAATTTTTTTGTGAATGATGTTATTGATCGTTATAAAGCTAGGCTTGTGGTGAAGGGTTTTACTCAAGTACCATGTCATGATTTTGATGCTACCTTTGCTCCCATGATAAAATTGATTACCGTTCGATTGATTATTTCTCTAGCTACCGAGTACTCTTGGTCTCTTCATCAGTTGGATGTAAAGAATGCGTTTTATCACAGTGATCTGAACAAGACTATTTATATGGATGCACTATCGGACTTTCGTGGTGAGAAGGAATATGCTAGAAAGATGTGTCGACTGTGTAAGTCTCTTTATCGACTAAAACAATCACCACGAGTCTAGTTCTCTCACTTTAGTGGTGTAGTTGAACGTTTAGAGTTCAACAGATGTCATTCTGATCATACCTGCTTCATTTGATGGAATACTTTTGGACAGTGTGTCATCTTTTTGGTATATATGGATGATATTATTATTACTGGAATGATATTTCTAGGACCACGCAGGTCATAGTAGACATTAAAGGACCTTGGATTTTTGCGATACTTTAGGATTGAGGTTACCCATAGCAACAAGAGTATTGTTCTTTTTCAGTTGAAGTATGTTCTGGACCGTCTCTCAGACACTGGTATGCTGGGGTGCAAACTAGCATCATCACCCATTATTCCAAATCTAAAGCTCACTATTGAAGGTGAAGAGTTGAGAGATTCGACTGTCTATTAGAGGTTGGTAGGTAAACTTATTTATCTAGCCAATATTAGGCCAGATATTTCATTTGCAGTCAGCCGAGTTAGTCAGTTCATGCACAAGTCGTGTCAATCTCATCTTGATGCAGTCTATCAAATTCTTCGATACCTCAAGTCTTGTCCCGGACTTAGGTTATTTTATGTATCAATATCTCAGATTGGTTCTCTAGCTTGTTATTTAGATTTAAATTATAAGGGAGCGTGTGATGGTCGATTTACTACGGACTTATGTGCTTTTCGAATGACTCATCTTATCTCTTGTAAGAGCAAGAAACATGCACTTGTCTCATGCTCGTCAGTAGAAGCAGAGTGTCAGACACTGACATTTAGTAAATGTGAGATTATCTAGTGACGATCAATTCTTGGCGAGTTAGAATTTCCAGTGACTTCTCCATCCATATTATATTGTGATAATCAATATGCTATTCAGCTCGCTTCTGACTTTGTATTAGACGAGAGGACGAAGCATATAGAGATCGATGTTCACTTTCTTCGGGAGAAGGTTAACTATGGTATTGTCACTCCATTGTTTATGGAGACTAGTGATCTAGCTGCGGATGTTTTCACCAAACCTGTCACTCTATCCATTCACCGGGACTATGTTGTCTACCTTGATTTAATTAACATTTTTGCGCCTACCTTGAGGGCGAGTGTTAGAGTTCTAGTCTAGTTTATTAGAGTTTTGCCTTTATTGTTTGGTTATATATACGGAGGCTCTACACTTAATTTGTATCCCTTTTCACTCACAAATATTTCAAGTCATTCTGATATACAAGGTCTTTTAAAGAATATTTTATCTAATAAATTTCCTTAGTATATGATAGTTGTGAATAATTATTCTCGTGTGACTTAATTATTTCTCATAAAAGCTCGTTTTGAATTGTTTGCTATCTTTGAAACCTTCCGTAAGGAAATTAAAACCAGTTTAGGTATCATATTCGTACTCTACGCTGTGATAATACTTGTGAATATAATTCTGACCTTTTCGCTACTTATCTTCATAAAACTAGAATTATTCACCAAACTTCATGTGTCCGCACCCCCGAACAATAAAATGTGGCTGAACGTAAAAATTGTCATTTAATGGCAGTGACTCGTGCACTTTATTTCAGATGAATGTTCCTGGATGTTTTTGGTTGTTGTTGTTCGAACTCTACCATGTTGTATGGACACAGTCCATGTTTTTGGTCTTATTAATCGTATGCCCTCTACCATGTTGGATGGACACAGTCCATGTTCTATACTTTTTTCTCATTCTCCCTTATTCCACTCGCCCCCTAAAATCTATGGGTGTGCTTGCTATGTTCATAATTTGGGTCCAAGATTTAATAAACTTGCTCACCGTGCTACAAACTACATCTATCTTGGTTATTCTCCCACGCAAAAAGGATGTCGTTGTTATGGTCCCACATTTTAACGATACTTTACTAGTCATCAGAGAACTTCCGTACTACCTGTTAAACCAATTAATTATGCATGGACTATCCATGTTTTTATAGACTAGAACAACCGCTCGCCATTAATCATGAGGTATTTTAGTTCCCACATTTTGGCTGATGACCTCTGAGAAACTCTGAAGGCAATCAAAATATGTTCTGCCATGTTCATTCCAGCAGAGATAAACTGCATGACGCAGAAGCATCGACCTTCAATTTCAAAACACCATCCGCCACAACCTACTGCACTAAGGGTGTTGTACATATGAGGCAAAAAACCCATATTACATCCTAAAGATGAATAAATCATCATGTTGGTCACTTAACAGACAAAAAAAGAACTGTTGTAATTCCTCAATCAATACTGTAACGGAATTGTGAACTCCCAACAACAGACATTTGTGCCCGTTTTTAACCATAGCCGGCACAACAACCATTGAACCTCAACAGGATCTAAGTAAGGAGAGTTGTTGCAGAAAATTGATTGCACCCCATAGTAAAGTCAACATGTTCTCGGGTGTGGACAACATATAAAAATGTGGGAAAAGGCACCTATTCACATCCTTCAAATCTCGCCAGATAACTGATACAGCGGTAACAGGGACACAAAGAAATCACTGATTCTTTATGTATCAGGAACACCAACAATCCTGAATCCACAAGGAATTGAAACACTCTGAAATGTCATTGATAGAATGAATTGAATAAAACTCGTAACGAAGCGTAAAACCCTATTAAGTGTTTCCAAAACGGATCTAAATCCTAATTACAAGAAAGTTATTAAAAAAATTCAAATACATGCATTTTGAAGTTTAGAAAAATTGACATGGTTTAGGAAGTTATTCACTCTAAAATATTCCTAATAAAACTCTCATTCTAACTACATAATAAAACAGTAAAATCGAATATAAAAATATAAGTAATTGCTTGAAACAACTCAATGCGTCTCGCTTATTTGTATCCGCTTTATACTTCATATTAACCTTTTCAAGCACACTTTTCTACTCGTCATCTTTCAACAATCTTAGCATGGCCTTTAAAATATCTTGGCAAATATCGGATAAAGTCAACTCAATATCTACCTCAACTCGACTTGTTTTCAACTTAAGAATGTTTGAATTATCAATATCAAATTTTGTCTGGCAATCAATTTTCATTTTGTTAGAAAATCACCCGTGTACATCCACCGACTCTATCAAACCATCATAATTACCAAGAAAATCGTGAGAACAATGTCATCAACTGATAGCTCAAAATTATCAAGCTCAAATAGACGCTAAAAATCTTCAAAATAAAAAGTCTCTAAAAATCCAAAAATACCACAAAGTCCAAATCCTTGTCCGTCTCCTTCTTTGTCTATGAGTTTCTCTTCTAAAACTTTACCTAATAATCTCATCACAAATTTTGTCATCTTCATCGATTTCACTAATTCGTTTTATCAGATCAAATTACAATGACTTTAGTTGTTGTATTATCATCTGTGGCATTCCCATTAATTTCATCTCTAGGTCTTTTCTCAAAATCCTCCTTATGATAACCATTCAAAGGTTCTCCTACATTACCATAAATCCAGTGAACACCATTATCTTCTTCAATCTTTTCTTCTTGATGACCTATAATTTTTTTCTTGTTTGAACTTGCATTTTTATTGAAGGAAATAATATTTGCGTGAAAAGTCTTATTACTCTATTTCAAGTCCTCCTGCTACTAAAATAAATAGCACTCATAATGTAGAGGTAAAAACCTTTCTTTTAGCACTCATAATGTAGAGGTAAAAACCTTTCTTTTAACAACTGTTTTATCTTATAAAAGACCAAATTGGAGTTTTTCGTTGCCTTGTGGAAAAATTTGCACTCATTCCCACCATGAACAATGTTTACCTTTAGTTCGTAACCCAACGATTACATCTTCTCCTCATCATTTGTAACCTCCATGTAATTGAAAAAACTCTCAATCTTGGTCACAAGCAAGAAAATCCTTTATATGAAAAGTAACCATCAAAATTAGGAAGGTCAACTTTCGTAGAATCACGTCTATGGTCCATAATCATGGCTATCAAACATACATGTAGTATACTCATCATCACCACTAGAATCTACAACTGGGGTTGGATGGACAAATGCATCACCAACATTCTGTCTCACGAGATAGACAAAAAGGCGATCTCGAATGAATTGAACATGTCCTATAGTTGTTATGTATCCTTTCTGTTGTGATCGTGCCGCAATTATAGTGAATAATTATGAAACAAACAATCAAGAGAACAATAACATACAGATTTACGTGGTGCAGCAATGTGCCTACATCCACGAGGAGTGAGCGGCGGTTTTATTCATTATCTCAAAATAGGGTTACATCTTAAGTATTTATATAACCCTAGTACGGATGTATTTACAAAATTACCCCTGTACCGTACCGCGGGGGGCGTTGCCCCCGTACCCCCAACTAATCAGCGTCCCTGCAAGGCAGATGCCATCGCGGACTCCGTTTCGGCATCTACCTCCTTGTCATTGTGCACGTAGCAAACACGAGCCACACATATTCTAACAATCTCCACCTTGGCGAATATCCACCCTTTAGGAGAAAAAAAACATGTATCCGGGAACTCCACCTGGGATGCTAAGTTGGGGCATCTCCCATCTAGCAACCGGAGATATTAATCAAGTCCAAGCAGTGCTTGAACTTGTCTGTAGTAACCGGCGTTGTCAACATGTCTGCTGCATTCTCAGAAGTGTGAGCTTTCTCAAGCAATAGTTCACCAGAAGAAACCAGCTCCCTGATCTTATGAAACCTCACATCTATGTGTTTGGTCCTCGCATGATACACCTGGTTCTTTGCCAAATAAATAGCACTCTGACTGTCACAATGCAACTGAACTCCACCTTGCTGGACATCCAGCTCTTTGACCAAGCCTGTAAGCCACAAAGCCTCCTTGGCAGCCTCAGCTACTGCCATATACTCTAACTCAGTAGTAAATAGTGCAACTGTAGGTTGTACCATGGACTTCCAACAAATAGGTCCTCCCACAAGAGTAAACACATAACCTGTGGTAGACCTCCTGTCATCCAAGTCCCCTGCATAGTCTGCATCCACATATCCCACAACTGAAGGGTCACTCTGTTGTTTGCTAAACATGATGTCATAGTCTGTAGTGCCCCTCAAGTATCTGAAAATTCACTTGACTGCATCTCAATATTGTCGATCCGGATTTGAAAAAAACTTACTAACCATGTTGACAGCTTGTGCCAAATCTGGTCTTGTACAAACCATAGCATACATTAAACACCCCCACTGCACTAGCATATGGAACCTTTGACATGTCATAAACTTCATCATCTATCTTTGGGCTCTGAGCGGTAGACAATCTGAAATGATTTGTCAAAGGTGTACTTACTGGTTTTGCATCACTCATGCTGAACCTGTCCAACACCTTCTCAACATAGCTATGCTGAGATAGCCATAATTTCCTGGAAGCTCTATCCCTGCGAATTTCCATCCCAAAAATCTTCTTGGCTGCACCCAAATCCTTCATATCAAATTCTCTGCTCAACTAAGTCTTCAACTTGTTGACCTCACTCATATTCTTGGCAGCAATCAACATATCATCCACATAAAGTAACAGAAAAATAAATGAATCATCATCAAGACTTTTTACATAAACACAACAATCATACTCACACCTTTTGTAGCCAATCCGGATCATGTAAGAGTCAAATCGCTTGTACTACTGCCTCGGAGACTGCTTCAGCCCATAAAGTGATTTCTTCAAATTACAGATCAAATGTTCCTATCTAGGGAGACTGAACCCTTCTGGCTGCACCATGTAAATTTGTTCCTCCAAATCACCATGAAGGAAAGCTGTCTTTACATCCATCTGCTTCAACTGTATATCTGAATGTGATACTAATGCAAACACTACCCTAATAGAAGTGTGTCTGACCACAGGGATGAAGATTTCATAATAATCAACTCCTTTTCTCTGTGAGTAACCCTTTGCCACTAGACGAGCCTTGAATTTTTTTCCTTCTTTTTTTGATACTGCTTCTTTCTTCTTATACACCCATTTGTACCTTATCGCTCTCTTCTCCTCGGGAAGTTCCACCAACTCCCATGTCTGGTTCTTATGCAGGAACTCCATCTCTTCCACCATAGCACCCATCCATCTACTTTTTTCTTGACTTTGTATTGCCTCCTGAAAAATTGTAGGATCCCCGCTACTAGTAATAAGTGCATAAGAAACCAAATCTTCAAAACCATACCTGGTAGGTGGTTTGATATTACGTTTGGGTCTGTCTGTGGCTATACTGTGATGTTGCTGATCACCTGAGATAGAACTCTCTACATGCTGAGAATTCTCTTCTCTACCATGGTTCTCTAGCTCCACCTGCACCACATGCTCACTTTTGCTACAGTTTTCTGGCACTTGTTTCTCTTCTTCCTGAGTATGCTACAACATGGCTTTTTCATCAAAAACCACATCTCTACTGATCACCATCTTGTTTGCCTTTGGATCCCAGAGCTTGAAATCTTTCACCCCTTTTTGATTTCCCAGAAAAATACACTGTCTAGACTTCGCATCAAGCTTTGACCTCTCCTCACTAGGAACATATACATAGGCTGGACATTCAAACACTCTCAAACCAGAGTAGTCTACCTCATTGTCTGTCCACACCTCCTCTGATGCTTTCCCACCTAGTGTTGCTCTCGGTGATCTATTACTCAAGAAACATGTCATATTCACTACTTCTGCCCAGAAATTCTTTGTAAGCCCTGCATTCAACCTGAGACATCGAGCTCTTTCAGCTATAGTTCTGTTCATCCTTTCTACCACACCGTTCTGTTGTGGTGTCCTGCGTACTGTGAAGTGTCTCTTAATCCCATGCTGCTCACACAACTCCCTGAACTTTGAATCTGTGTACTCAGTACCATTGTCTGACCTGAGGCATTTAATATTCCTCCCTGTCTGGTTTTCTACTTCAGCTTTCCACATCTTGAACTTGACAAACGTTTCTAATTTGTGTTACATAAAGTACACCCAAACCTTTCGTGAGTAGTCATCAATAAAAGTCACGAAATATATGTGTCCTCCTCGTGATGCTACTCTTACTGGGCCCCAAACATCTGTATGAACATAGTCAAGAATCCCCTGTGTCTTGTGTGTGGCTGTTTTAAACTGTACCTTATTCTGTTTTCCAAGAACACAAAACTTGCAGAAATCAAACTTACATGTTTTGACGCCATTCAATAGATTTCTCTTATGAAGCCTATCATCCCACACTCACCCATATGTCCTAACCGCATATGCCACAAGACTGTACAATCTGACTCAGACTTTACAGCTACAACTCCACCTACAACTGTGGTACCTTGCAGTGTATAAATATTTTCAGATAGTTTCTGCCCCTTCATCACTGTTAAAACACCTTTACTCACTTTCATTACTCTACTTGTAGACTTGTAACTATACCCATTACAATCAAAAGTACCCAATGAAATCAGATTCTTTCTTAGATCAGGTATATGTCTAACATCACACGATGTTCTAATCACACCATCAAATATTTTAATTTTGATACTCCCTATTCTAACAACTTTGCATGAAGCATCGTTACCCATCAGAACAGAACCAAAATTTACTACCCTGTAGGTGTGAAACTAATCTTTATTGGGTGTCATGTGATAAGAGCATGCTGAATCTAGAATCCAAGAATCTGTGAGATGATCCGAACTGGATGAAACAGAAAGCATATCCCCGTCACCGCACTCTGAACCTTCTTCTTCCACTACGTTTGCAGACTTTGATGAACCCTCTTTGTCCTCTGAATTCCCTTTCTTTTTCTCTGGACAGTCCCGTTTGAAGTGCCCTTTTTTCCCGCACTTGTAACACGAGCCAGAGAAGTCCTTCTTCTTTCTCGACTTAGACCGGACTTTATTGTTACTCGATCCATTTCGAGATTTGCTTCTTCCACGTTCCTGGTTACCTTTCACCACAAGCCCTTCACCTTGTGAAGTCTCATCACTGATTTTCTTCCGCTGATGAAAACCTAAAAGAGCACATGTGACATCGTCCAACTCTATGGTTTCTTTCCCCCACATCAGAGTCGTAACCAAATTCTCGTACGTAGGAGACACCGGTAGGGAATTCAACAACATCAACGCCTTGTCTTTGTCTTCGAACTTCACATCAACTCGCTTCAAATCGCTGATGATCTGATTGAACACGTTGATGTGTTGGCTCAGATCCGAGCTCTCTGACATCTTAAGATCATATAGTTTCTGCTTAAGATAGAACTTGTTCGTCAATGACTTGGACATACACCGACTTTCCAGTTTCAACCAAACTTCCGCCGGTGATTCCTCATCCATGACATGATATATCACGTCATCAGCCAAACAAAGTCTAATAGTCGCCACAGCCTTCGCTTCCAATTCTTTCCCATCCATGTCATCCATTCCTGTCGGTTGTTTTCCGTATAAAGCCTTCACCATGTCCTGCTGCACTAACAGGTCCTTCACCCTCCTTTGCCATAATCTGAAATTTCCAGTCCCGTCGAACTTCACCATATCGAATTTTGCAGAAGAAATCCCAAACATCGTAGTCTGCGCTCTGATACCAATTGTTGTAATCGTGCAGCAATTATAGTAAATAATTATAAAACAAACAATCAAGAGAACAATAACACACAGATTTACGTGGTTCGGCAATGTGCCTACATCCACGAGGAGCGAGCGACAGTTTTATTCATTATCTCAAAGTAGGGTTACATCTTAAGTATTTATATAACCCTAGTACGGATGTATTTACAAAAATACCCCTGTACCGTACCGCGGGGGCTTTGTCCCCGCACCGCCAACTAATCAGCGTCCCTACAAGGCAGATGCCGTCACGGGCTCCGCTCCGGCATCTGCCTCCTTGCCATTGTGCACATAGCAAACATGAGCTACACATATTCTAACACTTTCCCTATCGGTATACTTGTTTGGACCCAACACCAAGTAAGAAACCATAGCCTACAATTCTCGCAAGACATATTGGATATCTTGTTAGAATTGTTGGATACATTGCTCTTGTTGTTACTTAAAATCCAAGAATTCGGCTCTCGTCGTGGGGGAAATCGTCACCACTTCACTAATTAACAACCATGTTTGATTAGTCAAGGCTCTAATACCTATTGACCCAATGACAGCTTGGACATAAAGAAATCACCATTTTTTTATATATCGAACACACCAATGATCCTAAATCCACAAGAAAGAAGAAACTCTCAGAAATATTATTAACAAAAATGAATCAAACAAAACTCATAGAACATTGGGACAATTTATAAGAAACCCAAAACACTAAAAAGTTTCCAAAATGAATCTAAAAAAGTTACTAAAAAAATCAAATACATGTCTTTTGATGTTTAGGAAAATTGACATGGTTTAGGAAGTTAATCACTCTAAAATATTCCTAATTAAAGTCTTATTCTTACTAAATAATAAAAAAATAAAAGCAAAAATAAAAATATATTAATTGTTGATCTCATTCAACATCAATAAGCCAAAGTAAGAATACCATCAAGCATTTAACAGAGTGTGTACCACCCACATATATTCTTTGCTTGTCTTCAACTTAGAAGGCTAAACACATCTCTTTGGCCAACTGATTAATTATAACTCAGTCCATGGTGAATCGACCAGAATGCAAAGCATATCGCACTTAACAATGCACTCTTTTAAAACAAACCTCACATGATGCCATTAATGCTAAGAGTGCAACAATTCCAACTTCATCCTTCTAGGGGCTATAATAGACTTTATTGTATGAAAGCGCATAATTCGTTCGTGGATGTACAAATATGCATGAAATGTTTATAATTATAATATGATAGTTTGTTTATATGAATGCATTTTAGTCATTAAGTACAGAGACTCCATGTTATGTATGTAATAATACATATACATGTATATATACATATATAGGGTACGACTATAATACTAACACTCCATTTGGTAAGTGTTAATGTTTTTATATGTCAATAGAATGAACATGAGAATGGAATAAACTTAGTAATGATTAATTACAACTTGTTTGCATCAAGTAACTATTCAATTGGGTACATAACCAAAAAAAAAAGGTTAAGATTGATCTTAAAAGGTCAGAATTTACAGTAAGCCCACCGCATTAAGTTGTATCTTCAACATTATTTGCTAGAAAAGTAAGTTCAAGTACCCCGAACTGAGTATATATATACAGAGGAGGGGAGTGAATATTTTTACTAAAATGCAGTATTATCGGGGCATAGCACAAAATCCGTATCTTCCAAAAAGGAACTATCCATGCTACATCACTCCATCCTCCACCATACTATGATACCCAAAAATTCAAGATACAGTAGAAAGAAAATCACCAATACTTAACACTAGTAACTGATATCAAACAATAGTGTTAGCATTTTCGCATGCATGCATACAAATACACACACAATATAGTTACTGAAGATTGGGCTTGTGATTGTGCTCCTTTTAATACAGGGTACAATAAATATTATGGTAATTAAGAATCAATTATTATGGTGGAGGATAATATATTCATACGTCATAACACGTAAGAAAAACAAGGAAACTAAAAATATGAAAATAAAAAATATAAGAAATTAATTTTTGCCACCCCTTGATCTCCTATTTGGAAAAGTCATAGTAAATCGAAGATGACCAGATATATTAGGTCACTTGGCTAGAACTTTCGGTTAAAAATGTCATAGTATTTTAGGATTAGAATATAATACCATGCCATGGCCTATTTGGAGTAGTCATTAGTGAAACAAAAAAGACTTGTACAAAATCAAATCACATTATAGAGCAAGATTTAATAAGTAATAGTAAAAAAATTGGGATTCATTAATCAACAGATTTTTTGCTTCAATTTGAACTCATTTCAATAATTCTTTTAGTTGCTTCAATAGGTGCAATTGCTGTAGCTCGTCAACAATAAATATTTAGAACTAGGAATCCAAATCAAACTTTATTATGGGGTATCACATTCATTTCCCTTCAATTCGATTTGAATTCATGTATCAAATAGAAATGATGTAGTTCGACCTATTCCCTATGTATTCCTTTGCTCTGCATTTTTTATATTCTGGTCAACAAAAATGGTTGAATTGCTGTTCATATTGAAATGAATCAAGATTGTTAAGGAGTTGGTTGATATACTACAACTATACGCATAACAAGTAAACAAGGAAGAAATTAATAAAGCTCAAACGACCAGAAAGATATCATTAGGAGTTGTAGTGATACCAGACCCAATACAGAATAATAATCGTCAGCAATCGCCCCCGATGGTGCCGAGCCGGAGGCTACAGCCTTGACTCTGCCAGAGCCTCTTCGTTTACCACCATGGCCCATCATATTCCAACTAACACTGCTCCATCTGCTTCTTGAACATAAACTGTGCAATGGGTTTTGAAATTTGAGGGGGTCTGTGCACACTGGAGACAGAAATTGAGCCATCACAGCATGCAACAATTCTGTACTGTCTGGAGTTCTTCAGTCGTGAAACAGAGAGAGAAGCGCATGGAAATAGGACAAAAAAAATACAGATTTTTTGTGTAATGTAAAAAAATGCTAAATTTTGAGGAGGGAGAAATTTTAAAAAGAATTTGGGTAATAATGACATGGCAAGCCTATAGCCGTTTGTTTTCCAAGAATCTAGAGAAGCCTTGACCGAATCTGAGTTCTACTTACGGGTCTGTGCGATTTTATGACGCTGGCATGTGTTCACGCGTGTATAGAGATGGCATTTCAGATACTGGCATGTGTTCACAGGTGAATAGAGGTACGGCTGTCAATTTTTAACTTGGAACACGAACTCGATCTGAATCGAATTCGACACGAACTCGAAAAAAATACGATTAGTTGACACGATAATAAATTGGTCAAATTCAGGTTCGACACGAATAACACGATTAATGGGTACTGT
>CM042192.1:13060561-13116245 GCA_023539305.1 Ilex asprella | reverse complement strand
GTTCACATTTTTCACTCACTCAATCAGTTAATTTAGTCTCAAAAACAATTTTTTTGGGGCAAATTGTCGAATTTAAAATCCGAGAGAGTTTATTGCAACATGACCCAAATTTAAAGGGGGTATTTTATAATTAACCCTTTATTTGAATACTATTGAAAATAAAAGATACTTAGACCATTTCCATCGTTTTGAACCGAAAATTTGATGATGGTGAGTCGTCGACGCAGCCCGGCGTAGCAAAAGTGCGATACAGTTCCAATACGGTGCAAACAGCTTGAGTACTGTACAAATCTGTCATCCCTACACACACACACGCACACATCTCCTTTGAGAGGAGAGAGAAATGGCGGAAGAAGAATCAGAAAAGAGGTTTCACGCGATTATGGACAAGCTCTTTCACTCTCCTCCCAAATCCATAACCAAATCAACACCATCATCATCATCAACACCGTCGTCATCTGCCTCGACGAGGTTGTCTTCAACTCTCTATCTTCTTATTTGATAGGATTTTTATTTATGTTTACGTAAAAATTCTTCACACCGTCGTTCTATTCTAGAGTTCACGAAATTTCAATCCAAATCGTTATCTCAGAATCATATATTTACAGTCTTTCCTTGATTAATTGTTTTGAAACTAGATTTTTTTTGGCAGTTAAATGGTTTTTTAAATGATGTTTAAATTGAATTTGTTAGCTGAAAATTGAGGCTTCACGATGTCGTTTGTTTCTGTTGGGTGATAGAATGTCCGGGGTTGAATTGACAAGAGGCAAAAAACGCCCCAATATGTCATCGGCATTAGCAGTTACGGAACCAAAAGCAAAACGGTTTGTGGTAGAGGAGTTGCCAAATAATTCATCTTGTTCCAGTGGGTCAGTCCAAGCTCCGCCTTGTAGACCATGGGACCGTGGTGATTTACTGAAGAAGTTGGCCACGTTCAAGTCTATGACTTGGTTTGCTAAACCCCAGGTTCGATTCTGGATTCTCATGTGTTCAATCAATAGCAGGAAAGTTAGAACGAAAATGTGGTTTTTTTTTTGTATGTAAAAAAATGGTGTTTTTTAATGTCATTGGTTCAATTTTGATTCTTGAATGTTATTTGATTTTGATATATCTGCGCGTGTTCACTTGGTCACATAGATTGAGTGAGGTGTTTGAGGTTGCAGGTTGTTGGAGAGGTGGTTGTGCTTGTAAGAGAGTGAAGCACACCTGGATTTTGTCTGCTCTTTGAGTTCTGTTGTACTTATAATACAAAAAGAACAGACATGCCTTTACCAATTGATTTGGTTGGACACTTGGACTCCTCCGGAGCACACAACTTGCAGTATTGTGCAAGTCTGTCGAATTATTAACAAAGAATTTATGCTTATTGGTGAAGACTAAAATGTCATTATGATGAAAAAGAACGAGAAATGTATAATTTTGTATCTGTGTGGTTTGTCTTGCAATCTGCCATTTTTTTGCTGTGTTTAAGGAAAGTGGTAGCCCTTAAAGCGCTCAAAGACTTAGATCTGATCGCCACTGATGTCTACATTGCTCTTCAACTAAGAAAAGAGAAGGAGGCTAAAAAGAAAATTGAAATTTGTGGAATGAATTCGATTTGATACTCAAAATGCATGAAGTAATTAGAGGGAGGGGAATAAGAACAAGATAGCGATCGGATAACTAGTTTGTTACCAAACTTGAACTGAACTATATCTAACTGTGCTGTAGCATGTTGTAATGATTCTTTGTTTTGCAATCCTAAACTCTTCTTTTGCCTAGTTGTTATGCTAATTACCCTTTTATGATTTTTTGAATTAAAAACTGTTGGCCCACCAGCGGGCAAAAGAAAATAAAGCATGCATTAAGGCCCACAGAAATTTCACATCTTGAAGGTTTCTTTCGTGTGGCAGATTTGGAGTTAAGTTATAATCTATTTATATCTATACGTATCTATCTTTCTATATCTATACCACTCCTAAAAGTTGCTTGAGCAGAAAAACTTTAAATATCTTTATTTGCCCTTTAGTAATTCTGTAATGTCAAAAATGTCATATTATCTTATATTTAACTCTTACACTCTTCCATTGCTAGGAATAAAGATTCTTGACCTTCAATTTTGTTTACTCACTATTTCTATTTTTAAAATTTTCCAAATTTTAAATGCTTACGTTACTCTTTTAAAAATTTTAAAGACCACTATGTATCATTTAATAACTCCATTAACTACTATTTACAACATGCTATCATACTTCCCCACCTTTTCCTATTCCCCATTAAATTATTATTCACAGTTAAGGAAACTAGGTAGATAGAGGGTCCTAGCAAATCTATCAATATTTCTTTTTAAGTTAATAAAAGTTTAATATTGTTTATCCTAAAAGTGGCTTAAGGAGCAAAACTTTTAATTTCCTTATTTGCTCTTTAGCAATTCTATAATGTCAAACATGTCATATCATCTTATATTTAACTCTTACACACTTCCATTTCTAGGAATAAAGACTCTTGACTTTCAATTTTAGTTACTCACTGTTATCTAAATTTTAAATGCTTATGTTACTCTTTTAAAATTTTTAAAGACCACCATGTATCATTTAATAGCTCCATTAACTACTATCTACAACATAGTATCATACTTCCCCACCTTTTCCTATTCCCCATTCTACTCTTTTTTCTCTTAGCCTTTGTTTGGCAAGCTACTGTAAGTTTTCGATCAGATATTTAATACTATCGTAAAAAAGTCATGATTTATTCAAGAAAAAAAAATATGGTGAGAAGAGATATATTTTTTATCCCAGAGGGGCTATAATTGGAGATACTATTGTTTCTGGTATAAAAGTTCTTATAATAATGGGAAATGCCCTACCTTTGAGTGCGGTTTGAACTATTGATTTACGTAATTGAAAATAACCAATTAGGTTTACGAGGTGAAATATAAACAAGGTATATTTTTTTTATCAGAGGTTGAATCGATTATCAGAAGAAGAATTAGGCTAAAAATTAGGATACATCCTAGGAAAATAAAACTTTCATCGAAGAGAAGCAAATGAAAGGCTTTCATAATGAAATTAGTCGTTGTGGAAAGGGGGAAGATATTTTAGTTCATGGCTTATTAGAAATAGAAGGCGCTCTGGCTAAATTATTATTCATAGTTAAGGAAACTAGGTAGACTGAGAGTCCTAACAAATCTACCAATATTTCTTTTTAAATTAATAGAAGCATTAATATTGTTTATAATTATGATTGCTACTAGACCGTTGGGCTGCTCTCACATATCTAGACTAGCAATTTTAAACTCATTTGATCCCTTACCCAATGATTAAGATAACCGATGTAACTTTAGAGTTCTGTGAATCAATACTACATTTACAATCAGTGCATACGTTATGAATTTGAGACATTTCCACATTAAGTGTAAAAAGAGAGATTTTTAGAAAAAGCTTTTTTTGTGTTTCAGGAAGTTCTCTCTCAAGTCAAAGAGAGATTGTGTATTTGCACTATTGTTGTATGCCATGTTTGACCCAATAACGACTGGGACAAGGAAACTTGATGGGTGTTGATTTCACATCCTTTTATATGCTCTTATTTTGTCAATATTTGTTGATTGTACTCGGATATCATTAGAGTATATTACATATCGATAAAGAATAGAAAAACAAAAGGAAAAGACAATGGGTCTTCGATGCGTATTCAATATGAATTTAAGAAGTACAAAAGCATTGTAAAAATCTATTTCTTCTTGTAGGAACCTGTCAAATCTATTACAATCTACGTATTTATAGTACAAAAGATGTCGCTGGGGTAAGCAATAATGTATGCCCCTTGGTTTTTCTATTAATGTATGAAAAATTATGACATTAATCAAAGCAGGCCGTTGAGCATGTACACATTTATTTGGCATAATATAAGTGACGAGAAGTTATAGACAGTTTAGTTTGTCTTTCTATTAATCTCGGATTCGCCGAACTCAAAGTATACTTGAGCAAATTAGAGACTTAATTCAATGCCGTCATTGAATTAATTATAAGTTCCAATGTTATAAAGTGAAACTATTCATTGTACAATTTTATATATGTGAAACTTTTAGTAAAAATTATAATTTTACAATTCCACATCGGTTAAGCATGAACTTAGATATTTTTATAAGAACTCTTAGAGATCTTTCCTTGTAAGTTGATTTTTAGAGGTGATTTTACTCATAGGTTCATATCAATTGGTATCATACTATACATTACGTCAAGTTTGAGTTACACAAGTAGTGACCTATAAGTCGTTTTAAAATGGCTTAGGTATTATTATATATGACATAGTACTAAATTACTGAACATTGATGACTTGAATTCAACAAAAGAAAAAGTGTCATAGTTGTTATTGTTGGTATAGTGAATCGTTGTGGATTTTAGTGTGAATAGTTTATATCAAGAGTTATTTGTACCCAACGGTTCATATCAATATTTCGAATAAATAAACCTACAAGTGCATATAACAAGAATTGAACTAAAATTATAAGTTCAAAATATTCACATGCAATGCATGTGAGCATCAACTAATATGTACAAAACCCTTAAAATAGTGGGAATCCCCAAAATGGCCCCTAATTTATAACAATAACTTATGAGGCGTTAAAAAAATTTATTGATACTTGTATTTGCTTTAAAACTGAAAGTACATTAACCTAATTTTAAAAGACTTCTTTTGTAAGACTCCATTTTTTGATAGGAAACGAGAATATCATAAAAACTGATTAAAAGAGTATATGAGAGGACAAGAAGTCCTCGAAAAATTACATAGTCAAAGAAGAAAAAAGAAGAAAGCCTAAATTGGCTAAAAGACAAATATAAACAAAAGATGAAGGGAAAAGGGGTCTTGTGGTAGAAAGACTCTATTAACATATGTTGCTATTGCACTGGATGGGTATAACCACAAATGCCATTTCATCATGATTAGTAGGAGGAAACTCCTCAAGAAACCACAACACGTCTAGAGGTAGACAAAAGTGAAATAAGATGATAGTGAAAAAGAGAGGAGACAAAGATAATAGGTGAGATAGAGAGAAAACAAACTTCTTTTATGAGATCTAGAAACCTTTAATCAGTTTTTTTTTTTTTTAACATGAAGAAGGCAAAGCTTTTACAAGCCAAAGAGTACCATTGGACCAAAGGGCCATTGGTAATTGAATTTAAAGTTTAAAACTGTAGATGTAGAATCTGAATTTGATTTGAAATCTTTTATCAAACTCATAAACAAGAATTTTTAGAAAAATAAGAGAATGAGTAAAATGGGTAGTTGAAGTACTAAAAATAATAATTTGGCAGGACATGTATTCATTTTCCCATCTCAAATGTTACATTATAGGTAATTAGGTATGAAATGGTAATCTTTTAAATGCAATTGAATATGAAGTTGATCTAAGCCATTCTGTTAAAATGGTTTAATCTTGGGTGATGCACTGTAGCATATTTAGAAATGATTATGGTATTCTCCAAGGGTTTTCTCTCTAAATATATCTTTTTTATTTTGAAAATGCTCAAGCTTATGAGTTATTGACAGTTTATTAACGCAATTCCAGAAAGAGTGTTTTCACGTGGTACTATTCTCTGAACTTGAAAATGTATTACTGTGTTGTCATGCTAGTATTCTTAACTATTTATCTGCCTAGATTGGATTATTTCTCATGGAAGTCCGCATTATTCTTCTTACATTTATATTGCTATATTATACATACAGTAATTTGTTGTAGTTCAGTCAGTGTCTGCTAATTGGAAAGGATTCTGCATAATCTTCCCATCCTTCTCATGTTACAAAGAGGGTGCATACTGTTTAGTTAGTTCATATTTTATATCAGTTTTAGTTGTTATTTGGACTCATTGTCTCTCAACTGGGAACATAATGTTTTGTCCATCTTTACCAGGTAGTGAGTGCAGTAAATTGTGCTAGGAGAGGATGGATTAATGTTGAGATGGATATAATTGCTTGTGAAGCATGTGGGGCGCGTCTCCTCTTTTCTACTCCGTCCTCTTGGACACAGCAACAAGGCATGTCATGCTTCTTTCCCCCATCTTTGTTACCCATGCAGTGTTCTTCTTCTTTTTAATGGTTTACTGCATAAATAAATAAATAAAAGGTGCACCATATTAGCATTTATTTGATGATATTTCATTTTTCTACTTTATCTGAACTGGAACTTACGTGCTATGCAGTTGAAAAAGCAGCATTGGTGTTCAGCTTAAAGCTGGATAGTGGACACAAGCTACTTTGCCCATGGGTTGACAATGCCTGTGATGAGACACTAGCGCAATTTCCACCTACACAATCTGCTGATTTGGTAGAGAATTACCAGAGACGATGTTCTGCACTGTTGCAGCTTTTTGCTCTTCCAATGATTTCATCCTCAGCCATTGATTACATGAGAAGCCCTCTGCTGGAAAACTTCCTCGGAGTATCTTCAACCGTGGAGTGTGGGAACAAGTCTGTTTACGCTTCTAGAATTGAGGGAAATGAATGTGAAGAGGCTACTTCCGTCTTGTACTATCAGGTGTGCCAATTGTATGATAGCAAGAAGTAAAAACGTTACACAGATTTTGATCTCTCTCTTATTTTGACCACATATATTATGATTTATGTGCATGAAATAACTATGACTGGCATATTATCTTCAATCAATGCGATACTGCAACTCAATCAAATATCATGTTTTTTGGTGTTATGGAGTAGTCCTACCATGGGGTCACAGAGTTCTGCAGTCTCTCTTGTTTGTTTGTAGTTATTAGCCTCCAACTTACCTATCAAGAGCGGTGATCCAAAATGTCGGTCACCTATAAGATCATTCCTTCCCATCTTAAGAGTAGGGCAAAGCCAGCCTGGTGCTGTCTTTATGTGGTTTTCTAAGTGTTTCTGCCTAACCTTGGACAAAATACTGAAAATGAAGAAAATAAGGAGTTTCAGAGTGTTTCCATTTATTTGTTGATTGCTGTCTGCCATGTATGGGACTGAGGGCATCATGATTTCTCTCTGTCGTCATTCTTTTATCTCCTTTTCTGAAAACGCATTTTGGTTATGCATTGTGACCTATATCAGCAATAATTTCCATCTAGCCTGTATTCTTGTTTCTGTTAGATTTGCTGGTTTCAAATGTCAGTGATAATTTCCGGTTTTATCATGTTTTTTTTATGAAAGTCAGGGATGTTTGATGCATTTGCAGGCACAAAAGCTTATTAGTTTATGTGGTTGGGAGCCTCGTTCACTACCTTACATTGTTGACCTCAAGGACCTGCAAGATCAGTCTACTAACAATGTCAATCCTTCGGAGTTATCTCTTGACAATTCTAATGGGAAGAATGTTAGCTTGAATATCTACTCTTCTGGTGCCAATGAGATTATGGAGACAACTAACAACCCCGTGTCTGCTCGAGTACAGTACGATCCCAATTCTGTAGTTTTAGATTGCAGACTTTGTGGAGCAACCGTTGGATTGTGGGCTTTCTCTAAACTTCCATTGCCTGTAGAGTTTCTCAGATTAGTTGGATATTCAGAAGTCAATGGTGAAAGTGATGCTGTTCATCATACGGAAGATGAACATAATTCAAGTAACAGAAATATGGAATGCTTGGTGAATATGGCAAAAACTGGTACCACCTCATTGAATGACAGACCAGCAAATTTAAATTTGACAATTGCTGGGGGTCCTCCTCCAACAAAGCAAAACTTTAGGGCAACAATATCTTTACCTGTAATCGGACAGGTTTTGAGAGCTCGATTATCAACTGATTCTGATTCTTTGGATCATCTATGTGGTAAGGTTCAGGGGAGTTCAGATCATACAGGTAAGACTCTTATTGCAACCAGTACACCAGATTCCATGTTGGAAAATCCAATAGAAAAAATTCGAAAGGTAACACAAGGATCCAAATTGCCAGATAATGCAGAAAATGATGTACTAGATAATTCTGCAGAAGGGGACCTTTGTTGCTCGCAAGTTGGAGACTCTTCTATCACGACCGGTGAAGCTCATGCCCCAATTGGAAATGTATTACCTAGTGACAATGACACATTGATGAAAGGTGCAGCTGAAGCTTGCTTTTTGCAACAGAATGCTGATGCAGGTACATTATGCAGCAAACAAGGTGATAGTCAAGACGGCAGTTCAGTAGAGGCCATGGTGCAGCCTGTAAACCATAATGTTGTGCCCATGGGTAAGTGAACTTATTGTTAGTTTTTCATGTTGTTGCTATCATGATTCTTTTCTTGCATATATGCATTCTAGGGGTGCCCCTACCCCAAGGTGACTCCAAACACAATCCTTGTGCCTCAACTAACTCCGGCCAAGGGGGTGGGGGGCAAGGTGCTTGCATCCCCCCGCCCCATATCTTGATATATTTGCCCTAGCTTTGCGACATTGCTGTGCTTCTTGTGACACAACGGATCCATCTCTTTGAAGAATGTTGATAAAAACAATGAGTGGTCTTTTTGGGGATGGATGTAGAATCAGATGAAGATTATGAGCTTGTGTTTGATGATGGTTCTTTTGGCAAAACATCAAACTCAAAATTAAATGACCATGAGTGAGGCCCACAAGTTTCATATCCGAGTTTGTGAGGCTTTATATATCGATATGAGACAAGCTTTCACGCTCTTCACACTTGTGCATCATCCATTCATACATGGAGAGAGAAGGAGAAGAATTAGAGGACAAATTCATAGATATAACAAGTAAACATATGGCACAAACAGGGGGAAATTATCAAATCGAAAAAATCAAGTCTTGCCCAAACCCTCCCCTAGCATTAGCTCTAAGACCATGTTAAAATGTCCAACTCAAAACCAAATGGTGATGATTGACGAGGGTCACAAAATTCATATACTACTTTGGGAGGTGTTATTTAATTGATGTTGGAAAAACTCTAATCTTTGATGTGGGGTTGAGGTTGCTTGAGCTTCTGGAGGTGGATAAAGTAGCTTGTTACCTAGACCGACGATAACCCCTAGGGCAACACCAGGGGTTTCAGTATCATCAACTACACTTACGAGGAAGAGGCAGGCTTAGATGAGCCAGAGGTGGAAGATGTAGAGGGAAATAAATCTAATTGTGATGAAGATGATTCTCTTGGTGAGGAGGATGATTTTTAAGTCCTTCGGACGTGTGAAGCGTGGATTTAATGTTTAGTTGCTTTAACAGTTTGTCTTTTATGTTTTCAAATGTTAAGAACTTAAGATGTTACCTTGTAGTTGTTTGATGGAATTGGGTTGTTTATGCTTTGTGGATTTTTATTTTTTTTTGGGTAAGTTTAATGTATTGATACTGTGTGCAAAATTAATTACCCAAGTGGTAGATTTACAAGTTTGAAGCATAATTCCAGAAGCTGCAGCAGCTAGAGTAAAAACATTAAAAAAAAATACATAGGAAGTCAATCAGTAGGAAGTACAGTTAAATGAGCAGCATTTCTGATTAACCTCACATCTACGAGTATCAATGTTGATTAGCTAGGCACCCAATATCAAAGCAAAATATCTCTCCTATGCTAAGCCTAGGAGGAGAGATTTCCCATTGCTGAAGGATCTTGCACTCGACTGATTAGTTTGCTTTGAACAATATTAATAATCTCTTTCAACATGGTTGTAGGATCTCTAAATGCATTCCTGAATTCTCTTACATTTCTCTTCTTCCACTGTACTGTTGCAAGTTGGATAAAGTGGTTCCATGGTGTAGCAATCCAGGTTTCACCACATTTCTGTAGAATCGTGGACTAGATATCACATGTATACTGACAATCAAATAAAAAATGTGTGTGGTTCTCTTCTGTAGGTCTGGAGAATACACAAGAAATCACTAGTTGCTGCAATTATCTTTTCATATGGTCCTTGGTGCTGAACCTCTCTTTCACTACAAACCATAGTATAAAACTCATTCTAGGTATATGTTGGGGGAGCCAAACGAGATTATACTATGAGACTTTCTGTTCTTGTCTATATAAGTTGCTCCAAGCTGTTTGAGATGAGTATAATCCATTTGCTGCTGGTAACCATTTCATTTTATCAGCTGCCTGATGATTTGGTAGGTAAGATGGCATTGAACTTTGAATCTCCATGATTTCAGCAGATTGTGTAGAAGGCCAGCTCCATGAAGATTCATTGATGATTTCTTCAACCTTAGCATTAGTAGGTAGGTTGGATTCCTCAACAATTCTGCACCATCTGAGAATAGGAGATCCTTGAGGATGCCAGTTTTCATGCCTCAAATTTGTAGATTCTCCATCCCCTATAATATATTTGATAGGAGACATTGCAAGGCCCCTTAGTTTGAGGAGTTTCCTCCAATTCCAAGAGCAAATTTGGGTAGGTCTAACCTCTTAAAAGCTCCTCCTTTTAAGATAAATTAATCTAACCCATTCTTCCCAGAGATTAGCTTTATCAGTAAATATGTCCCAAATATAACTGAGCATCAAAGCTCTATTGCAATCATGAAGTTTCTTAAGTCCCAACCCCACTTGCTCGTTTTGTCTGGTAATTTCATCCCAAGCTACTTTTTGTCCCTCCCTTTTCTCAACTCACAGCCTGTCCTTTGGAATACCCTTATAAGCTGCTCAATTTTCCTCATAACACTCTTAGGCCGCAGTATGATGTAGCATAGCCAATAGCTTTGAATGTTATAAAGAACTGAGGAAACCAGCTGCAGCCTTCCTGTGTGGGAAAGACTCTTGGTAGTCCAGCTCTTTTGATACTTAGTTTTGACTTGCAATTTTTATGACTTGTATGAAGGGTTAGTGAATGTCAATTTATAGTGTTTGCCTCATTTCTCACCTGTGCCCAGATCTCCCTTAAGGCCTCGATTTGATTTGCTCCTTAAGTAACATTGGATTTATGACAATGTAATACACTCCCTCGTTTCTGAACTTATGTTCTAATTTGATCTGGCTTTCACTGTTTTAGCCTTGAATTACCTGGCTTTGACCTTGCCTAAATTAAAATATTGAAATCTCACTTGTGTTTCTATGGCCTGAGGTAGAACATATAGTATGGGGCCTGTTACTTGGATTACTTGTCAAGTTGTTGTGATGTGGTTTTCTGTGCCATTGTTGGTTGTCAACAATTGAGTAATGTGGTTACTGTACTGTTTCTGTTGTGTCAATTAGTTTCTCTAAAGGAAAAATATATTGTTTTTTTATCCACTCTCTCAACTCAATTCAAGTCAACAAAGTCTTGTCTCAACTATTTGGGGTCAGTTATATTAATCATGTTCCTCTATTGTGCTCTATTATCATGCTTCAAGAGTCATTGTTGTAGTTAAACCACAAAATTGTCGTTACATTTTTTCCGCAATCTGTTTCTTTGAAAAAATCTATAGCATGAAGTAGTTGTTGAAAGTTAAATGTATAAAGTCTTAAACTCTTGGTAATAATTTGTACCCTAGATTTGCTGGTAACATGTACTGCTGTGGGACTTCTAGTTGATTCTTTTTGCTTATTATTTTGGTTTTTTTTTTTGGGAGGGGGGGGGGGGTTTAAGGAGAGTGGAGGTTAGTTTGGACTGAATGGCCTTGGATCATGTAAAAAGCTATGCTCGTGTTTTACTCGAGTATGGGCCAGAAACACCAAAGCTTCAATAACTTACTATCGTTTTTTGAGGGATTCCCCAAAAGACAAAACCTACCAGTTCTTTCATTATACCTTTAGATCTTGTTTCTTAGATCAGTGGTATGCATATCAAGACCTAAGGGGAAAGGATTGCAAAATATCTTCTGGGTATCTCCGCTCTTTTTTTTTCTTGAAATCAAATTGGTGCATGGTGATTTTTGCAGCCCGAGTTTGAATAACTTGCTCCCTTTATCCTTTCAGGGAAGGATCTACTGCAACCACCATTAGCGAAATCAATGGAGTTTGATCCAATCAGGCAGCATAGACATTTTTGTCCCTGGATTGTATCAAGTGGCAACTCCGCTCCTGGATGGCAACAAACACTCTCTGCCTTACACCGTCATAAGGAGTTTTCTCAGTCTTTGTCCACAGATGCTCCATCATCATCATCCTTGATTGAGGTATTTCAATATCTTCTTTTCTACTCTCAAAGTTAGTGAAATTTATTTTGGATCTTTTGTACTAACATAAGGATCAAGAGATGGCAATAATGTGGACTTGGGAGGGGATTGGCACTCATGAGCACAACGAGGGGTTGAGGGAGGGAGCCATCCTCCCTCCCCCCCACAAAAAAAAAAAGAAGGAAACTCCGCAAAACAAAAACCAAAGAATCCAAAATAAGTTTCAAAAGTTGAGGAAATCTGAAAGATGTTCTTTCTTGATCATGTACCTTCGTCCCCAAAATATCACTAAAATGAAATTCCTATTCTTTATGCTTGTTAGTTTGGAGAAATAATTTGGTTTAGATGTAATTAATTTATTCAGTGGATCAAATTTAGCTTTGGTTAGCTTCAAACTGTGGATGAAATTTAACTTTAGACAGCTTAAGATAATGATTATAGCCACTAGTATGTACAAAGTGTATACAACTAAAAATTTGATGGCTCATATTACTTAATTGGGCTAGTTTTTTGAGTGGTCAATTCACTGTATGGGGCTTATCAACCATTGAATGTTTATCCATTTTCCCAAATTAGCCTTGCATGTATTCATTTTAGAATGTCACGATTCCTGGCTCATGCAATACATATGAGAAGGGAAAAACTATTATATTGACTTCCATGTCCTTCTCTGTTTGAAAAATAATATAATTGAAAAATGAGTTTGAAAGATAGTTCTCTCTTATTGATCCATTAAGTTACTTTCATCTTTTTTCTTATTGATCCATTAAGTTACTTTCATCTTTTCTTTTGTTCTTGGTTTGATAAGTGCCAGTGGACATTGTTTTAACTATTGGAAATGCAATAATGTTTCTATGAGTGACACTAATCTCTTTCAGCACATTGTGTGGCAGTGACCTTGGAGGGCAGCATAGTCACTCCCATGGACTGGTAATTTATAGTGGAAAATGTAGACGACTATGCTTCCCACGATATTGGTTCTTAATGATCTGCTCAAGGATCTAGTCTACCGCCATGAAAAGCTAATCATTTCCTTCTATCGCTGGGCAAAAGAAAATGATCCATTTCTTCGTTTATTTGCTGGTGTGCAGGTGGATGATCCTATTGCTTCTATCAAAAAGCTTTTCATGTCTCCTGCAGAAAGAACGAAGCATGCTCATGGATCACACTGAAGCACCCAAAATGGGTTCTCAATATGTGTATATGCTCAAATATTCATGTGCGCATTCCCATTTGAAGCTCATAAAGCTGATGCATCTTTTCTCTTCCTTTCCTTCCTCAGCTTTTTAGTTGTTTTTTTTCCTGGTGGAATAGGCGTAGTGTTGTATCCACTCACCATTGAAAAACACTTGCTTCCCGTAGTTATTTATATCAATTTCGAGAGTTAACCTCTTCAAAATGGGTGAAAGAGATCGCTTACTGTGTACATATCCCAGATTGGATCATAGACAAGAATGTTGTACGAAGTTTTTGTTTGTATGACATCTTTCTTTTATGTTGCTCAATTTTGCTCATCTCCAGGTTATGAATTGTGGAACGCGATAAGATTTTGTCCAGAAACATCGGAAGGATTAACTTTCTCCCAAATTTTGTTCTCTGCAAACAAAACGAAACAACAAAAATGAAGGCTGCCTGCAGTGCTTCCTTTCATTCTATCAGACCGCAATTCGTGACTATGACTTTTGAGTAAGGGCGGTTGAAGCCTCTTTCTGCAACGACAGCCCTCTTATCTCCGATTAATTTGGCCACCCTGTTTGCCAAACACAAAGACACAATTGAGAAATTGCGATTCAGGAAATGCCAGACAACACAGCAAAATGGAGGCATACATTTTGATGCTATATGACTTGAGAGTTCAATAGGGGTTATAGTTAAAGTTGATAATCGAGTCAAGTTTTGCGAGTTCGTTTTTCTATACGAGCCTAAAATTGTTCAACAAGTTGAGTCCGAGTAGTTCGATTCGATTATCAATTCTAGTTATGGCATTAATGATATGACACCCATGTGAATGGGTCTACATATAAAATGGGTTATGCGGGCGGTTATGTCCCGTCAGGAATGGGTCGTTTAAGGTAGGAGATTTTAACATGAACGGTGTCGTGTTTGGATTGATTTTTTTTATTAGAGAATATGACAAGACACTAACTAGTTTAAGATGAAGCAACCAATTCAACTTGGGGCAACTAGTGTTTAGCCATTGAAGAACAAACACAAAAGCTCCAAAAGGCAATTACCTGAAATAGGGAGAACCAGTGTTCTCCTGCACAGTCTTAACCTGGCCAATCTTTTCCACAACATCCATCCCTTCCAAGACTCTCCCAACCACCAAAGCTGAGGCATCCAACTCGGCTGAATCTCTGATGGCAATCACAAACTCTGTCCCATTAGTCTCCATTCCCACTTCCTCTTCATCAATCTCCAGCTTCCCTTTCCTAGCAACAAGCTTCAATTTCGGAGGCGGTTTCGATGGATCTCTCACAACAATTCCAACACTTCTGGCCACATTCTTAGTCCCCGGGCAATTCCCATTCTGTTTCTCCCATTCCTCCACGAGTTTGTCAGCTCCCAAATTGCTTCCTGTTTTTTTAGCAAGTTCAGCATCAACCCCATATGATCTCACCCCACCATGCTGCACAAAGTTTGGCATGATCTTAATGAACTCTTTTCTTCGGTAACTAATACCAGAAGCCCCAGTGACAAGATTAGTAAATCTAGCAGCACCGCCCGGGGTTGTGTCACCATATAGCCCAATGATAATTCTACCTATAGGCTCTCCATTTACTGATACATCAAGAAATGCTTTCTTTGTTGGAACTTTGTCTGTGCACCCATCAGAATTGCTTGAAATCTCTTCTTGTCCCTCACTTTTGTTGGGGTTTTCTAGATTCTCTTCGGCTCGCGCCTTTGACAGGCCAGAAGGGTCTTGGGTCTGAGAGGTTAAGAGTAAAAGCAGGGATGAGTTTGCGTGAATTGCAAGCTCTCGACGTGAGAATTTGCAGCATTGTTTGAGGATAGGAGGGGATGAAGAAATGGATGTGATATGATGCTGTGTAGGAGGTAGTGTTGGTGTTTGGGGAGGGAGAAATTGAGCTGTGGAGTGCAAAGCTTTTGTGTTTTGCCACATTCTTTTGGTGTAGAGTCCTGTGTCTGTTCTCTCACTGCTTCTCAGAACTCAAAAAAGGTGTTTCTTTTCTTGTCCATAGAGAGAGATTTTGAGGATAAGGAATGCAGAAAGCCCATCTATATGCTTAGAAATGGCTTGTTTTGACCACTGTGTATCTAATACATACCATCAAATGGCTTCACTGGGCCATCCTCTCATTATTCACCAATATTCACCCCAAAATTGTGTAAAAGTACGAGAAAGAGGAGAGAGAAAAAGGGGAGAGCCAATATTATTTGGTCATTCTCCTTTTTTCTATATACTTTTCGGAGATATTTAAGTCTCTTAGAACACCAGACTAATCTTATGGGCACATGCAATCCTTCCGGCATCATTATAAATCACTAGAGTGATCCCACGAAAAAATTTAGTTTAAATGTCTCATTTTTATTTTTCGATAATTTTTCTTTTATGTCTTTTTCTTCATTAGACCAATATTTTTCTAACTAGTGAAACCTATCATAAATCAATGCTAACCATTTTTCTTTCCTTTAAATTGTTTTTTGTTTTTTGCATAACATGAATATGATTTTTACTCGAAAATATTTTGTGCCATTGAAAATTAGATTAAACTCGACCGTTTTATAAAAAGCTATCCCGTCAAGAAACTTTCAACAAAACCTCATTAAGCTCAATTTCTTAATAAGCAAAACCTTTTATGAGTGGTACAAATCCAGGAATAGAACTTTTTCCTCGGTAAAATTTTGTGCACCAAAAGTTGTGTGCAATCTTGTTCAATATTTGCATACTGAAAGTCAGTAGAATATATAAATTCAACAACTCACATTGATTTGATGATAAAAATTTGGTAAGTAGTGAATTATTATATCATTCTGCACCAGAAAGAATGGGAGAGGGTTTGTCACTATGCGACACTTAGACTCAACCTTATTGTGGACATTAATGGATGATCATTGAAAATGAAAAAAAATAAAATTCCATTAAAACTACTTGTTTAATCTGACCTTGTGAAAGAATTTTCAAGACTTACAACTAATCAAAACAAATCAGTAAGTAACATTAATTCCACTTCACTTTTTTTTTTTTATTTATAAACATACACAAGAGGATACATGTAAATTTTCAACAAATTCTACTCAACGTCACATTGTAATTGTAAGAGTTCAAGAAGAACAACAAACCAAAATTCACACACTACCCTACAAAAAGACCCAACTTTGGACAGAGTAGATGACAACCAACCTAAAACTTCGGCTGCATGGTGACATAGTGGAGACAATGGACTTCAAATTTCAAGCCCACTAAAAACCAAAGGTTATAAACACAAATTCTCATGCAATCCACCAGTACCTTAAGTCAAACTGCACCACCGAGTGCGGTGATTCAATGGGATATCAGCTGAACTTTCCACTTTGAAATTGAAAATTCGAGTCTTGGGTGATCCAATGGGATATCAACTGAACTTTTCACTTTGAAATTGAAGATTCGAGTCTTGAAGTCCACATTGAGACTCGGTAATTGACTGCAATGCTAGTTTAACTAAATTTATTTTCGAGAGGAATAACGTGTGCAGTTAAGAGCCTCATAATCTCACCTGAGGGCTTATCAGAGTGGTCTTTGAGCGCTCTTTCTGCCCTCCACCCCTTTTTTTAATATCCACAAAAAAAAACTGCATTCAGCAGGGATAGAGAAACAAAAACAGAGTCTATGGAACATAAAAAGCAGTCTCATATTGGTTGCATCCGAGGACTTTCCTCAGTTTACATTCCCTCTTGGCAAAGATCAAGTTCAGAATGTCATGGCTGCAATTTTGTGAGGAAACACATGCACATAACGAAGTTGAATCAGTATCTTCTGAATTTTTCATAATTTCATTTACATGAACATGATTTTCCATCTTCTAACCCAAGTTGCACCTACATTGTCAACAGCAAAACCTTCTCTAATGATTATCAATGGATTGCGTCATGTCGCATACACTGTGTTTTAAGTCATGTCAAAATTTACTCAACACATATACAACATATATAATTGTTTTTAGCCCAATTCGTATTGTTTTGTGCTCGAGTTGTACATCAACAGTGTTAAGCTGAGTTCATGTTGTGGTTAACCGGCTTCATGTCAATCCATTTGCTTAATGAGCCTGTTTTGTTATTCAAACCCGTTAAAACAAAACTAAAAGTTGCTAATTCTATATCCTGTATTCTGTCCTTTGCACACATCGAGAGTTGGCGTCATGAAGATCTGACATCAGAACTTAGAACATGGAAACTGATTCAGACTGTCATACATGTTTCAAGGCTAATGTTCTTCAAGATGGAAGCTCAATAACTGAACAAACTTGCCAGATAAATCAACAGCAGGTTGCCAAATAATCAGACATGGATCCACAGATGAGCTTGCTTCAAAAATGGAGGAAATACATAAAAGAACAAGGCCAGATAAAAGAGGCATAGAACACTACGATTTACCTTGGTGTTTTAGTCATAAATCTCTTTTCTGCCCGCTTCCAACTACCATGTCCAAAAGTAAAAACAGAAAATAGTTACAGAAGTGAAATAAGGCTCGGTATCGGTGAAATGTTCAGATTCTGTCACCTCCAAATACACTTTCAGTAATAGCCAACACCTTTCAGCGCTTTTTGTGATGATTGCTGGGTATCACTACCTTTTCCTAGAAACACAAGCCGACCTGCAATCCAAAATAGCAGGAATGTGTAAACTTTAAACAATGGAGAGACTAGTCACAGGCTCACAGCATAACAAAAAGAATTTGCATCTCAGTAGCACAAAAGGTTTTTATAATTCCATCAGAGACAAAGTGCTGCAAAAGGATATGCTATGAAGCTCCCATTGCATTGTGTCACTTGACATAATTTTCCAGCAGAAAATTCAACCCCATTCAGGCTAACTTTTAGCTAATGCCATTTACAGCTTAAACAGTTTCATCAGGTATTTGCCAGAGCAAATTGTTTATTCATTTTGTAGAGAATCTCCGAAAATCAACTAAAAAAGTTGTGGCCCAGCCTGCAAAGAGCATATACGAAGTCCTAACCATCACTACTGTTGAGATCCATATCAAACAGTGTCTTATTATCTGGGAATGATTTAACTCAGACAAATGAGACCTTGAGATTGAACTTTCCAAGGAAATGCATCAGTACTACAACTGCCATTTTCTAGTGCTGGCATATAATTCTTTGAAAATTATCTTGCACAATGCAAGCATTTTCTGTTTGTCACTGTACTTCCTTGATATTTGGCATGCCCCGCATGCTTTTGATGTAATATAAAAGACTCATTGAAGGTATTTATGTTCCACCGGATGAACAGAAAAGGGAACCACAGTAAATGAAGTGGAGTAGATTTGTCTTCACAAACCGGTTCTAACAAATGTAAGCAAACTTGAAAAAATAGCACCTTCTTACTTCTTTCAAGTACTAGTGATGCCAAAGCAAATTAAAAAAAAAATAAAGGGTTAACTGCACTGGAGGTCTCCGAAGTATAAGGTTTATCTCATTTTAGTCTCCAATATTTCAATTACATCATTTTGGTCCCTAAATATTGAATATGTTTTGATATAATTCCTAACGTCTAGATTGCTAACGATTTTTAATCATAAACTTGTCACACAATGCCTGAATATGATAAAAAAAATAATTTTGATAGCTCTTAAACAAAATTTGAGTAGTTCTAGACAAAAAATATATAATATGAGTAATTTTTAACTAAAATTTGGATAACTCATGATCAAAACTGTGTAATTTAAATAGCTATTTAATTAAAATTTAGATAAAATTTTGATCAAGAGTTATTCAAATTAATTTTTTATCCATATTTAAGTATCACGTAACAAGTTTATGATAAAAAATCGTTAGTAATCTAGACGATGCCTGTTTGAGAGAACATATATAAACATATTTAATACTTCAAGGACAAAAATTATGCGATTGTTATATTGAAGGCCAAAATGAGACAAATTTCATAATTTGGGGACCTCAAGTGCAATTAACTCAAAAAAAACAATAAAGTTCCTAAGATTTCTAGTGCAAAATTAATACATCTCATTAAGAGGGAAGGGGTATGCCACCAGAAATCTAAAAGGACATAATTAATCAGCAAGGTGGAGGTTCTCGATCCTATCCAAAGTAAATTTTAGCTTCATCAGAGCTAAAATTGATAGCATAACATGTGCAGGACAGCAATCATCACGCTAAAGTAAACCAGCACCAAGGAAATGCATTCGTCAGATACACAGATCCAGTGCTAGGACTCAGAGACCAAGATATTCCTAAAACATTAAGGATGCGAGTTTGGTTAGCTTCCCTGCAAGAATATCATGGGCTAGATATACTTCATAATTTCACACTGCAGGAAAGTTATATGCGTACTTTCCTACAGAAGTTTTATTGCAAATCAAACATGTGCAGGAAAAGTATTTCTATGTATTGCCTTTCCCTTTCCTTCCATCGAATACACTATTTCCAGGAAAAACTTTCCTGCACAAGATTCCTCACAACCAAACAGAACCTAGAGATCATATGCTTGAACATGCATAAGAAACCCAAGAAAAATTGAAAAAAAATTATTGAAAAAAACAGGTTGTATAAGCATTCTTTTACAGTTTTAAAAAACAATGCAGACAGCAGTGTAATAAATGTACCATTTCGTCGGATGGCAATCTCTCTTATACGTCGAACAAGACCAGTTATTGGATCAGAGAAGATTTTTGTCTCCAGATTCCCCTCCAAATACAAAATTGATCTACAATGAAAAGACCAATAACACATAATCATGAATGAACCTGACCTTGGATAAAAGTCAAGTGCCAGGCAAAGTGTCAAATGAGCAGCAAGATTGCTGACAACCAAACCAAACCAAACCAAACCAAACTAGCCATAAGAAACCAGCAGCAGCAAGCATACCGTTCCACAAGTTAATCCAGGACAAGTTATCACACAATAACTAATACTTAATTATACACTCCATCCCAAAGTAAAATCAAACTAACACTTCAGAAATTTGACAATTTACAAGGTAGTATCGGATGAAGTATACAAGAAATGCTTATAGATATAATTGGCCCAGGTTATATAACAGGCTGCATAAAGCAAACAAGAAGTGTAGCAGCTATAATTGAACAAAGATCAGTGTGATTTCTATATATTAATCATCCAGATTTCACAGCAGAAACAACTACAACACTAAAGCATGTCAGCTAATAAATGACCACTTTTTTCCAGCTCAAGCACGAAATTCTTCCTCTTTGTCCTGTTTTCCCAATCTTTTCCAACCCCAAGCAGTATGCACATTTTGAGTTTGTATATGCACCCTCAATCACATTTTGAAAAGTGGCAAGCCATGTCAAAACAAAAGGAAAAACTCACCCAGGAAGGACATGCTTCATGGCAACATTCCCCAATCTCTCAGGGTATACAGAGACTCGGTGCCACTGAACTGCACACCGATTTGCATAATCCCTCGGGTCCTCATTATCTAATGGCCTCCGATTATTTCTAATTCCACCTGTCCCCACAGACAGCAAAGTGACCATCCTCCCACTCTTCAGCCTCTTTTGTAGCGGACTCTGCCCAACTTGCCCCACCAATATCGCCTATAATTTACACAAACCAAAAAACTCTAATTATCATCAATCCAGTGAACTACGCATATGTCCACAGGGACACGTCAATGCACCTTGCAAATACAGATGATTTAAAACCCTACTAGTCAATGAACCGTTGTATTAGTCAAAAAAAAAAATGAACAGTTGTATACATATGTCTGACTGAATATAGAAACGTACAACACCCTAATAATCATGAACACACTAATAAAGACAATCGTGGTAAAAGTGCTGAAGCTTTCACACTTGCTTAGGAGTCTAAGAAGCCAATTTGGACAGATATACGAAAGAATAGGTATGTATATAGTTGCACAACGGACCAAAAAAAGGGTAAAATTTTCCAATTAAATAATCCATATGTATTTGTGTCTTTAGGTGTGTATGTATATGACTTGACGTACGTAACATTAGGAATCAGGCCAAAATCCATATGTATTTGTGTCTATAGGTGTATATGTATATGACTTGATGTACGTAACATTAGCAATCAGACCAACTAAAACAAAACCCTAATCATCAGTCAACTAATTCACAAGAAATCCATAAACATATGATCATATTACTCCTACAAACCTTGTAAATGCCAACGTCTAAGCCATTTTCGAGTGGTCGATCAACCACAATACGTTGCCGAGTTGAGTCTGATGAAGAAGGCGATGAAGGAGAGAACGAATCCGAGTCGGGGTGGTCCGGATTGAGAGGGGAATTGTCCGAGTCAGAGTCGACAGAGGTTTCAGGGGAAGAGAGATTGGTGCAGAAGGGTTTGTAGAGCTGAGAGGATTGTGTTCTTGAGTTCGTGAGAAGGGTGCGATAGAGTCTTCTTGAGATTGAGAGTGAAGATGCCATTGAACTCAAACACTCCGGGTCTTCTCTCTCTCTCTCAGCGCTTGAGCTTAAACCCTAGGGTTTACGTTTGTCTTTATTATATTTTATTTTTTTGGGAAAAATTTCAATAAATCCTATTTTTTATATAAAAATTAGGAATTCCTTATATATTTTCATTAGACAATTTCATGTCCATCAAATCATTGTCAGCCGTCAGATGATAGTAGGTCTCACTGATTTAACGATTAAAAATTATTTGGTGCATATTTTTTATACACAAATTTGGTGTGTATAGCATTGCTCATTTTTATTTGTACCATTAAATCCTAATTTTGTAATAGCATGTTTAGTTTTAAATTTATTCTTTTAATAAAAAAATTATATTTTTACCTCAAATATATTATAATGAATTCAATTTTATTATACTAAAATTTATTTTTTGCATCTCTAGACAGTAAAATATTGGATCATTGCATAGGTTAATAGGTTATAAAGCAAATGCTAATCAAAAGTTAAATTGATAAATTGAACTTCGACATGTTTATAAAAATAATTTCAGTAAAAACTAAAAAATTACATATGCAGGTCAAAGTGAATATTTTTTATGAATTATTGCTAAGTGTTGCCTTGTTTTTTTAATTTTCTTAATGGTCTATAGTTGCAAAGATGCCAAAAAATGTAAATTTTTAGTAATTAAAAAATAAGGGGTACTAATTGATAGTTTGTTGAAAATGACAAAAAAGCAAAAAAAAATTAATTAATAAATTAGAGATAAAAATGTAATTGTATTTTCATAAGAATAATAAAATTAAAATAATATATTTCATTTATTGAGTTAAAGATTTTGTGGGAATAAATTATCAAAAATGGGACTTGATTGAATGAATAAAAATATGAGTAATGCTTATTGACCTAATTCATTATAGTCATTGGATTGACTCTAGGTCCCTTTGTATATTGAAATTCAGTGTTAATCCAATGGTTACAATCAAATCATATCATTAGATCAGTAAATTATGTCAAATTTGTATGTCTCAATAACATTACTCTAAAAATATTATAAGACTAAACGTTTTTTTATATAGAAAAATAGGACTTATTGACAATTTCCCTACTTTTTAAAAAAAAAAACTCACTCACACTTTTTATAGATTGTCATAACTTCAATTAACACCTCTTACATTATCTAAAAAATCCCTATACCATTAAAAAAAAACTCAACCACAACCCCACCCTTATGCCACCATAACCTCACCATCTCCATTTTCAAAATCATGCATCAATGCTTGAATTCGACCCAATTCATTCCCATCACATAATTGGTATCAATTATAGGTATCCTAAACCAAAATTCATAGGCCACTTAGGGGGTTGGTCGAGTGGGTCAGAACTCGAATTTTCTCGCTCAATTCTTGAATTCAAGTCTCCACAAATACGGTAGTTCGATGGGGCTAAACATACTCTTCAACACCCAGAGCACATGGTGAGACCTCAATTTTGGGCCAAGATGTAGGTGGGATAGGATCTACTGCAGATAGTTATGTGGCACTGAAAGATAATAATTTGTTACGGATATGTGAAGTGACATATTTATAAATTCATTTTGTGTACCAAAAAAAAAAATTCAAAAGCAACAATGGTATCAAACACATCTACGATCGTAAAAGTTCTTTAAGGTCGCCATCGACTTTCGTCAAGCTATTAGTGTCAATTTTCGAGGATTGTACTGACAATGATGCATATTTTTCAATACGTGTGAATTAGGTCCATCTCTCTCTCTCTCTCTCTTGCCAAGGAGTCCATATTTTTGTCTTCATTGTGTTAGTATTCTTCATATATCAGCTCTAATGTTGACATCACATTCCATTCAATGAAGGAATATGCCCTCACCCAACCGCGATTGCCACCATCACTACCCTTATCATGTCACTACCACCTTAACCACCCACCACTCCATTGCCAACTTCACTATCACCACCATCATCGCCTCCCTTCCTCCATCCCCCCATCTGCCACCATTGCATCTTTTCATATCTTTTAAAATTTTGGATATAATTGAAAATTTGAATTGAGAAACTCATTGTTGATGTTTTAATGGAGGAATAGTATTAAATTGTTATTTATATTATAACCTCCTAAAACTAAATGAGGGTAAAATGATTGGACATATAAATTGGATACGGTACAAATTACATACAAGGAAGCATGCATATTTTGTGTGTGTGAGAGAGAGAGAGAGAGGGGATGGACAAATATAGATGTTATAAAGCTATAAACTAAACTTCATATGTTCAATTTTGATCCACTAACAATGTAAACCTAGGTTAGACAAGCTAATCATCTAGAATCCTTTATGTCGTATGTGATAGCATCTTCAATACTAATATCGCATCCCCTAGAAACTAGTAGAAATTAAGAAGAATGAAATTGATTGCATGAATGGGTGTGGTGACTTTTTCCTCCATTACCACTTCAACTTTTCAGTGCTAAATTGTTATTTAGCTTATAACCTCTTAAAACTAGAAGTTAGTAAAATAATTGATATAGAATTTGGATGTGGTACAATTACATACAAGGAAGCATATATATTGCATATTTGTGTGTGTGTGAGTGAGTGAGTGAGAGAGTGAGAGAGAGAGAGAGAGAGTTAACGTTCCAATATAGATACAATGGAGCTAGAAATTAAAATCCAAAAAGTTCATTTTTGATTCCCTAACAATGCAAACCTAGGTTAGACAAGTTGATCATCTATAATCCCTTGTATCACATGTGATAGCATATTCAATACTAATATTGCACCCCTAGAAACTAGTAGAAATACTTGTAGTCATGCACATGTATGCCAAGGAATTAAGAAGAATGAGATTGATTGCATGTATGCATATGGTGACTTTTTCCTCCATCAACACCCCCACTTTAAAGGATGAAGTTGTGGCGAAGTTTGTTATGGTGGTGCAATTATGGTGGGAGTGGGGGTGGCGATGGGGTGGGATTGAAGAGGTTGGAATGGGTAAAAGAGATGATAGTGGTGATAATTGAGGAGAGTGGTGGTGGTGGATGTAGTGGTTGTAGGGAATGAGACAGTGAAAAATAAAATTATATTAAATTTTATTTTACCTTAATTGATGTACCAAATAACGTAATGAAGTGGTTGTTATCTTTCCAACATTTAAGCATAATTGTTATCAAACAACTCCATTTACACAGTAATTCTATTCTTGCTTAAAAGCATTATCTCGTACCAATTGTATGTTAGTCTAGATGGAGGTTCACAACAAGGATGTAACAATTTGAATTGGTGTCTTCAATCAAAAGTCACCAATTTTGAGCTAGTAGTCTTTCATGCCATCGTTACTTCACACTTTTTCAATTTCTCCCAAAAGTTGCAAAGAGTTTTTCAAAATAACCTCCCAAAAAATCTTTTATTTTGAAAATATATTAATAATTTTTCATTCAATACTTAATAGTTTTAAATAAATAAATATACGACGTTCATCTCCTTGCGGAGAAGAACAAATATAAACTTAATCCTACTAATTTCGAGTTATGGATCTCTTTATAATTTCAGCCTTAAGTTGCTCAGTATATTTATTTAAAAACTATTTTTCCAGCGTCCAAAACCCTCATTTTAATTATCCCTTCACTCTAGTATTTCTTCCACACCTTATTATCGTCATATTTTAACTCGTCCCTCAAATTAAATCAACTAATTTTATAGCCCATTTCATTCAATTTTGTTTTGTTTTTCTATCTCCTTTATTTTTCTTCAAAGTTCAACAAAATAGGCAATCCTTGATTGCTAAATGTAATACCCCAAAATCCACCCTAGAAGGCATTACTATCAAAAAATCATTCAATCATGAGAACAACTAGAATAACTATTAAATAATAAATCATTCTTCCATCTGTCAAAGAATAAATACTCAAACCAATAAAACATCGTAATTTCTCTAACTTACAACTAAAAACCAGATAGTATCTAGCAGCATAATAATTAAACTAGCTAAAATATTGTTTCATAAAAATCTCTCAAACTTTAAACCAAAAATAAAATAACTTTATTCCTCTAAAACAGGGTCCACGTCTTGATCCTTCAACGGCTTGTAATTAACCTTTTCATCCACATCCACATCCTCTTCTATGTCCAAATCTGTAAGTGTGTTGTAGGGGGTGAGCAAAAGTCCATAGAAAATCTCTCTCAAATTCCAACAAGGTTTTAAAACAACATAAAGAAGGCCAATCTCTTTTGGAAAATATCATATAATTTTTTGAGAGTAAAATCATGACAGTTGTAATGATCTCAAGTGTACGAAATACAGTAAATAAATGACAGGAATAAGCTTATAAGAAATTAAAGTATTCAATAAATAACTCAGTAGCATCATCTCATATTCTCATGTATATTAGTTCATCCCCATTTTCATGTATGTTGGTTCATCTCCATTCTCATGTATGTTGGTTGCTTCTTAGGAAACTACACAACGATTCTATTTCGTTCACACACCACTACCACACAATCTCAATCATTCCCTTCAGGGCAGATCACAAACAACTTTAGGAAGGGCGTATACCGTCTCCCACGATATTGACGAATCCTTCCCAAAAAAGGTATAACATCCTTCAACCTCGAACTTATGAGAACAATAATGGTTGTTCTCACAAACAATAATTCATTACAAGTGTTAGGCAACCATCTCACCCCCACTGGGATAGACTAACCTCTAACACTCTACGACAACACTCGAAGGCAATTCAAGTCCATCACAACAAACTATACAAGAGACGAAATTACAACTTTCTCAACAACCACAATCTTAATTAATCACAATTTTAGTTACTAATTCAAGCATCACAATTTTATAATTCTCAATATACTATAGTAATAAGGAATTAAAATATGCAAGAAATCATCTCAATAACACATTCACAATTTCGATATCAAAATTCTAAGGTTTAGCCAAAATTATAATTTCTTGGAACAAGAACAAGTATTATATGAAAATGTGATTTAATCAAGAATAGGACTTTAGAAATCAAGAATCCATTTATTTTTCACAATAGAATGTGTATTTTGGAAAAATTAGGGTTTTTGAAATTCAAGAACAAGTATTCCTTGAACCCAAATATGTATTTTGTTCAAGACTATGTTTCAATGATAAAGAAACCAAGAAATCATACATATTTATCATATAATTATCAAGAAGATTGAAAATATACATAATTATACCAGAAGTCTCAATGAAAGAACTCAAGAAGAATCCACTACCTTGATTTTGTAGTTTTTGTGTGAAAACCTAGCATGTTTGATTCGTTCTAACGTGAGAATCCCTTTTGAATCTTGTGTTTTCTACTTCTCTCTCACTCTCTAGGGTTGCCTAGGATTGAAAATTGATGAAACATGGCTAAAGAGACATCTTTATGGTATTTATAAGGTGAAAACAGAGAAAAATTCTAAAATTGATCAAGACCGTTTTTAGGGTGGCATTCGGACGGTGTTTGTAATAACTCGAGTTTCTATAATTAGAATTCGTTGAGTGTGTGCGGTTAGGAGGTCTGCTAGGTGTATGAATGTGGTTGGTGAAAAGAAATGAGTCGGGAAACATAAATGAACGAAATAAAATTATTGCGTATCGGTAAATTAGGAATGCGAGAGTTGTATTTGCGGATCAGATTAAAGATCAATTCGATATTCAAAACTTTAACAGATAATTTTATCATGCTTGATTTAATATATATGTAGTTTTGAAAAAAATATTATTTTTAATTAATTTTCTGAATTAGACAAAATAGGGAATTTGCCAAACTGCCATTGAAGTTTCAAGACTCTTCTACATATGCAAGGTGGCTGATGGAGGTTGCTAGCTTGCATGGAGGGCACCCAACTGCTTGGAAAAACCTGAGTAAGCTGCTTGGGGGGGATAAAATGGAGAAGGATTCGGTGGGAAGAGAAAGAGAGAGGAGAAAGAGAAGTTAGAGAGAGAAAGGTTTACATGAGTGCACACGGGTCGAGTGAAAAAAATGTTTACATTCCAGTTTGAGGTCGTAGATGGTACTCATTGAGTTTGTAAATGTTTGGGTGGCCTTGTTGGTCTTCGGACTTGGAAACTGAATTGGATCATATTAACTTGGGAACGTATCTTCCTTGAGGTAAAAGTACCCTAAATTATTGGATCGTATGGATCTTGAGTGGTCTATTAAGATGAATTGCCCACCAGTGTAGCATTGTACTCGAATTTCTAAACTCTCTTTTACAATTTTATTTAACTGTTACAGTTTCACTTGAAATGATGTTTTTGCTGACATGTATGTATCAAATGCTCGTTTGGATTCTTGCCCAATCATATTAAACTATACTATTTTCAAACTCGTTTGCTTGAAATTTGAGTTACTCTACTAAGTTGTTGATACTTACCCTACATTACTTTTCCTTTTTCAGATTGTGAGAAAGCTGAGAGATGTGTACATAATAACTTACCAAGGTTTCTGTATATCTTAGGAAGATGTATCCAAAGTTTGTAATAGAATAAACAAAAACCTAATGTGTAACGTATATTTAATGGGATATTAGTTTGTAATAGTACAAAATGTGTTGGGTTAAAAGTGTTGCATATGCTTATACAATAATCTGTAGTTTGTATATTGGGGGTTATTATGCTATGCTACTTGACAACTCGGTATTATAACGTTTCGTGGATTATAGTAACACCTGTCACATGCCGTCCCGTTTCGGGGTGTGACAGTGCTTGGGCGTTTGGACAGTGAAAATTCACTATTTTGGATGGAAAATAAGGTTTTCAAATATGTGACAAAGGGCAAAGATCGAAATTTATTTGGTTCCACTATTTTCAAATTTGACAAAGGCGACCACAAACATAGTATATAAAAATATTGTACTAAAATGATTTGAAAAAAAACAACAAATGAATGCAAGATTCGATATTAAATAAACATATTTCATTAAAACACGTTGCCTTATACAAAAATAAGGTAGCCTAGTTCTGAAGTACACGTAACAGATATGGTCATATTAATTGTTGTCTTGAACTATAAATACAAAATGAAGGCTACCATATACGACAATTAAGGTGAAGTTACATGCACACATGCTATTACGTGCGTCATAACAACCAAAATGGCTCATGCCAATTACTTAGTCCGATACACTTATATACTAATACATAAGAATATTCTTAGTAACTGACAAAATGTGTTCATATCGATCGTGGAATAAGTCAATCATCGATCACTATAACATCCACTCGACTGGCAGAATTTGATAGAGTTGTATGCTAAAAGCTTATTTTTTGTAATGAAACTCGTTTTATTAATTAATAAGAGTTTGTTCTTTCTATTTTATTCAGAATCTTTGTGACAAAAATATTTGCATTATATTTGATATATGGTATGCATGTGTGTCTTATATTTCACATTGTAGATTATCTGGTGTATAGAGTTCAATTTATGCATAGAAGACCATATTATTGGATTTTTGTATAATATGAATATATGTTCACAATCCTAGATGTAATTGGACACATCAACAATATAATTGTAGTGTAATATTCTGGCATAGTCTGTTTTGACTGTAAGAGACTGTTTGATGTTTCGGATTATTGCGCTAGTACACTTTGTGAATTGAACAGACTCATGTTGAGGTTATTATCTTTTATTGATTTACTAAGATAATAAAATACATCATGATTATTATAATCATTTATGCTCTTAATCCTGAGATATTTAATTGTCATATGCATATAATGATTGTCACTTTAATTCATCAAAGAGTGAGATTCATATTGAGTCAATAAGCTCGGTGAATTGGGAGACGATGTTATTTGTATGGTAGAAATTAATTACTAAAGAAAACCACGTCCTAGTATTTAAATGGGTTTATGAAGTCCTCTTGAGGAAGTTCATTAGTTTTGTTCATATCAAACCTTCCAGGTGGATTTAATTATCCGACATGACAAATAAGTTGAGTGGTAAGATCTCAAAGAATAAAATAAATCAATTAAATATAATTATTAGTAATTTATTTAATTGATGGACATCTGTAATCTTAAATGTGGGTAGATTATTAAGCATATAATAATAATGAGCTCAGTACATAATTTTGAGATAAGGCTCTGGAGATCAATAATAAATTTTTCGTAGACTAACTTATTACTAATGGACTGTAGGATATTTATTTTGTGTTAAACATAGGAATCTTGTGCCCATTGGAAGCCCAACCCTCATTTCTCCTTAGGGTTTCTATCATAGTCTTTATATAGACATCTAGGCTCTCTAAATCAGGATCAACTTCATTACTTACGTTTTGAGAGAGGTTGAGAGAGAGAACGGAAATTTGGAGGCTTTTGCAGCTCACACTACATCCAGATTTCGACGTTGGGAGATATACAATGGAAGACCGCGAGGTTCATTGAGCTATCTTGTACGTTTGTTGTTAGATTAAGTGTTTGTGCTAAGACGAGATCAATCCAGAGTGATCTCAAAGGTAAATTCTAGTTCAGCTTTGTAGAGTTTTAAAGGAAAAAAAATTGTATTCGATACATATGCGCTATCAATGATTCTTGGGATTTCCATTCCAATAAAATGGCTCATGCCAATTACCTAATTCGATACATATATACTAATACATACGAATATTCATAGTAACAGACAAAATGCGTTCATAGCGATTGTGGATAAGTCAATCATCAATCACTATAACATCCATTGGCCAGGGCAGAATTAAACGAGGGGGATGAACCAATACTTTTCTTATCCTGATTACTTGAACTTCCTCCATCCCTTTTGAAAATAACACCAAAATACTGAAAGTTCGGGCATGGGGCTAGACAATGATTTTCAACAAACACATCTTCCTACATGTGTAATGCACAAATTGTGTTAATGTAGTGGATAACAACGAGAAGATTCATAATTGTAATGTACGTATGGAAGATACAAGCAATGAATATCACTTACTTCCAAGTAATCATGTGCTCCATCTAAGGGTCCTTCTACAACACATTTCTTCAATGGGTCCCATGCAAAAAAGCCAACGTCAAGCATAATAGAAATAGTGTAGTACTATCTCTCCCCAAAGAAAATGATTCGTAGTAGCTCTGTAAAAGACAAGTTAAAGCTTCGCATGCGTTGCTTCAGTAAGTAAAGAAAATGATTCATAGTAGCTCAGTAAAAGACAAGCTAAAGTTTTGCATGCGTCGTTTCAGTAAATGCAACATATCGTCCACCATTTTGTGTGTGTAACACCCCACAGGTGGTAATTCCCTTCTACTTTTGTAGTCAAATAGTGTGACAATGAGGACGTCCGATTCATCATCCGTAATAATTGGGATCTTCATTTTTAACTACAACCATACCATTTAATTATTAAGTGGGCTATAATTTGCATCATTTATGCGTAATAGTATGATGACAACAATGACAATCATACATTTTCTACCAATTCAACATTTATACATAAAATTTATATGTACGACAACAACAAGATAGATGAAACATATTCACCAAATACATAATACAAGAATTTAGGCAAACTACAAGCACCACATTCATTACATGTGAGCAACACAGTCTAATGTTCATCATAAGATTTGTGGGGTGTTATTTTAACAAAAAGTCAGCCAATTCTCTCCATAATAGAGTAAACAATATGGGTGAGCACGATACCCAAAATGAGCATGACTACACTTATCATGTACCAAATGAGATCACGTGTGTAGGCCATTGTTCCTATTGGAAAAACAGGTGTTTCGTTAATGTTCTTACCACCATCTTGAATTATATTTTCAAAGGTGCAGGCACATGGAAAGCCATCATATTTAGTACAGCTACTTCCTACCTCGCAGCGTGCATGGAAAATGTAGTTTTTGCCTCACTATACGAATCATAATGTTTGTACAATGTACCTGGATAACTATTGACATGCGTATGACATTCCACCCATGACTCGTAAATACCAACTTGTCTGCCAAAGAATACAACGTACCAATGCTGCTTACTATTCATAGCTAATTAGATAAAATTCATTTAGTTACTCATATTCAATGTCCATTAAAGCACTATAATGAAATGATGAACCATTCAAAAATAGCAACATATATTGTATAACGTACAATTACAAAAAGCACCACAAATAATATGTATTTAACACAACTAAACCTCATGGAAGTATAAATTAACCCATATATTAAATAACATAATATAGCATAATAAGTCCCATATCGCTTACATCAAAAAAAGGAGTCAAGCATGACCGAGTCATGTCATATGCAACCAAAAGATACCAACACAAGCATCAGCACCATTTACAACTATTAAGCTTACCCAAAACATCATACTTCATGATTTTAAGTTTCAAAACACCAACACCATTTACTTCTACACCTACCACATATAATTACCATGAAGTCAAAAAAATACCAACATGTTAACAAAATGTATTTCCTACCATACAATGATCAAAATGTCTAAAAATTTTGATCAATGTTGTGGTGTGTGTCACAATAGTCCACCAACCCATGAAGAACACTCATAATCGGGGCAAGCTGAAGAAGATGTCCATATTTACTGGGTCAGAACAAATCTTAAAAAGTGTAGCATGTTGATTAACCATTGATATACCATTTATCTTCTTAAGATTCGAGTTCACTCTCCTACGTGCATCAACAACATCATACATATAGCCAACTCGATGTGTTATCATGTCTAGCTGCTTACAACTTTCTTGACCATATTCACCAAATACCTTCGAGATGTCTTTCAAACTTTTTACAATTGACTCAGATGCATTACCACTCACTTTTGTTTTTTTTTTTTTTCTTACTTGGACATGAGGAGGCAACACTTTGTTCAATATGAGGTAGTTGTTCACCTCCATGTGTTGCACTATTTGACGTTGATACATTACCAGGTAAAAAATTTTGTGCTTCCATGTTCTCTACCTCGCTCATTGACGTTTCAACCTCAGCATCGCCAACCATGTCTTCCACATCGATAGCGTATTCTCCAGTTGTCTAGTCCTTGCCAAATATCATTCCCCAATCATTGAAATAAGGTCACAATTTATCTTGCATGCCTTTTGCATTTCTGTCTTTCTACAACATATGAGGATATTAATTAAAACTTTTATAAAAAAACTATGCTTTGTTAGCAGTAGCATGGAACCTATGAAAAAGTTTGGGGGTCGAGTTTCACTTTTAAATAGTCTTGCCAAATGTTGTCACTATCAACCATTATCTTATTCTCACTACTATTAAAACCAAAACATGAAGTTGCCATCATTGTAAACAAGGAGGTGTAATTCTTCTTCCAGATTTTTTGCTTCGACTTGATATGAGTGGAAGTGCACAACTCACAACCTGGAATTGCTGATTTCAAATTGCTCTCAAATGTTTGTAAATACCTAGGTCTAAATGTGCCATTTTGGCACTTCCATACACAAGTCCTTTAATGATAGTATAAGTTGATTCTCTTCAGCCGTAATCCATGTCCTGGAGGCACCCTGCTCTAATTGGGTACGATAGATTGTCTAGGACATTGTCTACCTCATGTTCAAAACACAACATTAATTACTTGACTAAATTTTTGGTAAAATAAATGTCCTTACAAAGGGTAACACATGAAGATGAGAAATTCCAAACACTTAAAGTGCAAATACTACATTACATTGTAACACATCAAGTTCCTCATCTGCAATAACATGAAAGATAATAAAAACACAAAAAAAGGTAAACATATAAATATTAGTCCTTAAATTACATAGGTTAACCGTGACTACTCTAGTTATTGTACATTTCCAATGCCAACTGATTACAAAACAAAGATCCTTCAATAGATGTCTCCACATTGTCTATAATTTCATCCGGATGTTCACCATCAACATAAATTTCTTTGGGCAACTCCTTCTCAAATGGGTCAACACTCATTTCATTCCTAATTTAGTTATGTAACAAATTACATGCAGTTATGATGCACTTATGAGTGTGCACAGAATAGTAGCACGGCGTCTGAAGAATCGCCAATCTATTTTTTAGCAATGCAAAACATCTCTCAATACTTGTCCTTGCAACAAAATTTCTCAGATTAAACAATTCTTCAAAATTTTGGGGTGTGGCTGAACTAGCCCTAAACTCTTGGATATGATACAATTGACCTCGAAATGGTGCTAAAAATCCCTCCCCATTTGTATAACCAACATCAACTAGGTAGTATGTGCTATTTGGTGCACTTAACACATTTGTTGTTATTCCACCTCTATGGGTTCTATATCTAGCTTAAAAGACAAGAGGTACTCGAACAAGAACATAAGTGTCATCTAATGCACTCACATAATTCTACAAAGTCAAGTGAATAACAAAGTTTTTACACCTTCAATCGAGTAATAAAACTTAAGAAAGGCCATGGTAAAGACATAATAAACAATGTAGAAATGAATGTCAAACTACCCTTACCTTAAACCACTTCCATTTATTGTCAGTACTATTCGTCGGCACATGATATGAGGACTGTAGCAATAACATATGCAGCTAGGGGTGTCCATGGACCAGATTATCCACGGGTCCCTTTACCTGGCCAAAAAAAATATAAACCCGATAGTTGGCTTGTTCGAACCCGAGCCCAATATCCTTTAAGAAATGACTTGGGTTTACCCCTAAACTCACTACTCGGCCCGAAGCCTAGCCCAAAAATCGAGTCTAACCCAATAACCCACCCACATACCCGAAACCCGCTCCAATAACCAGCCCACAAAATTTGAGAGAGTGTACCTACATGTTACATAGGAAAATACATTAGATTACCTCAAATATCGAAACATTATAATATATAATAATGACCATATATATCAATGTTATTAGAACCGAAACGGCTATCGAACCGGCAAGAACACCGGGTTAATGGTTCACTGGTTCAACCACTGGGTCAACTGGTCGTACCGGTTATATAATAATAAAAATATATATATATAATAATTATAAAAATAATAATTTAACTAAAAATATAAAATATAGCTGCAATACCTGTGCAAAATATAAAACACTTGTACAAAATATACAGCACCACCATTCTCATATACAACACCTGTCCAAAATGAGTCATCCACCAACTAGCCCAATATGTAAATAGAAAAAAAAAGTATGTAGACTTGTAGAGTTGCTGTTCAAAAAAGACTTGTAGAGTCACCCACCATATATTTGAAACTCCTATAGCAGTCTGTGTGTGACAGAGAGAGAGAGAGACTGACAGAGTGAGAGAACTTCTACCAGAGGAGTCTCGTTGTAGCAGAGCTTCTAGCAGAGAAAGCTTCTAGCAGATTGACCGAGAGAGAGAGAGTGACCTGAGTCCCTGGCCCTCGCCTTCTTTTCCTCGCTTGAAAGGTCGTCGAAGTGATGAGTCCGACCGTCTGAGTTGTAGGTGGCTGACTACTGTGCTGTGAACGCGATTGATTTAGGGCAAATGGCCCAAAAAAATTGATTTTTTTTATAACCCTTGAAATTCAAACCGTCCGGTTTTTCCAAACCGCCCGGTTCACGGGTTTGGTAAAAAAACGGCCGGTTTAACGGTTCGCTTCCTTGTGCGGTCCAACCGGCCGGTCCGGTCCGATTTTAATAACACTGATATATATATACATATATATATATATATATTAACATATATGTTTATGTTAATATGTGTGTGACTGTGTGAGAGTTGAAGAAAGTTGTAGGTGGGAAGCTGGTCGGTGAGACTTTGAATGTTGAAAGTTAGGTGAGTTCAAGTTCAAATTTTTTCAAATTCATGTGAGTCTGAGACTTTGAATAGGGTTTGTCGGTCTGAACTTCTATGAGTTTGTGATTGTCTCAGACTAAGACTCAGACTCAGACTTAGTGTCTGTGTATTGTCTTTTTCAGTTTGTGACTATGACTGTATTCTGTCTGAGCCAAGGCTAAGACAACTATAAATTTATCAATTTCATTTGAGCCAATGACCATAAATAAACAACTACTTTTAATGTATAATTTATTAATAAAGTTGATTTCGTTTCATTTCAACCCACAACATTTGCACAAAAAAAAAAAAAAAACTCTCATTCACTCATTTGCTCTGAACTCACAAGTCATAACTCTCAAGTGTTTTGAAGTCTCAAGACCGAGCTTTCAACTGTCTCAAAAACTCAAGATTGTCAAGTGGTCTCATTTGTTGAGAATTTTTTTTTACATCATTTAAGTATTTATTTTATTTTTATAGTTTAATTTATGTAATGACTTTATATCATTCACAAAATATTTTTTATAATGAAATTTTTGAGTCGAATAATGATAATGAGAATATCGATGAGGGTGAAGGGAATGATCCACTCTCAACGTCTGAGATGGATTCAACTGGAAATGTACTATCTAATAAAAGATAAAAGTCTAAGGCCTGGGATTACTTTGAGAAAATCAAAATTAAGAATTCTAATGGGATCATTACATCAAAAAAGACTATATATAATTATTATAAAAAAGATTTTGTTGGAGGCTATAAAAATGGAACTAGACACCTAAAGAAATGCTTATTAAAATGTCAAACTGATATCAGACAAATAATATTATCATAATTTGTTAGCACCAGTACACTAAGCACTTTTAGTTATGAACTTGAATCTACTAGAAAAACAATTGTTAAATGGATTGTTATAAAAAAATCTTCCATTTGTTCTTGTAGACGATGCTGAATTTGAAAAAATGTTACAAAGTGGTTTTAATCATTCTTTCCAAAAATTTTCTCGTCAAATATGTCAAAGAGATGTTATTAAATATTATGTACAAGAAAAAAATAATTTAATTGTTTATTTTGATAATCTTAAAAGTAAAAGTTATTTGGCTTCTGATATTTGGACTTCTTGCCAACAATTAGGATATTTATGTATAACTGTTCATTTTATAGATGATAATTGGGTTATGCAAAAAAGAATTATTACTTTTACAATGGTTAAAGATAATCATAATGCACAAGTTATTTATAATCAGTTACAAATTTATCGTAAATCTTATAGTACAAAATGGTCTCTATGATATTAGATTTGTAATTGATAAGATTAGACATATTATATATCATAAAATAGGTTCTAAAAATAGACTTAGGACATTTGGAACTATGTGTAAAAATAATAATTTAAAATACAAAAAAATACCATATGATATACAACATAGGTAGAACTTTGCCTATAAAATGCTAAATGTGGCAGTTAAATATAGAACTGCCTTAAATGACTATGTTAGTATAAATACTACTGGTTTATTATTGCGTCCCACCGAAGAGGAATGAGATGTCACTGATAAAATGAAAGATTTTTTGAAAGTTTTTTATGAGGCAACTATGACTTTATCTGGTAATTATTATCTAACTATTACACTTGCCTATGTTCATATAGTTAGTATTAGTGATCTTTTTTAACAATATAATACTGAGCCCGAATTTATACTTTTTTACATAATATGCAATCTAAATTTAATAAATATTTCTCACCACTTCCCATACTTATTAGTTTTTGTATGTTAATTGACTATCGATTTAAAGAATTTGGCCTTACAAGTATTTTTATGTCTCTCTATGGTAATTTAAATGATGAGTACAGGAGCCACTTGAATAAAATAAAATATTATTTTGAAAACTTTTTAATGAATATAGTATAACATTTGTAAATGGTGGTACACTTAATCCCCCATCAGCTTCTGGTAATATTGTTGGTAGTACTAGTAAGGTAAATGTAAAACATCTATGCTAACTTCAATTTTGACCAGATGAGGTATGTCAACATTTAGGAGGTTAACTGAACTTCAGAAATATTACAATCCTCCAATGGTAAGTGTTGAGTATCCTGATTTTGATATTTTGGCCTGGTGGAAAGGATATGAACGTAAGTTTCCAATTCTTTTCACTATAGCTCGTGATGTTCTAACAATTCATATGTCGACTGTAGCACCTGAATCTACTTTTGTACAGGTGGACATGTCATTAATGAGCATAGGAATTTCTTGGATGGAAAGACAGTGGAAGCTCTCATGTGTCTTCAAGATTGGTATACCGCTGAAGCGAGAGATCAAAATATGGAAATAAATCCCCCAATGCCAAAATTTGAAGTTTTTGAAATTTAGATATTATGAATAATGTATTTTTTCATGTATTAAATATATAAGTTTTTCATGTACAAAAGTCTTTAATGGATAGAATTGTGCAAATGATAGATAGACGGGTAGGTGCCAACTTAGTTGGGATGTACTCATTCTATTGTGATGCAATTTCTCTTCTATTCATAAATAAAACTATTCACTATTTAATTTTTGTCCATTTTGATTTTGACTATTCATTTAATTCAAAAATATAATTTACCAAAAAAAATTAAATGAAGTTGTATATTTTTTCAATAGGGCCCAATAAGCCCGCCCAACCAAGCCCACCCAAAAAAGGCCTACCCAACAGACCTAAAACAAGCCCACCCAACAAAGCTCACCCAATAGGTGACGGGTTGGGTTGCGGGTAGCTTACCCCTACCCGAAGCCTGACCGGCCAAGCCAATAACTTGCCTGAGTACAAACTTGATCTTACACTACCTAAGTCCAGGCCAAAAAAAATCGCAGGCCTAGCCCCGCCCGGCCCATGGACAGCCCTATACACAACCTTAATACTACAATAAGCACATTGTAGAAATGTCGACTAACAGTTTCACCCAAGCGAAGAAAATTGAATTTAACTGGTCTATTTTTGTCATTATGACCTAAAATACTTAAGAATATCGCTACCATCTCCTCAACACTTACGTTACTAGTTGGACTTAACCGCCCCACATCACAGACCATATTACACAGTACCATAAACATATGTCTCTCCATCATGAGTTGACTTATACAGGTTATGTCACTCTCCCCAATGAGACAGTGCAAGTGTTTAATTTGTCTTGCATACAACTAAAACAATCGTAAGCATTAAAAACACAATAAATTCTATATTACTTCATCATATTCTCCAATATGTAAACAATATCATTCTAGTCAAAGTCTTCAACCTCACAAATCTTCTAACAATCAAAAACAAAATGTGTCAACATAAAAGTGGGTTAAATGTCGAACTGGTGATCCGATACACCGTTAACAAAGTAAAAACTAGTTTACTAAAACTAAACATGGCACAACGCAAAAAAAAAAAATGAAAATTGTAGTAGTTATTACAATTTTCTCTAATATCAAACATGTGTGTATGCGCTTAGGATAATATGTGTTTGTGACTGTGTCCCACAAGCATCATCTAGGTGTGTGTGTGTGTGACTACACTTACTATGTCAGTGAATCTATTTTTCTTTATGTTTGATGGGTATGAGATCACACTAATTAAACATGCACCCACACACAACGACAGAGAGACATAAGATAAGGGTGATTATAAATGTCTTTGTATATGTGTTACTCTCTTTCTGTGTGTTTGTGTTCATACATTTAGGACGTACCATTTTTGCTGGGTAGAACAATATACAGAGACAGAGGTAGAAAAGAAGCATACGGAGAGATTGAAAGAGACAAATAGAGGAAGCGATAGAATGAGAGTCATGGTGGAGAAGAGGGAAACACAAAAACAACTGGTACTAAAATAATCAAGATACACCCACATAAAGCTACAAAGATAGAGACAAAGAATGAGGGAGCGATGAACCCACAACAGAGACACAAATCCATACACTGACAAAGAATAGAGACAGCGATACACTATTATTTGCGATATAGAGAGAGTCAGAGACAGAGAAAGAGCATACCTAGCAAATGGAGACCACTTTTGTGTCGTTCCAAGATGGGGGAACAGTGAAATAGAGGGAAAAGGTGATAAAGAAACCCAACCAAATGTTTTACAGGGGTGTTTAGGTAAATGTAATACATATCCTGTCGGCTAATTCTTAATCCCAAAGTTTTAGTGGGTTTCGTTTATCCACTTCAAGGGGGATAATTGATCTCAAAACCTCCGACCTGATTTTTTCAAAACCAACGATTGTCCAACCTCCAAATGACTTGCCAAAGCAAGGATAAATAGGCCCCACAATTTTTTATCCAATCCAACTTTTGTTATCCTGGTTTATCCTTCAAGCCAAACACATCTCTTGGGTTTCATTTAACCCACGTAAATAAGTTAAAGTTGACTTTTCAAATTGAGTCGGAATAAATTCGAGTGAAATTTTAGGTACATTTTTTTCTTACCAAATGCAGAACAAATGAGGCTCACGTATTTTTTTTCCTATCCGACTAGTGTTGTCCCTCTTTAACCCGTGATCCAAACACAGCCTAAGTACACATATGTTAATATTCACACAAAAATTAGTTATCAAATATCAAGAAAATTTTGAAGGGTAGGTTTTTTCTTGTGAAATTCACAAATCTTCCAGGATAATTCAATAAAAAAAAGTGAGAAATAATTTTGAATTACCTTCCCAAATAAATAAGTGGGTTAATTGCACTGGAAGTCCCCAAAGTATGAAGTTTATCTTATTTTGGTTATCAATATTTTAACTGCATCATTTTAGTCCTTGAAATATTGAATATGTTTCTAAATAGTCCATCAAACAGACAGTGTCCAGATTGCTAACGATTTTTTTATCATAAACTTGTTACATGATACTTAAATATGGAGGAAAAAATAATTTGCATAACTCTTGACCAAATTTTTACTCAAATTTTGGTTAAATACTTACCTAAATTACACAATTTTGATCATAAACTATATAAATTTTGGTCCAAAGTTACACATATTACACATTTTTTTGTCAAGAGAATTTTGTTTAAGAGCTATCAAAATTATTTTTTGTCCATATTTAACTATTACGTGACAAGTTTATAATAAAAAATTATTAACAATATAAACGTTATCTGTTTGAAAGATCATATAAAAATATATTCAATACTTCAGGGATCAAAATGATGCAATTAGAACATTGGAGAGCAAAATGAGACAAAGTCAATATTTTGAGGACTTCTAATGCAATTAACCCTAAATAAGTTTAACTCATAATTTTCTCAATTTTTTAAGGGTTAATTGTACTAATGGTCCATGAAGTTTACAACTTATTAAACTTTAGTCCCTAAAGTCTTAATTTAGTCCTCAAAATTTGGGTTTTGAACCAAAGTTGTCCTTCTCCCTAACTCTTGTCCAAATCTTTGAGGGAAAACAACACGTGCACCACACGTGTGGAAGCATCACTGTCTTTTTACCTTATTTCTCGCCCATCCAACTACCTTCAAGCCACATGTGATACATTATTTGAAACATTAAATCGTCACTTCAAACGATGGAAGAGAGACCATCCGTCATCTGTTTAGGGTTCTAAATGAAATTGGGGAAACTGGGGAAATTAGGTTTTGCAGCGCTAAAGTGCATAGTCTTCAGAGAATTGAAGGTTGATAATGATGATGGGAAGGTTCAATGAGTATCAATTGGAGGACGATTGTTTTATTGAAGATTACGTTAAACATTTAGTGTTTTCAATTTGGGTTAAAGATGACGTTTTGCAAAAAAAAATATTCAAAAAATCATATTATGGCAACTGGTTGCATGCAAAGAACTATGGATTTGAGTGTGTTTCTAAAAGTTGTTGCATGCATGGCCCTAAAAGGAACTAATATAAAACTGATGTTGATGTTTGATGTAGTGGGTCCTTTATGCACTTATATAAAACTCAATAACATGTGGTCCCCCATTTTTTTGTTTTTGTGTTGTAGAGAAAGATTCCAAATATTTTACTTTAATATTACACCATAATGGTGAATTCCAAAAGAACCCAAAGATGGTTTATGAGGAGGGTCGGGTTGAATGCTTCCACCACAAACACCCAGATTATATGTCATTGTTGGAGCTTAACGAAATAGCTAAGCAGTTAGGATACGAAAGGGGAGATTCTGAAGAATCATTATTGTATACCAGGAAAGGACTTGGATTCTGGTTTAATTTGTTTGTTTTGCGACACACAAGTTTTCATTGTCTTTAAGTCATTGTACCCCAACACTGTTGCTAATGTTTACATAGAACATCGAACAATCGAGGATGTTATTGACCGCCGAGACTTCACAGAAGATTATGTTGAAAAGAGACATTCAGTTGTAACTACGGAGATTAATGAAGATGATGTAGAATATAGTCAGGTTACTGAAGTCCTCAAGATAGATTACTATAATAGAAAAAATATGCCAGAGTATTCTAAAGTCAATGCAAGTGGTGATGGTGGAGGAGAAGAACAGAGGGTCAATGGAAGAGAAATACAGACAGTCAATGGAGAAGAACAAAGAGTGAATGTAGGAGAAGAACAGAGAGTTAATGGAGACAAATAGAGAGTCGATGGAGGAGAAGAACAGAGAGTCAATGGAGGAGAGAACCAGATAGTCAATGAAGGAGATGACCAGAAAGTCAATGGAAGAGAGAATGACATGCCTCAGGAGAGAACCAAGGAGTCAATGGAAAATGACATGCCTTAGGAAAGAAACATGGAGTCAATAAGGGATAGTGACAATTCTGATTATTCGGAGTTATATAATATTGAATATGATCTTGATGAGGATGACAGATTGTATGAGACAAACGTGGATAAAGTTGTTGAATGGGCTGGTGTAGGTGATAAGGGTAAGGGTGTGAAGGATGGTACTTTAGCTTGTCATGGTACAGATGAAGATGATGTGCATTCCGACTAAGCAGAATTATGTAGTTTTGATGATTCATCTTCAGAGGATGATGGTGTCAAGGTGAGGAAACCAAAGTTCTCTGAGTTTAGAGTTACAACTGACATGAAAAACCCATCTTTCAAGCTAGGAATGTTGTTTGGAACAACTACTAAGTTCAAGGCAGTAGTAAGAGAATATGCAATTAAGGAGGAAAAATAAATAATATTCAAGAAAAATGACCATGCTAGGGTTAGGGCAGTCAGTAAAGGGAAATATAAGTGGTTGTTATTTGCATCTATCATAGAAGATGGGAAAACATTCCAGGTTAAAACATTCAATGACAAGCACACATGTGGAAGATCATTTCACAACAAGAATGCAAACTTAACTTGGATTGCTAATACAAATGTGGATGAGATTAAGGGGAATCCTGCATGCCCAGTGGATGCCTTTATAGAGAGGATAATGGAGGACATCAAATTACTGTAACACCTCATCAGATTTACAGGGCAAAAAAGAAAGGCAAAGATAATGATTGAAGGTAGTCATGCAGAATAGTACTCCAAATTATTTGAGTATATTGAGGAGTTGAGGAGGACTAATCCAAACAGTACAATAGCTATAAAATTGGATGATTTTTCAGAGTTGGAGGTGAGCCTGGGTTTGAAAGAATGTATATTTGTTTAGATGCACTGAAGAAGGGTTTCAAAGAGGCATGCATACCAATATTGTGTTTGGATGGTTGCCATTTAAAAGGTCCTCATGGTGGCTAGTTTCTCTCAACAGTGGGTGTAGATGCCAACAACAATATGTTCCCAGTAGTATGGTGTATGGTAGAGATGGAAGGAACAAGCACATGGTCATGTTTTTTGAACCTTCTGGTGCAAGACCTTCAAGTAAGAAACACAATTGGATGGACTATAATGTGTGATAAGCAAAAGGTGCATTTACTGCTTTTTATTTTATATAGTCTACATTAAATACTATCATTGAATTGTATATGATATTGTGTATATAGGGGATAGAACGTGCAATTTATGAATTGCTTCCAAATGTTGAACATAGGCATTGTGTTAGACATTTATACAACAATTTCAACCAGAAGCACAAGAGTAAAACACTTAAGGATTTAGTTTGGGCTGCTGCAAGATCAAGTTATGTAAACTTGTTTAAAGTGCATATGGAAAAAATGAAAGCTGAAGATGTAGAGGCATGTGCATGGTTTGATGATAAACATCCAAGGAATTGGTCTAGGTCCTATTTTAGAACACATCCTAAATGTGACATATTACTTAACAATATGTGTGAGTGCTTTAATGCTTACATACTTAGGGCTAGAAATAAACCAATCATATCAATGTTGGAGACAATTAGAGGTCTCCTTATGAAGAGATTATATATGAAGAGAAATGCAATGGCAAAGTGGGAAGGTGAAATATGTCCCAAAATTCAAGAAATCTAGAGAAAAACAAGAAAGATGCTTCTTTTTGCATAGCATATTATTCTTGGGGTTCTAAATTTGAAGTTAGACATTGTTATGGTGATCAATTTGTTGTGGACTTGGATGCCCAAACATGTGCATGCAGAAAATGGGATTTGAGTGGCATTCCTTGTTCTCATGCCATTAAGGGGAGATGAACCTGAGAAGTATGTTCATAAGTGGTATCACAAAGACACGTATATGAAGTCTTATGAGAACAATATTAATCCCATTAATGGGCAGAAGTTATAGCCTACATGCACTGAGACTCCTTATTTACCTCCATTTTACCATAAACAACATGGGAAGCCAAAGACACTAAGAAGAAAGGAACCAGAGGAACGAACCAATTAAAATCCAAATAAGCTGAGAAAGTTCCAGAATTTTTTAAGGTGTGGAAATGTGGTGTGAGGGGACATAATAAGAGAAGTTGTAGAGTTGTTATGATAAATCCAGCCACAAGTTCTAGGATAGGTGTAGGGGCAAGTGTTGAGTCTGGTACAGGGGTTGCTGCTGCAACGGTTGGAACAAGTGCAGAGGTTGCTATTGCAACTGTTAATGTAAGAAGAAAGAGAGCTAATCAAGAAGGTATAAGAACAATGTCAAGTGGAGTGACTATTGCAGGAACAAACACAAATGGAGTGATTGGTCCAGGAGCTGGTGCAACCAATGTTTCAAGTAGGAGAAGTAAGTTGGTTGTGAGGAAGAACAAAATGAATGCACCAGCCACAACACAAGACTCACATTCTGCAGGAGGAGCTCAGTGACTACTGGTGGAATCTAAGAACTATTTTGTTAGGGTTTAATGTTCCCTATTTTGATAGTATCATCTTTTTGGTAGTGAACATGTTTAATATAATAGGTTCTTAATGTTCCCTATTTTATGTACTGGCTAATGATAGTAGCATCCTTTTGAAAGTGAACATGTTGTATGTAATATGTTCTTTTTTGTCACTGAATAGGTTGTGTCCTCAATGCTATGATAAATATTATGGTGTTTGTCGGATCACTTGATAACAGAACAAAGTTAGGGGACAAAATCAATATAAATTGCACTGACATACAAAATAGTATTAATTTACAACTTGCCAATAAGATACACTTTATACATTATCAAAGTACAAAATTTGCATCTTAGCAACTACAACACCCATAACCAACAACTTCATTTTACAATGGCATTTGACCAAGTAAATAGAGGCAAGTGAGTACAGGCAACAACATCCAAATGAGTACAAGCAAGGGAGTACAATAGCTTCATTTTGTTAACAACCATAATCAAATAAGTACAAGCAACAACCACACAACTTTCTCTCTCCATTGAGATTTGGTTAGCTTCCCTTCTAGCAGTGTGATTTTCCTGAATAATCCTGGTATGATATTCTTCGATCGCATACACATAAGATGATCATGCCACACAAAATACCCACATCCGTCATTTCGCTGCATATTTCATAAAATTTACCTCATTTCTCTCACATCCAAGGAATCTTCGTCCTGGATTTAAATATGTCCAAGACGTTAACATTCGAGTCTTTCTCCCACACTTGTAGTACGTCTGATCCATATGGACCTTGGGATAAAACTTGGCTTCGTTCTGTGATGAATCTTGGCTCCGATTGCAACTTGTCTTTGTTCTATGATGAAGCTTGCATTGGTTCGCCCCCATTGAAATATATTAGAGTTCCTCAATCAGATATATAATAGGAGAGAAGGTGGTTGGATGGACAAGAAATAAGGGGAAAAGATAGTGATGCCCTTCTGTCTTCTACACATGCTGTGCACGTGTTGTTTTCCGTCAGAGATTTGGACGTCAGTTAGGGAGAAGGACAACTTTGGTTCAAAACCCAAATTTTGAGGACTAAATTGACTAAATTGGGACTTTAGGGACTAAAATTTAATAAGTTATAAACTTCAGGGATCATTAGTACAATTAATCATTTTTTTTAAATTTAGATAAAAATATATTTACAGGGGATTGAGAAGTACATATAAATTGGGTTTTGAAAACCCATACTTGGGATGCTGAATAGCTTACAGTGGGCACATTTTCGAACCAGTGTTGCCTACTTCGTTGCCAAGTGACAAGCAGAGAAGCAGCAGTTACGAAAAACTCACCTATATATACACATTCCTAGGGTTTCGTAGACCACAGCCGAAATGGCAGCAGCAATAGCAGCGGACGCTGCAAAGCCACCCAGTTCTTCTTCCGCAGCCGATTCTTACATTGGTAGCTTCATAAGCTTGATATCGAAGTCTGAGATTCGATATGAAGGGTTTCTCTTTCACCTCAACCCTCAAGAGTCCGTCATTGGATTGCGAAACGGTATATATAACAGCTCTCTGTCTATGAGATACACGCGCATTCACACTCTGATATGACGTTGTTTTTGGTTTTGGTTTTGATTTTCTTGACTTGTTTTTCTTTCTGTTGCTGTGGTTACATTGATTTCTTTCTTAACCGTTTGATTCATATTCTTCATATTACATGCGAATATATGTGGAGTTTCTCAAGTGACATATTGATGCATGATTCACGAATGAGAACATGAAAATAACGTACTAATTAATTGGTGGTTTTTCAAATTTTCATGTCTGATTTGAAAAACAAATTATTAGTTTTGTCAACAGTTATTTAATACTTTTTAACTAAGGCTCACTTGGATAAACGAAATATAAGAGCGTTATTTCTTCATTGTTTTGTTACTCTGATGATGGGCTCGTTGAGCATGTTGAAGCAATCCAGATAAGATATCAGGTTGGAAAATCGAAATAACTGCCTAAAATTGGATTGGGTAAGAGATTCCATTATTTTGAGGTTATTAGGTTATAAATTGGAAATTGAACCACATAACCAAATTGTAATGAACTTTAAACCTTATTTCTTGGTGAATCTTCTCTGCATCATACTCGCGTTGAGTTCCAAAATCCAAATTGCCTTGTAAAACCTGGACCAACAATTTGTTAGGAGGCTGATTGAGCTAATGTTGACAGAAGTTGGTTAAAGCATATTCAATCTCTTAGTGTGATATTTTAAATTGCATGAGAATGTCTGAGATTATATGTATTGGCCATATATGATGTTTTTGTATCATCTATCTAATATTACAGATAGGAAGTTGACTTTTCAACTTGCAAAAGCACAACAATGATTAAAATTGATTCAATTTTCATCTTTTTTGATTCAATAATACAAAATTCATTCCAAAATTTTTCCCCACCTAAAAATATTGCATGATGCTAAATTAGACAACTCAACAAAACACACTCCCCAATGTTAAATTACCTCATTAATCCAACCTAACTCTCTCTTCTCTTTCTTGTATGCCTCTCTTATTTTTTCTCTATTAATTTTAATTTTAAATTGTATAATTAAAGAAAAGAAAAAAAAATTACTATTTAAAATATAAATATGACATGATCAATATTCGATTTTTGGTATTGCAAAGTGTTTTTAGACACGGGGTTATTATTGGTAGTGATGTGATAATTTGTATCCTTCAATGGAGATCTTGCCCACTCCCTCTAAAACCAAAAAGAGAGACCCTTCGGGCCTGCGGGGGGAGGATGGCACTAAAAAATTAATACGAGAAAAACAAGGGGAAAAATGCACAATATTGATTTCTCTAAATAGATTTCTTGATTAAATGACTTCGTCCTGTGATGTGATATTACGTGAGTTAGTTTGGTGAATACTTGACACTATGAAGCACAAACACGCTTTTCTTCCTCATGTAGCCGTGGCCGACATGTCTGGGACATGGGCATGTGTTGGATACGTGAAAAAGAGCTGAAAGATGTCCCTAGCATGTCCAGACACGTTTTCGTGTAACTAGTTTCAAATAACTCACCCAATGTGCGTTATTTCTTTGATCGAAAAGTACCAAATAAAGTCGACGACAATAATGAAAAGGAAGACTCAGACAAAAGGCATGCCGCATAGAATTGATGAGGATGAAAAATCGAAAAAGACATGATGTTGTAGACGAGGAGAGAAAGAGAGAGACAGTTCACATCTTTGATGTCAGTTGGAATGAGAATTGAGTCTACCAAGAGATGGAGATTCACAGTGGCTTGGTCTCTAGTCCTCACCTGTTATCCTTATCCTTTAATACAACGTGTTCGTTGATTATTGGATGTACCAGATTATTCTTATCAGCTTAAATGATTAGATGTGGTGGACACTTTACAAATGATTTATGGTTTTGGACGGGAGAGCAGATTCTTTTTTAGTGTTTTTGATTAGTTGGTCATTTGGCTTTATTTGTTCAATTGTGTTTTCCAACAAAATTGGAAAGCCATTTGTAACTGAAGTTTCTTTTTAGTTAGTTTGGTTTTTGTTTTTGTTTTTTTTGAGTGGATTTCTTATCCATTGCTAATGTACTTTTTCATCTTTCAATGAAATAAAGTGCTGTTTCTTATTTTTACTTTTTTTTGGGCCACTGTATATCATTATTTGGGCTGGTGTATATGAATATTTGGGCCAATTTGTTAGTCAATATTTACAGTAAAGAAACCTATGGACTAAAATATAAATTGGGCTAAGTATGTGAAGCCAATGTTAGTAAATATTAAATGGGCCCAATTTAAGAAATCATGGTTATAAAAAAATATGAATTTAACCAAATATGTAAACTCAGAATCTTAAAAATAATATATATGGATATATTATTTAACGTATCCCCAACGTGTATGTGTCTCAATTTTTAGAGAAATGACATGCCCATGTCATGTTGTATCCGTGTCCCAGTGTCCATGTCGATGCTTTTTAGACTTGATGAAAGAGCTGATTCATAATGAACTTCGATGGAAGTTTCTCTTGAAGCAATAACGCGTTGACTAGTCGCCAGTGGAGCCACGAAGGACTATCAGTCCTAATTGTTAGAGAAATGACATGTCTATGACGTGTCTATGTCGTGTCGTGTCATATCCGTCCCGGTGTCCGTGTCGGTGCTTCTTAGACTTGATGAAAGAGCTCCACAAATTGAATGTGAAAATATTAGTTTTGTGGAGTTTGTTTTGAACCCTAAGGTGGTGTTTGGATGGTGGGATTAAGAGGGATTATAGATGGGATTGGGTTATAATCCTGGAATGGCCCACTTAATCCCAAGTTTGGGAGGAAAAAATTGGGCTGGACTCCTCTTTGGGATTGAATTACTCGGCAGCTCCTCGGTGGACTAGTATCCAGCCCACATGGGATTAAGATAACCCATCTGAATGGAAGGATTCAAATCCAATCCAAGGGATCCATGACCAAATGACGATTTTAACCCTGAAACCCACATATTTTGCTAGGTTAAACTATCCACCTCCATCACTTTCCAAGGCCAAGCTTTTCCACTGGTCCCCCACTAACGGCGCCGAAGTCCAAGCTCATCAGGTTTCTCTCTCTCTCTCTCTCTCGTATTATGTGGGTGAATGTGATTCCTGTGTGTGTAGTATAAATAAGGTTGTGAAGCTTTGGAGGCAGGTACTGTAACTACGGCGTTTTTCCCAGTTGAACCCAGAAAGGCCTCGGCGATTTCCTTCATTTTGATGAGAACCATGGAGGAAATCTCCTCAGCAGCCAATTGCTTCTCCTCACCTTTATAGGTAACCACAATCATAGGCTTATCACCAGGACCAGCAACAACTTTGAATGGCCAATGCTTCATGTCACCCTGAACCGAAGTGTCACTGAATCTCCTACCGATCAATCGCTTAGCATCTGTAAACAAAAATCAAACAAAAACATCAGTGACATAATCAAATCACAGAATCAGCATAAATACAACATAGGTTTTTGACCAAATTACTATATTTTTGGTTGATTTTATTCCTTTTTTTATTATAATTCCCAACTTTTTTCCCACTTTAAACAACACACCTCTCAACCAAAAATCAAACATAAAAAACAGAGATTCTGATCTGTTTCAGATTATATGTTGTGAAGCTAAAAAAAAAACTGTTACAAGTGTTGAGTTGGATTAAACTATTTGGAGAAAAGCAACCGACATTTTTAGTTGCATTATGCATATGATATTTTTCATTAAATGTGTATTGTACAAATTAAATTAAATAAATAAATAAAATATTTATTGCATTATTTGGTCAAAATGCGTTATTTAATGAATCATATTTTTTTTTCCCTAAATAACACAATACTAATAAATTGGATTTTTTTTTAATTCAATTCCAAACATGGTATAGGAACGAATAAAATCTTTGTACACAAGGGTCAAATGGTCATTTTACAATGTTAAACCATCACATGTCAATGGGGCCCACAAACCTAATCCATTTGTATCCAAAGATGGGATAGGATTTCAAACCTATCCTTATGTTGGACCAATCCGGACCACTTTGGACTAGAGAGGATTGGGTTAGGATTCAAATCCAATCCAATCCAATCCTCTCGTGTCGATCCAAACACCACCTAATATGATTCTATGCATATGCATTATTTTTAGTCTGTGTGGTAGAATATTGTGGTATCAATATAATGCTTCACTGTTTGATGATTTTTTTCCTTTGGGGGTCTGCATTTTTGGTGTCTTTCTGATTACTTTATTTGGAAGATGTAACTTATAAACTGAGGTTTTCTAAGAACAAAATACAAATATGTATCGATTTGTATCGTTGGCCCCAAGTTTTTATGGCTTTGTCATTACCATTATCATTACCCTTACCATGACTGAGATTGATGATTGCAGTTAGGAGTATTAGTTAGACCTTGGAAATATTAGTACCAAATTTAGTGAAATAACTTTTGTTTCTGCTTGTGTTGTGCGTGCTCCTAAAGGAGCTTCACATGCTCCTTTTCTATTCGCAGGTGAATGGAATTGTATAACTTCCCTTCTGCTCATCTTTCCTGATCTAGCAAGTTTCTTTGTTGTGTCAGATTTGGATACTCTTTTGACCAATTGAATGTGGAAATTCCTAAATTTTGCATTAGGCAGCTGGAAGCTCACTGGTAAAACAACCAAAATTAAGCCTTTGTCGTCCTCATGAATCTACTATTCCAAGGTGTGCTTATGGATTTTCCATTGCCATCACCCTTATTAATTTGGGTGTTAATCTTACCTGAGATTTTCAGGAAACCAACTGGTGTAGTAGAGACAGAAATACCAAGTCAACTCTTTTACTTCTATATGAATCAAACCTCCAAAGGAATCAAATCACATAAGTTTTTCAATTCTTAGAAAATAACAAACATGATAACTTTATTTATCTTTTGGAACTGTTTAGTGTCATGTCTAGCTTTGGGCAAGAGGAGCCAAAATTATCTGTTGCTTCTTCTGCAAAATCTTTCCATACGTTAGCTCATTTGGTTAACATTTTATTGAGTTTTTGTTGTGATTTATCTCTATTGCCTAGCAGTGAAATCTTTTGGAACTGAAGGAAGAAGGAAGGATGGCCCTCAGATCCTTCCAATTGACAAAGTTTATGAGTACATATTCTTCCGAGGAAGCGACATTAAGGTAGCTTATATTTTTACATACTAGTAGATGGGCTATTTTCTGACGAAATTTTACCCTCATGGATTTACATAATTCAATGATTGAAGGTTATCCAAAGTGGTGTGGTTCATGGATGAAATGATTTTCATCACAAGTTACTGAGCATTCATACTTCACTTCTTCTTGTTTCATGATTTTTGGATGAATCTATATCTTTCATGATGCAAAATTCTGTGCATGATATATCTTAGGGTTTGCGGGCATGGCTGTCTTTGAATTTTCTACAGTATTTTATGGTAACGGTAGTAGTGCTCTTCTAATTTTTAACTATAGTGTCTTTGGCAGTAAATGGTCTTAGTTAGGATTTGTGATCTCAAGAAAAAAGGCGTGGTAGGTTGGTAGTTGAAGGAGCTGACAGGGATGGGGCGAAAGACAGAAGTGTGCCTTTGTGGAGGCAGCTGGGGAGTAAGCTTCAGTGCGCCACTATTGAGATGCATAGGATTGTGTCTGCAAAAAGTTTTTGTCCTACTGATTTTTAATCAACAAACTTATGATACTTTTTTTTATCCTATTAAAAAAAACTCACCATATTTTCTCTTTGTTTTATTTAGATCTTTTCTAATCTAAATTTTAAGATTCTTCTGCGAGACTATACCATGATGCTATTCCTTTGAGCATGTGATCATTCTAACCTTGGCAACGAGGCATGGATAGTTGCATATTCTCCTGTGCCGTATACTTCGATTCAGATACTTAGGTTGATATGGCTTGATACTTTCTAAAAGGACATACAGAGTGCTGTCCTTTCTGCCTTCTTGTTGCAGAAGAAGAGAATAGTATCCACTTGCATTGGTTGCAGCTGCTGCAGTTTGTTGTTCAGTCCTTGGCAAAGTTTGTGGGAGTGCGTGCACCTACCATTCTCCCATGCACATCTGATTAAATTTTGACTTAACCTTCGTCTATTTCCCTGGATCACCAGGCTATCATATCATGCCACTCTCATGCTTTATAAGGATCAGAATATACATAGCAAGTAGCAACTCAGTTCATCTTCCATGTGAATAAAGGGATGCCAACCACTGAGCCAGAATCTCCTTTCATGAAGCACTAATTATCCTTTTTTACTTTGTAAGACTTGAACAAAACAAGTCATAGCATCATAAAACTATTATATGTACTCATGTGATTATAATTTATAAGCACTGTGAAGATGCTCTGGACTTGAGGCTTTTTATTTGTCAACTGTCTTTGACTCTCTGTCCCTCTCTTTGCTCCATGTAGTGGCAACTTAGGGTCCTAAGAATTTGGTCATTATAGTATTTGTTATGTAATGTTGTGAGATTAGGATTATATTCCTTTTCCTTTCTTGGTAATTTTTTCTGACCCAGGATGTAGGGTGGCACCTGATGTAGGAGTGTTAGGAAACTCAGAATTATGCGGCCTACAACTGGTTTTGTGGTGGGTTTTAATTATGAACAGCTTCCAAGATCAGTGTTTTATTAGGTAGATGACAGGTTATAGGCTTTGTGAAGAAAAAGGTTGATTTTTTGGTAATGATTTTGGGGATGCTTGATTGCAGGAAATTCCATAAATTTTTGCAAGAACATATGAACAGAAACTATTTAAGGTTCTTTGGTGGTAGTTTAAAGGCCAAAGAGTTGGGAAGAGGTTAGAGCTGGTGAGGGATTGATAGGGTAAAGAGTTAGGAGACTTGTGATGGGGATGTCTGGGTGCTGTGAAGTGTACTGCCCATATTTTGTGAGGTCCTGAATTACAAGGGTTGAATTTTGTGGAAAGGAATTATTTGGCTGGTTAAAGTAAGGTTTATAGTGTTAAGTAGTGGTTTACAAGGTTTGGATGCACAATACAAGTGCAGCAGCAGCGGCAGCAGCCAAATAAGAGGAGGAGGAGTAGGAGGAAGAAGACAAAGTATCATGCTTCACTGCAGGTTTTAGACAAAAATGCACAAACAAAATATTAAAGTATCACAGTTTAATATTCTATTTAATACAAGGACTAAGACAAAGAAAATAGTGAACTTTGTTGCTTGGACCAATAAGCCTCTTCTAGACTAAGGTTCTATATAAGAGCCGAGCAACTGCTTGCCCTAAGTTAACAGCCAATGTCCAGGAAACTACTGAAAAGAACAAAATACCCTTGGCTCACAAGACCTTATGAAGAAAAGAACTCACCTAGCCTCCTAATAACACCCAATTCTTATAAATAAGACCTTGATTTGATCCTAAACTTAGTAGCAATTGTTAGAGCATCCAACCCAAAATCAATTAGCAATGAGTGGAGAAACCCCTTAAGCATTTAAACAAACTTGGGTGACCCTCTAATAGTTAGATGTGGGATACAAGCTTTTCTTATACTCTCTCTCATGTGTGACCCGCGCTCGTACAGTGGACTAACAAACAAATAGACAAACATGCATATTGGGAAATTCAAATGAGTTAAGAGACTTGACCCACTGGCTATTCAAGGCTAAGCTCTAATATCATATTCGAGTATCTGACCTAAAACCAATTGGCTCTGCGTAGAGAGGCCCTTTAAGCATATAAACCAACCTTGAGTAGCTCTAATTATTTGGTGTGGGATACAGGCTTTCACAGGATCTTCTGCACATGCTCCCTGTAGATATTCAAATCTGCCCGTTCTCTTGTTATCACGCTTGACCTTTTTTTGTGCATTCTCTTGCAGGATTTGCAGGTTATATCCTCACCACCTGTTCAGGGTACGCCATCTGTACCCGATGATCCTGCTATTATACAGGTACGCAAGTTTTCAGACTAGGAACTCCCTATTGAGCATACATGATGCATCTGGTAAATTGAACTTGTTTCTTTTTTATTATAATTTCTTATGCAGCCTCATTATGCTCATCCACCATCTGTGTCTACCTCTCTGACCTCTGCTGGTACTGCACCAGTTACAAATGCACAATTGGGAATCCCTGTTTCAACTTTTCAAGAAAATTTGCAGCAATATCAGTCTGTGGAAAATTCAGGGAATTGGGGTTCATCACCTCCTCCAACTGCCAACAGTAATGGGCTAGATATGCCAAAGTATTGGCCAGGAAGCACTGTATCCTCGGGGGGAATTACTCATTCGCAACATCAACCTTTGCCTCCACCACCAAAAAGTTTGGTGCTATCTAGTCCTGTGCAACGGCCAATCAAACCTCCCAGTATGAGTTCTTCTTCAGTAGGCCATGCACTAAATTTAGTGGCAGATTCTTGTTCCTCTCTGCCTTCTGTTCATAAAGATTCCCCAAATTCAACTTCTACCGTATCCCCACCATCAGCTTTTGCATCCAACCTTCCAAGTGGACAATCTTCTACTCCAGCTTCTACTTTTTCACCCAATCTGAAGCCAAATAACGAACTCAATGCTCTTCCTGCTGTAAAATTGGGTCCTATCTCGCCACCGTTGCCCTCTTTGGCTACCAATCTGAATGTAAATGCCATTGTTCCTTTAAAACATAGCTCAGTTCTTGGGCCCGCATTGCCTTATCAAAGTATGGCTCAATCTATGCCATCTGTTGTTGCGGACCCCGCTGCATCTCTTGGCGAGAAATCAATACAAACAATTGTGGCCTCTGATCATTTTTTACCGCCTGGGGTCATGACGCCTTCTGTATCTCGTTTTTCACAGAATGCTGATGAAGACATAGAAACTGTTCAAGCATCAACATCAGAACCACCATTTTCAGATACAGAAAATGTTCAGGAACCAGAACAGCAATTGCCATCATCATCATCAGGTGAAAAGGTATGGCTGCTGCCTCTCTCATTGTAAATGTAAAAATTGTCAAATTGAGTGAAATTGTCATAGAATTGGAGGCTGTGGTTGAATAACTCTGCCTAATCAAATTGAGTGAACTCGGCTTATCAACTCGGTGTCCGTGGGGACATTCCGATACAGTGACGCCATATGCAATAATGCTGACAGACATAAATCAGGTTGGATTGGGGTTCAACTTGGCTGGATCCGCCAATTCATTCAAGTCTTGTTGGATGTCTTGCTGGATTGACAAGACTGCGACTCATCTCGTAAGAATTCCATGAGATCAAGCAGCACTGTTCTAATAGCCACAAAAGCACACTGACGGCCACCTTTCTATGTGAATACGTTAAATCTTCTTGTGCTTTGGCTGGGATCCCCTTTCTACAACCATATTCACCTTCTCTCACTTTCCCACCTGCATGGAAACTAGGAAGATTGTACTGAAACTAGGAAGATTATCTTCCCACTTGAAACTGGGAGGATTTTTCTGGGGCTCTTGAATCAACAAAACTGTAGATTAATTAAAAGAACAAACTACCTTCTTTGGGGTTTTTGTGAAGTTGATTAAGCATATATATGTTATTGTGGTGCATAGACACAAACATATTTATGTTCAATCATGGGAATGAATGTGTTGTACATGTACCAATGGACTTTTGGTCCAACGGTACTCCTTGTCTTGTAAAGGTTGGTCAAGGGTTCAAGTCCCCCTCCCCCTTCCCCTTCCCCTTC
>CM042192.1:13036326-13060161 GCA_023539305.1 Ilex asprella | reverse complement strand
GGTCAAGGGTTCAAGTCCCCCTCCCCCTTCCCCTTCCCCTTCCCCTTCCCCTTCCCCTTCCCCGTCCCAAAAAAAAAAAAAAATGTAGTACATGTAGGTTATTCATGCTCGTGGATTTAAACTTCTTTTGAAATAAAATTTTGGCAATTCCAACAAATTAAGCAAAATATTCCATTCTTAAATTTAGAAAGGCAGACTGGATTTCTTTATTTTTGAGAACTATGTTGGCTGATCTATGGCAATTTAGCCTATTTTGCATGGTTGAACTGTATTGGGTACTTACTGGTATACTGGCATGTGATATTTTTTGTAAAGTTTTGTGGAATGTGTCTATTATTTAGACCAACTTTTCTAGGGTTCGTTTCCTAGTGCAATGGTAAACTACTCGGGCTAATAACCGCCAGGTTGTGGGTTCAATAGGAGTGCAACTACTTTGTGTATATAATATCAAATAGGTTTGTATCTAGTCCACACCCACTGATACCTTCGGTTAACAGGGACCGAACTTGATAATGGTCTTTTTTTCCCCCTTCTAATGTCAATCCCTGACGAATGAAATGGGTCAGTTCATTTTTTTTTCTTTAAATTCATCAGTTATATATGCTGTTCAGCAAATTAGCCACTTGAAATTTTTCAGGGCAAATTAGTACTGTTTGTCACAGCCTTGCAACCCAAATGTTTAAGTTGTAACATGAAGAATTGCCCAAGACCTTATATGCCTATGCGTACCCAACTGATGTGGGATGTGCCATTCTCCCCCACCCAAAGATGCGACACGCTCGTCGCATTTGGCTCCACCATTGGTGAGTGGGCCCACCTGGCCTACTTCGACCTTAATATACCCTATTAGGACCCACACGACTGATAGGGTTGTGACTCATTTGGTCCCACTCTAATAGTAGCATTGCAATACAAAAACTTGAGCTGTTAGGTCGAGAATTGTCCAAGATCTTATAAGCCCATATGATACCCCTATGTAAGCAATGTGGGACGCAACATGTTGCTGGCTATCATTTTGTTTTTAATTTTTACATTGTGGAACCAACATCAAGTTCATAATGCAGGTTGTATGGCATTGATCGCCTATGTATTATTGGTGATGTGATTTGGTTGAATAAGAGTTTTAATCCGCATTAAAAAATTTCTACACGTGCTGATGTTCTTCACTTCATTATATATGTTTTTGTGTGAATTTATGTCTATTTCATGCTTCCAAGTTGCAACATTTTAGAAATGACATACCAAACACGAATCAGGGAAAAGGTGGTCTCTGCTGATAACATAGTGTTAATACCATTTTGTATTGGCAGTTGTTGAATGCTTTTTGGATTATGATTTTCATTTGTCCGATTTCTTCTCCTTACAGTGTTCCTGATATGTTTTCATATTCCTACCTACCTAATTTAAGCCAATGGAAGCTTCTACACTTTGATGAGTGTCTGGTCAGTTCGGATTATTTTCTATTCACAGCATGGGGATGTTAATATGTGCCTTGTGTGCTGTTTTTCCTTTTTTAATTCTAGTTGAATGGAGTTGCTTTACCCTCGCATCACAGTAACAGGCATCATGCACAGGGAAGAGGAAATTGGGTAATCGTCTGCTTTTCTTTTGACCTCAAAATGCTTTATGTTCATCACCAATGATTTTGGTGGTTTTATTTTCATTCAAGACATATGGATTCTGATATTTGCCTCTCGTGCTGTTTTTTTTTCTTCCTTTTCAAGCCGAATGGAGCTGCTTTACACACTTTTTGCAGTAACAGAGGCCATGAACGAGGAAGAGGAAATATGGTAACCGACCACCTCATAATATTTAGAATGCTGCATGTCTATTCCTTCCGTTCTCCTCCACCTTTTTTCTTGTATACATGGAGTGTGGTTATGAACCCTATTGTCCTCTACCACTGGCAAGGTTTTCTTTATATTTGGAATTTTCACATCTTCATTCAAGATTCTTGGGGAACCTGAGATGCGCCCTTTGTGCTGTTCTGTTTTCCTGACTTCATTGTAGCCTAATGGAGCTGCTTCACACAATCGTCACGACCATAGAAGGCATGCAATGGGAAGAGAAAATGCAGTAATTTTTTTATAATTCCTCTTTTTCTTTCGATCTGGGAGTGTTTTGTGCTTGGTGCCCATAACATGAGTTCTTGTGCATTAATACAGCACTATGGGAATAGTTATATGTGCCTTTTTTTTTCCTCCTTTCCTGCTAGCTGAATGGAGCTGCTTTATACCCTCATCACAGTAATAGAGGTTATTTTCGGGGAAGAGAAGATGGGGTAATTGTGTTATTATTATTATTGATTCTCAGAATACATCTATTTCTATAATTTCACTGGATGATGTGGGTGTCTGATATCTTCTACCTGTGCTATTTCTCCTTCTCTACCAAGCCAAATGGAGCTCCTCTACGCGCCCGACACTATGCTGATGTTCATGGTCAGGAAAAAGGAACTAAGGTGACATGCTTTTATTTTAGTTTATGAAATATGGGGCAAGTTCTTTACTTGTCCTCTCTAAGTATATCTTCTGTACTTGGCCACTCTAAGTATGGCTCTCTTGAGCTAATACTCTTCTATGATTTGTAGTTATGTGTAGTTCTGGTCATATAATGATAGTTTTCTGTGCTGTTGCATAACAGTCACATTCAATTACTTTGAATTGGACTGGAGCAATTGAATTTACTTGACAGGGAATTTAGATTGAAGTTATGTGAAGTTAATAAGGTCATGCCTAATTACAGGCACCTCCCTGAACATTGACCTCCGCTGTCCGAATTGTTAACCTCCAGTAACAGGGATTATGTGGTTTCTTATACTGCTATTTTCCTGAACCTTTTCTATACAGTGGTAACCATATTAAGATAAAATTCAAAACAACCTAAAATGAACAATAAGCCCTTTACAGATTGTTAGGGTTCTGGTAGTCTTGTTCCATCAACCCCTGCCACCCGTAATCAACTATTGTTATTATGAAATTTTGATACCATCGCCATTTATCTGTGCATTTTACAAATGCCATTACACCACCACCCATAGTTATTAAAATAGTACGATTCGCGATTTGATTCGATACGACTACAAAAAGATTCGTATTTTATATGAGAATCGTTTTTAGAGTTGAATTGCATCTGAATCGTACGAATCATATGATTCGATTCGTATTGCACGAATCGCACGATTCAGTTACTTTTTTCTTTAAACCCAAATTTTTGGCAAAACGACGTCATTATCAATAAAACGACGTCGTTTTGTTTGCTGAGGAATTCACGCCCTAATAAAAACTCAAACCTTTTTGTTCGTTCTCTCTCTCGCGTCATCTAAAGCTTGCTTCGCGTTGTCAAAATCTGAAGGTCAAGGTTAAAGCTCTCGCGTCATTGGCTAAAGGTATGCCTCCTGCTCCTGCTTTTCTTCTTCTTCTTCTTAATAGTAAGCATGCCTTTTTCTTATATTGAATTTTTCTATCTCCTGTTACCATATTTTAGAATAAACTTTGATTTTTGCTCTTAATTCTTTCATGGATAGTTTGTTAGGTTCTAATTTTTTGTTTCATAATGTTGGCACGTATGTTTCCTCCCAATTAATTTTTTTATTTATTCTCTTTCCATTCATGTTTGTAACTTAATTTGTATTGGGTGTCACTGTTTTGGTTCTTGAATAATCATGGTTCTTTAATGAATTTTTTTTTTCAAGTTGTTGAATTTGAAAACGGTTAAATAAAAGATAAAAATGACGCGAAAGACTAGCGTCTTTCCATTTAGAAGGCGTGATTATATCAATTGACTATTTTTAGATTGCAATAATGTTCAATATTCAATATTTTGCCTATTTTAAATATGTAAATATTATTTTTTATTTTTGTTCAAATTTTGTGTCGAATCTTATGATTCACGATTCTCAGTTAGGATTCTGATTTACGATACGAATTGCTATTTGAAAACTATGCCACCACCTAATTCATCGCTGCCGTCTTGTCTCCCATGTGATGCGGGAGTATCCAAGAGGCTTATCAAGGACAAGTGGCCTACTAATAGGCTTAGCTTGAGCTTTACTTAGCAGATTTTTTCGATTATGATTTTATTTTCTACAGTACTTTATCTTTTATGTGAGTCTATGAGTAGTATTTTATAGTCCTAATCTTTTTAAAATAGTCAAGTGACTGTTACATGAGTTTTTAATAATCTTGGAAGGCTAGGATTAAAAAGTTATTAAAGTGATCAAGGGCTTGGATGTTCATTTTTTGAGTCTTTGTAGACAGTTTTTTCTTGTTCTTATTCTAGAAAATCAAAAAACATATTCTTGTTCCATCTTTTGATTATAATGTGTTTTCTTTGTTTATCTTATTAATGGAGATTTATTATAAGGTGTTGATTCTTGCTCTAAGTAGCAATTTATGGTAGACATGAGAATTTTGTTGCACCAATTTGTTATTAGAGCCTAAGAATCCTAGATTTACATCATGAACGGATGTGGGAGAGGTCGTGGTTGAAGAGGAAATAAGTTGTAGCAAATTAAGATGGGTGAGATCAAGCATATAGTCACCTAATGTCAACTAAAGGCTGTAAGAAGGGATCAACCCTTTTCCAAAGATCCCAGCCTGTATGGAGATTCCGGAAGGCAATTGTGAACCGCTGAATATACCGGAAGGTAGTCTAGAGGATAATGATGTAATAAAAGAGGAGAATTGCTTTCTTGAAATCAAGCATGTTGACCATCCCAAATCGAGGTGCATTCGAAGAGAGATTAGTTCGTGCAATTGATTTTAATGGTGAAGGAATTAAAATCAAAGTTGTTGACTTTTTTGGAAAGGTGCACGCCGAAGATTAGTTGGATTAGGAATCTAGTTTGGAGATCTATTTTGAGTGGAAATTGATGGCTTAAGAGAGGAAAGTGCTATTTGTGAATGAGGAAAGGTGGTGATGAAAATATGAACAGAAAGTTCACAAATCAGAAGGTTAATAATTTCTCAAATTTCAAAAAGTATGAAAATATGAACAGAGAGTTTGTGACTTAGAAGGCTGATAATTCATCTATTTTTGGCAAATGGTCTGGTGATTTGTGAGAGGGAAAACATTTTCATTCTATGGACATGGATTCAACTAGCTTTGTTTTTTTTTTAATCATAAACTTGCTTTGTTAAAATGATTAAAGTTTCAAGTTCAATTGATGCAATTTCAAGTGGACAAGGCTATGTTCTTTTGTGAAAATGACATGCATGCTACTGATATTTGTAAGATTGATACAAATTCAATATTGTGTTGGTTCAATTGCAGTGTTATTAGAACCAGATCAGACCGGCTGGTCAGACTGTGAACTGGGCCTTAAGCCAGTATAGTTTGCTTAACAAACTATTTGTGCACTTAAACTATTAATAAACCATAAAATCGGCCTGTTTTTTTGTCAAAATCAGTGAACTGGGAGGTTCATATAAACCGGGTAGTTCAAATAATACCTCAAATATTAAAAAAAACTTATTTTTTAGGGCAAACTTGGTCCTAAATCAACGAAAACCACAAGCATGCTTCAGTTTCCAACTCCCTAGCTCATCTTGAACTCGAAGTCTCCAACTCCTCAACTCAGCTCGAAGCCTCAAAGTCTCCAGTCCAGACGTGCAGCGCATTCGATTTCGGTCTCACCTTTCTCTGGAACTTGGTAAGTCTTCTCTTCTTCTTCTCTCTCTCCACAGACGGATAGACATGAGAGTCTAAGACGCCTCTCAAGTTCTCCACTCAATGTGACTTTATTTGGGATTGTGGATTTTATGGTGTTTGTGAATTTTATTTGTAATATGATTGTGATTTTTATTTTGGTTGTAAATTTTATTGTGATTGTGAATTAAAAATAGCACTGAAGATCACCAAAGTATAGTTTGTTTTATTTTGGTTCATAATATTTTAATTGCATCATTTAAGTTCCTAAAATATTGAATATTTTTTTATGTGGTCTCTCAAATAGACAACATCCAAAGTGCTAATGGTTTCTTATCATAAACTTGTCACGTGATACCTAAATATAGGGAAAAAATAATTTGAGTAGTTCTTGACCAAAATTTGAGTAGATTTTGGACAAAAAATGTGTAATATGTATAGCTCTAGACCAAAATTTGGATAGCTTATGATCAAAATCATAGTTATCAAATCGTGTATCAGAAGACGTATTGCTTTTTAAAAATAGTGTATCGTATTGTATCGTATATCGTACCGTGTATCGTAAGATACGGTGCAAATTTAAATAAATAATAAAAAATATATATTCCTTTGAAAAAAATCATACACTCATAAAAACATAATATTTCATTAATACTCCACCAACTACTCAAGTCATCAACATAATTCACTAATTTTATATTGCAAAGTTCACAACCATAGTTCACTAATTCAAACATAGTTTATGAAAATAGGATACCGGTGATGCCACTGTTTCACAAAATTAAAATTAATCAAGATTCAAAATTTTTATACAAATATATATATTTTTGTATAAAATGACGTCGTAAAAAAAAAGATACGTATACTATTTTCAAACATATATATTTTTCGTATATAGTTTCACAAAAAAAATAAAAAAATATATGATATGTTTGAATTGGCATAAAAAAAAAGATTTTGTACGTATCGGGTGTGTTGTACCGATACGTATCGTATCGTAAAAACGTATCGTGTATCGGACGATACAACGCAAAAACAATACATAACTACGATCCGTAGCGTTTTAGGCTTGTATCGTAACGTATCGTACGATATGTATCGCGTATTGTACGATACTAACAACTATGATCAAATCTGTAAAATTTTGGTAATATCCAAATTAATTTTTTTGCCCATATTTGAATATTATGTGATAACTTTATGATAAAACTGTCTGCATGAAGGACCACATAGAAATATATGCTATAGTTCAGGGATTAAAATGATGCAATTGAAATATTGAGGACCAAAAATGAGACAAATCTCATATTTTGGGACCTTCTGTGTAATTAACACTAAATTTTATTTGTAATGTGATTGTGATTTTTATTGTGATTGTGGATTTTATGCGTTGTCAATTTGTTTGCTCTAAAAATGTCAATTCTATTTCATTCTTTTAGTTAAATTATTATGTTTTATAATTTTTTATTATACTACCGGTTAGACCAATTAACCCTTTGATAGAACCAGGAAACTATTGACTGGGTTCCTCGGTTCGATTATTGGTCTGGTTCTGATAACTATGTTCAATTACATTAGCAAAGTGGTTTCTTGAATCAAATTTTGGAAGAAATATAATGTATTGGAGATTGTTGTGTTGGCTTTGTGAAGGTAGCACATAGTACAATGGCTTTGCAAAATCTGTTGCAAGCAAAAATCAAGGTGGGTAGGTGTGAAAAGTGGTTCATTCCTTCACTGGTAACAGTAGAATTTCAAGGTCAGAGCTTTCATATTAATTTACAAAATTAGGGCTTTGTTGAGGCTTGAAGATGCTATTCATGTCAACGGGGACTGAAGATGTATGTTGAAGGCCAAGACGGAGGTTGAAGACAATGATGTGGCATCAATAAGGCAAGCGTTGCATAGAATATTTATCCATTAGTGATAAGAAGGGAGAAAGGAGTTGACAGTTAAAGATTTGCAGCCGACGATTAAGCAGGTTTTTAAAGAGATAATTAATGCTAATTTGGAGTTGTTAGTTGTTAATTCAAATTTGAAAAAATTAGATGAAATTTTAATTGCTAATGGTTATCAGATTACAGTGTTAGGAAGTTAATTGTTTGGGTTGTGTTAAAGAAATAGGGTAAAAGGGGGTCAGATGTTGGGATCTGAGGGTGGCCTATCCACGGGAAATTTTAAAGAAGCCCAAATCCATTTTGGAATTTTTAGCAAGTCATATGATTGTGGGCTTCGGAGCCTAGTATGGATGGGTCGTAGGGGTGTTCACCCTACCTTATGTGTAAGAAATATAGTCTTTCGTCTTTCTATCCGATGCTTTTTGTAAGAATTTTGACTTGACCTACCGTACCCGATCAAGTGTGGTATTGCTACTCGACTTTCGGCCAAATTAATCGGGTATGAAGTTGGGTAGGAAATTGGGTGAATACTTTTGTAGTTATTAATTTTTGGATTATTTTAACAATTCAATTAAATGACATGCACCAATTTAATAACACAATAAACCAATAACAATGAAACCTAAAACAATTACAACAACAATTACAATAAAATATAAGAAAACATAAACATCAATCCATCAAAATTGTTGCACAAATACAATAACAATTATTTTAAGTTTAAAAGATATGGTTAGAGAATTATGGTTTTTAGTTTATATATATAAATAAATTAATGCGGGTAGGGTAGGGTAAGGTAGGAATACGAAAATTAAGGGCTATTCTGCATTGCTACCCGATTTAATCGGAATACCAAAAACTCATCCGCATTTCTATCCGATTTTTTTGGCTAGCCATTCAATAGAGTTGGGTAGAGTAGGAAACTGCGACTAATAAAAAATTCGAATACCCCTAATGGGTCGTTTTAAACCTAGAAGTCTGTAATCTTTTAAGCTTGCCACGATCCACTCTTACCGGGTTAAAGACCCGATTGATGACTTAAAATTGATTCGAAAAAGGCTAGGGCAAATATGGTTCTTGAGGCTGAGAACAACGATGGCTTCGAAGGAGGAAGATATTCTAGGGATTAGTTGGTTGAGGAAGAACATGTGGAGCAATGGTCGAGATCTCTCCAGTTGGAGTATGTACAAGATATAAACAGTAATTGAGGATGAATTTGAGATCTCAAAAGAGTTTGATTAGAGATGGTGAGTTGAAGCCGAGTCAAATTATCTTGATGATATAGATTAGGTCCCTTTGTTTTTAGATGGAGGGCATGATGATCCTAATTCATCAGTGTTTAGCTCTTAGAGTAAAGACGTGACAAATTTGAAAGGCGTGGAGATGCAGTGCCATATTAAGGGGCTATTTGAGGAAGAAACCGGTATATGTCAGATGAATGACAGAATTGGGAAAGGTTGAGTTGGGGTTTCTAATTTAGAGGCAGAATTATAGGTGAGTTAGTTTAATGTTTTTACTTGCACTTCTCACTTTCATGACAACTTTAAACTTGAGCTCCTGGGAGTTGAGTCTTGTAAGGGGTTTGAGTCTGTGTCCAATCGTTTCAATTTCTAAGAGGGGTATTTTCTTTGAAAACGTAGTACATGGGAATGGGGGGAGTTAGTCGTCTGTTCTTGATGTTAAGGATGCCATGAGTTGTGGTTTACTTCCTCAATCAGGTCTATCTAGCATGGTTCAAGGTATCGGCCGAGTTTGATACATGGTTCAAAGTCGCGGTATCGGTCATTAACTCGGAGGGCACTGATACACATCGGTCGCGGTGTCGCGGCGCGGTATCGGCCGATACGCTCAAAATACAAGATAGAAGCTCCAAAAAAATTTGAAAAAAATATAGAAAATTCTAAAAATAAAAATATCATTATTTATGCATCATATGTCCATAATATATCCAAAAACACATTAAATATAATTAAAATGAAACATAAAATCGTTATTGAAAATAATTATCATTATCAATGTTCAATGTAGGCATTTAGAAACATATTGAGTCATATTATAAAATATTAATGTATCTAATTTTTACATTGAAACTTTGTTTACCACAAAAAAAAAAGCCAGAAAAAAAAAACGTAGCAGCCTAAAAAAAAATAAAGCAGTAGCCATTAAAAAAAAAAACAGCAGCACCCAGCAAATGCACACACAAAAAAAAAAAACTGCCTCTTGAAGGGCATAGGAGTTGAACTTATGATTTCTACTTTGGTAACATGCACCTCTACCAACTGACCTATTGTTGTTCTATGAATTGAAAGACAAATAAATATATTTAAAGACTTAGTAAAAAGCCTAAAAAAAAACAGCCAAAAAATAAACACAGCCTGTTGAGGGATATAAGAATCGAACTGATGACTTCTCGGTTGGCAACATGGATCTCTACCACTTGATCTATTGCTTTTATACGATTTTGAAGGCAAAAAAAATATTTAAAGACTCGGTAAAAAAATAAAAAAGGTTCTCCTTTTTAAGTCAGATTTTTTTTCCCTACTTATCTGCATAGTCGTCTCAGATGAGAGAGGTGCAGAGAGTCACAACAAGAAAGAGACAGAGGCAGATGGGGAGAAGTAGAACCACTCCGATTGTCACAGCAACAGAGATTCTTTGCCTATCGTCACAACACCGAAGAAGATCAGCAAAAGAGAATGAAGAATGAAGAGAAATAAGAAGAACGAAGAGAAATCAGAAGAAGAAGATGCAGATTGAGACCCTATTTCGTTCGATCAAGAGGTCTGTCGTAAATCCTTAGTCCTCTTGCTTTTTATAGTTGAAAAAAGAGGTTTAGGTTATCAATTTCATGTGGTTTTTGCCATGTTGGGTTAATTTTTACATGAGTTTTTGAGTATCGGCAGACTAGTCTTGCTTTATTTCCCATCCTATCTTCACTTTCTTTCTCATCCTCTTTTTTTTTTTTTGGATTTTTGTTCGACCTGAAAAAATAAGTGAATGATTTTTAGGATTTTACAGATTTTGGGGATTGTTCACAAGCTTTTTCGTCTCAGAACGATTCCGATAGAACTCGTCTGAGTTAAACCGAGTTCTTGTTATCTCGGCCGATACTTACGAGTTGAATCGATATATCGGCGATATCTGATCATTTCGTCATTTTTTGCGTACCGCGTATCGATATCGTATCGACAAGGGCCGAGGCGAATATGACTCGGCCGAGTCGTATCGGACTCGGCTGATACCTTGAACCATGGTCCGATACGACTCGGCCGAGTCGTATCCACCTCGGCCTCTATCGATACGATATCGATACGCGTTACGCGAAAATGATGATATGATCAGATATCGCGGATATATCGGTTCAACTCGGATGTATCGGATGAAATCAGAGGAACTCGGTGTACCTCGGACGATTTCTACCGGAATCGTTCCGAGATGAAAAAGCCTGTGAACAATCCCCAAAATCTGTAAAATCCTAAAAATCAGTCACTCATTTTTTCAGGTTGAACAAAAATCCAAAAAAAAAAAAGGAAGATGGGAAAGAAAGCAAAGAGAGGATGGAAAATAAAGCTTGTCGGTCGATACTCAGAAACCAGTGTGAAATTTATCCGGACATGGTAGAAACCACATGAGATTGATAACCTAAACCCCTATTTTTCAAGTATAAAACAAGAGGACTAAGGATTTACACCATACCTCTTTGATCGAACGAAATAGCCAAATAGGGTCTGCAATCTGCATCTTCTTCTTCTGTTTTCTCTTCGGTTCTTCTTTCTCCTTTGCTGATCTTCTTCGGTGCTGTGACGATAGGCAAAAAATCGATGTTATTGTGACGATCGAAGTGATTCTCCCTATTTGCCTCTCTCTCTCGTTGTGACTCTGTGCCCCTCTCTCTCTCGACTGTGCAGGTAAGTAAGGGAAATAGAAAAATCTGAGTATAAAAGTAGAAGGTTTTTTTTTTACTGAGTCTTTAAATATTTATTTTCGCCTTTAAAATCATATAAAATCAATAGATCAAGTGGTTGAGTTCTAAGTTACCAACTAGGATGTCATAGGTTCGATTCCTACGCACTCAACAGGCGCTTTGTTTTTTGCCTCCTGTTTAATTTTTTTTCTGGCTTTTTACTGAGTCTTTAAATACATTTATTTGTCTTTCTAGTCACATAAAAGCAATAGGTCAATTAGTTGAGGTGCATGTTATTAAACTGAAAGTCATAGGTTCAATTCCTATGACCTCCAACAAGCTGTTTCTTTTTCCTTTATTAATTGGGTGCTGCTGTCTTTTTTTTTTTTAGGCTGCTGTTTTTTTTTCTAGGCTGTCTTTTTTGTGGTAAAAAAAGTCTCAATGTAAAAATTAGATACATTAATATTTTATAATAATAATTAAAAAATATGTATTTTTAAAAATTTAATAAAATGAGTGGATAAATGTTCTATTTCTAATTTTGTAAAATTAAATGTTACAATTACTTTAGTTTTATATTTAAATTACTTATTTATTGATTGAACATAAATTACTTTTTATATCTAAATGGCTAGATTAAACATTGATAATGATAATTATTTTCGGTAACGATTTTATTTTTCATTTTAATTATGTTTAATGTGTTTTTGAATGTATTATGGACATATGATGCATGGATGATGATGTTTATATTTTTAAAATTTTCTATAATTTTTTTGATTTTTTTTGGAGCTTCTATTTTGTGTTTGAGCGTATCGGCCGATAGCGCGCCGCGACCGATGTGTATCAGCACTCTCCAAGTCAATGGCCGATACCGCGACTTTGAACCATGCTATCTAGAGACCAAAAAAAGGAATTTTGTAATACATTGATGTGTATTGAGATTGAAAATGTTGTAGATAATTATGTTCTTAACTTCTTATGGACTCTCGAGCTCGGCTTATTGGGGATATTGATTGTTTGACCTATGAGAGAGATGATATTGTTCCTGAAGAAGGGGGGGATGGGTCTTTTCTTTCTGATAAGGAAAAGTGGTGTATACTGAAGAAGTTTTTGGAAAAAATGGATTTGTCTCTTGTTTATACATGAACAAAGGGTAAGAAAAAGGGGAAGGTAGATCTGTGATAAAAAAACAAGGGATTGAGGGATTTTAGGAATTTACACTATAGGGTTAATTACGATGGTGTACTTCAAAGAGAGGTGCGTGGGGTGATGAGAGTTTGTCAAAAAAATTATTAGCTGGAATGTAAAGGGATAGGATCTAAGAACAAAAGAAGTTCTATTAAGGAGGTGCTTTTTAGAGAGGGAGCGGATGTGATGATTTTATAGGAAACTAAAAAAGGAGATTATAGAGAGGAAGCTGATTCAAGGTGTGTTGGAGGCTAGATATAGGAATTGGGTATATTTGTTGTCTATTGGTAATTAGGAGGTATTGTGATTATATGGGATGAGAGGTTTGTTATAGTGGAGGAATCGGTAGAAGAGTTTACAATCTCTGGAAGGATTAAGTCTAGTGATGGGGTTGAGTGGTGGTTAATGGGTGTTTATGGTCCAAATTTTCATCGAATGATAAGAAGGTTTTAGGAGCAGTTGGTTGGACTGTATGATTGGGTAGTCTTCATTGGTATGTTGGTGGTAACTTTAAGGTTATTAGGTATCTTTCAGAAAAGTTGAATGGTAGAAGGGTGACTAGGAGTATAAGAGAGTTTGATGCTTTTATTAGACAATCTGGGCTTGAGGATCCTTCGTTGGGTAATGGTACTTTGATATGGTCAAATTTAGAGAAAATCTTGTGTGTAATTGTTTGGATAGGTTTTTGGTCTTTGCTAAGTGGGAAGAGTGCTATTTGGGAGTGAGGGTGGAGGTTCTACTGAGGGTGGTGTCTGATCATTGCCCCACATAGTTCTACATTCTTCAAATATTTGGTAGAGCCCTTTTCCTTTTAGGTTTGAAAACATGTGGTTAGAACTTCATGCATTTGTGAATTAGTTTAGGGAGTGGTGGGTGATCACAATTTAGAGGGATGGGTAGGGCATAAGTTTATGAAGTCGGAGAATGTGAAACAAAAGGTAAAGAGATTGAATAAGGAAGTTTTGGGGGATCTTGGTGTCACACCCCGATTCGCGGGATATGACCGGCCATGAACCCTGGAGCTTATCCCATGGCTCATGTAAGCCTATGATCAATATTACCAAAAAAATGTAAACACAAAATGTCCTTGTATTATTAATAACATGTCTACATAACCCGAACAAAAGAGGATTACCGCTCATACATACCGAGCATCTACTGATAAAGTACATGTATACATATATACTTATCTACATAAAGTGGTGCACAAAAAGTGTCCTATGGAGGTCACGGTGCAAAAGTCTCCAGAGTCTGCTAGCAACACTTCGGCCTCTCACCTGAAAAAACATAATCTAAAGGAATGAGTTTAAAGCCCAGTGAATGGTAAGGCACACATAGTAATATTCATTTGAAAACAAGGAATATAAAATAACTGATAACAAGAAAATATGTATGGCATACGATCATAAACAAAATCGGCAACTAAAAACGTTGTGACAATAACAAATCATATTATCATCTCATAATGGTAAGGACTTGTAAAATATCTGAGAACCATACCAATTGCTAGAAGGTCTCATGGTTGAATCCAACATCGTACTTAGGGTCACCACAACCTCACTCGGGTCTGTTCCCTAAGACGATCCGGTGAAGGTCACCAGGACGCACTAGGCACTGTTCCTTCAACCGTTGAGCACTAAGGTCACCACAGCCTCCCCTGGGTCTGTTCTCTAGTGGCCAGGGTCACTTGCACATAGAAGAATAATTTTCCTGGACTTTCAATCATAGTCCCATTCACTATTACAAAGTCTCACCATATAAACAAGTGATTAAGTCACAACACTTCACAAAGAATTCATCGTATGCCACAAGTATACACTTAGTACAACATTTTGTATTGTTTTGAAGATGTTTAGGGATATGGGGGATTTTCAAAAATACGTAGCATGCCAAACCACTCACCTTAAGTCCAAATGGTATGTTACTTGATTTTCCTTTCTCCTTGGATAAGATGTTCTCCCTTCCTTCTTCTCTCTTTATCTCTCTATTCTTTCTTGAAAGTGCACTTGTATACATAATCTAATCCCCAAATGCTTTATTTATAGGCCTCCTAGGATTGTTCTAGAAAATATGTGTCATTTTAAGGAAGAATTCCTAGAATATTCTACCATCTCCCTTTTTCCTAGATCTTTCTAGGTTTAAAGTTAATTTTCCACAAGTATCTAGACCCATCTAAAGTCTTCTATAACCTTCTAAGTCCTTCCGGAACATTCCGGAACATTTTACTTCCCTCTAGAACCTTCTAGAATATTCTAGACTTCTCTAGATTTTTCTAGAACCTTCCGGATTCTTCTCAATTGTTCTAGAACTTTCCAGATTCTTCTAAATCCTTCAAAACTCTCTTTTGAGAATTATTATTTATTTATATTAATATTTTATATTGAAAAGACTTTTCAACATAATAATTCAAGCTTAAGAATATTCACAATATATCTCTATGTTATAACTACTAGACACTCAAGGGTGGGTCAGGATATTACATCCTTCACCCCTTAAAATAATTTCGTCCTCGAAATTACGATTCTTACCTCAAGCGAATAGATATGTGTACTTGTCGCGCATTTCTTCGTCCCGTTCCCAGGTAGCCTCCTCTATTGTATGATTGCGCCACAAGACCTTGACCAATTTGATTGCCTTGTTACGTAACACTTTCTCCTTCATATCTACTATTTCCATCGGCTACTCTTCGTAGGTCATGTCCTCTCGGACATGAAGTGGCTCATAATTAACTACGTGTGACGGGCTATGCACGTATTTTCTTAGCATCGATACATGAAAGACTTATGGACACTTGCAAGTTTAGGTGGTAAAGCTACTCGATAGGCGACCTCTCCAACTCTTTCCAAGATCTCGAAGGGTCCAATTTAACGAGGACTCAACTTTCCTTTCTTGCCGAATCAGATAACTCCTTTCCATGGCGACACCTTCAAGAATACCATATCTCCAATCTGGAACTCCAAATCTCTTCTTCGGTTGTCAGCGTAGCTCTTTTGGCGGCTCTGTGCAACTAGGAGCTTCTCCCGTATGGTAGCGATCTTCTGAGTTGCATCTTGAAACAAATTAGGCCCTAAAAGCTGCCTCTCTCCAACCTCGTACCAACACAAGGGAGACCTGCATTTTCTTCCATATAATGTTTCATATGGTGCAACTCCAAGACTAGAATGGTAGCTATTGTTGTACGCGAACTCTACTAACGGTAATTGATCATCCCAGTTTCCTTTCCATTCTAGCGCACAAGCCCTCAGCATATCCTCCAATGTCTGGATGGTCCTCTTAGATTGTCCATCAGTTTGTGGGTGGTAAGCTGTAAAAATTTTGAGACGAAACAAGGATCACGATCTGAGATTATTGACACCGGTGCACCATGGAGTCTGACTATCTCTTTCACATACAGTTGGGCAAGTCGATCAAGTGGATAAGTCATCTTGATGGCAATAAAATGTGCTGACTTTGTAAGCCGATCTACTACTACCCAGACCGCATCATGACCACCACGTGTGCGAGGCAGTCCTAATACAAAATCCATGGTAATGTGCTCCCATTTCCATTCTGGCAGGGGTAAAGGCTGAAGCTTTCCCGCAGGCCTTTGATGCTCCACCTTTATTTGCTGACAGGTGAGACATTGTGTTACATACTCTGCAATGTCCTTTTTCATGCCATTCCACCAAAAATGATCCCGTACGTCTCTGTACATCTTTGTACTGCTTGGATGGATGCTATATCCAGAGCTGTGTGCCTCGGCTAAGATTTCCTTCTTCAATTCATCACTGGCAGGTATACAGAGTCGCCCTTTGTACTTGAGTGCTCCATCCTCATCTATAGAGAAATCTGAACTCTTTCCTTTTTGCAGTTCTTCTCGAATCTTCACGTAATGTGGATCGCCTTCCTGCCCTTCTATGACTTTGTCTAGTAGAGTTGGCTTGACAGTTAATTGACTACAAAGTGCACCTTCCCCATGATGTACTATCTCAATCCCCAAACGTCGGATAGCGTCCGCTAATTGTGGTTGAACAGTTAATGTTGCCAAACTGCCTTCAAAAGATTTCCTACTTAATGCATCTGCCACTACATTCCCTTTTCCTGGATGGTACAAGATATTGACATCATAGTCCTTAAGTAGCTCTAACCATCGCCTTTGTCTTAAGTTAAGTTCCTTTTACGTGAAGATATATTTTAAGCTCTTATGGTCTGTGTAGATCTCGCAAGACTCCCCATATAGATAATGTCTCCAAATCTTTAACGCGAAAATGACTGCCGCCAACTCCAAGTCGTGGGTGGGATAGTTCTTCTCGTGTGACTTTAATTGACGGGATGCATATGCTATCACCCTTCCATGCTGCATAAGAACACATCCCAATCCTTGGCGAGAAGCATCACTATAGATAACATAATTACCACCCTCAGTTGGTAGTGCAAGGACAGGAGCGGTAGTTAATATTTTCTTGAGCTCTTGAAAACTGTGCTCACAATTGTTTGACCACTCATACTTGACTCCCTTTCGCGTCAGATTAGTGAGTGGTAACGCGATGCGAGAAAAACCCTCCACGAACCTTCTATAGTACCCAGCAAGTCCCAAAAAGCTATGCACCTTCGTCACGGAAGTCGGGCGTGGCCAATTAACTATTGCCTCCACTTTCTGAGGGTCCACAGAAACTCCATCTTTGCTAATCACTTGCCCTAGGAAAGACACACTGCCAAGACAGAACTCACACTTTTTGAACTTTGCATACAACTTCTCTCGGAGAATGTGGAGAACTATCTTCAAATGCTCCTCATGTTCCTCCATACTCTTGGAGTAGATGAGGATATCATCAATGAACACCACCACAAAGCGATCTAGATAGGGTTTAAAAACCCTGTTCATCAGGTCCATAAATGCTGCCGGGGCATTGGTGAGGCCAAAGGGCATTACGAGAAATTCATAGTGCCCATAACGAGTCCTGAAGGCTGTCTTCGGGATATCTTCTTCTCTAATCTTCAATTGATGGTACCCCGACCGCAAGTCTACCTTTGAGAACACTTTAGCCCCTTGCAGTTGGTCAAATAGATCATCTATTCGTGGCAATGGGTACCTATTCTTGATTGTGACTTTATTTAATTCTCGATAATCAATGCATAAGCGCATTGATCCATCCTTTTTCTTTACAAAGAGTACTGGGGCACCGCACGGGGAGACGCTGGGCCTAATAAAGCCCTTATCCAGTAACTCTTGTAGTTGTACTTGTATCTCCTTCAACTCTACAGGAGCCATCCTGTAAGGTGCCTTGGAGATGGGCATAGTGCCAGGTATGAGATCGATCGTGAATTCTATCTCTCGATCAGGAGGGAGACCAGGTAAGTCCTCAGGGAAGACATCCACGAACTCTTTTACCACGGGTAGCTCCTCCAACTCCTGTTCTGTCTGCCCATGATTGACCACGTAGGCCAAATATCCCCTACACCCTTTTCTCAACAATCGGCTTACTTGAAGTATTGAGACGAAACCGATTGGAGAAACCTTTTGAGATCCTTGGAACATAAATTCTGGTTGGCCTGGTTTAGTGAAAACCACCCTCTTTTGATGACAATCCACGGTTGCATAGTGTTTTGACAACTAGTCCATCCCAAGGATGACATCAAAATCTTGCATCTCCAATGAGATCAGATCCACCGGTAGGATCTGATCATCTACCTCTACCGCACAAGACCTGTATACATCTTCTAAAACCATTGTCTTCCCTATCGGAGTGGACATCACCACATATACATCTAATGGCTCAATTATATTAGGTAATTGTCGTAGATATTGAGGCGTAGCGAAAGAATGAGTAGAACCGGAATCAATAAGAACTCGAGCAGGTATAGAAGATATGAAAAGAGTACCTTGCACCACAGATGGCGATGCCTCAGCATCCTCACGTGTAAAAGCATATACTCGTCCATGAGTAATAGATCTTTGGCCTTGTCCTTGAGTCCCATCTCGAGTAATCTGCGCCTGTTCCTTGTGACTTGTAGGCTGCCTCTGAATCGGTCCGCTCCCACGTACAGGCTGTTTACGAACTTGAGCTAGTTGTTGTGTTTGCTGTCCTCCAGCTCCTTTGGTTGGGCAATTGGCAGATAGGTGCCCGGGTTGTCCACAAGAATAACACACTTGTGCTATGCCATCACAACGGTAGAGTGTGGAATGCAGTCGTCCGCACTTGTAACATGTTCTTAATGCCTGCTGCTTCTCCTCTCCATTTGTTGGTGTCATGGTCTTCTTGTTGGGGTTGTTACTCCATTTGTTGTGACCTGTCTGACGAAAGTCTCTCGGCCTTTTGCTTAGTTGCTCTTTTCCTCCTGAGGTGGTGTCGAAAGTCTTTTCGGCAATGAGGGCCTTAGTCACAAGCTCTGATATGGTTTTTGCCTCGAATAAAGAAACCCTCTTACGGATCTCATCTTGTAATCCATTCTCGAACAACAATACCTTATCTGCCTCCTCAGCAACATGATGTGGGGCAAACTTAGATAGCTCAGTAAATTTTGCCTCATACTCTGCAACTGCCATGCCCCTTGCTTTAGTGACAGAAATTCTACTTGTTTCTGCCTCCGTATTGTAGCCGGGTAGTATTTGTCGTTGAATTATTGCACAAAAGTTTTCCACCCTAGTTCGTGCTCTTTTCCTTCAAATTGGTATTTCACCATACGCCATCAGTTCTCGGCCGGCCCTTCCAACATATAAGTGGCGAATGAAACCTTTTGCTCGTCTGTGCAATCTAAACGTTCGAAGATCTTCTCCATACGTTGCAGCCATGCCTCTGCCTCAACTGGCTCCGTAGTACCCATGAAAGTAGGGGGAGAAGCCTTTAGAAATTTGTCAAAATTTGTGTCTTTATCCAGCTTCATAGTCCCATCGATGGTGGCACCAGCTTGCTGGAACTGTTGTCCGATGATTGCTCCCATTAAGGTTTGAAGGGCTTTATAAACTCCTTCAACATTTGGAGTTGTTGGGGTCACTGGTGGGGCTGTTGCAGCATTCGAAACACTCGAAGCCATCGGAGTTGTATGAGCAGCTTGGGCCGTCGGAATGGGTGGAGTAGCCACTGGAACTCCATTATTAATAGCCCCTTGGGTCATATACTTAGACTTTATGTTACGTTGTCTCTGGTTTGCCATTCTTCACAATAAGAAAAGACGTAAGTATCCTAAGCACAAAAATTTCGGTACACTCACTTAGGCCTATAGGACTCTGGGACCCGAACCTCCTCTAAAATGCAATGTAAAATGGTTTGGTGAAAACCTAGGCTCTGATACCACAATTGTCACACCCCGATTCGCGGGATATGACTGGCCATGAACCCTGGAGCTTATCCCATGGCTCATGTAAGCCTATGATCAAGGATCAAAATTTCGTTTCGAAGTACCGTTTCGGACAGCTAAAAAACGGAAACGTTTCGGAAACGCAGAAAAAATATGGAAACGTGGAAACACAAATATAATCCATTAATCTATAAAGATAAGCTAAATAATTGATTAATTTAACATATTTATTGGGTTAACATCCATTTATACAAGAATAAATTTAAATTGGAGAGAATAAAAGGCTTGACATGAGGCGAAAATCACCTAAATTAGTTTCAAACACTTAATTTTTATCAAATAAACAAACTTTTATATAATATTAAAGTTTCATAATATACATGAAATGCTAATAAGTACATACTTACATGGTTACATCCATCCCCCTGTGGAGTGTCGAGCAGGTTCATACATCGGTGTAGGCTCTGGGTAGCTATTTATAGAAACTCCATATGTGACATAAATATGATGACAATAGTTACTCCAACTCATATTATTACGACAATGTGAATTATATTCTCTCCCAAACCTCTGATAGTCTGCAATACTACATCCAATTTGTTGGGGAACGAATGCATCAGTCATTGGCCAACTTTCATCTTGTCTATATGAGGAGGATGTCTGGGAGTCATAGCCAGATCCATAACCATATGTTGAGGATCCATATCCGTATCCTCGTGTGTCATACCCCGATCCATAATCATAGGAGGGAATGCCATGCCCAGAACCATAACCATATGAAGACGATGAACCATAATTATGGTGTTCACTTCCACTTCCACTTCCACTTATACTCATAGTAGAAAAATCATTATTAATCATATCAGTTACATACCTAATAGCACCCATACCATGTGGAGTGGTCAGATTTCGAGTACACTCTTGTTGACGATCTCGAGTTGATTTTGAGCGTCGTTCATATTGAAGCATTCGTCGAGAGCCATGATCTTTATCTTGTGTAACATGTGTAAATCCTTCCTCTACAGTGAATACAATTCCATGTGGACTTTGGCCCCCGTACCTCCATCGCCTCCATGTCCATGGCTATCACCACCTCCGCTGTCACCATCTCCACTACCACCACCACCACTACCACTATCTTCATCATCTTCACCACCATCATCATTGCTACCATCACCATTATGATCATCCTCAGTACTACTAGTGACAATGACAGGTTGCTTACGTGGTCTTGGTGGACCTCTCATTAGTCTGTCGAACTCTTCATCATCCATTGCTTTACTTGATCCTTTTCTACTTATTTTGGATCTTGATTTTCGTGGTGGCACAACACCTTGACTTAGGCCTACTCCTACATCGTCATCGGAAAAACGATTTGCCCACGTTGCTAGGAAAGTGTTTGGTCTTGTTGGTTGCCCATCATCATCAAGTTCATCTAAAAGTGCATCACCAGGATCATCTAACCACTCTGAAATACCTTCATCTTCCTAAAAAATAGTGGTTAAGTCTATAGGTCTGAATTCATACCTTTTTTTGTCTTTTATATGGTGTTTTAACTTCAACCTCATGTTATATTGTGCAAACACCAGCCTTTCTAACTTTTGATAATTGAGTCGATTCCGCACTTTAGTATGAATGAGAGCAAATGTGCTCCAGTTTCTCTCACAACCACTAGATGAGGCTGTTTGCGACAATATTCTCATAGCAATCTTTCTCAAATTTGGAGCATCAGTACCATACATAAACCACCATTCAGCTGTTAATAATAAGAAATATATTAAAACCTTAAAAAACATATAAATAGAAAATCATTAGAACAAAATATAAGTGTGTAAATAATCTACTTAATTACCTGGATCACTTTTTGTTCTTCCTCTAATTGTAGCTTGGTCAGCAAAACAATACATGGCTTCCCGAAATATTTTTACCTAAATATTATGGATATGTTGATGTTATGTATTAATTTAGCACATTTGTAAACTAAGATTGAAATACTAAAGTATTACCTCTGCAAGTGCTTCAGCAGCCTTGTTTGGATTTGTCTCTAATCTAGACACAACGATCCGAAGCGAACCCAAAAAAGTTCTAACACACCAACATCTTCTTCATAAAGGTATGAGGGATTCAAGTAATAAGCTGCACAATATAAATAATGATAACACTTATAAATGATAACATCCAAAATGGTAACACTTATCAATAATTAAAATATAAATTGGTAAACAATAAGTTTACCTGCCATATGAATATGTTGAATGATTTGTTTTTTTCATCGAGCATCAATGATGTCAAGATATGTTTTGCACGATTTTGGAGCTGCGTCTTTGACAGCTTGTCTTGCTCGTTTCATTGCTTCATGTACATATGGCATTGTTGCTTTTCTTTCTTCACCCACCATTCTTAGAACTTTTGCAATAGGTGTATGCATATTCAACACATTTTTTGCGGTCTCCCAAAACTTAGGATTTAGAATTGTCTCTTGAACTCGCTTTCCAACTGGATCCTTTGCTGCTGCAGTCCTAGACCAATCTTCTGAAGTAAACATCCTTTGCAAACCATTTCTCTGCTCCAAAATACTTTGTAGGGCAATATAATTAGTGGCAAATCTTGTTTGTTCAGGCCGAATCAATTCCCCCGAACAAAATGTTCTCATTATGTCCAAGACTCTATTATGATTATAGATAAAATTGGTCACTCTTTTAGCTTGCTCTAGCACATTTTGAACTGTTTCAATCTTGGAAAAATCATGCAAAATCAAATCTAGAGAGTGGGCAGCACAAGGAGTTCAATATAAGTGTGGTCTTCTTTCCATCAACATTTCTCCCGCTTTTTTGTACGCACTGCCATTGTCTGTAATTATCTGAACCACATATTTCTCTCCAATCTCCTCAACAACAGCATCCATCAACCCCAAAATATAGTTAGCATCCTTGTCATGGCCAGAACTATCAATTGACTTGTGGAATTCAACTTTTCCATCACAATATATCAAGAAGTTAATGATAGATAATCTTGTGGTGGATGTCCATCCATCACACATGATTGTCACTCCATAAATCTCCCACTTCTTTTTGAACTGGTCAATGTACTCTTTAAGCTCATCTATCTCATTATCTAGTAATGGCCCAACAATCTCATATGGGGTCGGCCCTTTCACACCCACTCCAGCTAAAGCAATTTCATCAATCATCAATTGATAAAAATGACCTTGAGTTTTGCTTGGTGGAATATTCTCATAAATGAAATACTTTGCAATAGCATGTTTTGCCGACTTTGCCCACTTTTTGGGATTCCACATATGAGTTAGCTTGGCTTGCTTCACTTCTCTATTCCGATACATTGAAGGATCCATTTCTTCTATCGGGAGATCTTTTTCTTTGCCCATCAATTTTTGTGATTTTCTTGAGAATTTATCCCAAGATTCCTTCACACTATGTGAGCGCATAAAACTCCTGGATGTACCACCTTTTTGGATAGATGGTCTAGAACTTCCTCTTCTAAAGCCCTGCTCAGCCATATGTATATCACGAATAGATTGTTGTTTTGCATACTCAATATCAGCTCTATATTCTATATCCATATCATCATCTGAATTATCATCGGAAGAATAAATTTCGATACCACTCCTCCGCCTCGATCCACCAAGTAAATTCTGTCTCATTTTTCTCCGTTCATCAGTCACTTCTACATTTTCAGTCTTGTTGCGATTCAAGTAATTCCTCATAGCTCTCGCAATTTTAATAGGACACTTATCACATTGTTCCACATTATTATAACCACTTGCCAAGTGTTGCTTTAACCGTGACACACCGCCACCCATCATTTTTTTATGGCAAAAATTACACATTACATGTTGTCGATTATCCCCAATTTATTCCCCGTATTTCCATCCAATATCACGTTCTTTTTTCTTTTTTT
>CM042192.1:13021452-13035926 GCA_023539305.1 Ilex asprella | reverse complement strand
TTGCAGTAGGTATTAAATATAATTGTAATGGATATTAAATATAATTATAGTGGGTATTATATATAATTACAGTAAAGTATTAAATATAATTGTTATACTTATATATAAGGCAGAAGAGCAATGGGAAATTGGGGAATTAAATGTAATTATAGCAAGATATTAAATATAATTACAATGGTATTAAATGTAAGTATAGTAGGCATTAAATATAATTATAGTGGGGTCTTAAATGTAATTATTTAAAGTTATAACAAAAAAAAAAATCAAAAGCAGTACACTTAAACAGTTCAGCCGAACGACTGAAACACACGGGCAGAGAGACAGAGAGAAGACGAGAGGCGTAGGAGTAGGCAATCGTGATCGCGTGCCCTCGCCGTTGCCGTTGCCGTTGCCGGAGAGAGAGAGAGAGAGAGAGAGAAAGAGAGAGAGAGAGAGAGGAAGAAGAAGAAGAAGAGGAGAAACACATACCTGAGGACCGTGGTCGCAGCGATGAAGACCGGAGAACTCCAAGCCTTAGATCTGATCTGCGTGGATAATGCTTGGATCTGCTCAAATTTGGAGTCAAGGAGGTAAGTTACAGATTCTCCTTCAATTTCTGGTTCCTTTCTCTTCCTTTTCTATTTCTTTTTTGCTTGGGGGCTATGAACGATTTCGGTTTCTTTCTCTACCTATTCTCTGATTTTTTTTTTTTTGCTTGGGGTTGTGAACAATTTTTGAGACATAAGGAATCTGCTTTCTGCCTGTTTTTTTTTTGACTTGGAGCTGGGACTGAGCCTTTCCCTTTTTTGTTTTGGCTTGGAGTGAACCGAGATTATATCAATGTTTCGTCGAAACGGTCCGAAACAGTGCCGTTTCGACCGAAACATTGGAAATTTGTGATTCTACTATTGTATCGTGTCGGAGTGTTGAAATTCTAAAACGTTTCAGACGTTTCGACACGAGATTTTGATCCTTGATTGCGAGTGATCCTGGCTAGCTAGAGGGCTGGCTAAAAGAGGTTTAGGGTCAGTACTCAGTATGGAATTGAGGGAGAACTTTTCCACCTTTAAGGGCATGAAGATAATTGTTTGAAGCTCTTAACATTTTTACCGTCCGAATCAGAGGTACCTGAAGGGTGAGAATGATGTCTAAGACAAAGTTTGAACCAAACAATTACTTCTTAGAGCTGATGCTAATGGTGGTTTAATTGTCAGAAGACAGAACAGAGAGAGCGATTCTCAGGTGGTGGTTGGTGTTTAGGAGTATAAATGATGTTTTGTGTGTCGACTTGATATCAGATAGGTCTCTCTCCCTCTGGTAGCAGAGCTAGGTTTGGTTTTTTGTTTAAATCTTGACTCCCGCTTAGAATTACTATTCATGTGTGTGCTTGGCCCACCCGAGGGTATCTAGCCACACACACGTGAGGGCCCATGTCAACAATATAAATACTTATGTTACACTCCCTTGCGAGAAGCTTAAGCTTTTAAAAAAATTTGTTGTCAACAAGGTTAATTGTAATGAAGAACATATTGTCGGGTTTTATGGGGTTTAAAGTGATTTTCAGAGTTTTTCAATGATTGGAATTTCTTAAGGGTATTTATGGTATCCGTCCCATCTCTGTCACGTTCCCCCTCTATCAAAAGCATTGCATATTCATGTATGCTCAAGCATATATGATGTACCCCCTGATGAATATCCTTCCAGGTTTTTTCCATTGTTTGTCATAATTGTACTTGAACCTCACCACTGAATATTTGCTTTGCAGGTGTCACCTACAGTGATCAATTTTACTGAGGATTTTGATTTTGAGGCAATGAATAAAAAATTCAACAAGGAGGAGGTATGGGATTTTCTTGATAAAAGTAACAAATCTGGATATGAAGACAAAGAAGTGGATGGAAAGGAGAGTGACAAAAGTGATCGACAAGAGGAAGCTGGAGATGGATTGCCAAATTTGGATAACAAGGTGAGACAGGTACCATTAGTGTATCATAACAAGAATAAAGTTCTCACCGGCTTCTCATTACTGTTTTCCCCTGTTTTACAGCCTGTATATTGCAAGGATGACTTTTTTGATTCACTTTCTTGCAATCCCCTTTATTGCGAGTCTGGCAGAGGAAAGGTGAAGTTGGCTGAACAAAGGAGATTAGATACTGAGGTAATGCACTTCTGTTCTGTCCATGGCTTTCCGATAGTTGCTTGGATTCCAATTGTCAAGATATTTGATTGTTCTTTCAGACATTTGGTGAGTTTCAAAGGCATCGACTTGGTTGTAGCATTCATGGTCCAGGCAGGGTAGGACGATTGAGGGGCTCCTATCGTGGAAGGGGTTATGGCCATGCAGGATGGGGCCGTGGGCGGACTGTTTGGTGTCATGTCACTTAGTAAGCTTTCTCCTTCCTCAGAGTTTATGGAAAGCAGACAGTGTCCAGCAACATGTCGCTAACTAGCTTTTGTTAGCTTGGAGACATTATTATGAATAGTGTCTAAAAGGGCATGCATAGCTAACCGTAATAGTCAAAGCTTGAAGCAAGTTATAGTTTCTAAAGGGCTTCTATCGCCCACCTAATTAATTGAACGTAGGACAGAACTATACTGGATACTCTCTTGTAAGCTGAAGGAAAAACAATTGCTGGGCAAACTGATCTGAATAAAATTCATGTATGGGTGTTATTTTTATTAAGTGTTGTTGATCGTGTTTGAGAATTCTTTGTCATACTTGGTTTTTCAAGTTCATCTTGTTCATCAATATGAGCAAGTAGAGTCCAAGATGCTCGAGTGTACGCTTAGTCATGCAATAAGCTGAACTTGAGTCATGGCTGGCGAGGTTAGGGGTTGGTCTAATGGCCACTGCCCTGTTGTTGGGCTGACCCGATGACGACTATTATTATAAATAATCAGTCACTGTTAAAGAGGATGATGCTATGAGTTTAAGCTGATGTGAACTCCTGAAACTTGTGTAGAGAAGTTCACAGTGATGTGGTAGAGAGCCAACGTAGGTCAAGCCACCATGAACAAGAACAACCCTGCAATACTGCTTCCATTGTTAGAAGAGATGAAAATTTTGGGTGGAAACGAAGGATGGATGGAAAATGGGTGACCTTTGATCTCCTTCTTGAGAAGATTGAAAGCACGTTACTCACCATTCACGAGAGGGAAAGGGACCAAATAAAAAGAGGAGAAAACGGATGAAATCTTTATATTTTTTTCTATCAGAAGAGATATTTGGATCTCATTTTTAAAATTTCTCCATTTTTTCGACTTCAACCACTCAACATCAAATCAATATTTTTTTCGTTGAAGAAAAAAAAAACATTCGTATGACTATGTTTTTTTTATCCAACCACCTTTTATGTAATTTTGTTTTTATTTTAGTATAGTATGTTTTGTTTCCTAAAAAAAAATTTGGATGACAAAAACATTAATTGAAAATCGGTATCTCATTCCGGGTTTCAATTGACGTAGTAATCTCACATTTAATCTCCTGTTATTTTCAAATAATCTAGTTTGAAAATTAATATCATTTTTATATTTTTTAGGAAAGAACTTAACTTTAGAAAAGACACCGATTTTAGGAAAAATAACTTTATTTTTGGAATGAAGTTAATTTTAGGAAGGGGTTTCATTTTGAAAATTTATTCTATTTTTAGAAGGAAAATACTATTTGGACACTAAATGTGAGCAAAATGTTCTCCTTCTCCAGATTTTAAACATCATTTAGTTGGTGTTTGAGTTGAGTATATTAAGAAGTCAGACACGAGAATTGGTTTTTAATCCATTCCCTTGTTTGGTTATCGAATTGTAAAAAAATAGATTGTATTAGATAATATAGGCTAATTTCGTATAAGTGGATAAAATATAAGATTAAATATGGAATAGTAAACACTAGACTAAGAGTGGAATAATATAATACTAATTACATATGGACAAAAAAATTATGAATCTTGTCTAGTTAGTGATGTTTTTGTTTATTTGGTGGGTAAAATAGTAAATTTGTAATTTAATACGTTTGAACTGAACTATAATACCACCTCTAATTGTCTCAATAATATAGATAGAGTGTACTATTTAGATAAACATTTAAAATAAGATTATATCAAGTGTTTTTTGCAACCAAATAAGGTTGAATTAAACATTAGAGAGTTTTAATATGCTATAATTTTGTAATTTACCCTTTAATACTGCAATCCAATGACTCTTCTGTATTAGTAGTTGATGGGACACTATGGGGGAAGATAGGATTCTGACATGTGTCCTCGGCACCGAAGACATCCTACTCTCTGATGCTGCCACGTTTCCTCGGCATCGAAAACACCTCTTGCCCTTTGATGTTGCCACGTGTCCTCAGCACCGAGGGAACCTCTTGCCCCTGATGCTGCCATGTATCCTCGGCACCTCCTATTCGCTGGTCCAGCTACACCTTCCCCACACGGTCAGATTTTAAGGACTTGTCTGGGATGTGTCACCTCGGCTTCTGGAGGGTTTACTGACGATAACAACCATCAGTCTCAGAACTTGCTAATAAATTATTGGCTTGACTTCCCAATGCAGTCAGAATGAAAAAATGAACAAGACAGACAACCAAGGAGAGTTAGACGTGTGGCACGAATTACAGGATTTGGGGTGAACAGACAAAATTACCCCTTCTGGTACGCAGTCATTCCACAGAAGCATTAATAAGACCCTAGAAGGATGGGACGCCTACGATGGCTTGGGGAGCTGAGAGGAAGAGACATTAAATGCTCTGTGGCCCGAGCATTTAATGCCTATACATAGAAGAAAGAGCATCAAATGCTCGGGAGCCCGAGCAACTAATAACGGGGTCTCCCCATACGAAATGGGAGGTGCACTGCCCAATGACTGGGCATTACCTACTACCTCGCCTGTTAGTAATGATGATCCGTTAAAGGTATAAATAGCACTCACCAATGTGAAGCAAAGGTATGCAAATCCATTGATCAAGAACACCAAACAATACTTCCTTCTTCCCCTCTTTCAAAAAATTGACTTGATCGTCGGAGGGAATACGTCGAAAAACACTTCGGCACCCTTCTAACCCATTTTCTGTATGCCAAGAACCACTTTTGGCTGTCGGAATTGATCGGGCAACCCTTGAAATAATTCATCACCACTCCTTAGGTTGCCTTTGGCCTCTATTTGCCGCAGGATCTTCGCCTTTCGAGGTAAATACGAGTTTACTAGGGGAGAGATCTTTCTTTTTCATCTATTGTGCTAAACTCAGCGTGCACAATCTGGCGCCGTCTATGGAAAATTGACCAAATTTTTTCAAAGAATAGTGACCATGTTAAATACTAGTCAAAAGGGAAAGGATCCTCAACAAAGGAATATCGAGTTACTGGTTCTTTCCATGTCGATAACCAAAGATTGTATAGAAAGTGTCAATAAGGAACTTTCAGATCATTCTAAGGAGAAAACCCGCCAAACTAGTTTGAGCATTGGGGCCAGAAAATCAATCCCCTTAACCCGTCAACTGGCTGACGTGATTAAGAGAAAATTTGGGGATCAATTATGACAGTTAGAGGAGGATAACGTGAACGTCCTGAATTGGCTCGATGAATTTGCAGTCTCCGGCGGAGGATTTCGAGACCCACGGTAGTCTCGTGAACCCTCCGTTAGGGGGGTGGGACTTGAGGACTTAAGAAACTCCAAGGCTCCAAAGCGCCTGAGGGCCAAGGGACATCTGCCGGAGGTTCTTGCCAAGAAGACAAGGCCATTGACCTAGGATGACCTCCGTCGGGGACTGTTTGTGCGAGGGGGCATGGAGGAGTCTGAGGAGGGTTTGACCCTCTCCATTCGACACCCTGGGATAGGAGAACACATCGATTGATGCCTAGAAGGTGGAGGGATGCGCCCTAAGCAGAGAGAAAACCTCAGGGTACAGTTGAATTCCACAATAAGGGATAAGGCCCCACCAGAGGATATCACAGATGACAAAGCAATTCAGTCACCCTTCACAAGAAGTATTGTGGAGATGGAGGTGCCAAAGAAATTTTCTTTACCAAGATTCAAAGTTTATGACGGACATTTTGATCCAAAAGTTGACCTCAGGCAGTATAAGCAAATGATGTCCCTGTACCACTCGGATCACCGACTGTTGTGCCGAGTGTTCTCAATGAGCCTGGGGGACTCCACCATGAAATAGTTTGAAACTCTTCCGGCCAAAAACACAGGATTTTGGAAGGAGTTAACTAAGCAATTCTCTGTCCGATTCATTACGGTGAGCAAGCATCCCAAGGATGTTGGATCACTACTGACCCTAAGGCAAAAGGAAGGTAAGACACTCTGCCAGTACACCACTCCATACTGGGAGGAGGTGAATGAGGAGGAGGTATGTTCCGAGGTCATGGTGGTTGCCTTCTTCAGACTTGGCCTCTCACAGGATACCGACCTCTATCGGTCCTTGACCAAGAAGACAACGATAAACATGGGGGAGGTGATGGCCCAAATAAATAAATATTCTCGATAGAGGATGAAATGATGGGGAACAAAGGGAAGTCTCTGGCCCTAAGGATGAAGGAAAATGAGAAGAAGATAGCCCCTTCCCAGAAAGGATTAGTGCCTCGGTCTAGAAGTTCCTTCAAAAGGGTCCACACTTCGTTTGAGGAGCCCATTTATAAACTGCTCCACAAGATCAAGAAAGAACCCTTCTTCAAGTGGCCACCCAAGAAGCAGGGTGATCCATCCATGAGAAACCAGAAGGTGAAATGCTCGTACCACCAAGACGTGGGACATCTCACCAAGGATTGTAGATTCTATAAGTATTTCCTGGAGAGGTTGGTATAGGACAAACACTTGAAGGATTATATCAAGGAAGTGGTGTCGGAGGAGACCTATGGTACCATTAATCAAGCCGCTATCCGCGACAATGTCATTGACATCATCCACGTCTGCCCACTAGATCGACCAACTTCTAACACCCTTAGATCTGACCTTAAGAGGGTGGCTTTTACAAGAAAGGTGGACGAGAGACAGGGGGCCGACCTAACAAGAGGCCCCAGACGGATGAAGGAGATATCATTTTCTCCAATGCAGACCTGGTAGGAGTGGTCCTCCCCTATGATGACGCCTTGATCCTAACTTTGAAGATCGGTGATTTTGATGTCAAGAGGATCTTGGTGGACTCCGGGAGTTCTTAGGAGGTGATGTACTTCGAAGTCTTGAAACGCATGGGTCTGGGTTTTCAGGATCTTACCAAAGTCAACACGACACTCGTTGGATTCAATGGTTCATATGCCTTGCCATTGGGCAAGATTATGCTTCCGGTTACTGTGGGGCCCATCGTAACCAACATGGAGTTTGTGGTGATTGACTTTGATTCACCTTACAACATAATCATCGGTCGGGCCTGGCTACATGCACTCGAAGCAGTGCATTTTACTTATCACTAGAAGTTAAAGTTCCCTATCCCTGATAGAGTAGGGGAGGTCCATGGGGACTAGACTTTTGCTAAAAGTTTATTCTACGTAGCAATAAAGGTGGGGGTCGCCTCCAAGGAAAAGGAGCGAGCCCTAGAGGAGGACTTGAACAAATAACAATTACTGTCCAGACAGTTGGGGGTTGACGAGCCGCGGATAGATCCGGCAAACCGCTCGATGGAGGATCTCCAGAGGGTACTTCTGGTGGGCAAAAACGAAGAAAGGTACTTCTTGATCGATTCCACCATGTCACCAGCCGAACAGGAAGAGATGACCAACTTTTTGAAAAGAAATATTGATATGTTTGCATGGGATGCCACCGAGATAAAGGGCATAAGCCTCGATGTTATAACCACAAGCTTCATGTTGACCCCTCTTATAAGGTAGTGAAGGAAAAACCATGGCGTACATGGCGTGCATCATGCCCAAGCGGTGAATGAGGAGGTAGAGAGGCTCCTGGAGGCCAACACTATCCGAGAGGTATAATTCCCAGAATGGCTATCAAACATGGTTTGTGCAAAGAAGAAGGGAAGGAAGTGGCGTATTTTCATAGACTTCACTGACCTGAACAAGGCTTGTCCTAAGGATGACTTTCCCCTTCCAAAAGTGGACCATTTAGTGGACGCCAGAGCGGGGCACCGATGCATGAGCTTCTTGGACACCGGGGCTGGCTACCACCAGATTCTCCTACATCCGCTCAACCAGGAAAAGACTGTCTTCATCACTCCGAGGGGAGTTTATTGTTACATGATCATGCCATTCGGTCTCAAGAATGCAGGAGCTACATACCAAAGGTTTATAAACTAAATGTTTAAGCGACAGATAGAGGACACCATAGAGGTATACATTGACGACATGTTGGTCAAGAATCAAAAAAGGATCGATCACATCGCGGACTTGGAAGACACATTATCCACCATTCGAGAATACAAACTGAAACTAAATGCGGTGAAATGCGTCTTTGGAGTTGGTTTTGAGAAGTTCCTTGGGTACTTAGAGAGTCTTCGTGGTGTCGAGGCCAATCCAAAACAGATACAAGCCATCATGGAAGCCCCTGGACAGTCCGAGAAGTGCAAAAAACTCACAGGAATGCTAGTTGCACTAAATTGTTTTATCTGTCGATCGTCGGACAAGTGCAGGCCCATATCTGGGGCTATTAGAAAGTGCGGGAAAGATACTTGGGATCAAGAGTGTGAGGACGAGCTCAAAGTGATCAAGGAGTACTTAAGGGTTCTCCTAACCGTGTCCGTACCTACAAAGGGGGGGAGATGTTGTTCCTCCACTTGGCTGTATCAGAATTCACTGTCAATAGTGTACTGGTGCATGAGCATGAACAAGAATAAAGGCTAGTATACTATATAAGTAAGGCCTTATTAGATGCGGAGACTGGATACTTGCCCCTAGAGAAGCTGGCAATTGCCCTGATCATAGCAGCAAGAAAGTTAAGACATTAATTTCAAGCACATCCAATCACCATCCAGACGGATCAACCACTGAAAGCGATTATAAGAAAGGCGAACCTTTCAGGAAAAATATCCAAGTGGACGGTGGAGATAGGGGAACATGATATTCACTACAAACCTTGGACTGTCATAAAGGGGCAAGTGTTGGAGGATTTTATCACCGAGTTTACCAAGGAAGAGTTACCTCACCCCGAGGTGGAGCCCCCTCTCTTTGAGATGGAACCCTCCACAGGCACCTAGAGACCTTCTTGGAGTTTCTATGTGGACGGATCCTCCAACAGCAAGGGTTCCGAAATTGGGGTATTGTTAGTCTACCTAGAAGGGTTAGCCATAGAGCAAGCCGTCTGGCTAGGCTTCAAAGCGTCCAACAATGAAGTAGAGTATGATGCCCTTATATCTGGACTCAAACTTGCTAATGTAGCGGGGGCCACAAAGCTTATTGTCCACTGTGATTCCATGTTGGTGGCTAACCAGATCAATAGGGAGTTTGAAGCAAAGGACTCAAGGATGAAAGCATATCACCATGGAGCAATAGCCTTACTCCACAAATTCAAGAAAGTTAAAGTCAAGTAAGTTTCCCCAGATAAGAAAGTCGACGTCGACACCGACGCCTTGGCAACCTCGACGCTGGATTTTATCATGACACAACGGATCACCGTGGAGTACCTCCCTAACTCCAGCATAGATGATGTCCCTAGTGTGGTAGTTTTCCAGGAAGGAGAGGAGTCCTCAAGCTGAGTTGATCCATTACTCAAGTTCCTACTCTCCGGAGAACTCCCTAACTGCCCCAAAGAGGCTAGAAAGATAAAGTTAAGGGCCCTAAGATTTTGGATCTCCCCGGACCATAAGTTGTATCGAAAGTCACTCATCGGACCATATTTGGTCTGTGTCTGCGAAGATAAAGTCGAACCACTCTTATACGAGATACATGAAGACATATGTAGGGGCACTCAGGTGGGCGATCCATGGCCCATCGTACCATGTCTCAAGGGTATTGGTGGCCATGGATGTAGAGAGACGCGTAGGCTTACGTCTGAAAATGAGACAAATGTCATAGATTCACTCCAGTCATTTGGAAACTGGTCGGAGACTTGCATACGCTAACTAGTTCTTGACCGTTTGCTCAATGGAGGCTCGACCTGGTCGGAACCCTCCCTAGGGCTCCTAGAGACAAGAGGTTCCTAAGAGTGGGCATCGAGTATTTCACAAAGTGGGTTGAGGCAAAGCCCTTGACCCATATCAGGGACATCGACACCAAGAATTTTGTGTGAAGGAACATAATAACAAGGTTTGGGATCCCCCGTGCACTCGTCTTAGACAACAGAACCCAGTTCAACAGTGGGCCCTTCAAGTCTTTTTGTGAACACCTTGGAGTTCGGAACTACTACTCCACCCCTGTATATCTGCAAGCCAACAGGCAGGCAGAGTCCTCTAATAAAACTATCATCGACATAATCAATAAGAGATTAGAAAAGGCTAAGTGAAAGTGGGTGGATGAGCTCTTAAACGTCCTCAAGGCATACATGACCACCCCTCGAACTCAATAGGAGAAACACCCTACGCCCTTGCATACGGGATAGCGACAGTTATATCACTGGAAGTAGGCCTCCCTACCATAAGGAGACAAGCCTTCGACGCAGGGGATAACGATAACCAACTCAGTTTGGATGAAGACCTCGAAGAGGAAAAAGAGAAATGACTGCCTTGAAATTGGCTAAGTATCAAGGGGGTATCTAGACTCTAAAACAGGAGGGATAAGCCCGGAGAATTCCAAATAGGCAATCTGGTGCTCAGAAGAGTGGTGGCAAACACCCGAGATCTAGTAAATGGGAAGATGGGATCTAAATGAGAAGGCCGATACAAAGTCACGTCGGTGGGAGACTTTGGGTCATATAAGCTAGAACGCATGGAAGGAAGTGTTGTATTATGCCCTTGGAATGTAATAAATTTGAAGAAATACTACTTTTGATGAATAAAAGACTCATCTTCGTGCTAAGCGTGCCATCTTGGAAGAGGCATGGCCCTAGAGGTGGAGTCTTAGGGACTCCAACCTCTGAATAAAGACCAGGAGCTCGTCTCTTAGGAGGGGCATGACCCTAGAGGTGGAGTCTGAGGGACTTTAGCCTCCAAATAAAGACTAGGAGCTTGCCTCTTAGGAGGGGTATGGCCCTGAAGGTGGAGTCTCAGGGACTCCAGCCTCCAAATAAAGACCAAAAGCTTGCGTCCTAGGAGGGGCATGGCCCTAGAGGAGGACTCTCAAGGACTCCAGCCTCTAAATAAAAATCAAGAGTTCACCTCCTAGAAGGGACACGACCTTGGAGACGGAGTCTTAGGGACTCCAGCCTCCAAAAAAGTGTCAGGAGCATGCCTCCTAGATGGAGGATGACCCCGAAGAAAAGCACCCAAAGGTCTTAACAAAATACCTCTCATCAAATACATTGCTTGGAATAGGGTTACTTTGCCATACAATATTTTATAAAGCAAACGTGAATTGTTGAAAGTTCATCTTCCCTAGGATTCCTAAATATATGTCTGGCTAAATGGAACTTGGAAATGGGTTGTCCAAAATGAACGTTTTCTGTCCTGATGCCATGGTAACTTCACTTCAGGAAGCCAGAAGAAAGGAGATCTTAACAAAATGACTGACATCTAATATGAGTGTGATTGTCTCTGGTGTTTCCTCATACACTTTAAGAATGATTAGTTTTGTTGGAACAAAAGACACAAAAATTGTGGCGTCACTGACTCATTTTCCTATGTCAGTGACTGATAGGTTTGGGAATGAAAGTTTTTATGCCAAGGCATTGGTGTTTGCTTGCACAAGTACGTGGGTGGAGATGTTCGGTTACGAAAATCCATTTATCAAGGAATCTGAGATGGATAATAGTGGGATGAGAGACCAACACTATTTTCTCAATTCAACAAACAAGGAGGACAATGATAACCAGAGTAAAAAGTACATTGAGGTAGAAGGGGCTTATGCTGCAACTACTAAGCTTGCTACAGAGGAAGCATAAGACCAAACGGTGGTGAAGGAACCTCGGCTTCAATGCGTCTCGGAGTCATCTGCCACCAATACGAATCCTCGGCATAAGTATTCATCAGATCCCTCAGCGCTGAGAGTTGCTAGGAACCAGGATACTGCCACATGTCCTCGGACCCGATGGCCAATGGAACTAACTATATCCGAAAGGTACAAATAAAGTTATGAGTTTTCAAAATCATTTTTTTAGCTATGAGGTTTGACAGTTGGGGAGTTTTGGAGTTAGAAGTTACAAGTATGTAGAAATAAAAGGAAATAAAAACATGAAAAAAAAGGTAAAAGATCATTTTTCATTAAAAGGAAAATGGGGCTTTGCGTCCCCTAGGCTACCAAAACAGAAGGTGTACAAGAAAAACAAAAGAAAGCCTAAGCCTATGGCGCTGGTGGAGGCACATTCAAGTTGTTGCCGACATCTCCAAACAACTCATCGATGCTTGTAGAAGGGGAGTCAGCAACAGGAGTATCAACCTGAAGTGGGGAACAGGAACTGATGTTGGCTCAGGGGAAGAATAAGCCAAGGCATGAGGAGTTTGAACAAAAGCGAGGTTGGTTGGGTTCGAGGCCGCAGGTTCAGTATATGATGCCCAGTTTGGTACTTGTACGTTCTCAACACCTTCAGACGCGACCTCAGCAAAAGTCTGCGCCACCTCCTCCAAATGGATGTACTAATGCTCTAGGAAGAGGGGGAATCAAGAGGGAAACCAACAACCTTCAAGGATTTGTCCCACCCTATCTTAAAGTATTCCCTCTTCTGTTCCTCAAAGGCCACAAAGATCTTGTCGGCGCACTCATTCATAATTTCTTACCAAGTTTGGCTAGCGACCTCCAGCCGTGGCCTTACTCTATCCAACTCCTGAGTCAGAGCTGAGCAAGTCTGTTCCGACTCTGCCACCTTAGTCTCGGATGCCGAGAGTTGTTTTATTGATTTTGTTATTCTTTTCTCAGTGTCGGCGAGAGCAACAATTATTTTTCTACATTCTCCTGGCTGTTTTAGCCTCCTTCAACTACTCGGCAATCTGGGAAGCTTGGGAAGATAGGGTCTTGTCACGAGCTCCACTTCCTCCTTTGTCGTTGCTAAAGTCCCCTAGGCCCTCTCCAAGTTAGCTCTCAGCCTGTCAAGGTCCTGAAGCCTGTTTCTTTGGTTGTGGAAACGCTCGACAATGACTGAGATTTCTAGGTAGTTTGTCAAAGGGGGAAATCAAGGTTTAAACCTATAAAAGAAAGGGGAAAGGAGAATTGAAAAAGAAATAAATCTAAGTCTCACCACCAGCGAGCTTTGAATGATGGAGCGAAATAGATGGTTGGTTGCCCTCCCTCGGTGCCTCACCATGTCTGCATCAAACAAAAGTGTCTCATTCACGACATAGGCCACAAAAGCAGAATTGACAAAAGAGTCAGAGACCCGAATCGGTCAGTTGTCATGATCTCGAGCCCGAGGGCGCCATTCCTCAGTCTGGTTCATTGACGCAGGGGGAGGGCTGGAATTACTACTGCTTTTGTTGTCATTGTTGTTTGAGGTACTGACAGTGGAGGAACGATAGGGGTACCTCTGCCCCGATCGACACCGTCGTGTCTACGTTTGATCCTCATCTCTTTCACTGAATGAGGGTCCCTTTCGTGGCCTCGGCCACGACCAGTTGATCTTGAAGATAGAGGAGGCGGAGGGATGTTGAGGGGTGGGGTCCTTCCGGTGGGTGGAGAAGGCTTATTCAAACTGGACCCTCAAACCCCTTCCAGCTTTGAGGGCGACACGTTCTTTGATGAGGCTAAGGGAGATGCGGGGGACATCAAACATTGCAATGTCAAATGCGTCTTCTATGTTCATGTTATGAAAAATGTCAAAATTTAGCAAAGCTTCTCTCCCGGATGTGCTTGCCTTGGCGGCTACAGCGGAGGTGGGATCTCTGATTTCAACAACTTCGTCAACACCTCCCTCCTCGACAACCTCTTCTTCGGTAACTCCTTCTACCTCGGCGTCTGGATCTCAGTCAAAATCGTTCTCCAAGTTTCTTTAACGATTTCTTCTTGAGGATCTTAGTTAAGTGGGGTTTGGGCAAACTTTCGGTATCCCAGGGTGTAGTCGAGGAAAAGGTGAAAGGCTCGACTGAGTCCTCTATTTCCCAAATAGTTCCAAACAAAGGTAATGTCGCTGATGTTGACTTGGTTTTCGGGGAGAACGGCTATCTCGGAGTCGGGATCCCTAACACAATAGAGAGAATCGTTAGCTTCAAGCATTATAGCACAAGACATTGAAGGGGTCGAAGAGAAACAAAGAACGATGGAGGATAGCCGATGTACTTGTAGTCCTCCTTGCTTGGGGCACCAAAAGTTGGTAGCATACTCGGGACCAAGTCCCCTCTCCCACTGATCGTTGAAGATGAGAAGATCATCTTTGTACCCTCTGTCAGAATCTGGAAGGTGGGTGACAACATACATGGTGGGGTCTCGAGCCTTGAGGTAGTACATCTACTGAGGCATGACCTTCACCAAAGCATAGCAGAAGAGAATGTCATCCAGATTGAGATACAGGTTGAGTCGCTCCTTTAAGGCGAC
>CM042192.1:12959551-13016452 GCA_023539305.1 Ilex asprella | reverse complement strand
ATCTGAGCACGACCCGTTTATTAAATGTGTTTGATGGGTTAACTCATTTATCACCCAAATCCGTTAAGGTTTCACCCAAACCTATTTAATTTGTGTCAATTCGTGTCGGTTAATCGTGTCATATCGGATTTTGACAGGCCTAACTAACGGTGACAACCATTAGTCTCAGAACTTGCCAATGAATTATTGGCTTGACTTCCCAATGAAGTCAGAATGATGGGATGAACAACATAGGAAACCAATGGGAGTTAGACACGTGGCATGGAGTACAGGATTTGGGGTGAACATACAAAATTACCCCTTCTGGCACGCAGTCATTCCATAGAAGCATTAATAAGGCCCCAGAAGGATAGGACGCCTATGATGGATTGAGGAGACGAGAGGAAAGGGCATTTAAGGCTCTGGGGCTCGAGCATTTAATGCCAGTATATAGAAAAAAGAGCATTAAATGCTTGGGAACCTTAGCAATTAATAGCGGGGTCTCCCCCATATGAACTGGGAGGTGCAGTACCCAATGACTGGGCATTACCTACTACCTCACCTGTCAGTAATGATGAGCCCTTGAAAGGTATAAATAGCTCTCACCAATCTGAAGCAAAGGTACGCAAATTCATTTCTTAATAACACCAAACAGTGTTTTCTTATTCCATTCTCTCAAAGAATTGACTTGATCATTGGAGGAGATATGCCAAAAAATACTCCTGCGCCTTTCTAACCTATTTTCTATGTGCCAGGAACCACTTTTGGCCGCCAAAATTGATCAGACAACCCTTGAAATAATTCCTCACTAATCCTTAGGTCGTCTTTGGCCTCCCTTTTCGGTGGGATCGCTGCATTTCGAGGTAAATACGAGTTCACCGGGGAAGTTATCTGTCTATTTCATCTATTGTACGAGAATCTGCGCACAGAGTAGTAATAATAGCCTAATATTCTATTCTATCCCACTTATACCGTATTTGGATGAAAGTTGGAATAATGTATAATTCCATTGTCCTAATATAAGTCTCATATTTTGAGAGACTTAAGTTATCCGAGTCAAATAGTACCCATAATTATATCTGTACTTTTATACTATATATTATAAAAATTAATTTAGGAGAGAAAATGTTAGAAAATTTTTTCCTCTCAATTCTATTTTCTCATAATTTTGAATTATTTAATGGTGATTAATAGGTTCTCTCTCCAATTAAATTCTTTCATATGGCCAATGTAAACTACCTCAAACTCTTTGAATAATTATTTCATATTAGAAATTTTTATTAACTAATTCACATCTAATGACGGTAGGATGAGGAGGGGAAAGGGTGGCAATGGTGATAGGGTTAGAAGCGATGGTAGAGAGATTATAAATTATATACATTTCACGTTACGATAATAACATTTTCAAAATTAAGTAGTTCAAGTCCTACGCCATGAAATTAAACTAAAGTTGATACAATTGGACAACAGTTTTAATACAACGGAGGGTGGAGGGCAGAGGGCAACTAAACCCTTACATAATTCATTTGCCATTATTGAGTAGACACTCCCATGTCACAAATTGTCCACAAAGCTTGCCCTCTGCAGTTTCTTTGAAGATATGTATGAATGAGTAAATATCTTTCATTCCAAAAATAAAAGGCTAAAAAAAGAAAAAAGAATGTAAAACAAATCTATACAAAGCGGTGAGTAAAAATATTAGGGGGAATCATACTTTGCACACCCCCAAAAAATTTAAGAATTTTCACTTTATATCTTCCAAGATTAAATTTCTTACGCTGCACCCTCAATGTATTAAAAGTGTTGCATTGTTATCCTTCAATTTTTTTTTCATTACTTATTCCATCAAAAATCATTCAATTGATTTGTCTAGGCCCTAGTTGGTTTGTGTCTCAAAAAACAGTATTCAAAAATTATTTTTGAGAAGAGTTTTAGAAAACCATTTTAAGTATTTTTCGTAGAACTTATTTAATTATATGATTTCAAAAATAGTTGTACGGAATAGAAAACATTAAAACTAGTGTAGATAATAACCTAAAAAATATAAAAAATAGAATTGTGGTAGTGGTAGTGGTAGTGTGGTGGACATGGTGTTTTTTTTTGGTTGTGGTGGTGTTTGTGGAAGGGCGATGAAAATATGGTGGTAATGGAAGTGTGGATGTGGTGCTGGAGTTGGTGTTGGTGGTGATGGAGGTGTGGTGTGGTGTTGGGGGTGGAAGTGTGATGTTGGTGGTGATGTTGGTGGAAGGGTGTTGGTAGGAGATGGTGGGAGTGAAAGTGTGTGGAGATGGTGGTGTTTTTGAAAATTTGAAAAAGTTGTTTCAAAAAATATATAAAACTACTCTAACTTATTATCTATGATTGTTGTAGAGAGAGAGAGAGTGGGGGGGGGGACTCTCAGAGCAACTCCAAATGGAGTTGTCATTTTGGGGTGCCAAATCAAGCATTTGCAACCTTGAACAGTGTTATGACATCCTTGAATTAGAAATCTACTTCAATGGCAAGTGTCAAAATGAGGTGTCATTTTAATATTTTTATTTAAAAATATAATTAAACCTAATGGTTATATTTTAACGGGTATAATTTTCATAACGATCGCAATTTAACGGATATATTTTTATAGTTAAAATTTCAAATTTCAAATTAAAATTTTGTTCACCGAAATTCAAATTTCAACCGTTGAAATTCAAATTTGAAAATTTCTTCGCCAAAATAGAAGTTCAAAAAAGTATAATTTGTCTATAAATATGATCATTTTTCTCATGCTTTCATCCATCTATATTACATTCTCTCTACAAATTCAATATCTCATTTCTCTTTGACTATTTATCATTTCATATTTTTATTAATCAATCTATATGAATCGTTATCATAATATTTTAGGACATATAATCAATATTGAGGAAGAAGATAATGAAAAAGATAAAGATAATCATGGTAGAGTTGAAGGTCAGGAAAGACTCTACCGTGACTATTTTGCTACCCCTTGTGTATAGGAAGGTTTTTTTTCAAAGAAATTTCTGAATGAGTCATCCTCTTTTTCTCCGAATTATAAATGGGGTTGAACAACACGATCCAAACTTCATCCAAACAACAGATGCCGTTGGAGTTCTCAGTTTGTCATCCCTTCAAAAGATAACAACTGATTAAAGAATTCTTGTTTGTGGAACTGTGGCAGATTCTATGGATGAATACATCAGAATTAGAGAAAGCACTATCATACAGAGTATGAAAAGGTTTGTGAAAGCTGTTATTGCAGTGTTTGGTGACCATTACCTAAGGTCACCAAACAATAGCGATCTAGCTAATGGTATTTATCCAAAATGGACGACATTTGTAAAAACAATTCCCAATCCACAAGGTTTGAAGAAAAAATATTTTGCTAAAGCACAAGAGTCGGCATTTGGGGTATTTCAAGCCCGTTTTGCAATCGTGTGTGAACAGCACACTTTTGGGATGAAGAAACACTTGTAGATATTATGAAAACATGCATAATATGGTCACTGAGGATGAAAGAGATATTGGTAACAATGACTTTGATAGAAATGATGCAAATCCGCTTGTAGAAGTGTCGCATGTATATACACCAGAATTGGAAGACTTCATGCAAACTCATTGTCATATTAGGTACAGTGCAACTCATTCTCAACTGCAGTCTGATCTTATCGAGCATTTGTGGGAACGAAGAATAATTTTCTCAATTTTAATTTCAAGTTGTATTTTCAATTTCAATTTCAATTTCAATACATAGTTTTTCATAAATAATAGCAACATAATAAATAATGACTAAAAATTAAAAAATAATAGCAACATCATAAATAATGACTAAAAATTAAAATCTCGCTTTTTCATAATCTCAATCTTCAGGTTATTCCAATATGCTGCAGAAATTGGGTCCATGCTAGTAGTGTCAGTTTCCATGATTTTCATTTCATTCTTCATTTCATTATGCCTTTCAATTTCTTGCACTTGTCTTTCTTCAATTTCTAGCTGTCTACGATGGTGCTCCAATGTTATCTGCTATTGAGCATAAATTTTGTCGTGCCGCTTAACTTTTTGTCATTCCACGTCCATTCTTTGATTCCAGTGGTGATGATCTAGTGATGCTTCAACACCGTTTTGCTTCTCTTTGTTTATAAATTGTTTATTCGAAACCTTTCAGCCCAATGTCCTATTGATGTTGGGAGTCATCCCCTAAATATGGAATTGAATAGCAAGATTCAACATGTTTTGATTCAGCAGGACTAATAGTCAAATGTGTTTTTATTCTTTTATTGCTAGTGAGATAATCAGTCTATTTTCCCTCCATTTTCAATATATTCCAACAATACTCGTATTGAAATGGTCTACAAATGATCGCAGCAAACAATTTTTTTGCTTCATCAACCAGAAAAACATATAAAATCATTCATTCAATAGTTCAAATATCAAATCACAATAATGTCTATCTAAAAAAGTTCAATCAATACATTATTTTTCTCGGTGTGTCCACTTTATCGCGGTCTTTCAATTTGACAAATTTGCCGCATTTTGCATTTGTATTAGTCTAACGGCTTTTAATAGAAGCTTGTGAACGCTCTTTCGGATTGCTTCCTAGAAGCTCTAAGTATTTCAATATTCTTTGCCAGAAAGCACCACCTTATTATTTATTCCTAGTAATTGCATCTTTACTCATGTTAAGCCACGCAAACACAATTAATTTATCTTCTTCTAGAGAGAAGTTCTTTGTCCTTTGCGATTTTTTCACTCTTGAAACGACTTCGTTTTGTATTGGCGTCAATACTGTGGGATTGGTCTGCATAGTATCATCATATAAATAGGTGTCGTTCATAAGCAAATTAGTGAAAGAATCATCAAATTGCAAATTCATCTACACAAAAAAATTACAATCAATTTAAAGGTAAGATAAATAATCAATACAAAAAAAATTAATGGTGTAATATGACAATACAAAAAAATTTAATGGTGTACTATGACAGTACAAAAAAATTTAACGGTGCAATATGACAATACAAAAAAAATTAATGGTGTAATTTGACAATACAAAAAAATTTAATGGTGTAATATGACAATACAAAAAAAATTAATGATGTAATATGAAAATACTAAAAAAATTAATATATAAATTGAGAATACTAAAAATTTTTTGGGGTACAAGGTTTCATTTTCTCTAAAATAAATAGTAGCAGAAACATCTGGCACGATCAAAGAGGCAAACCCTTTCCCTTCCCCTTCCCCTTCCCCTTTCCCTTTAGACCCTACCCCATTCCCTTTCCCCTTTCCCCTTCCCTCCGCGCCTCCTTCCAACGATTGAAGAAAAATCCGACTCTTATGAGCCTTACTCAGAAGTAGAGAGCCTCCTTCCAACAATTGAAGAAAAATCAGGAGCAAAAATCAGGTAAGTTTTCTTTTCAAAATATTTGAATTTTGTAGAAATTTTTTTGTTCAATAGAGCCGCTGGTATTGAATAGTGAATTTGCAACATCTCTCTTTCTCTCTCTAGAGTTTCCAAAAATGTCACCCCAAGACCCTTAATGTCATTTTGCAACCCTTGATGTCACCCATATTGGAGTCCAATTTTTTTAATTTGGGGTGACATTTTAGCGGTTATGGGGATGCCACCCCTGATTGCAACTCCAAAGGGAGTGGCCATTTTGGGGTGTCAAATCAAGCATTTACAATCTTGAACAGTGTTATGACATCCTTGAATTATAAATCTACTTCAATAGCAGATGCCAAAATAGGGTGCCATTTTAATATTTTAATATTTTTTATTAAAAACTATAATTAAACTTGATGGTTATATTTTTATGGTTATATGTTTTCATAACGTTCGCAAGTTAACAAATATATTTTTATAGTAAAAATTTCAAATTTCAAAATTCAACCGTTGAAATTCAAATTTGAAAATTTAACTAGCAAAATAAAAATTAAAAAAAGTATAATTCATCTATAAATATGATTATTTTTCCCATGTTTTCATCCATCTGTATTACATTCTCTCTACAAATTTAATATTTCCTTTATCTTTGACTATTTATTCTTTCATAGTTTCATTAATCAATCTATATGAATCATTATCATAATATTTTAGGACAGATCCTCAATATTGAGGAAGAAGATAATGATGAATTGCATATGTTGTATGTGTATGATGCAACCAAAAGGTCAGAAGAGTCTAGTCAGGGACGAATAAGAAGGCATCGTGATTCCGTTCTAGGCCACATAATTGTTAATCATGGTAGAGTTGAAGGTAACAAAAGACTCTACCGTGACTACTTTGTTACCCCTTGTGTATATGAAGGTTTTTCCCGAAGGAGGTTCCGAATGAGTCATCCTCTTTTTATCTGAATTGTAAATGAGGTTGAACAACACAATTCATACTTCATCCAAAAAACAGATGCCGTTGGAGTTTTCTATTTGTCATCCTTTCAAAAGATAACAACTGCCCATAGAATTCTTGCTTGCGTAACACTGATAGATTCTATGGATGAATACATCAGAATTGGAGAAAGCACTGTCACACGGAGTCTGAGAAGGTTTGTGAAAACTGTTATTGCAGTGTTTGGCGACCATTACCGGAGGTCACCAAACAAAAGTGATATTGCTTGATTGCTATAGAAAGGGAACAATGTGGCTTTCCCGTCATGTTAGGAAGTATTGATTGCATGCATTGGAACTAGAAAAATTGTCCGACTGCATGGCAAGGTATGTGTACTAGTCATTGTCACGAATCAACAATCATTTTGGAAGCTGTGGATTCTCGAGATCTTTGGATATGACATGCATTATTTGGGCTTCTTGATTTGCTGAAAGACATAAATGTTCTAGATAGGTCCCCTGTTTTTGCATTATTAGCAAATGGTCATGTTCCTTTAGTAAACTATACATTTAATGGCCATGAGTATACAATGAGATATTATCTAGCTGATGGTATCTATCCAAACTGGTCGGCATTGTAAAAACAATTCCCCGTTGACAATGTTTGAAGAAAAAATATTTTGCTAAAACACAAGAGTCGGGAAGAAAAGATGTAGAGCGGGCATTTGGGGTACTTCAAGCCCGTTTTACAATCGTGCGTGGACCAACACCCTTTTTGGCTGAAGAAACACTTGCAGATGTTATTAAAGCGTGCATAATAATGCATAATATGGTCAATGAGCATGAATGAGATATTGGTAACAAAGACTTTGATGGAAGTGATGCAAATCTGCCTATAGAAGTGTATACACCAGAATTGTAAGACTTCATGCAAACCCATTGTTAGATTAGGGACAGTGCAACTTACTCTCTATTGTAGTCAGATTTTATCGAGCATTTGTGGGAATGACATGACGAAGAATAATTTTCTCAATTTCAATTTCAAGTTATATTTTCAATTCCAATTTCAATTTCAAGTTGTATTTTCAATTTCAATTTCAATACATAGTTTTTCATAAATAATAGAAACATAATAAATAATGACTAAAAATTTAAAAAATAAAAGCAACATAATAAATAACAACTAAAAATTGAAACCCCGCTTTTTCATAATCTATATCTTTAGGTTATTTCAATATGTTGCAGAAATTGGGTCCATGCCAGTAGTGTCAGTTTCCATGATTTTCATTTCATTCTTTATTTCATTATGCCTTTCAATTTCTTGCACCTATCTTTCTTCAATTTCTAACTGTCTACGATGTTGCTCCAATGTTATCTGCTGTTGAGCATAAATTTTGTCGTGCCGCTCAATTTTTTGTCATCTCACGTCCATTCTTTGATTCCAGTGGTGATGATCTAGTGATACTTCAACACCGTTTTGCTTATCTTTGTTTATAAGTTGTTTCTTCGAAACCTTTCAGCCCAATGGCCTATTGATGTTGGGAGTCGAGGAGGGTTCAATGTCATCCCCTAAATATGGAGTTGAATAGCAAGATTCAACATGTTTTGAATTAGCAGGAGTAATAGTCGAATGTGTTTTTATTCTCTTATTGCTAGGGAGATTATCAGTCCTTTTCCGCTCTATTTTCAATATATTCCAACAATACTCGTATTGAAATGATCTTCAAATGATTGTAGCAATCAATTTTTTTGCTTTCAACTAGAAAAACATATAAAATCATTCATTCAATAGTTCAACTATCAAATCACAGTAATATCTATCTAAAAAAGTTCAATCATTACATTATTTTGCTCAGTGTGTCCACTTTGTCGCAGTCTTTCAATTTGACAATAAAAATCGACAAATTTGCCGCATTTTGCATTTATATCAGTCCAACGACTTTTAATAGAAGCTTGCGAATGCTCTTTTGGATTGCCCCCTAGAAGTTCTAAGCATTTCAATATTCTTTGCCAGAAAGCACCACCTTATTATTTATTCCTAGTAATTGCATATTTACTCATGTTAAGTCACGCAAACACAATTAATTTATCTTCTTCTAGAGAGAAGTTTTTTGTCCTTTGCGATTTTTGCACTCTTGAAACGACTTCGTTTTGTACTGACGCCAATACTGTGGGTTGGTCTGCATAACATCATCATATAAATCAGTGTCGTTCATAAGCATATCAGGGAAAGAACTGTCAAATTGCGAATCCGTCTACAAAAAAAATTATAATCAATTTAAAGGTAAGATGAAATAATCAATAAAAAAATTTAATGGTGTAACATGACAATACAAAGCAATTTAATCGTGTAATATGACAATACAAAAAAAATTAATATATAAATTAAGAATACAAAAAACTTTTGGGGTATAAGATGTCATTTCCCATAAAATAAATAATAGCAGAAACATCTAGAACAAGCAAAGAGGAAAACCTTTCCCCTTCCCCTTTCCCACGATTCAGACCCTACCCCTTTCCCTTCCCCACGATTCAGACCCTACCCCTTTCCCCTTTCCTCTACGCCTCTTTCCAATGATTGAAGAAAAATTCAACTCTTGTGAGCCTTACTTAGGAGTAGAGAGCTTACTTAGGAGTAGGAACAAAAATCAGGAGCATAAAGCCTCCTTCCAACGATTGAAAAAAAATTAGGTAAGTTTTCTTTTCACAATCTCTATATTTGTAGAAAATTTTTGTTGAATAGAGCCATTGTGATTGAACAGTGAATTAGCAATCTCTCCCTTTCTCTCTCCAAAGTTGCAAAAAATGACACCCCAAGACCCTTGATGCCATTTCTCAACCCCTGATGCCACCCCCATTAGAGCCCAAATTTTTGAATTTTGGGTGGCATTTTAGCGATTATGGGGATGCCACCCTTGATGGCAACTCCCTTTGGAGTTGCTCTCAAAGCAACTCCAAAGGGAGTTACCATTTTGGGGTGCCAAATCAAGCATTTACAATCTTGAATAATTTTATGGCATCCCTGAATTATAAATCTTAAGAGTTCGCTTTCCCTTGCAATTCAGACCCTTCCCATTCCCCTTTCCCCTTTCCACCTGTGCCTCTTTCCAATGATTGAAGAAAAATCTAACTCTTGTGAGCCTTACTTAGGAGTAGAGAGCTTACTAAGGAGCAAGAACAAAATCAGGAGCAGAGAGCCTCCTTCCAACGATTAAATAAAAATCAGGAGCTAAAATCAGGTAAGTTTTCTTTTCAAAATCTCTGTATTTGTAGAAAATTTTTGTTGAATAGAGTCGTTGGGATTGAACAGTGAATTTGCAACCTCTCTCTTTCTCTCTCTAGAGTTGAAAAAAATGTCACCCCAAGACCCTTGATGCCATTTTGCAACTCCTGATGCCACCCCCATTGGAATCCAAATTTATGAATTTGGGTGACATTTTAGCAGTTATGGGGATGCCACTCCTGATGGCAACTCTCTTTGGATTTGCCATTTTTGGGAGCCAAATCAAGCATTTGCAACCTTGATCAATGGTATGACATATCTGAATTATAAATTTACTCCAATAACAGGTGCTAAAATGGAGTGCCATTTTAATATTTTTATTAAAAAATATAATTAAATTAAATGGTTATATTTTAACGGGTATAGTTTTCATAATGATCGCCATTTAATGAATATATTTTTATAGTAAAAATTTCAAATTCAAATTTTAAATTTCATATTTTGTCTACTGAAATTCAAATTTCAAATTTTAATTATTGAAATTCAAATTTAAAAATTTAATAGCCAAATTAATAATTCAAAAAAGTATAACCTGTCTATAAATATGATCATTTTTCTCATGTTTTCATCCATCTATAATACATTCTCTCTACAAATTCAATATCTCCTTTATCTTCGACTATTTATTCTTTCATATTATCATTCATCAATCTATATGAATTGTTATCCTAATATTTTAGGACAGAACCTCAATATTTAGGAAAAAGATAAAGATGAATTGGATATGTTGTATGTTGCAACCAGAAGGTCGGAAGGGTTTAGTCAGGGATGGATAAGAAAGCATCGTGGTTTTGTTCAAGGTTGCAGAACAATTAATCGTAGTAGAGTTGAAGGCCACGAAAGACTCTACCGTGACTATTTTACTACCCCTTGTGTACAAGAAGATTTTTTTGGAAAGAGGTTCCGAATGAGTCGTCATCTTTTTCTCTGAATTGTAAATGAGGTTGAACAACACGATCCTTACTTCATCCAAACAACAGATGTCATTGGAGTTCTCTGTTTGTCATCCCTTCAAAAGTTAACAGTTGCTTATAGAATCTTGTTTGCAGAACACCGACAGATTCTGTGGATGAATACATCAGAATTACAGAAAGCACTGCAATACAAAGTCTAAGAAGGTTTTTGAAAGTTTTTATTGTAGTGTTTGGTGATCATTACCTGAGGTCATCAAACAATAGCGATCTAGCTGATGGTATTTATCTAAACTAGTCGACATTTGTAAAAACAATTCCCTGTCCACAAGGTTTGAAGAAAAAATATTTTTGCTAAAGCGCAAGAGTCGGCAAGAAAAGATGTAGAACAGGCATTTTGGGTACTTCAAGCTCGTTTTGCAATCGTGCGTGGACCAACCCGCTTTTGGGATGAAGAAACACTTGCAGATATTATGAAAACATGCATAATAATGCATAATATGGTCATTGAGGATGAATGAGATATTGGTAACAATGACTTTGATGGAAGTGATGCAAATCCGCCTGTAGAAGTGTCGTATGCGTATACACCAGAATTGGAAGACTTTATGCAAACTCATTGTCAAATCAAGAACAATGCAACTCATTCTCAACTGTAGTCATATCTTATCGAGCATTTGTGGGAACGACATGGTGAAGAATAATTTTCTCAATTTCAATTTCAAGTTGTATTTTCAATTCCAATTCCAATTTGAATTTCAAGTTGTATTTTCAATTTTAAGTTCAAGTTGTATTTTCAATTTCAATTTCAATCTCAATGCATAGTTTTTCATAAATAATAGCAACATAATAAATAATGCCTAAAAATTAAAAAATAATAGCAACATAATAAATATATAATGGTGTAATATGACAATACAAAAAAATTTAATGGTGTACTATGACAATACAAAAAAATTAAATGGTGTAAGATGATAGTACAAAAAAAATTTAATGGTGAAATATGACAATACAAAAAAAAATTATGGTGTAATATGACAATACAAAAAAAAATTATGGTGTAATATGACAATACAAAAAAATTTAATATATAAATTGAAAATACAAAAAAATTTTGGGATACAAGGTGTCATTTGCCCTAAAATAAATAATAGTAATAATGTGATGACTCGTATATTAATTAATCATTGACACATGTCATTAATTAGGATTCTATATAATTAAGATTTTTTTTTTGTTTTTAAAGTAAATGGATCTCAAATATAGACTTTTCATGCGAAAACAAATCAAATGACTATAATTTAGGTCAAATTTCGTAATTATATAATGAATGAACATATTTAGAAATATATATATATGTGTGTGCGTGTATATATGTATTTGTATATATATTATGAAGGTACAGGTGTCACGAGATGCCAAGGGTTATATATATCTATAAAATAGACACATAGTCTATTAGAGAGAAAAAAAACCTTGTGAACAAAAAAAATGGACATTTGTCTATGTGATGCACTTGGTGAGGCAAAGAAATGGCGTCAACCACGAGGGAGGAAGGCAAGTCTTTGGCTGTAAATAGCCATCCTCTGCCATTCAAACGACACACCAAGGAAAAGAAAGGAAGGGAGAGGGAGGAAGAAAATAGTGAAATGAAGAAAAAAGAAGGAAAAATGGTCAAAATTTTGTCGACCTAAGAGTGTGATCTTGCGATTAAAGAGGTAGGGTTTCTTTTATCTTTTACTATCATTATTATATCTCTATAATCATGGGGTCAAATAGGGTTTTATAAATAAATCGCGATCATGCACGTGTGGTATTTTTATCAAGACCCTAATTATCTTATGGAACCATATTTTTTTTATTATTTAATGTTTGATTTTCTGTGGGGTCTGACTACGATATGAATTTATTTTGTGATTTTGATGAAATTATTATGAATGTACATAATCGAGGGCAGGGGATTAGTATATGTGGGATCTTTGTCAGGATTCACAAGATTCCTACTCGTCCTTGGGTTCACTGGGTAGTAATATCGGTTGCCGTGGTAGTCTGTGTGGCACCACATAATTTCCATTATTGGTGTTTCCAAAAAAGCAAGAATGGCATTGGGTTTCCTAGGGTGCAAGATCCCAAAGTTTTCTCCAGAGGCGATTCATGGGTGAACTAGAAAATGGACAGATTGATATGATCAATATGTGCTGAAATTTATTTATTTGATTCATTACTTTGCCATATTCCTGCATTTATCCGTTACTTAATTATTTTATGCATTGTTTTAAAACCCTGATAGTCATTGACAAACGTTATCCTACTGAGCTGGTGAGCACATCCCTATCTAATATTTTTCATAAATATGAAGTTGGACAGGAGGATAGGCTAGAAAGACTATGGATAGAGTCTGCTATATTTCTTTTTATATTGTATCAAGAATATTTTCATGTGGGGATTATGTACTTGGAATATATTAATAGAAGGAAGGATATCGTAAATTCGGTGTGAATTAATTTTTTTTATCACGCCCGGATATTTTATATTTTTTTTAAAAAATCTAGGCATAACAGAGTGGTATCAGAGCCTAGGAATTTTTTTTTTCAGAGCCTAGGAATTAGGTCTTGCATGGAAATTATAAAAGTATATAAATGTATGTATAGATTAAATAGTGGTGTACTAATACTGAACATGTCTTACGAACATATTATTTTTATATGTCAACATAATTAACTTTTTATGAATATAGCTATCGCTGCATGAGATGATATCTACATATCACAAACTAACATAAGGTCTTCAATAACTAATGTACTTTGAAGTGATAGAGTCAGTCTAGAAGCTTACAATTTGCTAGTCCGGGAGGTTCAAGACGTAGCTAATACTTGGCCTTTTACATCTTTTGCTGAGCAAAAGAGATTGGTGCACCACTGACTGACCTCACAACTGAGGGTAATTCGTGAAGCGCTTAGTATGGAGATCAAGCCCATCATTTATCAGGAGATTATAGATGGATTGGTAGTACCAGACCTCTAGTGGGCCCCAATTATAGCTAACGTGGGACAACCAACTGAAGCTCCTAACTTGCTTAATACTAATGGATTGTTGAATCGCAGACCTAGGGAACCTAATGTGGGCCTAGATGCCATACCACCTGATGGAAACAATCATGCATTGTTTGTCGATTTTGTGAATGTACGCCCTAGAGAAAGGGCATAAAGCTTTGAATCCCTGATTCCCCTTTTGACCTCACTAATCTAGGAACTTTTGCTTGTAGATATGGTAACCCCTAGAATAGTGAAAATTTGTATAAGAATGCATCACCTGACACTGACTATCCTAGACATTTTGTCTGTATGAAATAGTAGTATCTGGGATAGTAAACTAAGTGTGACTCTTTTTGTTAATTAAGCTATTAAGATGCACAACTTTTGCTAACTATCTAAAATTAAAATTGTTCTTAGTTTTTGAATGTGGTGGAAATTGTAAATATAATTGTAATATCCTGGACTATGTATTTTATAGGATGGAGAGAAACACATCTCAGGACCAACTTGAGACGTCCATCAAGAACCAGTCCCCTCCAGCACCGCAAGACACCATGAGCGGCATTTACCAGTGCCTGAGAGAACTAACCACTTTGTCACGCGAACATGCGAAAAATAATAACCATACTACGATGATACAACCAATAGTTCAAAAACAAGCAAATGTGGCCGAAATACAAAAAATGATGATACTTTCCAAGGAAGCGCAGAGCCACTTGAAGCAGAAAGGTGGCTTCAACAAGTGAAAAAGGTGATGGATGACATGGATATTGCCACAAAATTACGAGTTACCTTGGCCTCTTATCTTTTTGAAGGTGAAGCTGAAGCTGATCACTGGTCGGACACAATCAAAAGAATGAGGGGCGTAGATCAAATGACGTGGAACACCTTTGAGAGAGTGTTCAATGATAAATATTTTCCTAAATCCGTAAGGGATAAAATGTTCTCTGACTTCTTGGAGTTGCAACAACGTAATCTAATAGTCACATAGTATGAGTCCAAATTTGCTGAACTCTCTCGCTTTGCCACATAACTAGTCTCCACTAATGCCAAGAAGGCTAAGCGATTTGAACAAGGCCTTAAGCCTTCTATTCGAGGGCGTCTTGTTGCACATCAACTGAAGAATTATAAGAAACTGGTAGAACGAGCTATGCTGGTAGAGAGGGACTTGGAGGATACCCAAAATATCAGAAGTCGTCAGCAAGGTAAAGGAAGTCAAACGAGAAATGGTGACAACAGTAATCACCAAAGGATGACCCCATATAGACGGCCAGGGCAAAGTACCAATGAAAGAAAGAGTACGATAAGGGCAAAGGAGCCACGTGAGAAGGTCCAAATTGGTACTCCAATTTGGGTATTGAAGGAGTCACGTGAGAACTGGAAGCAGATATGCGTGCAAAATATCCCTATTTTTTTAACTCTCAATGTTAGTATTGAATTTTGGGGACAAATTTTTTTAAGAGGAGTAGATTGTGACGACCCGTATATTAATTAATCATTGACACAAGTCATTAGTTAGGGTTCTATATAATTAAGATTTTTTTTAGAATAAATGGATCTCAAATATAGACTCTTCATGCGAAAACAAAACAAATGACTATAATTTAGATCAAATTTTGTACTAAGTATATAGTAAGAGTAGAAATAAAAATATGATTTGAGGTAATAGAGTATGTGGTAGAAGTTGGGGGTAGTCTGGAGTCAAAACACACTTTAGAAAGAATTTGGGTAAATTTTTTTTTTGAATACTTTCCTAGTGTTTTGATCATAACTTTTTATTTTGATATCATTTTGATTTGAAATTTAGACAGTAGATAGTATATGTCCAGGGCTACAAAATAGTATTTCATGAAAATTTTCTAAATCAACTTCTAAATAGGTCAAAACTGCATTGGAAGTTACTTCAGAAACTGGTTCGAACGTTCGAACGTTAAAGTCTGTTCGAACGACTGTTCTCTTGTCTGATGAAAAACGCAAAAATACTGGGAGCAACAACCTTTCGAAAGCCAAGTGACGTTCGAACGAAGTTCAAACGGAAGACAGTGAATTGTATTATGGACGTTCGAACAACAGTTCCGTTCGAACGTTACTTACGGATTATGCTTTCTAGAATTGTGCACATGAAACTATTTCTCCCACTATAAATACATAAACAAGCCTCCATTGACCTCATTTCAGCATTTACAACCTTAGAAACACTTAGAGAGAAAGAAAGGAAGAGAGAAACTCAAGATCGAAAGGGAAAAACACAAGAGTTAATGGTGATTCAAGACTCAAGCCCTAGATTTCAAGAACACAAGGTAGGGAATTTCTTTTCTTTCTCTTACATTGAGGCTAGGATTTATACATATGTACTTTTTCACTCTAAACCTTAGATGTATGCTATAGAATCATTCATTCTTGATATCCTTATGAATATTACCATGTTTTAAACAATATTAATAGTTGGTTAACTATTAAATCCTTGTTCTTAGCCAAAAACCCTAGTTTTTCAAGAGAGATGAACTTTTTTCTAAATTTTTCTTTATTCTTGATTTCAAAACCTTAGTGTTTCATATTGAACAATAAAATGGTATTTATGATGATCTCTTATATTTTTCATACTTGGTTATTGAAGTGGTCACATGATGAAATTTGGGAATTTTTAGAAATATGCTTGTCATGGAGAATATGTTGGTTTCCTTATTGTATGGTTGTTGTGAGGGACTTGAATTTTCATCGAAAGATGCCGTAGAGTGTTAGAGGTTAGTCTACCCCGGTGGGGGTGAGATGGTTTCCTAACACTTGTAGTGGATTATCATTTGGTAATGCGACCATTATTGTTCACTGGAGTTCGAACTAGGGGTGGTATACCTTTTCTGGGGAGGGATTTGTCACTGCCATTGGGATGGTAGATGCCCTTTCCCAAAAAGCTTGTGATTTGATTGTGGTTGGTGAACTAGGTATAGTCGTTGGGTAGATTCTTGAGAAACAATCAACGTACAGGGCATGAGATGAACCAATATATATCTATATATCTGTATGAGAACATGAATTGGATTATGTCGGAGCCGGTGTATTGGCATGGAACAATGCAATGGCAGACGCCGATCCAAACCATTTAGCAATGGTTATTATTAAAAAATGCATTTTACTATATCCATTTGACTATCACTGTTGTATAAACTTGAGATCTGTTTAAATGTCCCTGTTTTCTTTCAAAAGTTATATATGATATTTGTGAAATTAGACCGACCATTTTATATGTTTTTATAAACCTTGTTTGAGTTTGGAAAGATTTTGCTACAGAGCTTCAAGCTCATCCCCTACAATTATATATTTTCAGATCATATATTAGATGAAGAGTTGGGAGTCGAGGAGCCCGTACACTGGGAGACTCCGCTAGACGGGGAGGTGGATCCTGTGGTGGACGCTTAGAGCGACACAACCTTTTGTACTAGACTAGGATATTCTTTTGAAACAATGTAAAGTCTAGTTTATATTTTGTTATATTCCGCTGCGCTACATTAGTTAACTTTTGGTATTTAAAGGCCAAGATGGGTCTATTCTTTTGGGATAATGATATAAATTCTATGGATAACTTTATGAAATCTTATTTTTTGATGGATTATGTTAGTGCTCTCATGCAGTGAATGATGTTTAGAATGTAATGCCGTCTAGGGTGTGTTTTGGGGTGTTACAATATATCTATAAAATAGACACATGGTCCATTAGAGAAAAAAAAAACCCTTGTGATAAAAAAAATGGACATTTGGCCATGTCATGCACTTGGTGTGGCAAAGAAATGGCGTCAGCCACGAGGGAGGAAGGCAAGGCTTTGGCTGTAAACAGCCAACCTCTACCATTCAAACGACACACCAAGGAAAAGAAAGGAAGGGAGAGGGAGGAAGAAAATAAGAAAAATGAAGAAAAAAGAAGGAAAAATGGTCAAAATTTTGTCAAGCTAAGAGTGCGATCTTGCGATTAAAGAGGTAGGATTTCTTTTATCTTTTACTATTATTGATGCATTTCATACATATTTGGGGGTTTCATATCAAATCTATTTTAATTATATAATGTAATATTATATTGCTATGATCATGGGTCAAACTGGGGTTTTATAAATAAATCGTGATCATGCGCATGTGATATTTTTATCGAGACCCTAATTATCTTATGAAATCATTTTTTTATTATTTAATGTTTGATTTTCTGTGGGGTCTGACTACGATATGACTTTATTTTGTAATTTTGATGAAATTACTATGAATGCACATAATCGAGGGCAACAGATTAGTAGATGCGTGATCTTTGCGAGGATTCACAGGATTCCTATTCGTCCTTGGGTTCACTGGTTAGTAATATCGGTTGTCGTGGTAGCCTATGTGGCACCACATAATTCCCAGTATTAGTGTTTCCAGAAAAGCAAGAAGGGTATTGGGTTCCCTAGGGTGCAAGACCCCAAAGTTTTCTCCGGAGGCGGTTCATGGACTGAAATTTATGTGCTGAAATTTATTGATTTGATTCATTACTTTGTCATAGTCCTGCATTTATCTGTTACTTAATTATTTTATGCATTGTTTTAAAACCTTGATAATCATTGATAAACGTTATCCTCCTGAGTTGGTGAGCTCATCCCTATCTATTATTTTTCAGAAATATGAAGTCGTACAGGAGGATAGGCTGGAAAGACGATGGATAGAGACTTCTATATTTCTTTTTATATTGTATCAAAAATATTTTCATGTGGGGATTATTTACTTGGAATATATTAATAGAATAAAGGTTATTGTAAATTCGGTGTGAATTTAATTTTTTTTTATCATGCCCGAGTATTTTATATTTTTTTAAAAAATTCGGGGCATAACAAAAAACATCTAGAACGATCAAAGAGGCAAACCCTTCCCCTACCCCTACCCCTACCCCATCCCCCTTCCCCTTTCCCCTTTCCTCTGCGCATCCTTTCAACGATTAAAGAAAAATCCGACTCTTGTGAGTCTTACTCAAAAGTAGAAAGCCTCCTTCCAACAATTGAAGAAAAATCAGGAGAAAAATTAGATAAGTTTTCTTTTCAAAATCTCTATATTTTTTAAAAAAATTTGTTGAATAGAGCTATTGGGATTGACCAGTGAATTTATAACCTCTCTCATTCTCTCTCTGGAGTTGCCAAAAATTGCCACCCCAAGACCCTTGATGCTATTTTGCTACCCCGGATGTCACCCCCATTGGAGTCCAAATTTTTGAATTTAGGGTGAGATTTTAGTGGTTAAGTGGATGCCACCCCTGATGGCAACTCCCTTTGGCATTGCTCTCAGTTTGGGAGGAGAATGATATCATAAGGTTGATGAAAATCAATTTGAGCAATGAGTGTGTGTATTTTAGTAAACTTGAAATTTGACTTTTGGCAGTCTTATGGCAAGTGGGTCATGGGTAGGCCCGTCCTATGTATTTGGTGGGCCTAAATCCAACCCATTAGCCAAAAAAGGTAGTCGCTCTTTATCTTTAGTATTTTTCAGGGTCCCAAAATTTTCCTTGCTCAGCCTTTGCCAAGGCACGACTCAAACGAAAAGGCTAGGAGGGTGGAGAGAGGAGGTAGTTAGTTTGTTAAGGTGAGTTAAGCATCCATAAATCCTAGCAATCACCACCATCATCAGTCATTCACTCATTTCGTCCCCTTGAATCAATGTAGGGCTAAGTTGTTGCTTGAATAATACCCATACCCTCGTGCATTTCCTTTAGTTGACAGGTACTTCATCACTTGGTCACAGTCTCAATGCGTATCTATGTTGACGTAGTGAATGTTTTGTGGTCTATGATTGTATTTGTAGGAATTTCCACAAGATTCAGTAATCTTTCCTTTCTCTGCTTTAAGTTATAACTATTTTAATATGTGCTCAATTTTATTTTCTACTTCATAAGGATTTGAATTGAATATGTTGTGGACATTATACATTGACTATTTCATTTGTTCTGGGTCTTGATTTTAGCCCAAATATTTTGGCGTCGTATTCTTAAAATCAACCTAAAAAGAGTGCAAAACTCTAAAGAGTGAACTTCATTTGCTTCTTGTCTGGAAAATTAGCCAACATCCATTAGGCCTAAACTGTAATTTCAGGTTGGTTGGTAAGATTTGTCTGGTAGCACTAGAGCTTTGAATCACTGTGATCATCAATTATTATATCTTGCCCTCTTTATAATCAACCATTCTTTCTTTATTTTTTTTCCTGGTTCTGTACAGATTTCTTGTAACGCCCCAAATTTCTTGGACTCGTTACTTGATTAAATCAATCGATCACAATAAACTACAAATAAATCTCTAAACACAGAGCCATAACTCTAATTACCTCAATAAATTTATAATCACAATTTTGATCTCCAAATAAAAGTAAAAATAATCTCCTCAATATGAAAACAAATTTGTTTAAATTATATATCGCCCAAATAAACCCACAAAATTAAAAATTATATCAAGATTCATCAATCTTCGATTTCTCAAATATTAACTTTGATCATTCCCTCTGAGATTATCCTGAAAAAAATATATATTAAAAGTGGGGAAGTATACATTGTGACAGGAAACAATATGCTCAACGAGAAAAAAAAAGAATGACCAAATACCAAATAATTCGGATGATAAGAATCATGTATAACAAAATCAAGAATTATATTAGACAAATCACATAACTCAATTGCTATTTAACATAACCACATACTCGGCTCCTCTTGATGACATGACAAGTGACACTTGAGTATTTAAATTTCATACTCATATCAAATTATTACACCCCGCAGGGCTCTAATCACAATTGTACCCCGCAGGGCCACAACCACATTTCACCAATTATACCCCAAGTACACTTCGTACATGTTCCAATCACTCTCAAAGTATTTAGCCCCACGTACATGTCAATTGATAAAATTGACAGAATTTCGTATCAATTAGAATACAAATGTCAAATAATCAAAAGACACTCTTTGCAAAGAGATTTAAAATGCATGAGTCTATTGTACACTACCCCATACCTCAAAATCATTAATAACTTTAATAGATAAGAAATTTGAAGTACCCCAAATAAGACACTTCAATTTGGTAATGATCGAAAGTAAAATTCACTATTTAATTTTTGATCCCAAAATCTAATAAATTTCTCTATCTCTTCATCTCTCTCTCCTTCTTTCTCTCTTTCTTCCTCTCTCTTTCTTCTTTGCTCTACCTTTTTCTTATTGGCAGCCCCTTATTTATAGGGTGCAAATGCTTGGCCTCCAAGAAAGTCATTGGACAAATGTCCATTCTCCCATGGTTGCTTCAGTTTTTTTTTTTTTAATAGACCACATGTCTATTGTTATATATACTCACATATATTCTATATGTAATGTATTACTCATGTATTATATCACATTTATTTTTAATACGAAATATGACTTATATTATACTTATTTGACTCGTTTTCACATAAAAAAATCATAATTGAAGTCCATTTATTTATTTAAAAATTTTAAAAATAACTCGTAGTTATATAGAATTATAATTGATGATCTAGTTAGCGTATTGATAACAAATTGTTATAGGAGACGTCACATTTCTTTTGTATATTTTTTTTTGGTTTGTTGGTGTTGGTTTGTCAATGTTAGTTTAGTAATGCTTATAGTTGTTCCTATTTTCTTCTAGTGTATGTTTTGATGCAATTCTGGTTGGTTCCCACTTTTTTACTGTCATACTATGGGGCAGTGTCTATTGTTTTTTTTAATGGTTTGGAACACTAGCAGATATGCATATGACACTTTATGGTTACACCTTTTGCATCATTGTTTCCTTATACAATCAAGTTCTTGCTTTTCTTTCTTATAGTTTGAGGAGTACAAATCTTGGGTAGTATTCTTGGATTGATGCCTAATTTGAGTATTGAACTTTGATACTAATATTTTTCTCTACTTAGCTTTACAAATTATCTTAGAAATTGGATGTGTTGGATACATGTTTGACAATTTTTGAGTTTTTGTTTGATCTAACAATACGTTCAATATACCATCTTTCTCATAACGATCAAAGTGAAACTTGAATTTTCAATAAGTGGCACGCTAGTTAGGCCATTTTCTTGCACGAAAGCTAACGTGTGCCCTTACGTTTTCTTCGCTTGCTTTGCAGTACGAGTTTCATACAGAGCCACACCCCTTTTTATAATTTTAGGCATTTTTATTATAAGTAATAATTATTTTTTATTTTTGTTATTATATGACCAGTTGAAACGATGATCCTTTGACCTGATGCCTTTGTTGGGTCCGGAGTCACTCCTTGGATTTTGTGTAGCAACGAGGTAGATACTAGTTTGTTTTTGATTTTGTATCATAGGATTGTTTAGAGGTGTTTAAATTTCTGATTGACTGCAATTTTCTACCCTATTCTATTGAACGGCTAGCCGCAAAAATCGAGTAAAAATGCGAAAAAGTTTTTGGTCTTCGAATTAAAATGGGTAGGAATGCGGAATACCCATCAATTTTCGCATTCCTACTTTACCCTACCCGAAAAAAAATATATTTAACTTTTTTATATTTTTTAGTAATCATAAGAGTATTTATGTGGTATAATTTATATTATAACATTTTTATTGTTGTGGATGTTTGAGTTGCCAAAATATGAACTTATTTTTTGTGTAGGTTACATGATTTATGGTGAAGTGGTGATTTATTTGAGTAGTTATGATTTTAATGTATTTCATATGGTTTAAACTTAAAATAATTATTATTGTATTTGTGTAACAATTATGATTGATTGATGTTCATATTTTTTTTGTGTTTTATTGTAATTGTTGTTGCAGTTATTTTAGATTTTAGTGTTACTGATTTAGTGTATTATTAAATTGGTGTATGTTATTTACTTAAATTGTTAAACTAATTCAAAAATTAATAGTTACAAAAATGTTTAGCCGATTTCTTACCCGACTTCCTATCATATTTATCGAGTAAGAAGTCCGGTCGGTATACATTGGGTAGGATAAGTCAAGAAAAAGATTTTCCCGTAAGACTAAATTTCGTGTAACGTAAGGTGAACACCTAGGATTGTTTATATACAGTACATCTATATTCTCGCACGCTCATCTTCTAACCTTTTGTTGCATCGATAAGCAGAGGTCCTTACATTCCTCTCTCTATTGGGTATTCTAACTCTCTGGATCATCGTACATTTAACTTAGTTCTGTTTACTGGGTCTTCTTTCTGTTTCATTTGGGAGGAAGGAAACATTAGTTTGTTTAACCTCCAATTGTTTACCTTGTGAATTCTTTGGTGAAAAATATGGTTAGGGTTTTGGATTTCTATAAGCCTTTAGTAGCAATATGTATGCATAAATTGGATTTCTGTATTCCTTGCTCATGCACAGGATTGAACTGGAATCAAGGAATGCTTTGTCAGAAACATCATCATTAGCTTGAAATTTGTGATATGCTTTGAATAGTCGCCCAAACAACTGCAGAGTTTGGTTCTTGATGCAGTAGAAAGAGTACAGTAAAGAAAACGGCCAAGGGAGAAGATGACTTGCCAAGGGATGCAAAGATTGTAAAAACACTACTAAAATCAATGGGTGTCGATGACTACGAACCTCGTGTTGTACACCAATTCCTAGAACTTTGGTATCTGTACGTTGTTGATGTATTGACTGATGCACAGGTCTATTCAGAGCACGCTGGGAAGACTGCAATCGACTGAGACGATGTCAAGCTTGGTATTCAATCCAAAGTCAATTTCAGCTTCTCACAACCCCCACCACGTGAGGTACATAATCTACCTCAGACTTTTGTTGATCAATATGATGATTCTCATTTGTCTTGATGCTGAATTTCTATTTGTTTTGAAAGGTATTTTCAGTATGAACTAGAAATTCGCTTCCTCTTGTTCTAATGCAAGTGTATTTTAGCATTTGATTGAAATATGGACTTGATTTAAATGAGAGACTGGAAATGGCGACTATTTCATGGAATTCAGGCAGAGCAGAAAGCTGCATTATATGACTTCTAATATGGGGTTACTTACAGAAATTTGCTATCAGTTAGAAATATGCACTTCACTACCCTCTCTTTCCCACTTAAAATGGGGTGGTAAGCAAAGTGCTTTGAGTTAGGTTTTCTAGGGTTAGTTTCATGGTATGGTGAATATTCTCAGCATAATTTTTTTTGGGGGTCTGTCTGAATATTTAAAAAGGCTATTTTGAAGTTTTGTTGAAGGGAATCAGTGGAAATATTGAATTGTTTCTAAGATTGATTCTTTTAAAGTGCACAAAGGAAGGACATCAAGGACATGATCACACCTAAGTTTTAGTGCGTTACAACCTCACACACTGAGGTTTGTGTTGCATTACATAAACCTACAAGAGCTTTTAAAAGTTACTGAAATATCCTCTAAAATGACATCTGTTGTGTTCAAAGCATTGCACGGACTCTCAACTTGGAAACCTCGACATTTTGCTAAACCAGTAAATTGAAGTTTAAAACCCTACAAACCGAATACTAGTACAATAAGGCCCATAGACCACTACTATAGGGGTGTTCAACCGACATATAGGGTCGGAAGTGAAGACTTTCGTTGGCCAAACCGATAGAGGTCTGAAGTAGTTTCTATCAACCGAACCGCCCCAATTAAAATACACAACCGAACCGAAAATCGGCGCCTTTAAGTTGGTTGGTTTCGGTTAATACTCTCAACCAAATTTCAACAACTTTTTTTTTGCTAGGAAGATTTCAATACTTCATTTCAATGTTGAACTTTCCTATTTACATACTGTTGTGATCGTGCAACAATTATAGTGAATAATAAGTAAACAAACAATCAAGAAAGCAAGAAAGAATAACACACAAATATACGTGGCTCGACAATGTGCCTACATCCACGAGGAGCGAGCGGCGGTTTTATTCATTATATCAAAGTAGGGTTACATCTTAAGTATTTATATAACCCTAGTACGGATATATTTACAAAAATACCCCTGTACCGTACCGCGGGGTGTTGCCCCTGCACCCCAAACTAATCAGCGGCCCTCCAAGACAGATGCCGTCGCAGGCTCCGCTTTGCTCCGGCATCTGCCTCCTTGCCATTGTGCACACAGCAAACATGAGCCACACATATTCTAACAATCTCCACCTTAGCGAATATCCACCCCTTAGGAGAAAAAAAACATGTATCCGGGAACTCCAGCTAGGACGCTAAGTTGGGGCATCTCCCATCTAGCAACTGAAGATATTAATCAAGTCCAAGCAGTGCTTGAACTTGTCTACAGTAACTGGCTTTGTCAACATGTCTGCTGCATTCTCAGAAGTGTGAACTTTCTCGAGCAATAGTTCACCAGAAGAAACTAGCTCTCTGATCTTATGAAACCTCACATCTGTGTGCTTGGTTCTCGCATGATACACCTGATTTTTTGCCAAATAAATAGCACTCTGACTGTCACAATGCAACTGAACTCCACCTTGCTGGGCACCCAGCTCTTGGACCAAGCCTGTAAGCCACAAAGCCTCATTGGCAGCCTCAGCTACTGCCATATACTCTGACTCAGTAGTAGATAACGCAACTGTAGGCTGTACCATGGACTTCCAACAAATAGGTCATTCCACAAGAGTAAACACATAACCTGTGGTAGACCTCCTGTCATCCAAGTCCCCTGCATAGTCTGCATCCACATATCCCACAACTGAAGGGTTACTCTGTTGTTTGCTAAACATGATGCCATAGTCTGTAGTGCCCCTCAAGTATCTAAAAATCCACTTGACTGCATCCCAATGCTGTCGACCCAGATTTGAAAGAAACTTACTAACCATGCTGACAGTTTGTGCCAAATCTGGTCTTGTACAAACCATAGCATACATTAAACACCCCACTGCACTAGCATATGAGACCTTTGACATGTCATGCACTTCATCATCTGTCTTCGGGCATTGAGCGGTAGACAATTTGAAATGATTTGCCAAATGTGTACTTATTGGTTTTGCATCACTCATGCTGAACTTGTCCAACACCTTCTCAACATAGCTATGCTGAGATAACCATAATTTCCTGGAAGCTCTGTCCCTGCAAATTTTCATCCCTAGAATCTTCTTGGCCGCACCCAAATCCTTCATATAAAATTCTCTGCTCAACAAAGTCTTCAACTTGTTGACCTCACTCATACTCTTGGCAGCAATCAACATATCATCCACATAAAGTAACAGAAAAATAAATGAATCATCATCAAGGCTTTTCACATAAACACAACAATCATACTCACACCTTTTGTAGCCAATCCGGATAATGTAGGAGTCAAATCGCTTGTACCACTGCCTTGGGGACTGTTTTAGCCCATAAAGTGATTTCTTCAAATTACAGACCAAATGTTCCTGTCCAGGGAGACTGAACCCTTCTGGCTGCACCATGTAGATCTGTTCCTCCAAATCACCATGAAGGAAAGTTGTCTTTACATCCATCTGTTCCAACTGTATATCTAAATGTGCTACTAATGCCAACACTGCCCTGATGGAAGTGTGTCTGACCACAGGCAAGAAGATTTCATCATAGTCAACTTATTTTCTCTGTGAGTAACCCTTTGCTACTAGACGAGCCTTGAATTTTTTCCCTTCCTTTTCTGATACTGCTTATTTCTTCTTATACACCCATTTGCAACCTATCACTATCTTCCCCTCAGGAAGCTCCACCAACTCCCATGTCTGGTTCTTATGCAGAGACTCCATCTCTTCCACCATAGCACCCATCCATCTTTTTTTCTCTTGGCTTTGTATTGCTTCCTGAAAAGTTGTAGGATCCCCGTTACTAGTAATAAGTGCATAAGAAACCAAATCTTCAAAACTATACCTAGTAGGCGGCTTGATATTACGTTTGGGTCTGTCTGTGGTTATACTGTAATGTTGCCGATCACCTCAGATAGAACTCTCTACATGCTGAGAATTCTCTTCTCTACCATGGTTCTCTAGCTCCACCTGCACCACATGCTCACTTTTGCTATAGTTTTTTGGCACTTATTTCTCTTCGTCATGAGTACGTTGTAACATGACTTTTTCATAAAAAATCACATCTCTACTGATCACCATCTTGTTTGCCTTCGGATCTCAGATCTTGAAATTTTTCACCCCTTTCTGATATCCCAGAAAAATACACTGTCTAGACTTCGCATCAAGCTTTGACCTCTCCTCACTAGGAACATGTACATAGGCTGGACATCCAAACACTCTCAAACCAGAGTAGTCTACCTCATTGCCTATCCACACCTCCTCTGATGCTTTACTACCTAGTGTTGCTCTAGGTGATCTGTTAATCAAGAAACATGCCATATTCACTGCTTCTGCCCAGAAATTTTTTGTAAGCCCTGCATTCAACCTGAGACATCGAGCTCTTTCAGCTATAGTTCTGTTCATCTTTTTTGCCACACCATTTTGTTGTGGTGTCCTGCGTACTGTGAAGTGTCTCTTAATCCCATGCTGCTCACACAACTCCCTGAACTTTGAATCTGTGTACTCAGTACCATTGTCTGACCTGAGGCATTTAATTTTCCTCCCTGTCTGATTTTCTACTTTAGCTTTCCACAGTTTGAACTTGGCAAACGTTTCTGACTTGTGCTGCATGAAGTACACCTAAACCTTTCGTGAGTAGTCATCAATAAAAGTCACGAAATACATGTGTCCTCCTCGTGATGCTACTCTTACTGGCCCTCAAACATCTATATGAACATAGTCAAGAATCCCTTGTGTCTTGTGTGTGGCTGTCTTGAACTGCACCTTATTCTGTTTTTCAAGAACACAAAACTTGCAGAAATCAAGCTTGCATGTTTTGACACCCTTCAATAGATTTCTCTTATGAAGCTCTATCATCCCATGCTCACCCATATGTCCTAACCGCATATGCCACAGACTGTACAATTTGACTCAGACTCTACAGCTGCAACTCCACCTACAACTGTGGTACCTTGCAGTGTGTAGATATTACCAGATAGTTTCTGCCCTTTCATCACTGTTAAAACACCTTTACTCACTTTCATTACTCCACTTGTAGACTTGTAACTATATCCATTACAATCTAAAGTGCCCAATTAAATCAGATTCTTTCTTAGATCGGGTACATGTCTAACATCACACAATGTTCTAATCACACCATCAAACATTTTAATTTTGATACTCCCTATTCCAATAACTTTGCATGAAGCATCGTTACCCATCAGAACAGAACCAGAATTTACTAACCTGTAGGTGTGAAACCAATCTTTATTGGGTGTCATATAATAAGAGCATGCTGAATCCAGAATCCAAGAATCTGTGAGATGATCTGAACTGGATGAAACTGAAAGCATATCCTCCGTCACTACTCTCTGAACCTTCTTCTTCCACAACGTTTGCAGACTTTGATGAACCCTCTTTGTCCTCTAAATTCCCTTTCTTTTTCTCTGGACAGTCCCGTTTAAAGTGCCCCTTTTTCCCGCACTTGTAACACGAGTCGAAGAAGTTCTTCTTCTTTCTCGACTTAGACCAGGCTTTATTGTTACCCAATCCATTCTGAGATTTGCTTCTTCCACGTTCCTGGTTACCTTTCATCACAAGCCCTTCACCTTGTAAAGCCTCATCATTGATTTTCTTCCGCTGATGAAAACCTAACAGAGCACCTACGACATCCTCCAATTCTAGGGTTTCTTTCCCCCACATCAGAGTTGTAACCAAATTCTCGTACGTAGGAGACGCCGGTAGAGAATTCAACAACATCAATGCCTTGTCTTCGTCTTCGAACTTCATATCAACTCGCTTCAGATCGCTGATGATCTGATTGAACACGTTGATGTGTTGGCTCAAATCTGAGCCCTCTGACATCTTAAGACTATATAGTTTCTGCTTAAGATAGAGCTTGTTCGTCAACGACTTGGACATATACTGACTTTCTAGTTTCAACCAAACTTTCGCCGGTGATTCCTCATCCATGACGTGATACATCACGTCATCAGCCTGACAAAGCCTAATAGTCGCTACAGACTTCGCTTCCAATTCTTTCCAATCCATGTCGTCCATTCTTGCCGGTTGTTTTCCGTATAAAGCTTTCACCATGCCCTGCTGCACTAACAGGTCCTTCACCCTCCTCTACCATAATCCGAAATTCCCAGTCCCGTCGAACTTCACCATGTCGAATTTTGCAGAAGAAATCCCAGACATCGTAGTCTACGCTCTGATATCAATTGTTGTGATCGTGCAACAATTATAGTGAATAATAAGTAAACAAACAATCAAGAAAGCAAGAAAGAATAACACACAGATATACGTGGTTAGGCAATGTGCCTACATCCACGAGGAGCGAACGGTGGTTTTATTCATTATATCAAAATAGGGTTACATCTTAAGTATTTATATAACCCTAGTATAGATGTATTTATAAAAATACCCCTGTACCATACCTGAGTTTGAGATCCTTTTGAAGACCAAAGACATTTTTTTGAACCAGTCAAACTTGAGTTTGAGATTCTTAAGCTTGCTTTGAAGATCCAAAAATCCACACGATAATATCTTGTTTGATCTTGTACTTGAAGATCGGTTAGGTTTGAGTTCCATAGGCTTGCTTTGTAGATCCAAAAATCCTCTCAAATATATCTTGCCTGATCGTGTACTCGAAGAATAGTTAGGGCTAAAGAAATGAAGAGCAGATGAAGAAGAAAAAGGGTAGCATTTGGGAGAGAGAGAAGAGGCTGAATAGTGACTGATCGTGCACTCTTGTTCTGAAGAAGGAGATGAGTAGGGTTTGGGAATTTGGGGGTTTTATATTTTTGTTTTTTTATTTTTTTAAAGGACAAAATTTATTTTATATTATTAATATACTATTTGGATGGTTCGGGTAATTCGGGTAACTTGAATTTACCCATCATTCGAACCGATTTAATCGGGTAATAGTTTATAACTTTTGCGGGCCTGACCGTAAATATTTTTAGTCGTCCATTTTCATTCAGAAGGGTCGGTTATGGATCGGGTGGTCGGGTTTGTGGGTTTTTTCCACAGCCCTACACTACTAAGCCCTTGTCCAAGTTTTTTAAACCACAGAAATACCCTTGACTAGTGATGTTAACAGCGCACTTAAGCTTGCGCCTAAGCCCAAGGTGCAACAAGTCCCAGCTGTGTCACCTTGCCAAAACCAGGCAAGACCACGTGAATAAGGCCCTTAGTGAGGCACAAGGCCCAAGTTGGCTATCAGGTGTGCTTTAGTGAAAACTTTTTTTTTTTTTGTCGTTTTCTCTTCCAGATGCATGCAGGTCATTATCTTTGTGCAAGTACATGATGTGTTGGTTATGAGTGATACAAAAAACACATTATAAAATCTAATCTGACCCAATTCAATGCCAAAAGAAAGTCCTAAAAGTCACCTCTTCTACCAATGCAAGTGTTATACTTGTCCTATTTCTTTTTTAACTTAATTTATTTTTTTGCTGTGTTTTGATAAAAGATATCGCGTTTGTTCTTGTGAATAATTGAACTGGTTTCTTAAAATTGTTGGTTCAATGCTTTATTATTGTCACAATTCATATGAATTGACATTTCTTAAATTGGGAAGTTGAGAAGTAAGAGCGTTGTCTCTGTAATAAAAAGTTTCGTTTATCTAAAATATGTCTGTTTCAATAAATCCATGTGTTTATGAAATGAGCCTCTGTTTATTGAAGTTAGCCTCTGTTTGAAATATTTGGGAATCTGGATATTTTATGATGTTTGCATTTTTTGATTATTTGCTTATATGTTATATTTTTTTTGATGTTGCATCATATTTTGTAAAATCATTTGCATGTTATCTATAACTTGCACCTTACTTCGATGAGGCCACTCCTCGGCTTGTGCCTCATGCCTAGTCCACAAGGGACCTTGGCGCTTTAGTGCACCTTGCGCCTTAAATAACAGTGCCCTTGACTCGTAAAATATAGGGAATCATATAAGAAACTGACCAGCTGCATTCTAACACGGATGTTGTTCCCAAGTGAGCTTCGCTTTGGAATCAAGATAAATTCCAAAATCTCTTCCTTGAATTCACTCTTTCTTATGTTCCAACAGAAAAAAGAAAAAGAACTGATTCTTTCTCAAGCTTCTTATAGACTACATCAGGTGTCCATACCTTTTGGAATTGATATTTAACTGATAATGTGAGTTTTTGTTGTTGAGAGAAGGAATGAGATACCAATGCTTGAACCCTCAATCTCAGTGTCTGTCCATTTGGATAATAACCACTGAGGTACTCAAAAGCTTGGTATGAGCTTTTGTTGCCGAGTCACCAGTATTACATATTTAATGGTCAAATAAGTGTCTCTCTACTCAAGGGTACATCTAAGGTTTCTAGTCTAAAGTTAACTGTCATTGTGCATACATGCATGTGGGTGTGTCTATCTGTATTGTCTGTGATTTGATTTGATGCGTGCATGACAAATTTTTATCGACCACTCAGGTGCTACTTGAGTTTTCTAGGAACCGGAACAAAATCCTGTTGCCAAATTCAATAGCTGGGCCTGCAGTCCTACTTTCTCTTGAGTAGGATACTTTGATCAACCCGAACTACCAGCTTGCAATTCTTAAGAAGCATACTAGCCAACCTTTGAAGAAATGGAGGATGAAGAGGGTGTTGATCCTAGTCCAAACCCTTCCCAAGAACAGAAGACAAATGTGCCTCAAAATACTGCTCAACGAGTATCCTTTCCTCTTGTAGCTAAACATTCAAGATGAGAGTTGATCAAAGTACATTAATGAGAAAGTCGATGTTATTTGCACATTTTTATCCTTATTGATTAATGGTAAATTCACAAGAAATATAGTATCTGAACGAACTTGATCAACCAAGCATTTGTTTTATAAACGAACATTTTAAAAACTATTGACATTCTCTTGCACAAGCCTCCAACTGGATATATATAACATAATCACACAGGAAAAACAAATCGGAAAGAGGCAGCACAAGGCACATGCTATCATAATAGAATTTATAGCACGACAAATAGAAATTTTTTGCCATTTGTTGAATGCAGTTGGTCATTATTCGAAGTGTTACGGGGGGTTAAATTTCATACTCAATTCTTGCTTCGTAATGGCACTGAGATCTAATACTTAGTCTCAGCCAAACACAGATAATGCACACGGAATAGAGAAGGGACAATAAGTAAACACACACACACAACACTCAAGCTTTACAGGCCAAACTTTTCTTTCTCAACAAAGTGTAAGGAAACTCAGGCTAGGGTCTGTTTATAAAAACGTGCCTAACTCTCTTGGTGCACTACAGACCCTGACATGCCTATTTATAAATAGGGTGGCGGTTACAAACTCAACCGCCTAGGCATGTGCATAATTCAAATCCGCCCTTAAGGTCTGCTATGATTGGATGGCAGGGAAGTTGTGTCTGATACAGACAGTTCCTGTCTACAATTTTCCTGCATGCTGTCTGCACTTGATAAAATCTGTCAGACAACTGCACAAAACTGCCACCATCTGCAGGGCACATGCACAACATCCTCACATGTTGTTCATGTGTCTTTCTCATGAGCCCTCAACCTTTGAATATCTTTAATTCATGTTTAGTCATACACAGCCCATGGCTTAGCCCTTCAAGTTAGCATTGCTTCATAATACAAGTCATCTAACTTATCTTGCTTGTATGCTTTCTTGTGCCCACATGCCCATGTATATGCTACCACACTCAGCCATGCAAGGGTCTTCAGTCAACCCACAAGTTGAATCCAATCAAGCCCAATCGTGCCCATGGATGTGCTGCCTCTCTCAGCCATGCATGCTACTTCCGCCAATCTTGCATAAGGGAACACTCCATCTGAGTATAACCTAATTGGGCTAAGGCATGGGCTTCTTTGGGCGAGACTGCCCCATGCCAATGCCACCAATGGCTAAGGGGGTAACAAACCACCCCCACCAGTAGAACTCGACGTCCTCATCGAGAGGTTGTCCCAATACTCCTTGATCTATTTCTCAAACTGCCAAAGAGTCACATCTCTTTCCCAACTTGTGTCTGCCTCAGAACCACCCTTCCAATGTACCAGAAAATCAGTCATGCGATTCTTCTTACTCTGACACATAGTCTGGTGAGATAGAATCTTATCGACTTCTCTGTCGAACTGTTTCTTGATAATAGGCAGAGCCCTCTTGGCGTGTTTCCTCCCAACATTCAGTAAGTCTTCATGAAATAGCTTCAGAAAGCTCACATGGAAAGTTGGGTGAATTTTCAATTGATCAGACAGCTTCAAACGGTAGGCTACGTTCCCAACCTTCTTCATTACTACGAAGGGCCGTCATACTTGGGAACGAGCCCACGGTGTACTACTTTGCTATTGATCCTTTTCCATAGAGCAGGAGTCAATTTCATCAAGACCAAATCATCCACTTGAAATTCTAGCGATCTGCGGCCTTGATCAACATACTTTTTCATGCGTCGGGCAGCCTTGGCCAAGCTGTCCTTTGCCTCGTCAAGCAATTCTTGCTTGGAACGAGCAAACCAATATGCAGCAGGACATTTTCCTCCAATTCTCTGTTTTAGCACTTCATAGGGAGTAAGTGGCTAATGTCCCATAGCCAACTCGCCGGGACTCATTCCTGTAGCAGAAGACCTGTGAAAGTTGTAGTAAAACTGGGCAGTATCCATCAATTCCACCCAATTATTCTGGCTTACAGTGACAAAATGCCGCAAATAGTGCTCCAACAAGGCATTGATCTACTCAGTCTATCCATCAGTCTGAGGATGGCCTGCTGTGGAGAATTTCAACTCAGAACCCATAAGGTTGAACAACACAGTCCAAAATCTGCCAGTGAATCTAGTGTCACGATCACTGACTATGTCTTCTGGCAATCCAAAGTACTTCACCACGTATTTGTAAAATAATTCTACAGCAACATCTGCAAGACAAGCTTTAGGTGCAGGAATGAACACCGCATACTTAAAAAAATGATCGACCACCACCATGATCGAACACATGCCATCAACCTTCAGCAGATTGCATATAAAATCCATCAAGGCTGACTGCCATGGTTTGTCAGGAATAGATAGAGGCTGAAGCAAGCCTGTTACCTTCTTCTTCTCAACCTTGTCAAGTTGGCACACAAGACAAGTACTGACATAGGCTTCAACATCATCTTCCATCTTGAGCCAGTAATAGGAGCGAGCCAGCAACGCAAGAATCCTCTCTACTCCTGGATGTCCAGCCCACTGGGAATCGTGTATCTGACACAAAAATTCTAGTCTTAGTTCCCCTCCAATAGAAACATAAAGTCTGCCACATTTGGCATAGAGCAGACCATCATCAATCCAATACCTACGCACCAAACCTTCCTCGACTTGCTGCTTTAATTTTCCATAAGCAACATCGGTCTGGGCACGTTCCCTGACTCTTTCAATGAAGTCAGTCTACACATTGGACAGTGCAACAACATAGTCTTGGACTTCCTTTCTACTCAATGCATCAGCAACTTGATTCTGCCTCCCGAGTCTATGTACCCATATAAAATCAAACTCAGCAAGAAATTCATGCCATCGGGCCTACTTTGGGGTCAACTTCTTCTGGGACTTGAAGTAAGTGTTTGCCACATTATCTATCACAACAGTGAACTTAGTTCCCAGCAAGTAGTGTCTCTAGATTTCAAGGCAATGTACTACAACAGTCATTTCTTTCCATGTGCTGAGTAGCGTTGTTCTGCATTTTTCAGTTTTCGGCTTTCAAAGGCCACAGGGTGTCCCTCCTGAACAAGAACTCCTCCAATGGCGCGGTCAGACGCATCTGTATGCACTTTGAATGGTAGATCAAAATCAACCAATCTAAGTATAGGTGCAGAAGATGCTACATGCTTTAGCTTCTCAAAAGCCGTTTGACAGGCACCATTCCAGTCCCAGTTTTGGTCCTTCTTCAGCAATTCAGTCAGGACATTGCACTTCTTAGAATATCCTTCAATGAATTTGCAATAATAGTTGACAAGGCCAAGGAATGACCAAAGTTCAGACACCTTGGTTGGTGTAGGCCAATCAATAATTTCCTTCACCTTCCTTTCATCCATTCTGATTTGGCCTTTGCTAATATAATGTCCCAAGAACATCACTTCTTGGCGACAGAATTCACATTTTTCCTTTTGACATACAATTGGTACTCTCTAATCCGTGAGAATACCGCCCTCAAATGATCTAAGTGATCCTCTAATGTTTCACTATAGACCACAATGTCATCCAAATATACAACCACAAAGACATCAATGTAATCATAAAAAAAATCATTCATTAGATTATAGAAAGTTGTCGGGGCATTAGTGAGCCCAAACGGGGTACTTGTTCTTAATTGTTACTTTGTTCAAGGCTCGATAATCGATGCACATACGCAACGATCTATCTTGCTTCTTCTGGAATAGAACAGGAGCTCCATATGGCGCCTTAGATGGCTTCATGCTGCCAGAATCTAGCAACTCATTCAATTGCTTCCTCAATTCTGCCAGTTCTATTGGAGACATCCAGTAAGGGGCACGGGCTGGAGGCCTAGCACCAGGCTCCAGTTCTATCTTGTGGTCAATGACATGTCTGGGTGGAAGGCCTTTGGGGAGTTCAGGAGGCATAGCATCAGCAAATTCCCCTAGCACATCTGCCACTACATTAGGTACTTCAACTAGTACGTCTAGTTTAATTTCCACCAAGGCTGCGAGGTATGTCATCTCGCCTTTCTTCAACCCGTCATTTACTTGCATAGTTGACAGCATTCCCATTTGCATAGCGGGTAACATTCTCATGTTCCGCTTTCCTTCCTTCTTGCTTTGGTCTTCTATGACTGCAGGCACAAAGCAAGGTGCTTTCTCATCCTTGATCAACACTCCATTCAAGTGTAACATCAGTGCCACCTTTGCTGTGACAAAGAATTCGTTTCCTAGGATGACATCAAAGTCATCTAAGGGCACAACCATCAAACTCACATGGCCCTCTCATAGACCCACATTTAGGCGTATTTCTGCCGTGCCTTGCACTGGTATTGCTTCTGAATTTACTGCCTTGAGTTTGCTTGAATTCTTTGACAGTTTCAAACCCTATTTTCTCACCTCTCTATGGGCAACGAAGTTATGGGGGGCACCAGTGTCCGCCATGGCCTGAACTTTTTTGCCATTCACCCCGGCCTAAACAAACATGAGACCTTTACGGGGTTGCTGAACTTTGCCCACAGTAATTGCATTCAGTAACTGGAGAGGTTAACTCGAGTGGGACAGTCATCATCACTGTCTTCCCCACTAGCAGCAACTAGGGCACTTAACTTCTCTCGTTTGGGATAGTCTTTCACATGATGAGGCCCACCACAGAGGAAATAACCAGAATCAAAGGATTTCTTCTTCTGGTTGTTGTCTGGATTTTACGGGTTAGCAACATTCTTTTTCTTCTTCCAATCCGCCTTCATTGCATTCTTGGAAGTGCCAGCCTTATCATTCCTCCCATCTCCATCCTTCTTTTTCTTCTCAGAAGGGACTTGACTGTCGCCCATTTTGAAGTCAACCAGGCCATCTGTGGCAAATCGCGTACCCCTGCCTTCATAATTTGGCATGTGCCCATCCCTGCAGCCCGGACATGAAGTTAAAAAGTTTGTCTTCCTCTAACATGTTCTTGATGTCCAACATCAATGAACTGAACTCTTTCATATAATCCCGAACAGTTTCGGTGTGCTTCAATTTCTTGAACGAATCCCTAGCAATCCAAGTTGTATTGCTAGGGAGGAATTCATCCTTCAATTCCTTTTTTAGGGTTTCCTACATCTCTATCTTTGGACGCCCAGCAGATGCATCATCTTCGTTCCGGATCCACCACCATAACTTGGCATCACCAGACAAATACATACTGGTTATAGTCACCTTTTCTGCATTAGGCACATGGGCAGCCTTAAAGTACTGCTCCATGTCCTATAGGAAATTCTCCAGATCTTTGGCGCTTCGGGTGCCTCTGAAGGCCTTTGGTTCAGGGACTTTGATCTTTGAAGATATCTGTCCCATAACAGGTCGAGAATTCATGGCCCTCTTAACCAGGGACACTGCATCTTCAAGATCCTTCAAATTCACTTTGACAGCATCTGTGAGGGACATGATGTCCTCCATCATCGTGGTAATCTTTGCATCGATGTCAGTCACATAACTATCAAAAACCATTTGTAAACCAGGGATCTAAATAGCGTGTTGTTCCATCTACACAGACACGCTGACTGCAGCATCATTTTCAAGGGTGCCCAGAAAATCCTCAAGACGAGTAATCTGTTCTCGCAATTCAACAACGTTTTCACCAGCAATGGTCGCAAACTGAAGCTTTGATACCAATTGTTACGGGATTAAATTTCGTACTCAATTCTTGCCTCGTAATGGCACTGAGATCCAACACTCAGTCTCAACCAAACATAGATAATGCACACAAAATAGAGAAGGGACAGTAAGTAAACATACACACACAACACTCAAGCTTTACATGCCAAACTTTTCTTTCTCAACAAAGTGTAAGGAAACTCAGGCTAGGGTCTGTTTACAAAAATGTGCTCAACTCTCATGGTGCACTACAGACCCTGACATGCCTATTTATAAACAGGGTGACGATTACAAGCCCAACCGCCTAGGCATGTACATAATTCATATCCGCCCCTGAGGTCTGTTGTGATTGGATGATAGGGAAGTTGTGTCTAATACAGACATTTCCTGTCTGCAACTTTCCTACATGCTGTCTGCACCTGACAGAGATCCCATATGAATTGCGTCTACCAGACAACTGCACAGAACTGCCACCATCTGTAGGGCACATGCAGAACATCCTCACATGTTGTGCATGTGTCTTTCTCATGGGCCCTCAGCCTTTGAATATCTTTAATTCGTGTCTAGCCATAGCCAGCCCAAGGCTCAGCCCTTCAAGTTAGCATTGCTTCACAATCCAAGTCATCTGGCTTATCTTGTTTGCATGCTTCCTTGTGCCCACGTGCCCATGCATGTGCTGCCACAGTCATCCATGCAAGGGTCTTCAATCAACCCACTGGTTGAATCCAATCAAGCCCAATCGTGCCCATGCATGTGTTGCTTCTCTCAGCCATGCATGGGACTTCCGCCAAACTTTCATAAGGGAACACTCCATTTGAGCATAACCCAATTGGGCTAAGGCATGGGCGTCTTTGGGTGAGACTGCCCCATGCCAATGCCACCAATGGCTAAAGGGGTAACACGAAGTAACAAAATTCATTTAGTTGTTTGTTAGTATTTGGATATGGAGTTGGATCGGCGTCCATGGGTGGACCAATCCAAATAGATAAAGATGATTAGTATTTGAATTAACTTGAACTTGGTCAGTTACTAAAATCTCTACACCTCAGTTCCTAAAATCTATTTACTTTATCCCCACATGTGTTATATATATTGGAACTCTACCAACACATGAGATATATAAAATTACTACGGTTGATGCTTTCCAAACTCTCTTTTTCTATATCGTGACTTGTGTGAGACTCTTGAACAGTTAAAATTTGAGTTTGGCTTGTGTAGTCAAATTTATTGCGAGTCGAAGTGTTCGTGTTGAAACGTGTTCGAGATTATCAAGGATGTATGAAAAGAATAGTAAAATAGTATTCAAATTCACTTATTCATTGTGTTCGGGATTGTAATCGGATATGGCTTATTTTATGTATTCACGTTTCCGCAGGGCCACCTATCACGCTGGTCAGAGGACTTGTTGCATATGCCATCAACTAGGCCACTTGAAACAAGATTGTCCTTAGAGACAAGAATCTCAGAGTTTTGGGACATCTCAGTCCTAGTCATCGGTGGAACATCCACAAACATTCTTCATTCCTCCCTATGCCACCATGGATTAGGGAAGTCAGTTCCAATTCCAAGGTCCTACATAGGCCCCTACTACTTCACTTGCGAGGACTCCGCAATCAGGCCAGAAGAGCTAAGGTTTGCACAAAGTCCAAGGATAGGGCTTACAGGCTGGGACTTTAGGGACCCAGGAGTGAGTCTACGCCATCACACCACAGACTGAGTAGGTGGACCAGTAGGTGATTCAGGGTACATTTATACTCTTTTGCTTATGGGTAAGAGAATTATTAAATTAGGGTGCATCTCACTCATTCATAGATGCATCGTGTATAAAGGATTTGGGCTTATAAGTTGAGGTCTTAGAAGAACCATTGTATGTGGGTTCTCCCCTAGGAGCTAGGGTTCACATTGATCAGATATGTTTGGGGTATGAGTTAGAGATCTCGGGGATTCTACTCACTGTAGACCTTAGGTCATGGACATGTCGGAATTTGATGTTATCCTTAGGATGGATTGGTTAACGGTACACCAAGTCATCATTGATTGTGATCAAAAGAGGGTCCTTGCTTGTACACCAGAGAATGTATGTTTCAAATTTCAGGGTGAAAAAATATGATACTTTACCCCAAGCCGTATATGACTTTCTTTGGCACGGATAGTTGATGGATTAGCTTGCAAGTCTTACACTTAAGGACGAGGCGAGACAAGAGTTAGGTCTACCTCGGGGAGTTGGCGAGTATGCAGATGTTTTTCCAGACGAGTTATCGCAATTGAGCCAACATTGGGATGTAGACTTTACCATCGAATTACAACTCGGTGTATCCCTTATTTCTTTGACACTGCATAGGATAACACCTACAAAGTTGCAATAACTCAAGGTCCAGTTGCAGGAATTGTTGGATAAGGGTTTTATTAGACTAAGTACCTCATCTTGGAGCGCTCCGGTGCTATTTGCCAAAAAGAAGGATAAGACCTTTAGACTATGTATTGACAACCAGCAATTGAATCGGGTCACCATCAAGAATAGGTATCCACTATCAAGGATCAATGATCTTTTTGACCAACTGAGAGGGACATGGGTCTACTCCAATATAGATCTGCATATGGGGGTACCATCATTTGAGGATTAAAGGAGGCCGATATCCATATGACAACATTCATGACACGATATGGGCATTTTGGGTTCACGATTATACCATTTGGTTTGGCGAATATCCCAACGAAATTCATGGATCTCATGTATAGGGTGTTTCAACCCTATTTAGATCAATTTATCATGATCTTTGTTAATGACATTTTGAATTACTGATTTACTCCAAGTGTGAGGAGGAGTATGAGAGTCACTTGAGGATCGTTCTCCACACCTTGAGAGACCATCAATTGTACACCAAGTTCAGCAAGTGTGAATTTTGGCAAATAGAGGTGAAATTTTTAGGTCACGTTGTGTCCGCTACGGATGTATTAGTTAACCTGGAGAAGGTTGGGGCAATTATGAGTTAGGAGAGACAAAAGTCAATTTTTGAGATACGTAGTTTCTTGGGATTGACAAGAGATTATCAGAGGTTCATTAAGGACTTCTCACAGCTAGCTACGCCTATGATTAGGTTGACCATGAAAGAGGTCAAGTTCTAGTGGGATGATTCATGTGAGAGGACATTCTAGGAGTTGAAGATGAAGCTTACTTCAGCTCCTATCCTTATAGTTCTGGAGAGATGACAAAGGTACATAGTCTACTGTAATGCCTCAAAGAATGGACTTGGATGTATTTTGATGCAGTCCGGGAGGGTGGTAGCATAGAACTACCCCACACACAGCATGGAGTTGACGGCCGTTGTCTTTGCCTTAAAGGCATGTCACCATTATTTGTATGGAGAATAGTTTGAGGTATTTTTGAACTACAAAAGTCTGAAGTATATCTTCACAAAACAGACCTTAACATGAGGCAACACAGGTGGGTAGAGTACATGGAGGACTATGACTTCATTTTGCATTATCATCATAGTAAGATAAATGTGGTGGATGATGCACTCAGCTGAAAGTCACAGAAAGTCTTAGCTAGTTTAGCTTCTCAAGAGTGGCAAATGATCGAGACTGTAGGACAGTTTGGGCTACACTACAAGGATCAGACTCATAACATTTTAGGGAGTCTAGTGGTTGTGCCTTCTCTTTTGAGCAAGGTGATCAAGTTCCAAGGGCAAGACACGAAGATACTGTCCATTAGGGATTGAGTACAATCGGGTACAAGTGACGAGGGTTTGACCATTCACACAGATGGTAGTCTTCGATACAATGAAAGGGTCATGATTTTTCCGTCTGCGGATCTGAGAAAAGAGATCCGCAAGGAGTTTCATTGTTCTCATTTTACTATGCATCAAGGTGGCACGAAAATGTACCATAATCTTTGCCCGCAGTACTACAAGAGTGGGATAAAGAGATACGTTGGAGACTTTATCAGTAGATGTCTCATGTGTCAATAGGTCAAGGCTGAACTTGCTCCAGCCTTTAGAGGTGCCTGAGTGGAAGTGGGAGCATATCAATATGAATTTTGTGACCCACTTACCATAAAATTCGCGTGGGCATGATGCAATGTAGGTGATTATGGACCATCTTACGAAATTGGCACATTTTCTAACTGTGCAGATGACCTTCACACTAGAAGAATTCTATAGATTGTATATACGAGAGATAATTCGGTTGCATGGGATACCTGTATCTATTGTATCAGATTAGGATCCCAAGTTCACCATTGATTTTTGAAAAAAAAATTTAGCAATTCATGGGGATGTCAGAGAGGACCGTCCAAAATTTAGAGGACATGCTTTGGGCATGCATCCTAGATCTCAAGTGCAGCTGAAAAGAGCACTTACCCTTAGAAGAGTTCGCCTATAACAACAGTTATCAGACGAACATACAAATGATACCCTATGAGGCACTTTATAGGAGGTCGTGTCATTCTTTGGTCTATTGGACTATGGTTAGGGAGGGACCTTCCACTGGTCCGAACTTGATTAGAGACACCTCAAAGAAGGTGGATCTGATATGGACGTGTCTTATTACAACATAGAGCCTGCAGAAAAGCTAAGTCGACAAACGACGGAGACCTCTGAAGTTCAAGGTTGGAGATCACACTTTCTTGAAGGTTATGCCTAAGAGGAGATTGGTCAGGTTTGAAAAGTAGGAAAAGCTATCATAGAGGTATATTGGGCTCTTTGAGGTACTTAAGAGGGTTGGAACAATAACTAACTGGTTTGCATTACCGCCAAACTTGTCAGGTGTTCGTGGGTGTTCCATATCTCCATGCTCTGGAAATACACCCCAGATCCTACACATGTGGTGGATTGGGGTGAGCTAGTTGTTGTTGGGGATGAGACTTTTGAGGAGAGAAGGATGCATATCATGGATAGCTGCGAGCAAATTTTGTGTGGCAAGAATGTAAGATTGGTGAAGGTACTATGGTAGCACCGTGGTATGGAGGAAATGACATAGGAGTGTGAAGACACTATCCGTGCTACCTATCTATTCTTGTTTGAGGATGGAGGTATATTTCTTGTAGTCATAGTGTTATATGGCTTGTTGCATATGCATGTTGCTATATGTGCATGGATGTATAATTTGGGGGACAAAATTCCTTTAAGGAGGGAAGAATGTCAAACCCAAGAAAATTTAAATTTTATTCAAAAGGGTAAAATGGTAATTAATTCTTATGGTGCGGGTTAAAAAACCAATTTTTTCTAGAATTCAAATGACAAAATGGACCTCATCATTAGATTCGTGTCACGAAATCTATCTACATTGTCAAGTTTTGAGATAGTCAGATTTTTTTACGTTTTACGAGGCGACTAGGTATTGTGAGACCAAAATAAATACGATCAGGATTTAATTGCGAAACCCAAGAAATAATTTAAATTTAGTTCAATAAAAATATACTAAACCTAACTCGGGACAAAATTTAATTGATTTGTGACAAAATCATATCAGAAAAAGATCGGACGTGTGGCGCATTGTGAGCTAAGCACTATAAGTTATATAAAGGGGAAAATCTGAATTTCTCCCCCATTTTGGCCCTCAAATTTAGATAGAGAGATATAAAGAAGAGAGATAAAATTAAGTTTTCTTCCCCTGACCTTCGATCTACGGCAATCCCACTGTTGGATCTCTTCAGACCAAGAACAAAAGTTGTTATAGGTGACGAGAGGTACGTGTCCAAACCAAAGATCACGAGCTTCACCACAATCTTGAAGATGGAATTTTTGGGATCAAAGCATGGATGCTTGATTTGGTTCATTTGGAGCTTTTAGAACTTCTTCTATACAGGTTTATGCTACAACAGATAGGGATCATTTCCTAACTAGGTTTATTTCCAACCTAGAGTCGAAATATGAAATTGGTAGAGTGATAGAGATGTAATCTAATGTATAACACATCCCTAGTGTAGTTGAAATGTAGAAAATGAGTATAAAATATATTTAAACCAAATGTTGCATAATTAGGTTTTGATGAAATTGATTGGTTTGGAATTTCTAGAAGAACATGTTGATATGAGAATTCTATGTGTTTACATAATTTTTTGTGTCTTATAGATGTTTGATAAAATGTCTATAAATGATTGTGTTATTTGAAATTAAAATTATATAACATGCTTAGTGGTGTTATAAAATGTAATAATATGCTTTATGATATAATCTACATAGGGGTGTTCACCCTACCCTACGGGTAGGAAATATGTTCTTCTGCATTCCTACTCGATACTTTGCAGAAGAATTTTTTCTTGGCCTACCCTACTGTAACACCCCAAAATACACCTTGGCAGTATTACTATTTAGAGACCATTTACAATCATGAGAGCAACTACATAGCTTCATATTCAAAAAGAATTTACTTCATCATTCAGGCATATACAATAACATCCAAAAGAATATGCCCAACAATGGCATTTACATCCCCAAAAGAATATCAAATTAAATCTTGCAGCGAAAATACAAAATAAACTAGACTACACAATGCCTCAAAAGAATTTCCTAGTCTAGTACAAAAGAAGCTACAGCTCTACATATCCACCTCGGGATCCAAGTTCCCCTCGAGTGGAGCCTCCCAATGTCCCGGCTCGTCGATGCCGAGATCCTCCTCTAGCACCAAATCTGAAAAATATAATTTGTAGGGGGTGAGCACGAAGCTCTGTAGCCACATTTCTCTCAAACCCAAACAAGGTTTTAAAACATAGAAAACGGTTGGTCTCATTTCACAAGTAACATATATATAACCTTTGAAATAAAACGGGGGCATTTTAAAAGAGATCTCAAGTTTTAACAGTAGCAATAATCAAATAAACGAATAAAAGGAGTTTAGCAACAATAACCAATATTCCAATTTAAGCTATTTAGAAAAAAAGGGCTTCTCTCCCATGCATTGTCTCATACCAATGCATCGGCAAGAACGACCCAACTCATAAGTCCATGTATTTTCGGTTCATCCCCGTACCATGTATGATGATTGCTTCCCATGAATCTACCCTACGATTATACCTAGTCCACCAATTACAATCACAATCACAATCACAGTCACAAGCACTTTTGAAAGAGGCGTCTACCATCCCAATGGCAGTGACGAGTCCCTTCCTAGGAAAAGTATACTATCTCTTGTTCGAATTCCAGTGAACGATAGTGGTTGCATTTCCAAATGACAACCCACTACAAGTGTTAGGAAACCATCTCACCCCCATTGGGGTAGACTAACCTCTAACACTCTACGGCATCTCTCGAAGGTAATCCAAGTCCATCACAACACCCATACAATGAGGAAACCGAGAATATGCTCAATTCACAACAATTTCACAATTATAGTAAAATTCCCAATTTTTCTCACATGCGTCATATATGTCAAATAATCCAAGAAAATATGCAAGAGATCATAATCTATATTATTTTGTTGTACAATATTCAACACTAAAGTTTTGAAATCAAGAATTTAGAACAATTTAAAGAAAAGTTCATCTCTCTTGGAATTTAAGGTTTTTAGGCAAGAAAAAGGATTCAAGGGTTAATCAAACAATAATATTGTTTAAATCATGGTAATAGTCACAAGGTATTAAGAAACAATGATTATTTAGCATACATGTATAATTTAAGGTGAAAAGATTACATATATATAGGCCCTAGCCTCAATGTAAGTGAATGAGAGAAAACCCCCTACCTTGAATCCAAGAGATTTAAGCTAACCCAAGCTCCAAAGATCTTCTTCCTCCCTTCTCCTTCTCCTTCTTGTCTTCTCTTAGGGTTCTAAGCGGTGTGGGTAAAGATGTAGTAAAAGTGTAGAAGAAAAGAGGAGAGGAATGGAGTTCTTGAGAATTTTCGGTTTTGATTTCTATAAGGTGTGAAGCTATCTTGATCTTGGGGTTTTTCCCTTTCTTTATCTCCTCCTAGGGCTCTAGGATGTTTGTGGTGAGAATGAGATGAAGAATGGGGCAAATAGGGCTTGGAATGGGGTTTTAAAACCCAAAATCCCGACTTTTTAACTGTTCGGAAGGCTTTAGAGAAGTGGTACCGGTACTGGGTACCGGTACCATTTAGCTACTGGTTTCGGGGTACCGGTACCATTTGACTGCCTCGACTTTCAGTGCAGTTTTGACCCATTTAGAGGTCGAATTGAAAATTTTTCATTAGAGACACTTTTGTAGCCCTAGATGTCTACTATCTACTGTCAAAATTTCAGATCAATTGGATATAAGGATAAAAAGTTATGGGCAAAATATTAGAAGGTGTCTAAGATAATTTTTACCCAAATTCACTCTAAAGTGGATTTTAACTCGGGAATGCTTTCTAACCTCTAATACATGTCATATTACCTTTCCCAAGGTTGTTCGACCTTCTGGATTCAATGGACATCTTATTTTGACCTAAAAGTATTTAGAAATTCATCTAATCCCCATTTCCATGTTTCAATATCTTTGAAACTCAAACTTTCCAATCAATGTGCGTCTCTAGTATTTATCCTATTATTAAAATCTATATGGTTTATCCTTACCTCATTATACATATCCACATATTCACAACAATATTTTACTATATATATCTATACAAATATATAAAAGAAAATACGGGGTGTTACACCTACCCTCCTTCCTACCCGCCTTCCTACCCGATTAAACGGGTAGGAAGTTGGATAAATACTTTGTAACTATTAATTTTTGGATCATTTTAATAATTTAATTAAATAACATCCACCAATTTAACAACACAATAAATCAATGACATTAAAATCAAAAACAACTACAACAATAATTATAATAAAACACAAGAAAGTATGAACATCAATCCATCATAATTATTCCACAAATATAATAACAATTAATTTAAGTTTAAACAATATGAAATACAAAATTAATGTGGGTAGGGTAGGGTAGGATTGCGAAAATAGATGGCTATTCTGCATTCCTACCCGATTTTTGTAGCTAGCCGATTTTTAGGGTAGGGTTGGGTCGGGTCGGGTAGGAACTTGCGGCCAGTCGAAAATTTGAACACCCCTAAATCGAAATTTGCGAAATTGGGTATGTTTGTCGAAATTGAATGTTCATAATATGATCATGATATGATGAACATGATATTGAAATTGAAATTGTACATCACATTTGCATATGTACGAGTAGCATCGCATTTCTGGACATTAACATGAGTGTAAGTGTGTATGCATGATTTTTTTAACAAACACCTTCCTTGGTGGGCAACATGGACTCAAAAAAGTTATACCTAAGTTCGACTGAATCGCATGGGTTGAATTAAAAACAAAGGTCGGGGTTAGCAAGAAGGGCTAGATTCTCGCTTGGGTGTAAGACCCGCTAAATTCGGATACACACTATCATTAGTATTGAGACCTTAAGTGTGTCAGTGTACTCGGAGTCGTTGGTGAAAGTCTATAGATGTAATGTTGGTTGGGTACCCGTTGGTGAAAATTCATAAATACCTACCCCAATAAAGACCCAAGATTTTTATAAAATGGTTATTAGATGTGTAACATCAATGGCGGGGGGCTTGGAATACCCAAAAGCATATGCACGACATAACACGTGTTATGGGAGTCGGAGGAGGGCTCAGGTTTTACATTGCTTGCATAGTTTCATCACAAGGCATGACATTGATTAGTGGCATTTATTTTTGAAATGAACTTATTTGAATGGATACTTGATTTTTTGAATTGCATGTGAAATTTCATATGCATATGGGTTGGGCAGTAGCCTCCTTAGGAGATATCCTATTGAGCGTGGTTCACCCTTTATGAGAACATATTTTAGGTGTCGGGCAAACGTCGATGGACAACCCTCATCTAGGTCCTTGTTGATGAAGGAGCCGGATTGTGGCTATTGAGGTACATTTTGTAAATCAATTATGTAATTTATTTTGAACGTGTAAATTGATAAAAGAGATATGTAATGAACTCTTTTGGACAATGTTTTGAGATAAATGAAAGAGTGGATGAGTATAGTATGAGTTTGGATGAAGATGAATTGAAAATTAGAAGGATTGGAGAAAATCTGGGCTCAGGTATAGGTACCTAGGTTCACAGGTACTAGCACCACGCTATCAAATGACCTAGGCATTGGTACCTAGGCTTACAGGTACCAGTACTTAGATTTCAATGGGCTTAGATACCGGTACCAAGGTTACAGGTACCAGTACCCCGATAGACAGTGGGCTCAGATACTAGTATCAGGATACAGTGATACCGGTACCTAGCAAACAATGGGCTCAAGTACCAGTATCTGGAAAACAGAAGGCCCAAGTATCAGTACCTCTTATCAAATTATGAGATTTTAAAACGTAACACCGAGGGGCATTCACTTTTTGATCGACTCTCTATAGATGGCGTAAATGGATAACAATAAGTCCTAATCATTTGGGTTTGGACTCTGGAATGGTCATGTGGCCAAAATTTGTACAGGTTACGTGTTGGGTAGTGCCCCGGTACAAGGGAGACTCTGCCTAAACTCTGTCTTCATTATGATCCTGGTGAAGCGGATATAATAACGTGGTGTCAGGTTATACGACATTTACTGGTACTTCCACGGGTTAATGAGTGATCAACGGATTGAGAAAGTATATTACTTGTAAGTTCAAGATAATATTATGTGAGGGATTTATTGGTCATGAACTCCTAATACTCATGCAAATGGTGAATTTGACTTAACACAATTAAATGAGCTAGGATACTATTATATGAGGTTCATTTAATCTAGAAACCAAAGGATGATTGAGATTTGCATAAGATGCATTAGGTATGAGTTATCTATATAACCAAGATTCTATTATGTGAGATTTTGTTGATTCAAGATGGGACTCCAATCCCCACTAGGAAATAAAACAAATTTCCTAAATTCCATAAGAGTAGTGTATGGAATTTATTAAAGAATTATGACCTAAAACTAATGGTTTAAAAAAAAATTGCTAATATAGATGCCTTATTTTCAAATTACCATGGAAAATAACGTCTTATCCAAAATCCTTGACACTAACTGTTTGATCAGCCTTAACTTTAAGGATTGGAAACAAAATTTAAAAATTGTTCTCAATTCTAAAAAGGTTGCACATGTTCTTGATAGTAGTAAACGAAGACCTCTTCTAAAAACACCTACTTAGGAAGAGAAAAGGACATGTGAAAAACAGCATGGTGATGACTTGAGATGTAAGTGTTACATGCTTGGGTCCATGTCTAATGAGCTTTAGAAGCAACATAAGGATATGAACGAATCAGCATCTATCATGCTTTCCTACAAGAGTTGTACGGTGAACAAAGATGCATCGCAAGGTTTGATGTAGGTAAAGAATTGTTCCATGCCCGCATGTCTGAGGGGTTATTTGTGCATGAGCTCGGATTGAAGATCATCAATTACTTCAAGTAGTTAGATATTGGTGTAACATTTGATGTTGATTTATCAAATGATGTAGTTTTTCAATCTTTCCCGAAATCTTTTGGGCAGTTCATATTGAACTTTAACATGAATAAACAAGAATCCACTTTGCCTGAGCTCTTAAACATGTTAACTAATGCTGAAAAACTTTCAAGAAAAGCAAAGAATTTGTCCTGACTTATGATAAGCCTTCCACTTCTAGGATCAAGCCCAAAGGCAAAGGATCCAAAAAGAAGGGGAAGAAGGCTCATCTAAAAATAAGGGTGGAATTAAAAAGGTCAAGAATAAAAGTGTCAAAGGAAAATGTCTCCAATATGAAAAGGACAGGCATTGGAAAAGAAACTGCCGAGAGTATCTTGTTTCCATTAAGGACATACCTTCAGAAGGTGTGTCAGACGTGCTCTTTACTGAGACTAATTTGTCAATCAGTTCTAATTTAACATGGGTATTTGATATCGATGCTAGTTCTCACATGCAATTCATTATAGGAACTAAAGGAAAACAGAAGACTAAGTAGAAGATAAGTGACCTTTCGGGTGGGAAATGGAGCACGTGTTGATGCAATAGCTATTGGGACTTGTTACTTATCATTGCCATCTGGTGTTATATTAGAATTAAATGATTGTTTTTATTTATGCCTAGTATTGTAAGGGATATTACTTCTATTTCATCACATTGTATGTATGGCTATAGATTTGTTTTTTAGAACAACTTATGTTCCTTTACTATAAATTCCAATTTAATTTGATCTCGTATAGATCTGCACATGAGGTACCATTAGTTGAGGATTAGGGAGGTTGATATCCCTAAGAAGGCTTTTAAGATATGATATGGGCACTTCGAGTTTACTGTTATGCCCTTTGGTTTGACAAATACCCTAGTGGTATTCATGGATCTCGTGCACAGGATGTCCCAACCCTATCTGGATCAATTTTTCGTGGTATTTGTTAATGACACTCTGATCTACTCCAAGTCTGAAGAGGAGCATGAGGGTTATTTGAGGATTGTTCTCCGGACCTTGAGAGACCACCATTTGTACGCCAAGTTCAGCAAGTGTGAATTTTGGCTGACAGAGGTGAAAATTTTGGGACACATGTCTGCTTTGGGTGTGTCAATGGACCTAGAGAAGGTTGAAATGGTTATGAGTTGGGAGAAGCCCAAGTCGGTCTTCGAGATACACAGTTTCTTGGGATTTGAAGGATATTACCAGAGGTTCATTTAAGACTTTTTACACCTAGCCGCACCAATGACTAGGTTGTCTAGGAAAAAGGGCAAGTTTCTGTGGAATGTTCGTGGACAAGGTGTAGCAAGAAATTGTGTATGGCCATTTGTTGATGTATATTCAAAATTTTATATTTCTTTATTATATATCTGTATATAAATATCATTGCAGTATAGTCACAATAATTTTATTTCTTTTTTGAGGTGTCACTAAGAGACTAAAAATTTTACGTTAGTTTCTTGTACTCATAGATCGTTGTTATGTAATGCAAAATTAATCATTTTACATTTTTTCTAACTAGTGGGATTTTTTTTTCGGCTATGAAAATATTGTTATGTTTTTTGGAAATGTTAGTCATATTTAATTGTGTTTATTTGTATATTGAATTGTGTAGTAGTGTGAATGTGTATCTTTTAAATTCATGTGATGAAAGTGTATATTTGCCCATGACATATTACATTGGTTACCATGTCCGTAATAATTAAAAAAAATTGTTGGTGACATCGTTGCCATCATAAATACATTTCATTTAATGCAAGTAGAAAAAATTCGACACTTTTAGTGACGACCTATTAGCCGCCATAATAAAGTCTTCTATTTTTTTTACAGCAGCTAAAATGGTATTTAAGATGACATTTTTGCACTATGATAAAAGCAAAAGTTTCAGATTTTTTATGACAAGGTATTGTTGCCACAAATACTATTTGAGATAGCTCATTGCTGCCATAAGCACTTTTGAGGTTCCACTTATTATGGCCAGACAATATCACCACAATGTCGCCCCAAAAAGTATTTACATAGATATTTTTTTCAGTATTTTACCACTACAAAAAAAAAAATTCTTGTAGTGTCAGTACCTTCGTGGGAGAACTCTAGAATATCCCAAGCCTCCTTGGAGGTCTCACAATTGAAGATTCTCTCGAACTTATTCGAAGACACGTCATTGAATATCACATTCAAGGCTTTTGAGTTACACCCACGTCCATGTCACCATGATATGCTCCATGTTTCCTTATTTAATTCTCACCAGTTGTACATATATATTTCCTTATTTAGTCAGAATTTGTATATAGACATAGTTTTCTTTTGCATAGACAGATTTTATAGCTGTAATTTAGGCTTGATTCTAGCCTTGTATATTGCACATTTGTGCCTACATAATAAGTGGAAATCCGCACAGAGGGTTATTCAATCCATTTTGACATGGTATCAAAGCCCCTTGTTTATATTTTTTCTTGGTTTTTCTCTCGGTTGCCTGGGTTCTTAGTTTCTTGGTTTGGATTCTTCCTCTCAGTATCAGGGTTGTCGAAAAACTCTCTATAGGTTCTATCGGCAGTCTCTGTGTGAATTTTGAAGGCTCATTCTTGGTTGTTTGGTCTCTTTGTGGGCTGTCAGCAGTTTCTATTTGAAAGTTTTTGGGTATCAAAATTGTTGGGTTGTCCGAAATCTATCAATTTTTTGTGGAGCTCTCTCTCCCTTTGATTTATCGGTAGTTTCTATGGGTATCGAAATACTTTGAATTGGTTTATCACTGCGCTCTATGGTTATCGGGAATTTTTTTTTTAATTTGGCCATCATGTCTTCTAATTCTTTTGCAGTGAAATTCATGGGTAATAACTATTTTTCCTAGGAATTTTAATTTCGTTTATTTTTATGGGGAAAAAGTTATGGGGTCACATTGATGGGAGTGATCAGGCTCCTACTGATGTTCCTAAACTGACTCAGTGGCAGAACAAATATGCTCTGGTGATGACATGGATTTTAGGATCAGTGGATCCTCTTAATGTTCTTAATCTGAGGCCATATAAGACTACTGAATCTATGTGGGAATATTTACAAAAATTATATAATCAAGAAAATACTGCTTGACGTTCTCAATTAGAGTACGAGATGGCTAGTTATACTCAGGGCGATCTCTCCATTCAGGATTATTTTTCTAGATTTAATAATCTTTGAGGAGAATTTACTGACATTATTTTGCCAAGGTACCAAAAGATTCTCTCTTAGTTGTGCAGGAAATTCATGCACAAAGCAAGCAAGATCAGTTTTTAATGAAGTTACGACTAGAATTTGAAGCCACTCGTTCTAATTTGATGAATCGTAATCTTGTGCCATCTTTGGATGTCTATTTGGGGGAGTTACTTCGTGAGGAGCAACGACTTGCCACCCAGGCCACTTATCAGCACGACAAAATGATACCCAATGCAGTGGCTTATGCTGCTCTAGGAAAAGGAAAGGGACGAGACATGCGGAAAGTTCAATGCTTCAGCTGCAAGGAATACAGACATATTGCTAGCACCTGTACATGGAAATCTTGCAACTACTGTAAGAAGCCAGGGCATATTGTCAAAGAGTGTCCTACTCGTCCCCAGAATCGTCAGGCTAATGCTTATCAAGCTACTGTGGATTCTGCTTCTTATGCTACTACTAGTGACTCCTCCGCTCTTACAGCTGAGAAGGTACAACAGATGATTATTGAGTATGTGTTGATCTAGTATAAGTTCAAGTTACCTATTCATGCTATTGGGGATGTAGATTTCACTATTAGAGATGTTTTTGTATCTCCTCAACTTTCTATCAGTCTTATTTCAGTCAGGCAATTGGTTGATAATAATTGTGATGTTTGTTTTTCTCGTGATAGTTGTCTTGTGTAGGATCAAGTGTCGGGCAAGATAGTTGCAAAGAGGCCTAAAGTTGGACATTTATTTCCTATGCATGTTTCCATTCCTGCTGTTATTTGTTTGCTTGTAACACTATGAAGAATAAGTATGAAGTATGGCACAAACAGTTGGGTCATCCTAATTCTGTTGTTTTATCTCATGTAATAAACTCTGGTTTGTTGGGAAATAAAGATCAATTTTCTTCTCCTCTCTCTTTTGATTGTTCCACATGAAAATTAGGTAAAAGTAAGTCTCTTTCTTTTCCTTCTCATGGTAGTTATGCTGAACGCCGTTTTGATTTTATTCATAGTGATGCATGGGGAATTTTTCCTGTTATTTCGCATGCAAATTATAAATACTTTGTGACATGCATCTATGCTTATACAAAGTATACCTAGATCTATTTTCTTCATGCTAAATCTGAGGTCTTATATGTTTTTCAACAATTCACTGCCTATGTCGAGACTCAATTTTCTTCTGGCATTAAAATTCTGAGGTCTGATTCAGGTGGTGAATACATGTCTCATGAGTTTCATGATTTTCTCCAACAAAAAGGCATTGTTTCTCAGCATTCTTGTCCATATACACCTCAACAAAATGGTATTGCTAAACATAAAAATATACATTTGTTAAATGTTGTCCGTACTCTATTGATTCAATCATCTGTTCCACCTAAATTCTGGGTTGAAGCATTATCTACAGCTGTTTATTTAATTAATAGATTGTCGTCCAGTGTCTTAAATTTTGAAACTCCTTACTTCCGTCTTTATCATCAGCATCCTAGATACCTTGACATGCATACTTTTGGTTGTGTTTGTTTTGTTCATTTGCCTTCTTATGAACGATATAAGTTATCTGTTCAATCTGTTAGATGCGCATTTATGGGTTATAGTACTTCACACAAAGGCTATGTTTGCTATGATCCATGCTCTAACCAATTTCGGATTTCCCGTCATGTTGTGTTCTTTGAAAATCAGTCATTCTTTCCTTCTCATGATGAGTCTTTGCCTGAGATGCATGTTTTGCCTCATTTTGATGACTTGACTCCTATTGACCGATTCAAATTTGGACTTGTATAAGAAAGACGACGACCTACTTTGCCCCTTTCTGAGCCTAGTCCGCTATCTGACCCTGTTCAGACTAAATCCTATATGGGTGATCTGGATACTACCCCAGTTCCTCGTCGATCGATCAGAGTGTCTCTTCTGCCGGATCGGTATGGTTTCTCTCATACCTCTCTTCATGTTACTCTGTCTTCTATTCTCATTCCGCCAGGTTATTCTGAGGTAGCTAAATATGACTGTTGGCATGCGTGATAGCCGAGGAAATTCGAGCTCTTCAAGATAATCATACATGGGATGTTATCCCTTGTCCTCCTCAGGTGAAAGCTATTGGTTGCAAATGAGTCTATTCTATCAAGCTGCGTTCTGATGGAACTCTGGATCAGTATAAAACTTGATTGGTGGCACTTGGCAATAGGCAAATTGATGCTTCTTGACCGACCATCATCAATTTAAGGGGTGATGTCACCATAATATGCTCTATGTTTCCTTATTTAGTTCTCACCAGTTGTACATATATATTTCCTTATTTAGTTAGAATCTGTACATAGACATAGTTTCCTTTTGTATAGATAGATTTTATAGTTGTAATTTAGGCTTGATTCTAGCCTTTTCTATTGCACATTTGTGCCTATATAATAAGAGGAAATCCATACAGAGGGTAATTCAATCCATTTTGACAGTCCATTCGTACTCAGTTTTAGTCCATGTGCTAAGAGGTTTTGGTCAGGTCATCGTGTTAGTCCCCTCAGTGGGAGGGGTCCAAGCTCCCAATAAAGCAACCATACACGCCATCCAATGATTTAAGGAAAGCTCTCATTCGCATTTTCCAATAAGTATAATTCAATCGATCGAGGAGGAGTGGTCGCATGACCGATCCTCTTTCTCTTTGAGAATTCATTTGAGACTAACTGGTATTCACAATAGTTCTCAAAGCAAACAAAAACTAGATAAAGTAAGAACAAAAAAAAAAAGAATGCCTTCAAGTGCCTATATGCAATCCTAAAGGAAAATCCACTATGATGCCAATTAGGAAAATGCGATGTGTGGTGGAGCGTTCACCATGTTTATACACGTGAAATTATAAATACAACCTAAGGGGGTAAGTAGGTTAATTAAAATTAAGTCAGAACAACCACTCATTTTAATGGACTATCTGTTTGAACCTTTATATAAACCAAGAAACCCCGTCATGTGAGTTGATGTAGTGATATGCACTTAATTGATTTACGCTCAACCTCACAACTACAATCCCAACCAAGAAAATTACTCACGAAATCCTTTTCAATGACTTGGATGATTAACAATCAAACCATAAAAACACATAGTGCACATGTGTGCTAAATTTCAAGTGTATAAGCAAATTAAAGCATGAAAAGAACACGATCAATTTGTTGATGTGAAAACACTCATCGAAAAAAATTGCGTGGAACCATTCAAGGTTCACCAAACTTAATCCACTAACCCAAAAACTCCGCTTTCAAGTATTCAGGACTTATATCTCAACCAATATCATGGTTCGACCCTCATTTCTTTTAATAAACATCTCCTGCAGATCCCCCCACTAGAGTTATAGGCAACTTCAGTTGAATGCCTCCACCGCAATGGATTGTTTAGGTTCTTTGAGTAATATTTTTCGCCAAGATCCTCACAAAATGCACACTCTTTCAATGAGTTTTGTGATTCCAAACAAGAACCTCTTCTTCAATTTGTGATGTTGAATTAAGATTCAAGATGGATGCCTTAGGTTCTTAGGGATCTAGGGTTTTTGTGACCTCTTAATAAGGCTAAAAATAGGCTTACAATAGAGATTCTCTAGCTCTAAAAGGCTTCCCTTATTTATAGGCTTTGAATTAGGTCAAGCTTGGATGTCAAGTAAACTAAAATTCACGAACGACCAATTGAGTAGTGGTATATCGGTGAGAGGTTGGCTATCACTAGAATGAACAAAGAATCAAATCAGGTCTGGTACGTCAGATACCGCTCGATCCATCTATAGATTGCTCGAGTGGCCTAAAAGTGATCCAAAGGGCAATCTCTACTCCCCAACTCGACAACCTTATTCGATTTTATCCCTAAGTCATCAGAGACCTAGCCGAAGGCAACTGTGCATAGGGTGCTCAATATTGGTTTTAAAACTAGAAATCAAGCAAAAATTTGTCCTCTTGAGCACTAAATATTAAGTAAGGTCCGATAAACAACTAATCTATCTCTTCAGAACACCTTTAAGGTATACAAATATATTTTCAATAAGAAACTATAGGAGTCATTTGCAGATATTCTAAATTCAATTTTGTTCACCCTAATTATCCTAAGTCTGAAATTAAACCAAGGGATCTAGGTTTTAAAGATCTTTACCTTTGTCCTAAGTAAGAAGGTGTATTAGAGTGGTTGTAGCTTGATGTCCTTGCCTTCCTTGCTCCTTATAGATCTTGATCTTTAAAGCTTGCCATAGAATTCGATTGAGATTTCCTAAGACTTCAAAAAATTAATCAATTACTAATATTATCCTAACATTAATCTCTTAATAAGGTATTATACTTTTAGATACAAAAACTTTTAGCTTGCATTTATTAACTTATAAGTTCATTTGTGATTTTTATTCCTTTGCAGTTTATGAAAAGTATATGAGTGGTTTATTTTTTTTAGAGACGAGTTCTAATGATAGATTTTTTGTTTACTAGTTATGTGTGTTAACTTGAACACAATAAGATTAAAAATATATTAAATTAATGCTAGATTATCTCATGATTAAAAAATAAATTAAATTAAAATTGACTAGTGTTCAAAATAAATCTACCATAACGTGATCCAATTATAACAAAATACTACTCGTTGCACTACTAAGATTTCCAACTAAGTCAGGGTAAGAGTAAGAGTGTAGAAGGGAACTTTTGCATGAGGCGTGCACGACATGTTATCCATGTGTGAACATGTGCCAAGTATATGTACAGGAGCTTTTGTATGAAGCGTGCTTGAAATGTTATCCATGTGTAGCGGTGACAATCTTAATCTATTATCCATTAATTCATCTAACTCGCTTATAAATAAATGGATTTGATATCTACATTAATTAATGCGGGTTCTAAATTTGTTGAGTAATATGATTTATTTTAATTAAGCGGGTTAATATGGATTATAAATGACTACATATTGGATTGAGTATTTGTCACGCCCCAAATTTTACAAAAGCGTGATAAAAAAAAAATTACATTGTTTATACAAAAAAAAAAAAAAAACACATGCCGGTATGTTGAAAAAAACAACAACTAAGAAAGTATCTCTTTAGTTTAAAATAAATTACATTTTTTTTAAAAAAAAAAATTCGGCAAAGTTTCCTTTAAAAATTGGGCTTCCAACTAATTAGTAAGAGCATCCCTCTGAGAGCACACATAATTTAAACTAACTAATCATCCACAACATGCCTCCATCAAAAAATATAATCCAACTAAATTCAGGGTGGCAATTAGAGGCCCACGAAGTCCTCTCAAACTCGGATACATCCAACACCAATATATATACCACAACTTAGTACACAAAGTCTTAACTTTATATTACAATACCCAAAATAATAAGCCCTCTATGGGATGATCAAGTGTACACCGCAAAAGCTTCAAGACAACTTTTTCTAACCCAATGTTTGAGTGCTAACATTTACATAAATTCTAAGGGTATATACAAAAAGCTCCAAAAGATATTCTTTCTAGTGCAAGCTCCCACAAGCATTCCATCGCCTATGCCCCATGATGCATGCTAGTCTCTGAAAATATTAGTAA
>CM042192.1:12917054-12939551 GCA_023539305.1 Ilex asprella | reverse complement strand
GATCAATGAATGACAAAAATGTCACAATAAAATAAGTCAAATTCAAATAGTGTACTTAGATACAAATAAATATCAAATGTTAGACTTAATTACCCAACATTTTTTTCTGTGTACTTTTTTACAATTAAGTCTAATTTAGTGTACCCCTACAATTTACCCTTTATTCAAAAAAGAAATATTATTTATCCCAAATCTCCAACCCAAATTGTCATCCAAAATTAAGGAAAACCATTGAATGGGTGTATCCCATCAATTTTTTTAAATGAGTCTCACTGATCCAATAATCTACTTTAATTTGGAATAAAAATTTGAGTTAAAGATTTAAAATACCTCTATCCAAAAATTGCCTTCAGTTATTTCTACAATCCCCGATAAATCATCATTTACTTTTAGGCATTTTACATGGCAATATATATAAAGGCTTGGCTGCTTTGTTACTGCGTGGCTTTCTTAGTTGGAAGCAGAACAGCCATGCACCATTTGGGTAACAAACCTAATCTTTTCTTTTTTTACTCCCTAGTGTTTGGGACAACCATGACACTACTAGTCCATAAATAAAATACAACTTGAAAATTGCTTAAAGTTACAAAAACCTCGATTCAAAATTGGAGCAGTGTAGGAAGCACCGCTAATATCTTACAAACTGTCGTGTATCGTCTTCACCTTTCCTACCATAAGGGTTGCTCTCACTGAATCCATTTCGGCTTCCTTCAACTTTACGGGTCTTCTTCCTGAACTTGGACGCACTGCTGTCTATGTTTAGATTGATCTTTGGAGGAGAAGAAAAGCAGAATGAAGCAGCCATGGCCTGCCAAAATTGAGCAAGTAATTTTATGTCACAGCATATTAAAACTTTTATTCAAGAATTTATTATACAACTTAAAATTAACCTCTATAGAGTGCTTCCAAGTTTCATTTCAAATGCTTCCATAGCTCATGAAATTATCACATGCAACAAATAGTTCGGAATTACGTGGTATTTCTTAGTACCAAAACCCTGTCATCCTCGCATGTTTTAGTTATCCACTTAATATGTTACTGATGATGTCTTAGACTTCGACCAGACACAAAAATTGGTTCCAACAAAAGAGCATGTATCATTTCGACAAACATAACCCTTAAGCTTTAAGAAGTCCAGAGAAAATTTAATACCTGCAGATCGAGGCGGTGAACATTAAAAATGTCCTTCATAGAGTGGGAATTATATGCTAATATGTAGGATCTATAAGCATCCTTGGCAGACTTGTTCAAATAATAGTTGTTCGTCACCAACTTTTCCTGCATCAATCCCACATCCCAGTTTAAGTCACCAGCAGGTCATACATGAGAAAACCAGACTTGAAGACTTACTAAAGCAGAAATGTACCAGGTGAGATTGCACATTTGCCAGCTTTTTTTGATCGAATTCGTACTCTTTAACAGGCACTTTTGCAGCCTGCCATTTACAATACAAGACATTCTGTCAAATTATTGGAACAAGCTAATCGTAAGATGCCTGAATTACACGAATTCTCCTCTATCTCCTTTTAAACAGCAATTATAGTAGCATTGGCTTTTGAAGTATTAAGAGGACCATCCACTCACAAGGCATTACTTCTTGATAGAACTCACTTCAGAGAAGTATAGTCTTTCAGAGGGGAATTCTGTTATAAGTACTGGTCACTGGGTACTCAAAGCACAAACCTTTGACTTTCTTAATCTGTGGGGGTGTGTATGTATATATACACATAATATGTAAATAAAATTTATGTAGTGATTTCTTGTTTTGCTGTAGAATATTTATTTGTTGAGATAGTTTCTAAGACAGCTAAATAAAGCCAGACCTTAAGATATCGCAGAAATTGCAACTCTTCTGGCATCAGGAAAAGCAGGGCATTGCCTTTTGCACCTTCCCCACGAGCTGTTCGTCCAACTCTATGAATATATTCCTGGAGGCAGTTATACAAAGATTTAACAAAGTAACATGAAAATGGGGAAATTAAAATATAAAACAGAACCAAGCACACGAATAGAGAAAGCTGAGCACCTTTGGTTCATCTGGGGGATCATATTGCACAATCCAATCCTGCAAGTAGAGAGAAAAACATCATCAGCTTCAGTATCATCTCTTAAAATGGCATCTTATTGTACAATTTGAGGATAGCATAGAGAATCAATCATGAAAAACAACAAAATTGTGATTGAAAATGTACCACGTCAGAAAGAAACTGCACCATTCTCATACTGTTTAGCATAAGATAAAAGAAAACACCAAGATTAATTCCCATTAATGTCTGGGAGGGGTGGATTGGTTACACACTTAATCTCTGCTGTTATTTGTGCAAACCTCAAGTTCGAACCCACAACACAACACAAGGTTATTGGGCTGAATTTTAATCCTAATCAGAAAATTACACCCTGTTTTGTACCCCTTATTTGCACATCCTCAAGGTACAGACCTAAATGCTTTAAGAAAGATTGAAACAAAAAAATATATATATATAATAACAGTGAAACCAGGCCTTAGTGTTAAATATTATGTGAACAATAAATATGTTCCTAACGTGAAGGTACCGCTAAGTGTTCAAAAGTTTATTATTCGGTTTTATATCTATTGACCAGGGTTGCTGAACGGGTTGAACTGGGTTAGCCTATGTAAAAACATACCATTCTAGCCCATAACCTTCCGATTGTTAGTCCGAACATTTTCCACTACATTAGCCAATGGTCCCTACAAGAAAGTGCTACTGTACACAATTTAGGTTTGATGGGTCATGTTATGGTTGTCACTACTCACTGCAAAGCCAACAAGCAGAACAAAGATGCATACCACAGCAGGAATATCAAGGCCGCGAGCAGCAACATCAGTACATAATAAGATTCCCTTTTCTGCTTTGCAGAAGTCAAAAAATGTTGAGGTTCGTTTCTGCTGCTTTTGCTTTCCATGTATATCGAAACAATCCACATGAATGTATCTGAGAAGCTCAGAGTGAAATTTAACTGAATTACACGAAGAGAAGAAAACCATCACTTTCTTTGACGTATTCCTTTTTAAGAAGGAATAGAGAAGAATAAATCTCTTGGCACTTGGAACAACACAATAGCCTTGTTGCAGCCCTTCATTAGTGACCTGCAATGCCATGATAATCTGTCAAATGGTAATTGCAGAAACATCATGACTCATGTAAACGATTATAAACATCGGTTTACCTTCGTCCTACCATCATCCACATCAATGTAGACGGGAGTGGTCTGAAATGATAAGCGTGCAAGATCCTCAACCTGGAAGAAAAAAACATGAAAAAATTATGATTTTGGCATCAAATAATTACAATTCAGACACAGTTCAGGTACCAAATTTTAAAAACTCAGAATTTTGGTTAATGTCAGAATTTTTGCAGACAAACAAAAAAAAAACAAGAAGAATTAAAATATATTGTGTTTATAGAAAAAAGTAGATGACTATATCTTGTCAGAGGAAGGACAACTAAAGGCCTGACAACACGCACCTTCTTAGTCTGGGTAGCAGAAAAAAGAGCTGTTTGCCTTGTCTGCACATCAGTTAACATCTCAATTAGTTCAAAACAACTCAAGTAACAAGTAACAACACATTAGTATGTCATTCTAACTACCCCACAGAGAAATCTAGATGCAACTCAACATACTGCACCAGCCAATTAATGCATTTTATACTACTCCTGAAGTTCAAGGAAATGAAACACAGCCAAGGGATATACAATGAGTCTTGGAGCAAATTAAAAGACACTGCGATTTGTTATCCCAGGCACATAATTCAGTCCTTTGGCCAACCCTGTTGCTTAAAATTTGGTAAACAGTAGTACACAATACTACTGAAATCCAAGTCACCCCTTAACAAAGCCCAAGGCAACAGCCACCAAAAGTTGGACAACTAGATCAATTTTATTCACTGGCCCCACAATTTTCTGGCTAAGACAAATGAGTTTGCTCAGTCTGCTGGAAAATAGACAGTAAATTTCTGAGCAAGATCTGTTAATCAGTCCATGATAAATTAGGAAAACTAACATGGCTGGACAATTTAATCTCATTTATATCCTGCTTTATGCTAGCTTTCACTTAATTTGATAGTTTACATGACCTTAACATATTTTTACCTTTGGTAGGATTTTAATAATTTGCTTCATTTCTTCTTCAAAGTTTGCTTCCAATATCCTGTCAGCTTCATCAATCATTAGGCACTGCAAGTCAAAGAGGTACACCAAAACATTAGAAAAGGTACCACAAAGTCGTCTTGAACAAGATATTTAATTTCAGATATCTGCATGAAATCGCTTCAATCAGGGGCACTGGTTGATGTACAAGCTTTCAAAAGTGGCTACTAAGACAGAACCATCTAAAGAAGAATTATCAGATGCAATAAATAATTCCATAACTCTTAAAATGCAAAGGAGGCATTCAACACACAAGTGATGCACATCTGGAGAAGACTGCACAATTTTGTCAACTATGAAAGCATGCACCCAAACAAAAGCTTTCAGAAAAATTTTCAATCCTCTCACAATCTCTAATCGCACCCTTTTTAGAAGCTGCATGATAACTGATCAAGAAAAACATAACCATCTAGACTCCCTCCAACATGTTTACTTGATAACTAACATCAGCCTTAGCCTTCATAATCAAGCCACATCTTCTCCACTTCGAGAAGAATGATGGTGACAACCTAATTAATTTCTTCATTTCCTTCCTTTTATGTTGTATTACAATCTATATTCAGTTCACATTACCTCAGAAACTAAACTAGAAAATTGGATTGCATTTGGGGTGCTATCCAACCACAATCAAACTTGTGTCAGGCATAACCTAGCAAATTTACTTACCTGCTCCAAAACTTGGCCAATACCAGCCTATTCTCCACGCTGAACCGCGAAAGGAAAAAATCAACAGAAATAAAAATCTGACATTTGAAGAACACACAGGCTCCTTATAATGTAATTTAAGAAATTTTCAGACTAGAAACTAGTGAATTATAATGTTATTAATCCATCTCCCATCCAGAATCCTGTGTCACATATTTAGTCCAATAAACTTGCTTTAAAGCTGATCTAGTCTAGTCAGCACAAAAATTCTATCCTCTACTGCTTCCACAAAAAGCACTAATTGTGCCTTCCAACTCTTTCATCCAGATATGCTATTTTCCCACGCCCATTAACTTTATTTTAACTTATTCTCTTTTGGAGGGTGGGTTTTCTTTCTGTTTTTGCCCCTCAGCTGGGGGCAGGGGTGTTGGGTTGATTTTTTAGCCTTTTTAATTGTTTGGTTAAGGATATAAGCTGGTGCATTTGTGGGCGACTCAACTGACGGTCTTAGCTACAGGATAGTCAGACTGCACTACTAAAGAATTAAGAGCTCCAACTTCTATAATCAAGAGTTGACTGGGTAATGGGACTAGCAGTTAACTCTATTTAAAGTATTTCTGGCAAGAAGGTGCAGTTGGAAATTCCAGAAATAACAATCAATTGTGAAACATAACTGGTAAACTACCATATAAATGCAGTTAATGATATTTTTAATACCTTTAGATTTTTATATATGAAACCTTTGGTGTTTTGAAGATGGTCAAGAAGTCGGCCAGGGGTGGCTACTAATAGATTTACTCCTTTCGCAATGCGTTCAGCCTCTCCCCTTCGTGCGGAACCTCCAATGACCAAGCCAAGGGTCTGTGAGTGATACTTAAGCAGGTCCTTGGCCACAGCATGCGTCTGGATCATTTGAATGGAAGATTAGTCAAGGTAGTTCAAAGATTTTACACATAAAGAATGGAACTGCATTCACAATGACACTAAACTTTCAGTAATAAAAGAATAATTCAAACTTTAATAATAACAGGTGAAGCCAGCAAAGGAATGACACATGCAACAACTAATTATGCAACATAAAACCACATACCCCATTCCTTACTTTACATTTAATAGTAAATAGAAGGTTATAGATCAGAACTAGTACATAATGATTCCCAACTCTCATCTGCTTCTTTAAGAGTTATTATGTCAGAGCGAATAGTCATTTAAGGGTTAATCCAAGGAGGCCAAATTTGAAATGTTTGACAATCCGTATTAGGTCATCTCCAAAACGAAAGAAGTTATCATAAAAATAATATGACATGAAAAACAACGGGGTCTGGTGTAGACTTTACCAAGTTATTTCTCTAATTCTTAGCAAATGCGTAATCACAAATATCATTGTGATTTGTACATTGGATGCAGTACCTTTTTATGATATTGCCTGCAAGCAATACTTCAGAGTATTGAAGGGGTTTTGTTGGTTTGGAATATCATAGGAATTCCGAAATGAGTTATGACTGCCCATTTTGTCAGAATTCGTTTTATTGCCAGAAAATGAATAATGAAGTAGCATTTGTGAATTGCATTATAGAATCCATAATAAATCTTGGCTTAAATCATCTGAAGAAAAAAATAAATTGTGATGGCAGCACTAGTGGCTATGGTGCACACTGGCAGTGGCAACTGTTGCAACAGTCATGTGCCGTTGTTAATATTGGCATCGTCAATGATCCCAAAGATGTTGCAGCACAAGGGTAACCATAATGGCAGTACACAGAAATTTATACAGGGTCCTCCCACAAAAAGTATTCTTGATCTGAAGCAGTGCTCGCTTCAAGAAAAATTATAAGTTTCTCAAAAGAAAATCTCTCATTTAAAGAACTCTAAGTTGAAGCAATTCAAATGTCCAAGAATGGAATGTATTGTGATGGTGGTTCTCGCAAGCTAAGAGACAATAATCACTGGTCGGAACCAGTTAATGACTGGGGATCTGTAACAGCAGGTTATCAGAACGAAAAAATTTTCAAAAAGTGAGGACACATACTTGTATGGCCAGCTCCCTTGTTGGGCAAATGATAACAACACCAGTCCCATTGCGAGGAGTAAAACGGATATGATGCAACAACTCCACAGCTGGTACAAGGAAAGCAAGGGTCTTCCCAGAACCTGTCCTGGCAGCTCCAAGAACATCTTTGCCTTCCAAAAGGGGTGGAATTGCCCTGGCCTGGATCTGCACTTGTAATAAGAAATTAGTTCAGACATACAAGTTCTACACAGAGTATTCACATGAAGTAAATAGACATGATGCTTGGTAAAAAGGAACATCAACATGACAATTTAAAAAAGACAATACATATACCAAAAAGAGAGTGTGCTTACTGTACAAGAAGTGAAATATATGCAATTCAACATAAAAGAAAACATTGAAAAAGAAAGAATAGATACAAAAATCTAGTTGTTGGACTTATATAAGACATAAAAAGCATCATCGGGTACTACAAATATCCGTGCCTAAGTTTTCGTTGAATTCCATCTCATTGATGCTGGGTGACTGGTAGCATTTCGGTTCTAATCAATCACATACCACCTTGCCAATAATATCTGAGAGCAACTAATTAATAATTGCACTCTGTGTGATAGAACGGCGAAATTTTGAGAATCAAAAATAGGAATCACACCCCCAAATGACTGCTCTAATTTCATGTCTCAAAATTCTTCTCTGATCAAAAAAATTATTCAACTATAGGGAAGGATTTTCTTCTGAGATTTCACTTATAGAACCACCTTTAAGTTTGCATAAAAGAGAAACGGAATTTTTAAGTGTATTGTTACAACTTTTTGGCTTGAAGAATGTAAAACCTATCAGTTAAAATGCACTATTTTATAACAGTGACTCAATCAGCATATGAACTTTTACTTATTAAAGAAAATGAAAAAGGGCTAAACAACTTTTCAAGGTCCAACAACATGGACAATGAAATGGGAGTGACTCTCCTTCTACAATACATCCACACTGAAGGTTCCCGTACTAAGAGGTGAACCCAAAACCTTACACAAAGGAAGGAGCAGGACATCCCACCTCAGCAATAAAGCTGGAGGTCAACTAGTTTTTGTGTTCTGATACATAGCAGCTGCTGGCTACTTGGCGAGTTAATTTACTTACTATTACAAAATAAGGCCCTATATTTCATTATAGGACAAGCAAACTAACAACCAGATCATTGCATTATCCAAGAAGAAATTTATCAAATCCACAACACGAAATACAAACAAATTTAATTTTTTGGTCGAAGTTGATGCAAATTTATCCCGCAAGTGATGCAAATCCAGTATCCAAAACAACGATTCAAATCCTCACATCAAAGTTGATCGTCCCATAACCCAGCTGGAAGCTCATAACTTTTGAGAGATGATCGATTATACAGAATCTCAAAATTTTCAAAACTCCACTTGCAGGGACTCGATGATTCAGTTTATTGACGCTTCCATATTTCTCTTTCTCTTAGCACCCCAACATAACATAAGAACAACAAACAAACGCACACAGAATTCGAACATCGAAACAAAGGCATCAATCTGAGAATTTCAGTATGGCCATCAAATTATATTAAAGAAAAAATCAATCTTTTTGCATCACTTGCAGGGCAATGTAAAGCAAATACAGTTCAATCGAGCGAATCAATTTACCTCAAACCATAATAAATTGACAAAAAGAAACTGAAATTATAGAATGAACTGAAGCAACATTATATTTTTATTCTAATTTTTCTTCGGAATTACATACCTCGGTCATGTACTGGAAGCTCATGTCTTTTATAGCATTCATAGTGGGTTCTGATATCGGCAGCGACGAAAACGACTCGGTACTCATAATCCCAGACCCACTACTCTTGGTCTTCTTCACCTCCTTTTTCAACTCATCATCATCATTTTCCACCTCTTCTCTGTCTTCACCACCGCCGTTCTCTTCATGTTCATTGTCGTCTTCTCTCATCTCTTCGGCTTCTGACTCAGGTTGTTGCTCGGTGACTGCCCTCTTCTTCTTGCTTTTGTCTCTACTTCTCTTACGTTTCTTCTTCGCCCCGTCTTCTTCTTCTTCGACTTTGAAGTTAGCGGTTTTCTCGATAGCGGCCATTGCTGTCTCTACAGTAGGGAAGCAGGGAGGGAGAGAGGGCTCGCAGAGGCTAGAGGTCCAATGACCAGCTTGTTTGGTTTTTTAGGGTTTATATTTGCCGTGGGTTCACTATCGTCAAGCCCAACCTAAAAGTAACACCGCTAACCCGACGAAGGTCCAGTTGACCCGATTTGGTTGATCCGATAAGTTCAATTTTAAGGGTTTTTCGCACTTTGTACGACGAAAAATTTCAAGATTTTTATTTTATACCCTTAAAGATTAAATTTTTTATATTATACCATAAATGTATCAAAAATATTACAATGTAGTCCTTTTGTTATTTTCTGTGATTTTTTCTGTCAAAAGTCAACTTATTAACACTAATGAAAAATTAAGAAAAATGTTGCATTGTAATATTTTTAATACTAGTCATAACCCGTGCTTGAAGACGCAATAAAATATAAAATTCGAGTATCCAAAAAATTCATCCACTATATTAAATTTTTCCAAAATATATAATTATAAATTAATCAAATATTAAATAATTAAATATATGATAAAAATAAGTGATGTGATGTTTCAAGGGAAAAAATATATAAATAATTATATATGTGATAGAAATGTGTGATACGATTTGACGTTTGAATCTGATAAAAGGATGATGGGTCAGATAAGTGGTTGGTGATGGTTTTAAGAAAAAAAATATGATTGGGATAAAATTCAAACACACTTCTGTTTTATTATATAGATATAGATATTTAAGATAAAATATAAAAAAAATTAATCTTTAAAGATGTAAAATAAAAATTTTGAAATCTTTCAGAGTATAAAATACAATTCGGCCCCAATTTTAATTCAAGTTCAATCGTCTTTTGTGAAATTTATGGGATTTACTGATACTGATTAATAAATATGTATGTTGCATGTGATTCATTTGAAACTATTATTTTAATTATAATTTATAAAACTAAATAAACGAGTAATTTGACAAAATCCACCAGCAAAAACATAAAGGTAGACTTACCTTAGTAGGCGAAGCTCAATGCACCTAAAATTAAGTCATAATAGGAACATTATATCATCTTATACCACCGCCAAAATTGGTGTTCAGATTAGAATGAATGGAAAAACTTCATCAAGCTATTGGTGAGGAATATGAACACCTTTAGGCAATTTGCCTAAAAATACGACTCAATAGTGTAAGGACCCAATAATTTATCGAGATAAGATTCAAATACTTATTTAGTCTCTATATACCAAATTAAAAATTTTATTTAAAAAGATTTATTTTTAGTATATTTGTCTCAATTGAACAGCATGATAGATTGATACCAATGACCATAAAGCAAATCACCCACTTTAACATCAAAAACACTAAAAAATGATTTTTTTTTGGGGGGTAACTAAATTGTATTGAATTCCCAAAGAGTACATCAATTTGCACTATATCACTTGTTCTAAATCATGGAGTGGTGTTCATACTCTGGTGAGGACCCAATTTCTCTATGTATCCTTGTTTTCTCTGTCTACATTACTTTTCCCTTGTAATAAAATGGTATTCTATTTTTTGATGTATGTAGAGTATTTACATGGAGATAGAGAGGGAAGGAGTGGAAAGGTAGTGGAGGTGGAAGTCTAAAACAACCAAATTCACACCTCAACTTTTGATTCATGTGTGTTTTCTTCAAGCCAACGATAGCCATCTCAAGCTCATTAACTATGGTTCCAAAAAAAAAAAGTCTAGGACATGGCAAGGTTTCTTGCTAAGATCGTACCCTTAACCAAATTGACCTTGTTGATATCATATTCTTTATCCCCCAAATCATGCCTATATCCCCACTACATTCAATAGTAAAAGCTAAAACATTCCGAATCTTTAGTTGATATTTTTGGTTACTGGGACAAGTTTCTATTGGCTGAATGAACCGTATCCAAGCTTTGAGTGTGAGTTTGACTCCCTACTAGTTGTGCGAGGCTTGATTGACCTTGACACGTGTTGAGAGGTCGGTGCGCGCGACACTCTCTGAATGAGAATTACCTCCCATAATGGGTTAGGGTTAACTTTCAGGGAGGTCATTCTTATACAATTAACCTTTTTTTTTTTTTTTTGGATAAAAATGTGCCTCGACATCCTTTTTAGCAACTATGGAAAAAAAATAAAGGTAACGGAGCTTTTAAATGTTTTGTCATGGCCCTCGTGATCTTTTTTGGATGTTTAGATCACTCACTCCAATATTTTTATGAGACCCGTGCATGACATTTTATTAATGATAGGGTTTAATGTGTGATTTTGTGATATTATTATGTGGGTTAAATTATAGTTGGTGGAAATATGGGGTGTAAGATGATATATTGAATAATAAACTTTAAGGGTTGAATTTTATGATAATAAAGTGTTTTGGGTGTAAAACATTAAGTATTTGGGAATTTATGGGATAGGTGTGAGTAAGGGAAATAAAAGGGGGATAGAATGTAAATGATTGTAAAGGGATGAGTCACAAGAGACACCCATCTCTTTTTTGGCTCAGTATCTCTTATTCATATAAATATAAATATATATATTTATATAATAAATTAGCTAGGAATACTTGTTTTTAGTTTTTCGCGGTTCAGATCGTTTCAAGACTTTTGATTCGACGGTCCTCATACCAAATTTTTTTAGCACTCCTATCTCTCATCTAACTCTCTTCCCTTATCTCATACTAACTATTGCAGACTCGTATCTCCCCTTTAACTTTATCTTCCTATCTCATACAATAACTCCTTTTCCCTCTCTCCTTCTTCTCCTTTCTCCCTCTGATACACTCTCCCTTCTCTCTTCCATTTTTAAATAATTAGCAACCCATCAAATTAAACAACTCAGCAACTCATTTATACTTATCTACGAACCTAACAACTCCCAGTAAACCATCTCTTCCATTCTCTCTTCCATTCCCATCTCTTCCATTTTCCCTCTAACTCTCACCCAACACAGCAACCCATCAAATTAAACAACCCAGCAACTCATTTTTACTTATCCACCAACCCAGCAACTCCCAAAAACCCATCTCTTCCATTCTCTCTTCCATTTTTTAAAACACTAGTAACCGATCTCTTCCATTTTTCCACCAACTCTCACCTGGCACCTCTCTCTCTTCCTTATCTCTCATCTAAATCTCTCTCTCATTTTTAAAAACAAACTACTTTCCCTTATCTCTAACTTTTTCTCCCACTGCAATACATACCACACCGAATTAACACCCTTTCCCTTCTTATCTGTCTCCACCTTGTGCCTCCAATACACACTGAACAACCCACTACAAGTAGTCCTAGTATTTTTCTCTAGATCTTCTCTTTCTTTCTCTCTCTCTCTAATTGTACGTGTGTTTTTGTTCGTGTGTGTGTGTGTGGCTGTGTTCATGTGTGTGCCTGTGTTAGTGTTCATATGTGTGTGTGTGTGTGTTCATGCGTCTGCCAGTGTGTTCATGTGTGTGCCTACATTCCTGTATTTTTAATTTTTCAAAATGTGTTCATGTGTGCAATACATTGTTTCCTCGGAGCCAGTCGGTGTTCATGTGTGTAATATAGTATTTTTCAAAATGTGTTCCTGCATTCCTGTAATTTTTTAGAATGTGTGATTGAACGGTAATGTTCGTTCCAATATTCTTCTTAAGGGAAGACACATGAAAACCCGGGTGTATATGTGACCCATCTAGAAGATCAAGCTTATATGTTACTGCCCCACCTGTTGAATTATCTCGAATGGTCCCATAAAACCTTGGAGATAGCTTAATATTTTTTTACGGAGAAACGATTGTCCATAAGGTTGAAGCCTTAAATAAACCCAGTCATTAACTTTAAATTCTCTATTCAACACAACCTAAAAAATTGATTGAAAAATAATTGTGCTACACTCATGGCTATATATGGATGGGTTAATGGTATGAAATGTGCATGCTTCGATAACCTATCTACCAGCACGAAAAGAGTCAACTTTCGCTTCAATAACAGTAGCCCATCAATGAAATCCATGGATATATTCACCCACACTTGAGTGGGTATTAGCAGGGGATGAAGTAGTCTAGATGGAAAGACATTTTCTACCATATGGCATAGACTATTATCACATTCCTTAATGAACTTCCTAATTTGATTCTGCATCCCATTCCAATAAAAAATGCTTCGAACCCTGATATAGTGTCTTATGATAGCCTTTGTGTGTATTGGAATGAATTTCCTCAATAATGGGTTTGATGAGTGGAGGCTCATCTATTACGTGGATGCGATTCTTAAAAGAAAGGATCCCTTCACAATATTTCCAAGGGCCAACAACTTCACCATTTTGGTATAGCTTGACTAGGCGTTGAATCTCAGTGTGCCTTAGAGTTTCTTCTTTAATGGGCTCCATCCACTTTGGCATAGGTTGTGAGATTGCATCTCTTCTAGATAAAAGCATTGGCCACCACGTTCTCTTCCCACGTTTGTACTCGATGATAAAATCATATCCCATATATTCTAGAGTCAACGTTGTTGTGAGTCCGTGATTACTGCTTGCTTTAATAGCTCAAGAGTCTTCTCAGCATTAGGATTCCATACAAAAGAGTCCTTCAACATTGATGTGAGCTATCCCACAATCTTGCCATATCCTTGAATAAATTTGTAGTAGTTTCCGGTCAATCCAAGAAACCCATGAAGAGCTTTGAGTGTAGTGGATTTGGCCATTCCATCATTGCCACAACTTTATTTGGGTCTACCATAACTCCTTCTCTAGAAATTACATGTCCAATGTATTTAATTTGTTCTTGACCAAAATGACATTTTTCCTTCTTTGTGAACAACTTGTGAGTTCTTAAAATAGACAAATTAATTTCTATATGCTATAAATGATCTTCCCAGGAATTACTATAAATTAAAATATCATCAAAAAATACCAAGATAAACTTACTTAAGTGCTCCTTGAATATTTCATTCACTAGTGATTGGAATGTTGAAGGAAGACCAAATGACATCACAAGGAACTCGTAATGTCCTCATGGGTCTGAAATGCGGTCTTGCAATATCATTCGAGTGCATTCGAATTTGGTAATATCCGGATGGAAGATTTAATTTAGCAAAAAATGGGGCTCCATATAATTCATTGAGCAACTCATCAATGACTGGAATAGGGAATTTATCCTTGATAATAAGATCGTTTAGTGCTCTATAATCAACACACAATCTCCAAGATCCATTGTTTTTTTTTCTAACGAGCAAAATATAAGAAGAACCCCCATTGCAAGGATATCTGAAACTAAGAGTAAGGGTTGTTGATCGGTCAATAACTCCCACTATGATAAGTGATAATGTAGTTAGGATTACATGATAGGATTATACTTATCAATAGTTATCTTGTATTTAAACTCATGTAGTTATCTTGTAAAGGATTCTTATCTATTGTTCACTCACAAATACAATATAAATAAAACTCTTCTAACTCACTTTAAGGTGAGTCATTCCAAACAATCAATCCTCTTCTCGTTCATGGTATCAGAGCCAGGTTCCACAAAATTTCTGCAACCTTTTCTTTTCCTAACACTATCATGGCCTCCTCATTGCCCACTATTTTTCCCCTTACCAACATCACTAACTTTTGTCTTCGTGAAACTTGATGGCAACAACTATTTACTGTGGCGTGATCAACTCGAATTCATTCTTATAAGTACAGATTTACTTGGACTCGTCGATGGCTCGATTCTTCCACCATCCTCCACCATCACCTCCTCCACCGGGCAACCATCACCCAACCCGGAGTACACTACTTGGCAAAAATTTGATCAGTTTGTGAAGGCATGTTTCAATGCTACCTTGACTGAATCCTTGAGTTCTCAAATACTTGGCCTCACAACCGCAAAGGATGCTTGGGATGCTCTTGCTACACTATATCAACAACAATGCACTGCCCGCAAATCGTATCTTGTTAAAGATCTTCAAGGCATCTCCAAGGGCAGTGACACCATTACCAACTATTTCCATCGCATCAAATCGCTAGCCGACTCTCTCGCAGCAATTAACGAACCCGTTAAGGACTCCGATCTTGTTCACTACACTCTCAATGGTTTGAGTGCGGACTATGGCCCTTTTATTACGACAATTGAACACCGCCAACCTCCCATTACTTTTTATGAATTACGGTCCAGTCTACTGATACATGAGCAACGTCTTGCTCGTGGCTATGGTAAATCTCCATCGTCTGCTATTGATCCTTCCACAGCACTTCATGCCTTTGTGCTCCCACTCTCTCATGGACCTCCATGCTTTACTCCTAAACATGGCAGAAACAACACCCGTTTCGGTTCCTCATCTTCACGTTACCCACGCCCAGATCAGTCATCACCAGTTTTCTAAAGTTCCCCCAATGGCCAGTCCTCACGTTCTGTAGTCCCCTCTTCATTTGGCTACACCTCGAATGACTTTCAAAGCCGCCCACTCATCAAATGCCAAATCTGGTCATGCAACCAACAAGTGTCAATTTCGCTATTTTCCTAGCCGCAATTGCAATGTTCAGCATCTTCAACAGGCCTTCTCTGGTCTCCACCTCCAGTCGCCACCCACGGATCCTCGGCCGACAATTGATCATCATTGGATTCCTGATTCCGGTGCCACATCACATATGACTTTTGATCCTGCCATACTACACCAATCTTCCAGTTATTCTGGTTCTGATCAAGTCTATGTGGGCGATGGTAAGGCTTTATCTATTTCTCACATAGGTTCCACTAAACTTTCCACACCCTTGCAACAGTTACAACTTTCTAACACTTTGGTTGTTCCTCAACTCACTCAGCATCTTTTATCTATCTCTCAACTCACTCGAGAAAATAACTATTCTGTTGAATTCTTTCCATGGGGTTTATGTGTTAAGGATCTTCACACCGGGACGACACTCCTAAAAGGACCTCTTAAGGGTAACTTGTACTCCATCTTGACAACATCACCATCCTCCATTCAGAATAACGTGGCCCTCATTGGTGATACTCGAGTTCCTGCTCATGTTTGTCATCGTCGATTGGGGCACCCATCTTCACGCACTCTTACTTCATTACGTCAGACTTTACATTTTTCAGATTTTCTGCGGGTTAATAAATTTTGTGAGTCTTGTCAATTGGCTAAGAGTCACAAGCTGCCTTTTAATAAGTTGGATCGTTTATCTTCTTTGCCATTAACTATTATTCACTATGATTTATGGGGGCCTTCTCCAGTACCATCTATTTCTGGATTTCGTTATTATATTCTTTTTGTAGACAATCACAATCGCTTCTCTTGGGCGTATCCTCTTCGGGTTAAATCTGATGCATTGGCATGTTTTCGCCGCTTTAAAAATATGGCAGAAAATTTGTTTTCTGTTACTGTCAAAAATGTTCAATGTGATGGTGCACTTGAGTTAACTTGCGGCGGATTCAAGGAGTTTTTGGATGATTCTGGCATTACTTATCGTATTACTTGTCCACACACCCAGGAGCAAAATGGTGTCGCTGAGCGCAAACACCGCCATATAACTGAGATGAGTCTTGCTTTATTATTTGAATCACATGCACCTAAACAATATTGGCTTGAAGCTTTCTTGACTGCTACATTTCTTATTAATCGGATCCCAACTCCGATTCTACAACATAAATCTCCATATGAGATCCTTTTTGGTACATGTCCAGATTACTCCTTTCTCAAGGTTTTTGAATGTCAGTGCTTTCCATGCCTACGACCTTATCGTCAAGAAAAACTTAGTCCTAAATCCAATTCTTGCATCTTCATTGGCTACAGCTCTTCTCACAAAGGTTATCGATGTCTTGACCCATAAACAGGTCTTATCTACATATCTCGACATGTTATTTTTAATGAAGAACGCTTCCCTTTTGTTGCTGCTCGCCCAGTGCTGTCCAAAGCTTCTATTACTATCCACCTTCCAATGGCGATTTCTACCATGCCATTGCCACTTTTAGGTAGATCTTCTATCTCTTCGGCATATGATCCCACTTCGGCAACTGCTCCAGCTTCTCCATCTATGGCTCCTCCACTAGTTGCACCGATTACAAATCAGTCCATCTCTGACTGTTCTTCCTTGCTGCCCAATTCTTTACCTGCAGTTGTTGCCGCAAATTCAGCACCCTCCCCACCAGTTATTTCACCTTCTCTCGCTGCTCCACACTCTACTTCTTCCATGCCTCAATCTCTTCATCCGATGGTAACCCGTCACCGTGATGGCACTCGAAAACCCAAGATTTTCCTCGCCACTAAACACCCAATTCCCATTACTTTCCTAACCACTGTTCATAACACCTCCCCCTATGAACCCACTACATATCGCCAAGCTGTCAATGACCCAAATTGGATTTCTGCAATGCAATCTGAATATCAAGCTCTTATGCGCAATGGTACATGGACACTTGTTCCTTATGAGCTGAACATGAATGTTGTGGGGTGCAAATGGGTTTACCGCATCAAACGCCGTAGCGATGGTTCTCTAGAACGTTATAAAGCTCGATTAGTCACCAAAGGCTTCACTCAACAACCCGGGATTGACTTCACTGATACATTTAGTCCTGTCGTAAAATCAGCTACCATTCACACAGTTCTTAGTCATGCCATCTCCAACCGTTGGCCAATTCGCCAGCTTGACGTTCAAAATGCTTTTCTTCATGGTTTTCTCACCGAGGCAGTGTACATGCATCAACCCCCTGGCTTCATCCACTCAGCTACACCATCCCATGTTTGTCGCCTCCACAAGGCTATTTATGGACTTCGTCAGGCATCTCGGGCATGGTTTCAGAGATTCAGTACCTTTCTCCTCGAATTTGGTTTTCGTCGAAGTCAGGTCGATACCTCTATGTTTGTGCTTCGGACAGCTCAAGGCACCCTCGTCCTTCTTTTGTATGTTGATGACATTATTTTGACCAGTGATCAGCCTTCTATGATCACGTCCTTTTTATCTCAACTTGCACGAGAATTTTCTATTAAAGATTTGGGCGATCTTCATTACTTCCTCGGCATCGAAGCTACTCGCACCATCTCAGGCCTCCACTTGACCCAAAATAAGTATACACTTGATTTATTACAAAAGGCAGGAATGATTGGCTGTAAACCATGAACACCTTCTACCTTGGGTTCCAAAATGTCACCAACAGATGGAATTCCTCTCTCTGACCCTACCGAATATCGTCATCTTGTGGGTGCACTACAATATCTAACTTTCACTCGCCCCGACATCTGTTATTCGGTGAACCAAGTTTGTCAATTTCTCCATTCACCAACTACTGAGCATTTACAAGCAGTTAAGCGTATTTTACGCTACATCAAAGGCTCTCTTTGGATCGGCCTTGTCTTTCGTTCAAGCTCTTTATCATCACTAATCGCCTTTTTTGATGTTGATTTGGCTGGTTGTCCTACAATTCAGCGATCGACCACTGGTTTTTGCATCTTCTTAGGCCCAAATCTCGTGTCTTGGGCCTCTAATAAGCAACCCACTGTTTCTAGACTAGCACTGAAGCAGAGTATAAAGCCTTGGCTGTTACTACCTCAGAAATGTTATGGCTTTCATATCTACTACAAGATCTTCACACTTCACCATCCTTACCTATGGTTCTTTACTGTAATAATATGGGTACTACACACATGACCTCTAATCCTGTTTTACATGCTCGTACCAAACACATTGAAGTCGACTATCATTTTGTTCGGGATCTTGTTGTCAAGGGTGCTCTTAAAGTTCAATTTCTTCCGTCTACATCACAACCCGCTGATATTTTTTACAAAAAGCTTGTCGGCACAAACTTTTCACTGGCATATTTTCAAACTATTGCCGGCTTCCGACATTAGTTTGCAGGGGAATGATAAGTGATAATGCAGTTAGGATTACATGATAGGATTATACTTATTAGTAGTTATCTTGTACTTAAACTCATGTAGTTATCTTGTAAAGGATTCTTATCTATTGTTCACTCACAAATACAATATAAATAAAACTCTTCCAACTCACTTTAAGGTGAGTCATTCCAAACAATCAATCATCTTCTCGTTCACATTGTAAAGAGATCTGAAACTAGCCTTTTGATTTCTGCCTTCTGAAAGTAAGGGTAGCGATATGGCCTAACACCAACTGGTCTGCTCCTTTGAACCATCGGAATAGTATGGTCACGAGTTATTTTTGGTGGCAGACCTTTCGGTTAATCATGCTTCACCTCAGACATTAGGCAGCTCAGATGAATTTTTTTCCCTACTGATGGAGTAGAGCTCCAAATGTATTTATTTCCTTTTCCTTTAGAGTTCATGGTGTGCATCAATGTCGCTCGCCAATTTGTCTTCAGGTGTAGAAAAACCTCGTAACCCAACTTATTTTCCATTTGAGTTGAACCTTATTTGTAACTTGGAGAAGTCCCAAATGATAGGACCCAACATTCTTAACCAATGTGCCCCCAAAATGGCATTGTAGCCTTCTAAAGATAAGAGATAAAAATCTACAAGAATGGAGATTCCATGGAGTGTTATGCTCACCCGTTTACATCTTCTTTTACTCTTCAATTTCTCACTGCTAGCTACGACTACTTCAAACTGTCAGTCCTCTGTCGGTTGTATACCAATTTTTTTTCTATTCTATTGCTTAAAAAATTGAGTACTATCTGAGTCGACCAACACCATGATGGCTTGACCCCTTATATGACCATTAACTCTCATAGTTTGTGGCGCTTGAGCCCCATAAATAGCATGAAGGAAATTTCAAGGGTTTCACTCACTTCCTCCTCTATTTAGTTGATATGCTCAATTCCTTAGGCCCAACATCCTTCAGTAGGTAAAAGTCTTTTACATCGATGATCTGAGTTGAACTTTTCATCACAACGAAAATATAACCCCATTTTTCGTCTCCTATTGATCTCTCCAGAGTGAACCTCTTAACGGTAGGCGAGTTACTTTGTTGAAAGCTAGTTGGTGGAGTCGAAGGTGCTTTCTTTCCTTCTAGTTGAATGGCTCTTTGCTGAGACTAATTCTTTGCTTCATAAAGGAGTGCCTATCCAATAGCGGCGAAAAAATTGGATGGTTTTGCAGCTGGGACGTCTGCCCAAATAGTGTCCTTAGGTCCACTGATGAACAACTGACTTGTTGGGTAGGCAACATTTTTCTCGATCATCTGAGTAGCCTCTCAATTGGCTTTGATAATCTCATATAGAACCAATTTGTTTAAGCTTTGTGAGGTCACCAAAGAAATCCTGAAATTGGATAGGCCCATAAAGAGCATGTAACCCTTCCTTAAGTACGTTCTATGTAATGGATTGTTCCTTGTCCTTTAACAATTGGTACCATAATTGCACCTCCCCCTCCAAATGATATGTTGCCTAATGGGACTTGTTCTTCTGATGTTGTCTGTTGAAACTCAAAAAATTATCTGACTTTACAAATCCAACTTGTTGGGTCTTTTTTCCATTGTAGTTAGGAAAATCAAGCTTAACAAGCATAGATCTTGTTGCATTGAATAGACCACCTTGGCCAACACTTGAATTACCATTGGTTTGTCCAGCTCCAATGTGGTTGATTGAACTCTCGGCTTGTTCACCACCACGGCTCGTCAAAAACTGGTCAAAGTGAGAGTTCATTGCCGAGAACATCTCTTGCATTTCCTTCAACAACCTCTTTTCCATTCTCTCTTGCCCAAAAGCTGAAGATCTGACTTTAGCTTCAAGAGTACTAACTTGAAAAAGAGATTGGAAGAGAGGTTGCTTGGGAAACACATCAATAAGCAAGAGAGATTGCAAAAGATGTGTTTCTCCTTACAGATTTGATTTGCTCTCTACTTTCTTTGTAATAATACAATTTGTTTCCCAAGCATAGGAAGATTGTCCAATGTAGTAACTCGAAAAATTCTGAGGTCGTCTCCTCAAGGACTCTCTGAGATTCGAATGGTGATGTAGTTGTAAAAAAAATAAAAACACCTTTGACTGAGTGAAAATGTGTTGAATTTGAAATTGATGTAGCAATTTCAAATAAAAATAGTCGGTCAATCCTCAAGAGTTATCTTGTCATAATTAAGCTTGTTGATTCTCCTTTAAATCTCACTCAAGCTCATGCTCAAATTTACTTGTATGAAAATTATTTAATGAAACCCAATGTAAGCTATACGTTACTTTGAAGATAGATAATCAAGTCTTTAATGATAAATACATAGATGTAAATATATACCCTAAGCATTAATCATCTCGGGAATCCGTCGATGAATAATAAAAATGCATAAATAAATACTAATTTTCAAAAGTGAGTTATATCATCCAAAAAGTATACTACTTGGTGAGAACACATTAGGGAATCAACAAGACTTAATCACGAACAAGAATCATCTCTCTGATTGAGCCAAAACTTAGTCAGAAGCAAAACTCATAACTTTGAAATCGTCAATAAACATCATAGTAAGCATCTGTATAAGAAAAATAAGATTTAATGAAAATGCTTGTAATGATATTGATTCACAACACTAAGTTCAAATACAAGAATAAAGTTTACAAACAAAACTTAAAATGAAAACCCGTAGTTGTCTTCTCCAAAGCTAGGCAAAGCTTTCAAAAATGAAAGTGTAAAAACTTCTAAGCTAAACAAAAGACTCTCCAAAACTAGAGTTACGTAACCTCCTTATGTATAGAAATACAAATGTGTATGTAGCAATAATCTTCTACATTCGTTGGCCGAAGGTGTGGTGCAGACGTGGGTGAATTGCCGAAAAAGTTTCCTCCGTCGTCGCCAACTAATCCAGATAGCTTGTTCAACACGTGGAAGGTGTCATCCACCAATAGGAAACAAGCTCATGGAGATTGGTAGCCTCCCAATGAATGTAGGAATGAAGTTAGCTGACCCTCATGGACGAATGAGAACCCGAGAAAATTTTACTGTGTGATCGACTTAAATTCAATTGATTGAAGTACTCTGATGAACCGGTTGAACATTGGTGTTCAACAGATTAAATTTTTCTCTGTACTTTTGCTTTTATGATAAACTATGATCAACCGATTGAAAGTGATGTTCAATTGGTTGAATTACTCTCGGTATCTCAAATGGTTCCAGTATCTCCAAAAATCTCTAATCAATCGGTTGAATGTGGACTTTAACCAGTTGAAGTGGGCTTTCTCAATTCTTGTTAATTCACTTCCTACCGCATCTCCACTTCCTCGTTAATCTTTGTCAATGTCATTTCTCATCGCATTTCTTACATCTACAACCGCAAATGCGCCTTCAATCAATTTATAGCCCAATTTCAGGAGGAATAAACATGAGTTAATACATAAAATGAATGAATTAAGTTATGTAATATGCAATATTAAGTGTTAAACACATTGATCTTCCATAACTGGCTCTGATATCAATTTGTTACATTCTTTCGTTAAAAAAATGTGTAATGGGTCAGTTAGGGAGTAATGGATGATTTATTTGATACAAATTCTTCTTATGATTCCCTATTTTGGAATAGGAAAATAAGAAGAATAATAGGGATGGAATTCAATACTAAATAAAGTGGTTCGCTTCATGGAAAATCGACCTCCAAGAGTTAAAACTAGAATAAGTCACTTGATGCTTATTTCATACGACAATCTCATA
>CM042192.1:12871433-12907054 GCA_023539305.1 Ilex asprella | reverse complement strand
TCTTTCTATATGTCTCGGATACACTTACTAAGCGCATGGTTAGCTCGCCCCCAACAATTGTTTGATTTTAGGTACTTTGTTTAAGGTGGTGGTCAATTATATAGTCTAGTGGGGTGTGGATGTTCTGATGTCAGTTTATACACTGTGTTATGTGTCGTATCGTACACATGTTGTAAAGATGATTTTTTATAGGTATGATGCCCTAATTATGATATAACATTGTGCTTTGTAAAAGTTAGTTTTTAATGTTATGTGGAATGAGTTGGTTTTATTACTAAACATGTTAATTATTGTTAGTTGAATTATCATGTTAGGGTTAGTGAACAGGGTTATCCGAGATGGGTGTGTGACAGTTTTGCTGGAATTATTAACCATATCTTTGGGATGCAAAATAGTTAGGTACGCTTATTATGCATGAGTGCATGTACTATTTTCAAAATTCTAACTTTCATTCATAAATAATCACACAAAAAAAATTTATGGATGAAAAAAGACTAATTCCAGCCTCCAAGAGACACACAAATCAAAATAACTTAACTAATTTCGACAATCAACAAATGCAAGCAGAAAATGAGAGAAAGTAAAGAAGTTCTTGTAATTTGTCCCTACTAAGAGAAAACCTCAATTCACCAAGGAACCAAATGATTTGGTAAAATCTAATTGAACCCACCATTTGATTTTTTCTGAACCAACCACTATTTTGATTTTCATTTCCTTTCACTTTATTATTTTTGGCTTCCTCTAGCTTATCTGAAGCAAAAAATGAAAGTCCAATACTGTTGTACTCTTCATGTTGTTTTGCACTAAAAGTTTCATTTCCTATACAAAACAACATGGATAAGGAATAAACAGTAACACTAAACTTTCAGTTTTATATTCAACTTATTTGCTAATTTAAGCTACTTACATTTTCAAAAATTAAAAAAAAAATTATCTCCGTTAGATCAAATTTTGTCTAATCGAGCTCATTTGAATATAGCTTTGTAAAGTATGAAATATGAATAAACATAACTGAGAACACAGAGTTTAGATTTCTACCCGTTGGAATTCAAAATTCACACTGGTTCATATTTGAATTTGAGTTTTGTGTATGTTCATGAATGGTGTCTTTTGGGTTCCATGTGATCAATGGTAGTTGTTCCTAACAATCACCTTGCATCTATAAATATATCCAGATTTATTTTTGCATTATTCACTTCACATTTGAACTCTCTTGTGATTAAGAGAGTCATTACATTCATAATCTTCGTCATTTGAAGTGTCCATTTATGAGAGTATAAAACATATTCTAGTTCGTTGGGCAAATAGATTGGAACTACTTCTGTTTACGTGAAGATTTCCATTAGCACTAGAGTGGGGCCGATATTTATCTTAAAAATATAGTATCAAACACTAGTCTTAATCTAAAATTTTAATTTTTGTTCCTAGTCTGCAATCGAGTCAACTTTATTTGTTGTAGTTTTATGTATTATTGTTTCGTTCTTGTGTGTTGCTGTTTTATTCTTAATTACATAAACAACTTTGTGTGTTGGTGTTTAGTATATTTGCATGAATAATATCATTCCAAAATCATGATAAGTAATTTTTCATATTGATATCAAATTTCCAATAATCTTAAGACATATTTCCCTATAATTATTTATTGTGTTTTTGATCGGTATTATATATATATATAAATATATTGGGGGGAAGGGGGAAGAGGGAGAAAGATTTGAACCCTTGACCTCAAGAAGACAAAACCTTCACAAGACAAGGAGTACCATTAAACTGTTTTAAAATTCTGCAATTGTTTCAAAACTTGAGTTTTACAATCTATAGTATTTTGGTGATACTTACAGTATTTTGTGAAAAAATTATATGTTATATTTATTTGTTTATATGTTTATTTACTGTAACTAAGATAGTTACACAATAAGACAGTAATAGTAACATTAAACAATAACATCCTACAGTAATATTAAATATCAACATTGAACAGTAAAATAAAACATAACATTAGATATTAACATAGAACATTAATATCAGTTGTCTCTGTTTTAGTAACTTGGTTTTAAAGTGTTACTGTTTTTCGGTTTTTGAATATTTTACAATTCTATTTATAAAAAATGGCTACAAATGAGAATACTGACTTTACTACTACAAATCTTTGTAGTGCCTATTACTGTTCCTACTGAAGTGGCTCATGGAGAAAAATCCAAAAAGTTCAATAGGAACGATTTCAAGATATGACAACAAAAAATGTTGTTCGATCTCACTACATTAAATCTTGCAAAGTTTATTAGTGATGATACTCTTGTTCTTCGTGAGAATGAAATTGACGTCAATAGTTGTTGAGGTAGATGCATGGAAGTATTCTAATTTTTTGTACAAAAATTATATCCTTAATGAATTGGATAATGTATTATATAATGTGTATAGTCCAATCAATACGGCTAGAGAGTTGTGATAATTCTTGGATTTCATTAAACTCCAATGTGTCGGGTTTGCATACAATGACTTTAACTGGTGCATCATTAATTAGGGATTGCTATTTGCTTCATCTTTTTTCTCAAAATCTGCCTCATGTTAACCTTTTAGCGGCTCTCCAACATCACTATAAGTCTATTTGGTCTCATCACTGCTATCAATTTCTGGGTCTTGATAACTTTCAATTCTTCTCTTTTCTGGATTTACAGAATATTTAAATGTGGAAGAACTTGAATTTGACTTTTTCTCATTAATTTCTTGATCCCTCCTCAAGGTGTTGGAAAAATTCACATTCATGGGTTGTTGATATGAAACTTGAGGGACAAAATAATCATTATATAATGAAAAATATTGTGACTCATTATTATCTTGAATTGGTTATCATGCTCCAAACTCCCTTTGTTGCCTCATAGATTGACAATAAACACTGTATGTATATCCTCCATCTTCATAAACATCATAATCTAAAGGTGAAAATCTCTCTCTTAACAGCCACTTCATCTTTTGCTAGTAACGAACTTTTGACTTTTATTGACTTGCTCGTGATAATTTTAGTTGTTCTCATCAATCAAAAGCTTGACCCTTTAGTTTGTGCGCAATTAAACCCGCCTTTCGCCCTTTAGCAATTTCATGATGATCAAAGATCTGCTCAACTTTTGTTAACCAATATAAGAAATCTTCTTTATAAAATTTACCACCAAAATTAGTAAGTTAACTTTCGTATGAAGATTTTTAGACTCATAACCCGTATTCTATGATACCTTACATAATCATAAATAGCTATCAAACATACCTATAGCATACTCATTATCATAACTATAATTTGCAATAGGTGCTACACAAATAGGTGCAACACGAAAATTTTGACTCATGGGATAGATAGGAAGATGATCTTGAATGGGTTGAACACGAATTCTATCGTCGTTTTGTATCCTCTCTCAATCGGTATCTTGGTTTTGACCCAACACCAAATGAGCAACCATAGTCAATAGTTCTTGCAAGGCTTGTTGGGTATCCTGTTAGATTCTCTGAAACTGTTGTTGTTGGTGATCCAAGAATTCGGTTATCATAAGAACCGCTTTCATATGATCACTGTCATGCGGAAAGTTACTACCACTTCGCTCATTAGTAATTATGTTAGGTCAGTCAAGATTTTGATACCAATTGACACAATCGTAAATGAAGAATACAAGGCAGTCACCTTTTTCCAGTGTAAAGAATATGAACACTTTGAATCCACAGAAAAAACAAGAGAAGAACTCTTAAAATATTATCGATTTCAAACTTGGATACAATAATCCAAATGGTAACACAAGAACACTTTATATAGTGCTCAAGGAAAGCTTCTACTATCTTTCATCTACCTCATTTAATTCATCTTTAAACCACTTACATTTATATTTCTATCATCTCACAACTACTTAATCTAATACATTTTTTTAAACATCTCTACTTACTTTCAGCTACCTACATTGATACATGGGAAATTCATAATTCATACCTCAAAGTATGCACATAACTTTTGTTTGGTTCCAAAGTTTCAATTTAAATAATGAGAAGGCAGGTCATGTATGAATGCTCATAATTTGGTTGAACTAATGACCTCCCTTTGAAGGCATTCCACAAAGTGAGTAAGACCCCGAATGATGACCAGCATGGACAATCATTTTCCACTCACTATTTCTTTTTATTAGTCATGCATCATTTATATTCGGGATTATAACATAAATTTTGCATATACAAGATCATTTACAAAGAAAACTCGAATCAACAAGTGTGCCTTTTGTTGTACTGGAATTTGAAATCTTGAGATAGTACTTATGAAAACTTTTGGCGCTCTCTCACTATAATATAAAAATTGTGTCCATCTTAACCTAAATACATGACTATCAAATGCCCAACCACGGAAGCTAGAAGCCATAAAAATAACTGAGCCATTTGGGGTGAATTGGATTCATTGGCTCATGAAAAAGGTGCTAAATTGATCTATTGGGGTTTTTCAGGTTGTTTCAGGTTGATCGATATGCTTTCCTCTACTCCTTTAAAGATAGACTTTTTAGGAGGTAATGCTTGGACTTGAACTTGTTGATTTTCTTAACTTTTGTAGCCGCAATATGACGTTAGATAATGTATGTTCACAAAAAAATATACTAAATTGATTTGTTCGGCTTGAGGGGCATCAAATGGTGAAGGAGGTAGTGCTATCTATATGGTGAAAACAGAGAGTTTTGCTTATATAAAGTCTAACAAAGCAAACTGTTTAGATTCAATAGTGTATCTTATAATTTGCTTTCTAACTTTTTGTTCACAATAAATCTATTTATTTATATTTAGTTTTTTTAACCACAATAATCTTTTTTAACCACAAAAAAAAAAAAAAATTATTTTGCATGGGAATACTCTACTATTAACTAACTCCACGTAGTTTGGATCCTCCCAATTTTAAATTTGTCAATTTCAATCGAGTTCAATAAATTAGGACACTTTCAAGCCATAAGTTGTGTAGAATATTTTTTATTAAGTCACACAGAATACTATGTTTTCTATTTTAAACAGATGAAAACTTTAATTTGTACAAAACATCTATTTTATATTACAATTAGGAAGTTGAATTATCAATTTATAAAAATACAACGACGGTCAAGATTAATTTCATCTTCTGCAATCTAATGGTACAAAATTCATCCAAAAAAAATTTCTCGCTAAAAAAATATCATATTCTCTAAACCTCAATGCTAGATAACTCAAGCAACAAATCCTCAATGTTAGATAATCAAACTAATCCACATCTCTCTCTCTCTCTCTCCTCTTATTTTTCTTCTATTTACTTTAATTTTAAATTACATTATTAAAGAAAAGAAAAAAAAATTGTTTAAAGTATAACTGTTGTATGATCAATGTTCAATTTTTAGTATTGTAAAGTGATTTCAAGCACGTCATATTACTATCTATATAATAAAACTAGAAAAGTTGGAAGGATTTTTTATAACACTCATTGTAAGCATGACACATTCAAGATATGATGTGTTTGTCATTCATAATTTTCCATGTAATAATATAGAATTAGTGATACCCCATGACTTACGTCACTATACACTGAATTATAATCCTATGCATTAATTAAAATGTGTGTTGGAGTGTACGTATGTGCGTGTAGTTGTGTGCTGTGGAGTGTACATTAGGTTTTTGAAATTTGAGGGGAGTGTGTGTTGGGAGTGTGAAATTTAGGGGGGGGAATATACCCCTATAAAATCAAACTCCTATCTAATTCATTATATAGATATATAGTCATGCTTATACAAAGCACAACAACGATTCAAATTATTTATATCTGACAGTTAATATGATCTTTTAACCATAATAATTCAATTCATATATTAAAAAGAGTGCATTTTACACCGGAAACATCATAGTGTATAAATATTCAGCATAATGATAATATCACGTTATCACTTATATGTTGTAGTGACCATCGTCGCATATGATGTCTTATGAATGAATAATTAGTGACCCTAATTCCTATGACATCACAGCATAATAAAAATATTTTGCTCAAAATAGGACTATTCGGATGTATGTCGATAGATTGATTAACAGAATATGATTAGAAAGATATAGATTGATATTTTTAATTAATAATTCAAATTTAAATTAATTGTATTAATTATATCATATGGATCCGAATTGGGGTATTCTAATATGATTCATAATTCAAGTCATATTAAAATGCTAAACAAGGGTTTCTACTTGTTTAGCGGTGGATCTAATAATTTTTTTTTGATGGATCAGCTATCATGAATTTAAATAGAACTCGTTGTATATAAGTGAGTTATTTACACATTCATGGTAAATGGTTTATCAAAAGAAAAATGTTACATAACTCAAATGAAATTCAAAAATTCAAATTCAAATGCATATTATTTCTTGGATGAGTGGGTCTCATTGAAAAAATTGATGGGACCCACTCATTTAAGGGATGATATGCATTTATGTTACAATTTTTTAGATTTTATTTAGATTTTGTAACATTGTTCTTATTATAAAAAAAAATGGAAAAAAAAAGTATTAAAGAATATTTTGGTCCTTCATTGGTGGCAATCTATGGATTTATTTATAGGGTCCATGGTGATTAATGTAGCTTAGTTCTATTGTGTAATCATAGAGTATATTATAGAAAAAAGTCAAATTGAGAAAATTTAGAAGTGGACCCCATTGGCTCTCGATACCGTATGGATTCTTAAGTGGTAGCCGTTACAAAAATTCAAAATGGTCGTTGCTTTAGAGTAGAATAGAGCACTTTTGAAAAATTTGGAGTAATATTATAAAATTCAAATAAAATTTATTTTGAAATTTAAATATATATTATTTTATAAATTAGTGAGTTTCATTAATGTTTACAGTAGGACCTACTCACCCAAACTCATCTGATGAATGATATGTATTTGAATTTCAACTGTTGAACGATAGAATAATTTTTTAAAAATTGTGAAAACATATCACTTAATATTTTTTTGAAAATCTATATCATCTTTTGAATGGAGCCTATCAGCTCTTGGTTGTATACACCATTAATTTGGGATTCACTCACTATTTTTTTGTGAATCTTATCGCTTTTTAAATTTTTTTTTTTTTTTAGATACTATACCAAAAATTAAATGCCAATAGGGCATTGCTACCCCAATTTTGTGGTACTGTTGAGGCAGAAGGAATTACTTACACATACGTGTCCACCCACTGCTTTGGGGATCCGACTCTGTTTCTTAAAACGGCACCCTTTTATTAAAAAGTCAATTAGACCTAAAAACAAGGGCTAGATCACAGATAGATCAATGACTCATTTAGTACAATTTTTTTTAATATTTTTGTACGTATTAAAATTTGAGCCGATTAATTGGATTCGAACTAATTGAACTTTATTTTTTATATATTTAAAATTTAAGTCAATTAAAAATTATATTTTTTATGTATTAAAACTTGAGCCGATTAAAATTTTATTCGAGACTCAAATCAAATTTTAATCGATCTTTATACATTAAAAAATATAAATTTTAATTGACTCAAATTTTAATACGTACAAAATAAATTTGAATCAATTTGAATCGAATTTTAATAAATAAAAAAATATAAATTTTAATCAGTTCGAAATAAATATTAATCGGGACTAACAGTTTAAGTAGAGCTCAAATCAACTCGAATTTTAATACTTAAAAAACTTTTAATAGGCTCAAATTTTAATACGTAAAAATATAAATTTAATCAGTTTGAATCAAATTTTAAACAACTCAAATTTTAATATGTAAAAAAAAAAGAATTTTAGTTTGCTCAAATTTTAATATGTAGAAAAATAAATTTTAATCGGCTCGAATTTTAATATAATTTTAAATAGAAAGATTGTTTAGAGTTTATATGGGAAAAGTTTTAGTATTTTAGAGAATTTATTTTTATTATAAATGGTGGTTTAATAAAAGAGGGTGTCAGTGATGTTTTTGATAATCAAATGAGTGTCTTTAAAGATATAATAAACTATAAACTTTTTTTAAAAAAAATTGTTTTGTACGAAACATACTAGTGTTCTAGTCCTGATTAAAATTTGCTTCGAATTGATTAAAATTTATATTTTTTTATTTATTAAAATTCGATTCAAATTGATTCAAATTTATTTTGTACTTATTAAAATTTGAGTCAATTGAAATTTATATTTTTTAATGTATAAAAAATTGGATCGATTAAAATTTGATTTGAGCCTCGAATAGAATTTTAATTGGCTTAAATTCTAATACGTAAAAAATATAATTTTTAATTGACTTAAATTTTAATATATAAAAAATAAATTTTTAAATAATTCGGATTGAATTTAATAGGTTTGAATTTTAATACGTGCAAAAAATTTTAAAAAAATTATATTACATGAGTTACCGATCTATCTATGATTCAACCCTTGTTTTTAAGTCTGATTGGCATTTTAAAAAAATTTTGAGGAACAACAGGGGCTGCTGTTCCTCCTGAACATCAGAGGAGCCAGATCCCTGCTTTGGTGGATATTTCCTCCCAACATTGATGCAGCTGAGACCCCTGCTCCTCCAAGAGATAAAGTTACCATCTTAGGGGATGGAAATCCCGTAGGTACTTTAAATACCTATGAAACTCACACTACTCTCCCATTTCCAGAGGTCCAAAACTCCATGTATGGCATGAGAGTTACCTTTCGCAGTTTTTCCATCAGTGTTTGGTTCTGGGTCGTCTGGACTTTGCGAAAAACATCATTTACAACGTCGTTTTTTTTTTTTTATCAAATAGCAGCATAGAAGAATTATATTACGTAGGGAAATTCAAGTTACAATCAGAAAACAAAGAAGCCTGAAGCTCGAGAGAGGAGAACCTAACCAATCTAATGGGAGAGAGTTGGTTAGCTTAGCAGTTGCCACCCAATGAGCAATCCCATTACAGGCTCTAGGCGTGTGTAAAAAACTGAAGTTATATAACCTAGCCAAAAATCTAATATCCTCAACAATGGTCCGCATTTCCCAAGGGGGAGCATCTTTAGTTGCACTTAACTTAATAATAGAAAAACAGTCATTCAAAATAGTGACATTAGACAACAAAAGAGATTCAGCAAGGAGGCAAGCCTGTCGGACAACTTCGGCTTCAGAGGGTAAAGGAGACCCAGTAGTAAAAGCTTTGGTTGCACCAAAAACCAATTTGCCATCCTCATTGCACAACACCACACCGCAAGTCGCCTTACCAGACTTCGGGTTGAAGGCGCCATCGCAACATAAAACAACAGAGGAACTCAAGGGGGAAAAGGGCCCTTCTGGATCACAAGCAGGAAAAGGCCTAACCAACTCAGAAGAATCTCCACATAATTCCACAAATTTTGAGCTCACAAAAGTGTAGCAAAAGTATTGACCTCCTCATCACAAAAAATTCTTTGATTTCTGAATTTCCTAGATGACCCATCCTACCGTTGCCATTTTCCCCAAAGGGGTCAGCCGACTTGCAGCATCATTAACCATGTCCAGCAACAGAGAAGACCGTCAGCCACAGACAAAAAAAAGGCTTGCCCCTCCTAACAAACAAACTCATTCCAAACCACACCCTTTTAGTCCACTCACACTCAAACAAAAGGTGCTCGATAGATTTTGGAACAGACATGCAAATAAGGCAAAGGGGAGAATGGACACACCTTCGTTTAAAGAGGTTCTCCTCTAAGGCAAGGAGGTTATGACATGCACGCCACCCAAAATGCCTCACCTTCGGCACAGCCTTCATATTCCAGACCACCTGCCAGAGCTTTGGACGAGAGATAACAAAAGAACCACAATCCAGGGGGGTTGTTGTTTGATTGAAGCCCAGCCTATAGCCGGATTTGACAGAATAAGTTCCCTTCTTGCTTGGCCACCAGACACATTTATCCAGACCACCTCTATATCGAGAGTGGAATGGACATAATAGACTTCATCTCCTCCCTATAAATGATATTAGCCAAACAAATGGAGTCCCAGGTACATGGATCCAAATTGATAGTGTCTGTCACCATTTCAATTCGGCATCCAATAGGTTTAGAAGATTGCACCAACAAGGAGGGGGAAAGGGGAATCCACTTATCAGTCCAGAAATTGACTTCTTTACCATTCCCTATTTGCCACATAAGTCCTTGCTCCAGCAGGGATCTGCCAAAAAGGAGACTAATCCAGGCCCATGAAGGGCGATGACCCCTCTTGGCATTCATCAAATCCACTGAAGGAGAGTAAATAGATTACAACAACGTTTTTAAAAATATCATTTTAAATGACATTTTTTACCTATTAATTTTTTTTAACGCTGTTATGTTGTTTTCAATTCGTTTTTTTTAATGTCATTCTCATTGACGCCTTTAAAGACGTCACTCTAAATGAAGATTTAAATAAAAAAAATTCAATTTGAAATGGTCATTTTAAATGACGTTTTACCACATGAAGGCGTCATTTGGGATTGCATTTTTAAAAAGTGACTGGATTTAAAAAATAAGTTTAAAATTGACTAGATTTGAAAAATAAATTTTTAGGGAGGCTGAGATTGGAAAAAAGCTCGGAATTTAAGCCAACTTGAGTTGTATAGTATGTTATTAAGATTCAACTTGCTTACCAAACTAACTTAAAAAATTGATTGAACTTTATTTATTATTATTAATTTTTTTCTATAATTTTGAAATAGCCTAAATGAGAGGAAATTAAAATAAAACTTAAACAAAAAGGAGTCATTTTGGTAATTTATAATTTATATCTTTAAAATATGTATATAATTTCTATTTGACCCCTAAAATTTCAATTGATATAATTACAGCTTTAAAGGTTTAAGTCAGTCTCAATGTGGTCATTTTATTCAAATGTATTGATTTGTTCCGACAGAAAAACATGTTATAGGACTTTCCCATAAGGGTATATTTGTCCAGCAACAAAATTCTCTTTGAATATTTACAATATCTCTTACTTTATTTCATCTATTTAAATCTTATTTTTGAATTTATTATTTTTTTTCTTAAAAATAGATGAAATAAAGTAAGATTTTTTAGGTTATACTTAACATATTTTTTACTAGACAAATATACCTTTTTATCTAAGTTATGTGTTGATCACATAAGACCATTTTATCACAATAAATTGGTGAATTTTGATAGCTGAACTAAATTAAAAACTCAATTAAAGCTCTATGGACTTAATAGTTGAAATTGGAACTTCAAGGATCAAATAGAAATTAGGTATATATTTTAAGGGTATAAATTATAATTATCCGATCATTTAAAAAAAGAAAAAGAAAAAGAAAAAGAGAAAGAGTAATATTATTGAGATTTAAAAAATTGACTTAATAATATGACAGTGACATGATTCAATAATATTCTTTGGACTATAACTGTCGAACTATGTCATTGGGAATTTATTATTTGATATATATTATATCATCAAATTAGATTAAATTTTGAAAAATACTATATATCCCAAAATTCTAACCTAAATCTTTATCCCAAATGAAGAAAGACCATTAGATCAGTGGATTCCACCAACTTTTTTAAATGAGACCCATTGATCCAATCGTCTCCCTTGATTTGAGATAAAGATTTGAGTCGGAGATTTGAGATACATAGTATTGTTCTTAAATTTTTTGGTAGCAATGAAGTTAGTCAATAATAATAATAATAATAATAATAATATAGAGATGGTCCGGATGAAGAGAGAAAAGCAACAGATGAGTGCCCCTATCAATTTTCTTCAAACACCTCCTTTCCCCGCCCTGCTGCCAGCCGTTAATCTTTCTCCAATCATTTGATCAGATCCCTCTCTCTCTCTCAAAATCCCCTGGAATCATACACAATCTTGATCTTCTCTCTTTGTTCAAGACCCTGTTCAGCTTCGTCCACTACTCAGACACCACCAATTCTGTTGAAATTGTATCATAATTTCTGTGTTTTTCCAGGAAAATTTTGAACTTTTTTACTATCCATTCAATACCACTACCATCAACCGGCTCTCTAAAGAAACCCACAAGAGCATGCTCAGATATTGAGGGATTCATAGAATGCCAGTGTCAACAAGGCCTCAGATCTTCCACAGCCGAGACCAAAATGAATCAAATCAAGAAGGCACTTATATGGCTCACCCACTAAGAAACCCATACCATGGCTTGAAAGAGAAGATGAAAGCTCTGACCCTCTAATATGATCAGCAAAAACAAGCCTCTTCTGTTCTCGAGAACCCTTCTTCTGTACCCGAGGAGCGAGATTTTCAACTCGTCCAAGCATAGACCTTCTTGATTCTGGTACAAGAGAAGATAACAGATCGAAATAATAAAAAACCCATGAGCCATGTGATGAGAGAGAACACAATGCCTGACTCTACAGCGACAAGGACTTATGTGTTGCCACAATCACCGGTGGTGGCGGATGCCAAGGAGAACGTAGCGGGTTTGGGTGGTGATCGGATTGTTGGTTTTTCGTGTCTAAGAAGGACTAATGTGCCGATTACTGCTGCTAGGAAGCTCTCAATGGGGAGCTCAGTGGTGCCACAAACAGCTCCAAAAGGATTTGTAGGAACTAAGGAGAATGGGCAAGAATTGGATACTGTTTCTGAGAAACCCGATATTGGTAGTAGGATTCTTGTTTTTGTGAGGCTTAGGCCTATGGGGAAGAAGGAGAGAGAGGCTGGATCAAGGTATTGTGTTCAGACTGTTAACAGAAGGGATGTTTATTTGACGGATTTCGCGAATGAGCATGATTATCTGAGGCTAAAGAGGCTTCGTGGGCGGCATTTTAGCTTCGATGGTTCATTTCCTGATTCAGCAACTCAACAGGAAGTTTATTCCACAACGTGAGTTTGTAATGTTAGTTCTTATTTTATTAGCTGAACTTGATTTCGTGAAAAATCTTGTGTGTACTGAGTTTGTTATAGAATCAAAAACTGTCTGTACTGGAAATTGTTGAGGTTTATGTTTAGTGTGAGGATTCCATTTCCTCTTGAAGGTCAGCTTTTGTAGCATAAACTTGTTACAAAGTTGTTGCCTGGCTTGAATAACTAATGCAATCTAGTCTTGGTACAGTGCATATCTAGTTTTTGTTTTGTCATTTTGCCTAAAAAATATCAAACCTTGTTATGCAAAACTTGATGGTAGTTCATGATTTTGAGACAGGTAATGTACCAAGCTCGTTACTATTATCTGGATTGTAACAGCCCAATTTTTGCTCTCATACGAAAGAATTTGAGGGATTTAAGGCTTTTGTTAATCTTATTTGTTTCAACCTTTTCATTTCAGTGTTTAGGTTCTGAGTCTTTTGATCTTGCTATCCTACACTAGATAATACTGTTGTTATCTGATACCAAGTAGACAATGAATTCGAGAATTCGTTGTTATAATTGAAAGTATATGTTTCAACTTTCAAGCGTGCTAGTTAACTGCTCATTCTTTTCTAACAAAGAGGAACTTGACCAAATATGATTCTATTTTCCAGAACAGTAGAGCTTGTGGAAGCAGTTCTGCAGGGAAGGAATGGGTCTGTCTTCTGCTATGGTGCAACAGGAGCTGGGAAGACATACACAATGCTTGGTACAGTGGAGAGTCCAGGGGTGATGGTCTTGGCAATAAAAGATCTTTTCAACAAAGTTAGGCAGAGAAGCTTTGATGGAAACCATTTGGTTCATCTATCCTATCTTGAGGTTTATAATGAAACTGTCAAAGACTTGCTTTCCCCAGGGAGGCCTCTGGTCCTTAGAGAAGATAAACAGGTCTGCTTCGAAACTATATGTGATAGACTGATAGCAGTTTCTATAAGACTTGTGTTTTTATGTTGACAAGAGATTTTCCCTAAGATTCTGAATTTGTTTCAGTCATTTTCATATACTAACCAATAATTAACTGTTTATTGAAACAAAATGGTCTCTATATTGATAGTTGTCAAATATTGTATGATGATTCTTAGATTCTTATCATGTTGGCCAGAGTTGTATCTCTTTTTTGGTCAACTTTCACAGTTGTTACCTTGATGTTCACAGTTCACAAAGGAAATTATTTCCATCAAACTTTCCACAAAACAAAGTGTCTGAATCCTACAACAATACATCCTTCATTTATTTTTCAGTGCACTCTGTACATAACCGATGCACAATTTTAAGTTATGTCTCAACCAATTAACTTTGCCATGTCTTGTTTAAGATAAACAGTTTCATCCCCCCTCCCATTCAGGGTTACATAATTCCCATTGTATTTATGTTTTTCGCATTATAACTGAGAGAAACTTATTTCAAACATTTCAGCGCATCGTGGCAGCAGGTCTTACTCAATACAGAGCCTATTGTACAGAAGAAGTACTTTTCCTACTTGAATCCAAAATAACATAGAAGGTTCCATTTTCTATCGCTTTACTAGAGAAATTAACAACTACTGATGTTTGAAAATTACAGGTAATAGCATTGCTTCAACAAGGAAACCAAAATCGAACGACTGAACCAACTCGTTCCAATGAGACTTCTTCGCGCTCCCATGCTATTTTGCAGGTAGTTTCAAGGATTTTTTTAGCTTTGAAAATGCTTTGCTATGCCAAATAATAATTTTTTAGAGTCATATTTAGGTTGTGGTTGAATACCGAGTTAAAGATGCTTCCAATAACATCGTCAATCGAGTGGGAAAGCTGTCACTTATTGACCTTGCTGGTTCGGAGAGAGCTCTTGCTACAGACCAGAGAAACCTTCGATCCCTTGAGGGCGCCAACATTAATAGGTCACTCCTTGCACTGAGCAACTGCATTAATGCCCTAGTTGAAGGCAAGAAACACATCCCATACCGCAATTCAAAGCTCACCCAACTGCTCAAGGACTCTCTTGGGGGAGCTTGTAACACTATAATGATTGCTAATATCAGCCCAAGCAATCTCTCATTTGGTGAAACCCAAAACACCCTTCATTGGGCTGATCGAGCCAAGGAGATCCGAAACAAGGTTTCATCTTCTCAGCTGCTCAATATTTCTCCTTCATTCTTTTGCTTTACGGTCCTTGCTAGCTTACCTAAGCCGATATATATTTCCTAAGTTTGGGCTATTTTTTGTGCAACATCAGACCTGGTGTGACTAATTCTGCTGTAGCTTCAGTGTTTCCTTTGTCAATGCATATGCATTTTTTTTCTGTAGCTTGTACTGCTTCTTCAATTTACCACTCACATGGTCATTTCATCATCTGAACTAGAGGTTCTGTCAAAGTTTGAGTTTCCCATGAAACATGTACAAGCAATTCTTGTAGATACTGATGAGATTTTACTATTTTAGCAGTAGGAACTCCCTTCTCATCCTTCATGGAATATGCACTCTTTCCTAGCATGCATTGCTTTTTACCTTAGCAGGGCCTTCTTTTCCATTTTCTTTTTTTTCTATGTGAATGTTTTGGCATACTTTTCATCACCCGTCAAGCATAGTAACTCCTGATGTGGTTTATATGATTTTAGCGAAGTGATTTTAATTGTGGAAATCATGTTATACTGTTCTCATCTTGGAAAGTTGCAGGCATGCTATGCAAACGAGGAAATAATGCAAATACCAGCATCTGAAACAGACCAAGCCAAGATGTTACTTGAGTTGCAGAAAGAGAATTGTGAATTGCGAATACAATTGGCTCACCAGCAAAAGAAGCTTTTTACCGTCCAAGCTCAATCATTGGCCTCAAATGTCCCACCAACCCCTTCTACGATTTCATCCCTTTTATCTACTCCATCTTCTAGGCACTCTAACGACAAACAGAAGCCGAGACCCACCTTCTTAGCTGGTAATTGTTTCATGCCAGAATCATTGAAAAAGACAGCGGACGAGGCAGTTAAAAAGCTCAGGCAGACTGTGAAGGCATTAGAGGCAGAGATTGGGAGAATGAAGAAGGATCATGCATTGCAGATGAAGAAGAAAGATGATTTTATACGTGACCTTTCACGAAAGGTAGCAACAGCAGCTGGAGTGGGAAGGGAAGGGTTGAAGAGGGTTGTTACCTGGACGAGCTTGCAACCAAAAGAGCCACTTGAGGGTGAGTTGAAGAGCCCAAACCACCGGCTCTTATCTCCTCCGCCCACAGCTAAAAAACGGAGCTTTTGGGACATAACAATAGTTAATAGCCCATCAGTTGCCACATTAAATGGAAGAAAAACTAGAAGCCATGTTGCTAATGAACCAGCAGCAGCTCCCTCATTGCTTCTTCAGGTGGAGTGATATATTCCATGTTGCTTTTCTTTAGTGCTAAATTGTCATGCACGTTAAAAGACTTTGCTCATGCATTCATGTGCACATGCATATATCATATTAGTGTAAACATGTATACAATGACAGTTCAAAAATGGAAAGGCTTGAAAGTGTCCTCATCAGAACTCTTTTCCTTGGACCTCTTAATCTCGTGTTTATATTGAAGCACGCGTTCGAGTTTCTTTCTTCTGCAACTTATGCAGCTTGTATATTCATGTTTCTGGTTTGTGTTCATGTTCGAACCTCATGTCATCATTATTACATCTTTCAGCCAGGTTTTGCTCGCCAAAGGGCCTGAGTGTTGAAACCGCAAAAGAGGAAGAAGATGAGGACAGTAGAGAGATCAAATTAGATGTGACGGAAGGCAAAAAGTGGTGCCTGTTCACAGCTATTCCTCACAAGATTATCTGTGTCCAAGCTGCCGGTCTGACAGGGAAGAAAGATCATAGTTTGGTTAGTGATATCCTGTTTTCACTACTTTCATTTCATACCACAATGAAAAGGGAGATTGAGTAGCTTCTTATTCCATCCATTTATAATCCGATTTCTTCAGTTAATCACCAAAATGTATCCCATGAGCTTATCTTTGTAACACTGTCTGGTCTCCAATTAATGATTGGAGTTATATTGTTTCATTTTATTCTTTATGCATCCTAAAAGCTTATGAACTCTCTCTTTCTCTCACTCACTCTCTCAAGGATGATCAATTATTTATGAAATGAATTCGTTGATACTATGGTTGCTGGAGTATTGCTGTTTTGGCAGCCCGGCTTAACATGACCAACAAGCCAGTTCAATTTGTGGGAACTTTGCTGGTAATGCTTATTCGAGGTGGTATCATTAGGGCAGTTTTGTGCCCAATCTTTCTGTGGGCATAGTTTTTTTTTTTTTTTGTTTGTGGGTGGGTAGTTAAATTCTCTCTATCCTCTCAATTTTGTTGGGGATAACTGTGTACAGGGCAAGAACTAATTTCGAATCTCATCCTCATTGCGAAACTAGAGTGCTAAACCTGTGTTTCTCTACTTTTGATCTGTGAACAATGTAGGACGTGCACGTACATAAATTTAAATGCTATTTTTTTTTTTATAAACGTGAGTGAATTATATGTGTAATTAAATTAAATAATAAATTAATTGTCAAATAATTAATTTGTATTTTTATTATTACTAAATTTAATTATTATTCTATTCTATAGGTTTTTGAGTTCTTAATCTGTCATTTAATTAAAAATCTCTTTTTTATTTTTGTTAAATAGATTGATTAGATCACTTATAATATTATTATATTATTTCATACTAAAAATAAAATACAATATATGTTTAATCGTGAAATTTAATCTGGCAACTACATGTGTATAATAATTTAACATATATAAGACTTCATTTCTTTATATATATATAAAAAAAGTTATATAATTGTATTATAAATAAATGAGTTCAAAAAAATTTAAATTTTTTTATAAAAGAGTTCAAAATAAATTGAAAGTCAAATAGAGGTAAAAAATAAAAATTAGATGAAAGTATAAAAATTAATTGATTTTATCATAATTACTAGGGATAATTTAAAAACTCAATTTTTTTTTCACAGATACTGTCATTTTTAAGTAGTATATTATAGATACATTTAGATAAGATTAGATATGATTGTTTTCATTAGGATCTCTCATTTCTTTGGGGCCCTGGGTGATTGGATGAGAGAGGGTCTGAGCAAGAAGATAGTTCTGTGTTTACTATGTTTTTGATTTCACATCAAATCTGCAGGTGGATCGATCCAGATTATCGATTTTCTTTCAAACCGCTCTCAGCTCAACTCAACTGCCCTTGCTCTACACTTTTTTTTGGGAAAGTAAAAGTTTATAGATAGTTGTAAAATATACATGGCCATGAATTGCATACGAAAAACACAATTCAGAGCAGGGCGCGGTACAAAAGGTTAATTTTGTCTCCACCTCATCAAACTTGGTTTATAAATTTTAAACGAGTGAGAATTGAGAAAAGAAGAACATCATCATTCTCAAATGAGGTAAAGTCGAGCAAAATCACATTAATTACAGCAACATTATAGACATAATTCAAAGAGTACAGATTAAGCTGGAGTTGACACACGCCAGAGCACTAGCCAAGGCCTTTTGTACATGATATATGAGATAAAAGCACATGGTAAGAGTAAGGATGCTTGCCTACAGTTCAAGAAAAGGACAGCTCTAAGTTAACTATTCAAACTTGGCTCCGGTTTCGGGTCTGCTTGTTTGGGGACCATGGCACTGCCATTCATTCTCGCACGTGCCTCAGCAAACATCCTCTGCTGCTCAGCCAGTGCTTCTTCTTCCGTCATCTCGGCTACATTGCTCAACTTCACCCCTCTTACAGAGTCCTGTAGCAGAGCATTTCCATAAGAAATTAACAACTAATCTTTGGATGTGTTCAAAAACTAACACGGTGAGAAAAAAAAAGTGGTTGATTCGCCTATCAGCTATTCAATGGACTGTTTCAACCTTCAGTGGTCTAATGACACCGAAAATCAAATTGGATCGAAGTACATGGTGAAAAAGTTAGACACCAAACAGTATTGCGATTAAGGAAAAAGGAAAAGATTTAGAAGCACAGACAGAGACATATTTAAAAGCTAATGGAGTAGGAGAACACAAGGCAGCCACTCGCTCAATGGTTAAATTCAGCTAAACAACCTTAAGATTGTGGGTTTGAAGTTTGAACAGGACAGCCATTCTGTGCAAATAATGCCAACTGTTAGGTCTTGTACACAATCTACCACTCTCAGACACACATCATATGTTTACTGTGGGCTTAGACATTTGCTACTCTTAGAAAAGCATCTGAAGAAGTTGAGGGGTCATGCAACAGAAGGGACAATGGTTGCTCCTCAGTTACATGTCTCCCAGGCCATCTCCTTTTAGTATTCAAAAGAAGGCTTTGTGCGTCTTATCCCTCTCATCTGTTTATCTTAACAAGATAAAACAGGCAGTCTTGTACATTGTTAAAAGTGGAGTGGTAGCATGATGAAATCAAACATTACCATAGTCTCAAGCCTGTGTTGTTCATATGCAGCATAGACTTCTTCAATGTATTCCCCAAAACCAAGAACCTGGCAGAGAGATCGTCACGTATAGAAATACACTGAGAGATCCAAGTTCATAGACACAAATCCAATACAACAGAAAGAGAAAACATTATGTTTGTCGCACATATGAACTAATCGCTACCCATTGGGCAAATAAAAATGCAGTACAACTGTTTCTTATGTCTCACGTCACGTGTACAAAAGCAGATATAAAGCTCTGCTGCACAGTTAAAAAAAAAAAAAAGGAGATAAAACTCAGCCAGTTGCCAAAGCCTCAACGAACATCTCCGACTTCCGATTGATTCACAATAAGATCCCAGGCTTCATTTGTGGTCATAAGTTGCCTGTGCAACGAGAATATTTTTATTCAAGAGATGCCACATATTGTACAATTGGCTCCTTCAAAGAAAAAGTCCATAAAAGCAATCCAATGGGGACACAAAAGTAGTTAATTGTGTGTCGTGGGGAGTTCCATGTGGATGACACAGTTAAGTTTCTATCTAGGAACAAGTGTGCAGGTTGAAGATGAGTATTTAATTTCTCCATTTTTAATTAAAGACATTGGGCTTATGTGTGCAATTAGTGCAACCACTTAATAATATATATTTTCTATCTTATTGCAATTTTGGTTTGAACTTCTTTTGGTTTTCATTTAGCTTTCTTTATGTATATTTGACGACTTATTGTCCTCTTATCTACTATGTTCTTTTTTCATTTTAATAACATCCTCTCGTTTCCTAAAAATTCATATATAATTTCTCCAGGAAGAGAAAGTGGTGTAGAGGGGCACAACGAGAAATAGAAGAGAAGAGAAGAGGAAAAAAAAGCCTCTGAGAATATAGAGGAAAAACGATGAGCAAATAAGTTACGGTTACAACCTTTGAATGATTGACAAAGATCCATGATCTACAATTTCTAGAGCCCAGTGAGACCCCTACGACCAATTCAGGGTATGACATGGAGTTCAAAATCTACTTTCATACTCTCCTACGTTGTTTCTATATCCTTTCTCAAACTCTGTATCCAACAAGCTCCATATTATTGAATCCACAGATTAACAGTGCATCACAGTTTAATGCATGCCTAATTGAAATGCCACTCAGCCACCAGCAACTCACTCTGGAAGGTCGACTTTAAGTAGCATATTTTGAGATGAAAATTGATCATTTTATTTCGGAAAGTAAACATTCACCATACTAGCATTCATTGAGTTTTCATTCAAACCTCAAGGGTAAGTTACCTTTTTGACAATCTACAGAATGCTAGTACAATAATTAGTCAACTTATGGATATTCTAGTTCATTGCACTCCTATATATTGCCCATCACTTGTGTGACAGTATCAAAAATAAACATTAGAGGTTGGCTTGCATGAGTTACATAACCCTGTGCACCCAAAATTGACTCAAATACAACCGCAACTGCATATGCATGTCACTTGTGGTGAACTTGTGAAAGATACAGCCCAAGTTTACTGTGCACAGAAAAATGGACAGAAGAAAGTCTTCCCCAGTGAACAAAACAAAGAACAAAGTCCAAACATAGAAGTTACCTCTAATGCCTTGAGTACATGCTCTGGTGCAATTGTCCTTTTCTCTTCTTTGCCACAAACTTCATTAGACTCTGATGAAATAAGATTGATAAACTCTGCAAATGCATAAAAAAGGACAAAAATTCCTTCATTAGAAAGGGAAAAAACCTTGAACATAGCACCTCGTATGAATTCACAGAAAAAACATAACAAGAATGTATTAATGCCTACACATATACTCAGGAAACACAAATACGTTAATTGGCTGGATGTTATAACCAGACAACATGGATCAGCGGCTGATAGATACAATTATATTGATAAGCAAGTAATTTTCCTATAAAAAAGGTTCTAAGGTCATTCAAGTGAAAAACAACCACAACGTATTGTAGTAACACATGGAAAACATATTTTATTTTCTGTTGTCCCTTTGGGTGTGGAGGGATGGGGGTTGAAGAGTCTCGTTAACTGATTCACTTTCCCTGACCATCTCATAGTAGACTATATTCGCCCATGGAGGTGAGTGGAGGAAGAATCCATATTAAATTCTAAGATCATGGGAGTTGTTAATGTGAAAATTGACATGAAAATTTTATTATGCTGTTTTTACTCCATGATAGTGACTGGTAAAGCTCATAAAATCAACAATCTGGGCGAAAATGTTGCTTTCTACATTAGCCTATTTAGAAACACACTAAAACTAAACCCTTTTCTAATGACCTATGGAAATGTCATCTTTTAGATGGCAAAAGAGTTCTGAGATGAATCTCAACTCCTTGAACCCAAATGGAGACATAAAAAATTTTCAGCTGATATAACTAACTAAACTGTTAATTTCAAGCTTGGAGATGCTACACAAAACCAAGGAAAGGGAAGGGAACCCCTATTCTGATCCGTTAGCATGATAAGGCTCAGTAGTTCAAGAAAAGCCAAAGATGTTGCACCAATTAACTCAATAAAAGACTTGTCAAAACTGGCCTTAAAGCTGGACAAGTGGTTGTCCAGAAGTAGCAACTTATGAACAAACTGTTTCTAGAATCAAAGCATTGACCAATTTTAATTAGCATGTCAAAAATTAGAAATGCCTATGATTAAATGCACTGGTGTTTTCTACAACATGTAATAGAAAAAAAAGGTTGGGACAAAACTTGAAGATGTGAATGTAATTTGTACAATAGTCTCCTGTTGAATCCAGCTACGTTTAGGTTGGGGAGTAGATTAAAGGAATGTAAGAGACAACATTTGTCTATTTTAATTTTTTAGAGTGAGATTTTCATCCCAGTCAATGGTTTGCCACCAGATTGTCTAGTGGCTTGAGATGTCACCACTCATAGCCAAAGGTATTCCCATCTCTTAAAGGATCTCCGGTGGGATTCAAACGAGGATAGCTTTGGGGAAAGAGCAAATTCTTATGAGGAAGATTATTCCTGAGTTCAAATTTCTAGTGGAGTTGACAGAAGTTTGTAGACCTATCAAGCTAAGGGGCTTACTAAGTAAAAGTTCTTTAACCAAGCTTTCCTAAAGAAATAGTTTCAAAAAAATGAGATATGTGAATATTAGATAGAAAGGGCAGCATGTGAATGGTGGGGAAGATATGTATGAGGGATGAGACAATTGGTTGTCAAATCTGACCAGCTCCTATGGGATAGGGATGTGTAAGAGGGGCAAGGTAATTTAACAAAAAAACATTAATTTTTAAAAATACCGTTCAAAATATTATAGAGTGACTTTTTACAATTATCTAAGACTGTAGCACCACAAATGTAGCCTACCCCTAATAACATGTCAACCCGGTACATTTCATGGACATTGCTTTGCATACTAGTTCATCATTCCAACCCAGAGTACATGAAAGTGAAAACCGATTACACTGCCAAATTATAAGTAAAACTATAAAAGAAATTCACTTCAAGAATTATGACAGGAAATAATCGTACATATCCTCATTCCAAGGTGCATCTACAAGTTATCACAGCAAAATTAAAACCAATAGATGTTGGTCATATAACTTGAAAGCTAGAAAGTAGTAAAGACATTCTCTCACCTACACAACATTCAATCAAAAGATCTTGAGTATCTCTTGCAACACGCACATCCGGAGGCAACATCTCCTTAATGATTTTAGTCATAGTTGCTGAGAAAAAGAAAAGCCACCATAAGTTCTTCCAAAACCAACTACATGAACCACATCTAAAACAAAACGGCATTGTACCAACTATAACGAAGAATTAACCCCAGCAAAGAAGTACCTACATAATACCAATTTTAACATCTTTCAAAAAAAGTTTAAGGTAAAATCAAAAAACCGGGAAGTGGATTGACATGCCTCCCACGTCTATATACTTCCAGATTATATTCCAATGACATTAATGAAGAAATTCATGGATCGATTAATCTTTGGTATAGAAATATCTTTTTTTTCCCCCTGGTAATCAACAGTTCGATTATCTGCTGATACTAAATCAACATTTTTTTTTCTCCAGAATACAGATAACAACACCATCTGTAGAATTCTTACTGTATTACAGATATAACATCCAAAAGCAAATCAAGTCTATGTCACAAGGCGCATGAACATACGTATATCTACATGTATAGATAAAACATATATCGGGATATAAACACAGATCTATGACGAAAAACAAACCTTTAGGGAGTGAAGCATCCTCTTTCGTCTTCCCAACTATATCCATAGGTTCCATATCTGCAACCTTCAAACCCAGATCAGAACGCACGGGAATAAGATTCAAACTGTTTCTATACATATATAATACAATCGGACAAGAAAAAAATTACAGACTTAAAAGATAAAAAGAATTACAGAAAACATACTCACCGAGTTAGCCAAAATCAATAAGAGAGAAAAGAGACCGAAATCGAATCGAAAGAGACGATCGGAGTTGCAGGCGATTCATGGTCGATTATAGAGAGGGGTTAGCAAGGCAACTAGGGCAATATTTCTCCCAAAAAGCGCGTTGAACTCGATTCTACCCACGCGTGTCGATCACGTTGTGGTTTCCTGGGTGGGGCCCATGGGCTTTGGGTACAGTCGTTGGTGCGTAATATACACGCGACACAAGGGCGAGTGGCGGATTTCCCGATCAGAAATGTGGGTTATGCATATATATAGTTTCCGTCCTGAATTGAATGTGAAGAAAAGGGATCGGTCCATGTTTACAGGTGGGGTGGGGGTGGCGTGGTGTTCGACTACTTGCCAACGAAAGAAGACGAAAATATGGATGGGTTGAATATGGGCCTGGTGGTTAAATAATGGGCCGGATATTAGTCCAATGTGTCAATAATATCGTACTGTGTCGTTTCGAGTCATATTACATTTGAATTGTATTATTTTTATTTTTGTCGTGTCAATAATTATGTTGATAAAAAAATATTTAATTCTAAAATTATTCATAGAATACAAGATTATTTTTTTAAAAAAATACCCATTTTTTATGATATTAGTTTAACGGGCTATTCGTTTTTAACAATAACTCAAATTATTTATTATTCATGCTAATAAATCGTATTATTTTTAAATTCAATTCATATTGAATACGCATCGTGTTCGAATCAATAAATAAAATTGGTACTCCATCTATTCTTTGTTCTAATGTAGTGTACTCAATGGGCCTATTTGAGTAATCTTGTCATTCAAGAAAATCAACAATGCTACATTCAATCAATGGGGGTTATTCATCAAGTTGTCCTTAATGACAATTTTAGTCATACAAAATCTATTAAAATTAACATTCATACAATACCATAGCAAACATGAATTTTGATCATAAAATTCAATTGTTTTGCATACTTATCGCTATAAAAATTATATTCTAATAATAACACTGACTTCTTATTCTATTATTTATGATATTAATTGGTGTACAAGTGTATTGCACGCGAACTATTTTGAATTTAACGTATTGTATATTATACAACCTTTCACCATTTTTGCACAAAAAAAAGTGTCCTCATATATCATGCTATTGATGTTGGAGTTAAAAAAGTCAGAATCTTTAGTGTTTTCTTGAGCTCATACTGGTCAAACTGAAGCAAAAGATCAGTTGACGATGATTCAAGTTTTCCAGTGTAAGATGACACTACTGCATTTGAGTCACCAGTGAGCCTTCAACCATATCTATAAAAACTGATAATTTCTATATTGGAAGTTGTCTGCAATTGTAGAAACTGTATATCTGACTCACACTATAACTGAATGTAAAAAAAAAAAAAAAAAACAAAGCGTTCTCTGAAAAAACATAATTCATGAAGTTCATAACTTATGATCTTATTACCATGGATTATTTTATCAAACTTTAAAAATTTGGTTTCAACATATATCCAAAGACTAATTTTTTGTTATAGAATATGTTTGTCAATAATGCTGATATCATCTAACATTAGTGCAACCCCACCTTATAAGCTAATTTCACTTTTGAATGAAATTCCAATTCAATCAAAATATCAACAATTGAAAGCTCTTTGTCGACTCTCTTAAGAAAGTCGTTATTTTCTAATCAAAATCTACATGTAAGTTTCTCCTGTATGTATACAAAAAAATTTAAATGTAAATACAAAGCAATGACCCCATTCAACTTATGGGATAAATTATCATATGTATGTGCTGTGACATATTGTACTGTTAAAAAAATATTTTTACACATGAAAAACCTAAGAAGAAGAAGGCTATTCATCTAACATCAGTCTTGGGAGCTGATCTCTCAATTGGAAATGGACTTAAAATTCTTAGCTTAATGCATAAAATCAATAGAAGCAAAAACGAAGATTAAAAGATTTTTAGATACATGAACTGCACCATCGTAAAAGCATGAGATAGTAAGCTATCAGCATCCAGCTTCAGAGGTGATCCGCCATCTATGATAGACGTGCCTGCATTGCAAGTGCAGCTCATAGTTATCATATAGGCCAGCACCTTCAGAGTGTACTACTTTGTCAAATAACAATCAATCAAGCATCAATATTTTATTTCGTTACGTAGTTGCGACCTTGGTTATAAATTTTTTTTGATAGTGTTGATCTAATACTGTGCATCAATTTCATATTTTTGAGTTACTATTTTTTCCTTGTTTATTAACACGAATAATAACTCGGGTTAGTGTTAGGAAGTCATTGACGTATAGATATTACAATAACTTTCTCACACCAAATGAAATAAAAAATAAAAAACAAAAGTAGCTGAAATAATCAATATAAACAATGAGGCTGAAGATGGAACTAACCCACTTGCAATTGTTGGCCAACAATAGGATGCCGGTGGTCAAGGAACTGATTTAGAAGATAAAAAAGAAAATCAATATAAAGAACCTGCTTTGGAATCCATTAAACTTCATGACGTCATTAAACTTGTAATAACTTTTAAGAGAGAGTAAAACTTGTAACGTATTTTAAAGATCAAATATCACTTCTAAGTTTTTTTTTTAAACAGTAACAAAACTGTTTTTATTAGAAATACAAAACTGCTTTTATTAGTAACTTTTAAACAGTAGCAAAATAGTTTTTAAAACAGTTTGTCTTTGACAGAAATACAAAACTGCTTTTATTCAGCAGCAGTTTTTTTTTTTCCCCAGTAACAGATTCCCGAGTCTAAGGTGGTGTTCGGTAACCACCAGTTTTTGTTTTTGTTTTCATTTTGACAAAAAAAAAATGTTTGATGAATATTTTCATTTTTTTTAACAGCTCTGCTTTGAAAACAATGACAAAATATGAAAAAAAATTTAAAATAATTTTTTTAAAAACATAAAAAAAACTCAAACATGCGGAAACTCTTATGTCCCATTTAATGAGGTTTGGACTTCGAGTTTTCTGGACAACAAATTGCATAGTTTTTTCCTCACCATATAAAAAGCCATGAAAAATGCATTTATCTCATTTGGTCAGACGTCTCCAACTCCACCCAACTCCACAGACGTCTCTAACTCCACAGCCACAGACGTATCCAACTTTGGTGAACAAGAGCTGCCATAGACGTCTCCAACTCTGGCGAACAAGTGCCTCCAGCTCCAGCGACATCTCCATCACCGGCAAAGTGGTAAATTTCCTTTTCTCTACAAAATTTTTCATTTATTTTTAGATCTATGATGATATTGTTCAGATCTAAGACTTATTTTTGTAGATCCATATTTTATTTTTAAAGATCTATACTTTATTATTTCAGATCTAAGATTTATTTTTATAGATCTAACTTTTCATCAGATCTGGGTCCCTGGTTTTTTTATTTATTTATTAGAGAACAAAGTTTCTTTCATAGAACCTGCTGTGTTGTAGCAAACATAGAAAGACTCGACTAGCTTATGAACTAGGAATTCTCTTAAATCTTAACACTAAACAGGACCTAGTCAAGACAACATTGTTTTGTAATCAACTTTCCACTCGGAGAACATTCAAAGTCGTTGGTGTCAGCGTCATAAAATAGTATTGAAAGATACACATGAATTGATAGATAAAAGAAAAATCTAAACATCTATAATTTATAATATAAAATAAAATAAATTTTAATAATTTTATTTAACAGTCTCAAATAGACTCATTCAACCGCCACTAATATCTTTTTTAAAACTATTCATATTATACCATGTCTTCATACACAGGTTGCCTCTAATGATAACATATATAAGATGCATCACGATGTAGCAAAACAAAATCGGAGATGCTTTAGGAGTTGAAAAACAATGAAATTTGAATTGCAACATTCCTTTTTTTTCTACATAGCCATGAGATCCGCGATAAAAGAAAAGATATTAAAGTCTATTATCATTCTTATTCAAAATGCCTATTTGCTTTTTAACATGTGCATCACACTAATAAGGGAAAGCCAAACTAGTCTCTTTAGCGTATACTGGAGGATAAAATTTTTGAAAGAATAAAATTATGTAGATGAAAAAAATGCAATTTAAAGTTTTTGAGAAAGAGTATACTGGAGGATAACACACCAAATGGTTTTACTATTTTTATAAATGTACATATTAACCCCTGAGATTCCAAGAATTATCCAGATTACTTAAATATTATTTAAAATATTACTTGCTAACCAAAGTCTTACATTAATATTATTTCAAAGTTGCATTTAACGTATTAGAATTCTAAACATGTACTTGCTTAGAAAATATTTTTACATACCGTTTGATAATAATTTCGAATATTTGTCCACTCATGTCCTAATTTTTTCATCCATTGACAATTAATTGCTTTGTTATTGGGTTAAATGCATAGTGGTGTAATGTATTACTTGCATATTCACATGGGGGTTCTTTGTGTGGTCTTTTTAAGTTTTGCTTTCATTGTTACAATCAATTAAGGGGACATGGAGCAAGCTAGTGATAAATGTCTAACCCTAGCCCTATTCAAGTTCATGTAATTTATTGTATGTCGAGTTTCTTGTTTGAATTTGTGGATGCACAGATCTAACTATGGTGTATTTGTGTATTTGGTAGAATATTAACAATATCTTTATGTAGTGATACATTGTATGTTTAACAACTTTTATTTTGGGTTGATGTATTTTTTGTATGTTACATCCTTATTTTGCTTATGTTTTGGTAAATTCACAGGTACTGAGAGACATTGAGATATTTTGTTGCTTTGTATATGGCATTTTAAATGATTTTTTGCAAGGAGGAGGAGTGTTAGCTAGACAGGTGGTGTCAGGTGTTGGAATATGTTTTGGGTCTGGGCACCGGGTATGTGCATTCTGTGTATGGAGCTGATTGCCTTGACCTATTTTTCTCTGCACTGGATTATTTTGGAAAACTGATGGATGTTTTGATTTTTATGTTGGGATGAGTTGTGAATATAGCTGCTGGGGTACTGATGTTGGAGGATTGTTGTGGACTTGACACTTGGTTCTTGGTTTTGTTTGCCGATCTACTCTGTATCAATAGCTGTCTGTTATTCTGGCATATTGCTGTTGTGAGCTAAGTTGTGAGCAAAGGAACATGAGCTGAGCTTGGGTCTCACAGAACATAGGAGTTCATTCAGCTACTGGAGGAGCAGTGCAAATATGGAGGAATTCAAATTTGTAATTAGGAATGGATTAATCCATTAAAGGATTAAAGCCATTTATCACTTTTTTTAGAATTGTTTGTTCTTTGCTTCTTGTAAATTTTCTTTTGGAATAAAATTTTTCTATTTTCCTAAAAAAATAAATAAAAAAAATAAAATGCATGAATTAGGCAGCCGGTGTATGATCTTTTTTGCTTGTGCAGTCTGACTGTCTGACAATGTATTTCTGCACTTAGTCTGGGCTGGTATCACATTGGTCTGCTTTTGAGCTTGGAGCTGGTAGTCTCAGGACATGGAGCTGGAATGCATAAGCCTTTTCATGTCATTTTTGAGACTTTAAATGGAAGTAGAAATTGTTTGAATTCTCTTTAAGGATTAAAGTCAGTTTATATATTTAGAATATCTTGTTCTTTGATCCAATAAGAGTTCACAGTATATATAATGTATGTATTGACATATAATCATGTGGATATAGTTTATCAAGAATTAAAATAAATGTAAAAATATATGATATAAAATAAAATAGTTACTAAACATATTTTAGGTTTTAGTTTTTAGATTTCGTACAACAACAACTACATCCAAATACGTTTTTTGTTTCAACTTTTAACCACAAAAAAACACAAAATATTGATTCTGTTTTTTATCTTTTTGAAAACATAAAAACAAAAACGTTACCAAACTCACCCTAAATGTCAGAAACTATTTTTGATTTTGCTAATATAGAAAATGGTACTGCTTTCTAGTTTTAGTTTAATAAAAACAATTTTTTTCCCCAAAACTACAAAAACTATTTTCCTACAATGTGTTTTGCTTTCAAATAGAACTGCCACTATTTGTAAAATCTTTTTTTTCCCCTTCTAAATAAGTAGTCCGATTGTTTTTTCCCAAACATAACCCTGTTATATGTTTCAGAAAACTGTTAACTATTTTTTTAATACTTTTTTCCCAGTTTTTGATTAAGGAAAGTGTTACTTTTTTTTTCCAAAAAAAAAAGTGGTAAGTTTTTTGTTTTACTTTTCAAGAAAATTGTTTAGTTTTTTATTTTATTTTATTGACAAAAACTGTTTTTAGTTAAATAGAGAAAAATTTCCTTTGTAACTTTCGAAAACAAAATTTCAGTTCTTAGAAATTTATGGAGCACGAAAACTTCGTTAAGGTTGATGTACCCGTATCGGATACCTTATCGGATACAGTATTCGTTGGATACTCGAGGATACGTATCAGATACACATTCTACGTATCCGATAATAATTAAATATTAGGATACTTCACGAATACTTTTGTAGTCGAGCAACATATATAATTTTTTAGTTAAACTTTTAACATCTCTTTTTGAATTACATACCATACAATACATTAACAAAAAATTCATATTATTTCGAAGACACATGAGTGTTTTTTAAGTATTATCTACAATTACATGTCAAAAGAGCATAAAATAAAAATATTACATTATAATCTTAGCAAAATTACTTCTAAATACTAGGTAAATATTAGTTTTGATTCCTTTAATTAGTCACTTCACTTTGTGAATATACTACATCGACACGATATATATTTTCTTGAAACTAAAAAAAATTACTAATTTTCTTATTATATGTCAAAAAACTATAAAAATATATAAGTTTTAAGTTGGTTGAAAATACTAAAAATATTAAAAATATTTTATTATAGTCGTGTCTTGGTCATATCCGTATCGTATCGTACCCGTATTTCATATCCATATCCGCGCTTCATAGTTAGAAAATGATTTTCAAGTTTTAAAGTTGTCCACTACTAAAGTTGAAACTATTTTTTTTGAGGAAATTTTAATTTATAAACAAAAAAAAAATTAGTCAACCAAAACACTGTGTGTGTATATATCTATAATATAAAACAAGACAGACTTAGTTCATCTGACAGATTCAAATAGATTAATTCAACGCCACCAAAATTCCTTTTAAAATTATTGCATCTTATCTTCAGACACGGATTACCCTTAATATATATATATACATAAAAATTTTCTTATACATAACAATGTACAGGCACGGGCAACAGTAGATTGACACAAAAATTTTCCCATCAAGTAATCTATTATCATCGGTACTGTTCACATAATAATACAAATTTTCCCCACAAAAGGGCCATCTAGTTGGTGTACACAAAAAGACTCTACCTCTGTTTTCATATAAATCTTTTCAGCAATGTCTTGATTCCATATCAAATGACAACGACAGCCCCCACTAAAGTCTAAGCCACAATTTATTCTGCAAAGTTCCACTTTGTTCTACCAGTTTTAAATTTCAATATATTTCCTCGTATTGTTAAGATCAGTAATCAGCCAACCAGCCAGGGGCGGATTTAGTATGAGGGCAGTTGCCTCCGCTGGAATTTTAAAAATTTTTGGGACCTAGCTGAATTTTTGAAAATTTCAAAAATTTTTGAATCTTGCCCCACTAAATTTTTCATAAAGTATAGGTGGGGTTAGTGCAGGGGCGGATTCACAGTGGGGGCAGCTAACCCCACTGAAATTTTAAAAAGTTTTGGAGACCAAGTATAATTTTAAAAAATTTAAAATTTATTAGAGATTTGCCCCCACTGAATTTTTTTTAAAAGATTTATAGGTAGTTATGTTATTTTGACAAATATATGAGTCTCACTTGTTAAAATCAATGAAAGATGATATAAAAAATTTGGGCATTTAAAGATTAATTAATATGCTACGAAATAGGTTAGCCATCTCATTTGTTTTATGTTTATACATTGAACTAAATTTGAGGATTGTAGTCATCTTCTTTGTTTTATATTTATATGTTAGAATTGAAAATTAAGGTTTGTAGTTCTCTTTTGTGGTTTATTTTTTAAATGTTGAATTGAAATTAGTACCTGTAGCTTTCTATTGTATTTTATTTGTTACATGTTGAATTGAAAATATTAAATTGAGGCTTGTAATCATATCTTATGTTTTATTTTTTATGTATTGAATTGAAACTAGGATGTGTTAAAAAAAATTGAAACTAGAATTTGTAGTCCTGTATTTATTTTTCTATATTAAAATAAAATTGAGACTTATAGTCCTCTTCTAGGATTTATTTTTTAAATATATTTAATTGATATTTGGGTTTATAGTCCTCTCTAGTGTTTTATTTTTATATGTTGAATTGGAATTAAGATTTGCAGTCGTATCATTTGTTTTATTTTTATTTGTGAAATTAGAATTGGAACTTGCAGTCCTCTATTATAATTAGACTAAATTATTTTGATTTGGTAGTTGGAATAGTTTTATTGTGATAAGTTAAGTACTTCATATACCTATGTTTAGCTTACTAGAATAATTACAGTTTAAGTTAGTTTCGATTGTTTGTTAAAGTTTAATGATGAATATTAAGTTTGTGATTGAAAATTTTAATTTTTGAATAAGTTATGAAAAGGTTTCTTAAAATTTAATATATGATTGAGCCCAATTTTGCGGTTCAAATTTGTTTTGTTAGGTCTTATAGATAAATTTATAATGAGTTATTTTTGTTGGATCTTTTTGTATATTAATCATGTATATGAATTGTGTCTTTAATTGGTGTTTTATTAATAAAATTACACTTTTGGTGAATATTTTAAATTTTAATATTAATATAGTATAAGTTGCCCCCACTGGAAATGAAGTCTGGCTCCGCCCCTGGGTTAGTGTAACTTTTAAACCATTAAACATAATTTTTGCAACTCAGTCATTTCATGCCGTTTACCCGCTAGACGTCTTCTTCGTTCGAACTTCGGTATCTGTGACTCTGCTTTTTTTCATTACTCACTTCTTTTATTCCTTTGATTTCTTAGAAACTTTGGTATATTCATCAACAAATCAACTTACTTGGTTGTTAATATTAGGGTATATAGCAGCAATTATCTCACCAAAACCGACTTAAGAAAAACAAACAGTGCCTGATTTTTGCTGTAGTGTATCACTTCAATACATAAAAGTATTGTGTATTTATGAATTATATTATTGTAGATTTATGGATTATATGTTGATTATGTGTAGTACATTATGTTATTCACTACTAACTTATAGATTAGACAAATTTATTTTTTAATCAGTTATAGATAGATTTTTTGTAAGAAAATCAACACTGGAACAACTGTCTCCTGATCAAGAAATAGATGATCTTTTGATGTGAAATTTTTTTTGTTGCTTTTTTTTTATACACAGCTTATATTTATGAGTTGTGCATCTAAATGACATTTTTTTTGATGGAACTCTACGTAAAATAAAGTTTATTTGTATTTATAGTTTAAATTTAAGAATTTTAAGTTACCCCATTGATACAAAATCTTGGCTCCGCCCTGCAACCTGCCAATACTAAGCACCCTCAAACGAAGTATTGAGACCTAGCAGTACTACTTGAAACACATGTAGACAATGGAAGGAAGTAGGTTTAGTACAAAAACACAAAAGCGTTCACCCCTTGAAGATTCAATACAAATGGCTTATTTGAACAGTAAATATATATAGAGTATAATATTAAAACAACAAGCATTATCAATTTTGTTTAGCACATAGAATCAACATATTCATTTCTAAACATCGTTCTCAACAAATTAGCAAAAGAAGAGGGAATTTGGAATATGAGATATGATTCTCTGATTAAACTAAAGGAAAAATGTTACCCGGGTTGCCGGGTTAGGCGGGGGGAGGGGATGGAGCTCCTCCAGCGGTGGAATGCTCGAAGTGTAATTACCGATTTTGTACAAAAAATATCAAATTATATGATCATAATGACTAACCCCAGATATTAGGTGAAGACTTTGTCAATGAAAAACAGTACACCGTTGGTTGGGGAATGCCAAGAGACAAAATTCAGCCGCTATTTGACAGAGAAGGGTGAAGGAGATGTGTGTGCACAAGTTGACGACGCTAGATATGAAGTTGGTGGATTTTTTAGAAGTGGTGCAGTCTTTATTATTTTGCACATTAAGTTCTGGCATGTGTATAGCCACAACCAAAACATTAAAAGAAAGAGAGCAGGGGGTGTTAACTAAATTCTATAATGGCAAAGAGAGCAAGGCATTTCGATCGTAACTAAATTCTGTAATTGAATTCTACTAATTAAAGAAAATGGGGGAGAAGAAAAGTAAAGAGAGATAGACGAAGCGAGGGAAGGTGAACATAGCAACATGACTATTTGTTCTTGGCCAATTTGTGAATATGCGAGGAGAAGAGAGACAGAAAGAGAGTAACAACCGGAAAATAGGTAGAGACAGAAAGAAAGGCAACTGAGAAATAGAGAGAGAGTAATGTCCTAAAATAGGGAATCAATTGGAGATTAAAAATGAACTCAATCTTATTATTATAGATATATTACCCCTTATTTAACTGAATGATTTTCATTTACCATTTTAAGGTAAGTTGGTAGTTTGTAACTCAAAAAAAAAAAAAAAATGATGCAAAAGATAAAATGTATATACAAAAAGTATATAATTTGATATTTCATATAATTCTTTTAACAAGATGGAAAATCTCAATTAGGTTCCGCAACAAAATGAACAATGATTTTCTTATTTTAATTAATAACAGAGTTTGTAACTCTGTGCTTGTGAAATAAAGAAAAGAGTTTAATTATAGATAGTTTTAACAATGTTAAGAGTGTTGTGTTCCACTTTAATTAATAATTGAATTGAAATGTTCTAAAAAAATTATGTTTGCGTCTTTTTTGTTCATATTTTGTTTAGGATAAATAAGTTTAATTTTATTATTTTATATAATAAGCTAGTCTTGAATCTTAAATATATTTTCTTGTGCTTGAACTTAATTTTTTTTTGCATCAGCTGAAGAATTATATTAAATAAAATTACTTATACATGGAGTTTTTTGTACACCTAAAGAGAAACATAGGTTCTTTTTAAAACCTTTGCAGTTAGAGGATTTTTTTAAAATGTCGGTTGGGGGGGGATCCAGATAAAAATATGAAATGAAAATATAAATACTTTAGAGGATGAAATATAAATTACATAAAATTCTGTGACTAAAAATTTAATTTTTGAGATTCAGGAGGCATTTGTTCTTGGGGACCAATCTATCTCCGCCACTGGCACCACCACTCGTAATATCATTAGGAGGAACCAAAGCAAAAGTAAGCATCTAATCCTATAAGATAATGGCCCATATGCTATCTTGTTTCTTTTTTTTTTTATTCTTTATGTGCAACCTTTGTGTAGGAATAGACTTTGGTATGGAAAGTAATAATTCTTTTGGATTAAAGTATAATTTTTGTGGATCAAATTACAACTAATTCCCTGCAAGTTGAAGTGAAGGTTGGACATAAATAGAGAGGATTTTCAGAGAAGACAGTAATTGAAGTGAGCTAAGTATTTGTGTTCCTTTAACCTTTTGCAGAGTAGTATGGCATCATTGAAGCCTGATAAACCTTCTGGGCTAGCCAAGAAAGACCATGCCAAAGCTAGCAATTGTACTTCTTGTACACCCAAGGCACTTGACCCGACTACGGCCTCAGCACCAGCACCAGGATCAACATCGGCCATGGCCACAGCCTCGACCACCAAGACAACCGTTGCAAAGCCGGAGCCAAAGCCTTGCGAGTTGAAGAAGAGGGTACGTAGCTATTTATGTAACCTAGCTTGCATCATTATGAAGATAGGGATATAATATAAGAGAGGGTAAGGATAGTGTGTGAATAAGCTTGTAATGTGTCAAGAATGACCTTTTCTGGTAATGAAGAATGAAGTCCTTATACAGTCGTAAGGATTTCTGAAGGAAATCTTTGGAATGATTACACTTCATCTTCAGTGGCAACTATAA
>CM042192.1:12840935-12860748 GCA_023539305.1 Ilex asprella | reverse complement strand
AACTCAGCCACATGAAGGAGGCTATGTGAGGTAAGACCCCAATAACCTAGGACGCTTTGGTACAACAGACTGAGTCCCCATTCACTGCCGAAGTACTGCATTTTTCCCTCCCTCCAAAGTTTAGAATGCCCTAGATGGAAACCTTTGATGGGATAAAAAATCTCACGGATCACCTCAACAGCTACATGAACGAAATGAAGTTGCACAGATATCGAATCCTTGTACGATGCCGAGCCCTCACTATCACGTTGAAAGACTTAGCCTTAGCATGGTTCAACAGGCTAGCCCTGACGTCCATTTCCTCCTTCACAGAGCTCTCCATATCTTTTGTGTCACACTTCATAGGAGCTCGGACCTACCGAAAATCGAGCTACCATCTGCTAAATGTGAAACAAGGACCTAGTGAGAACCAACAGTCTTATGTTCAAAGGTTCAACTCATAATCACTGAAAGTGGACGTTCCAGATGAAAAATTTGTCATCACTACTTTCATTGATGGGTTAGGAGTACAGTCGAAGGACTTAATGTTTTCCATATCTAAGAATCCACAAGGCAATATGGCAGAGGTGTTTGCCATGGTAGAAAAGTACATAAAGGGCAAAGAAGCTCTCCTTTCTAAAGCAGGGAACTCATCCACGTAGAAGGAAAAAGGAAAGGAAGAGAAGAAGAGAGATAGAAGTCTCAGAAAAGAAAAGAGCCGAGACAGATCTCCAAGAAAAGATAGAGATCGCTCCCCCAAAATAAGAGGAGATGTTAGGGACCGCCTAGGCCTCTGCAGCCAGAATTGCAGCCAAGGTGCGCACCTCGATATCTCAGACCCTTTATGAAGTATAGAATAAGAAATTCTTGAGGTGGCCATCTCGAATGAAAATAAACCCAACAAAAAGAGATGCGTCATAGATGATTGCATCCCACCAAAACCATGACCACCTCATAGATGATTGCATCCAACTGAAAAAGAAAATCGAATTCCTGATTCAACGAAGACAGCTACGTCATTTTATGGCGCATGATAATCAGAACAGGGCTCATCCTTCTCCCGCACCGCAACAACAAACTTTTGCACAACACCAGCAACCAATGAGAGCGATTAAGATGATTTCTGGAGGATTCACTGGTGGTGGAGAAACTAGCTCAGCAAGAAAAGCCCACATGTGTAAGGTGAGGACAAAGGAAGTATGGGAGGTGCAGACTGTGACCATGGCACCCCGTTTCAACATGGACATCACCTTCTCGAATGTAGACCTGGTGGGGTACCAGCGCCCCCATGATGATCCCTTGCTAATAAAAGCTATCATAGTTATCATGACTGTTCATCTGGTCTTAATTGACAACGGGAGCTCTGTCAACATTATATTCGCATTAGCCTTCGACAAAATAGACATAGGCAGGGACAAGCTCGAGGCGATAAGAGCTCATCTTTTGGGATTCTTTGGGGAGAGAGTACTGCCCTTGGGGGCGATTTAACTCATACTCACCATGGGGAGTCTGCCTTACCAATCCACCACCATGGTAAGGTTCCTAGTAGTTGATGCCCCCTTAGCATACAATGCTATGCTAGGAAGACCTTTCCTCAATGCCATGAAAGCTATCCCCTCTACATATCACCTAGTTATATAATTCCCTACTGAAAACGGCATTAGAGTGGTCCGAGGAGACCAACAAATGGCGAGGGAGTGCTACATGGCATCAATGAAAAGGAAGAATGTTGAAAACATCCAACTGGATGAGTCGGATATGAAAGATGAGCTGGATTTAAGACCTATTCCTTCGGAAGAGTTAGAACCCATCCAGCTTGACGAAGAGTCTGAGCACACAGTATATGTGGGGTCGAAGCTGCTTAGAGAACTCAGAGACCTCCTTGTTCAGTTCCTTATAAACATGTGGATGCATATCTATTAGTGCGCTTTTAGGGTCTTAGTCGAAAAATTCCTTGGCTTCATAGTCAACAGCAGAGGAATCGAGGTTAAGCCAAAAAAAAGTCAAAGCAATAATAGACATGCATCCTCCCTCTAACACTAGAGAGGTTCAATGCCTAACCAAAAAGAGTAGCAACTTTAAGTCGCTTTGTGTCTAGGTCAAGCGACAAGTGCCAACCTTTCTTCTAAATCTTAAAAAAGACATTCCAATGGGATACCCAATGTGAAGAAGCTTTCAAAGCCCTTAAAAATTATCTATGTTCACTCTCGGTTCTGGTAAGCCCTTTGGAGGGGGAAATACTCACCCTCTACTTCGATGTTTCAGATTTTTTATCCAGCGAAATGTTGGTAAGAGAGCTAGACAAAGCTTAGTAACCAGTTTACTACTGTAGCACAGCTCTGAGGGGGGTAGATGAGAGATATCCAAAGAGAGAAAAACTTGTCTTAGCACTAGTTACGGATACGAGGAGGCTCAGACCATAGGCTCACACCATTAAGGTCCCAATAGGCTCACAATATATAAGGCCTTCCATATAGTGCCTCATAGGGTGTCATCTGTATGCTCGCTTGATAATTATTGTTGTAGGTGAACTCCACTAAGGGTAAGTGCTCTTCCCAGCTACCCTTGAGATCTAGGATGCATGCCCTTAGCATGTCCTCTAGAGTTTGGATGGTCCTCTCTGACTGACCGTCCGTTTGGGGATGAAAGACAGTGCTCATCATCAACTATGTCCTCATGGCTCACTGAAAAATTTTCCAAAAATGAGTCGTAAACCTGTGATCTCGATCCGATAGTATAGATACAGACACTCCATGTAGCCGGACAATCTCTCGTATATACAACTTATAGAAGTCCTCCAGTGTGAAGGTCATCCGTACTGCCAAAAAGTGTGCCAACTTAGTAAGTTGGTCCACTATCACCCACACCGCATCATGCCCTCGCGATGTTTGTGGTGAGCGAGTCACAAAATTTATCGTGACATGCTCCCACTTCCACTCAGCTATCTCCAAAGGTTGGAGTAACCCTACTGGTCTCTTTTGCTCAGCCTTCACCTGCTGATACGTGAGACATCTACTAACAAAATCTCCAACGTGTTTCTTCATCCCACTCCAGTAGTATTGGCGATGAAGATCTTGATACATCTTCATGCCACCAAGGTGTACAGCAAAACGGGAGCAATAGAACTCCTTAAGGATCTCTTCTCTCAGCTCCGCAGACTGAAAAACCACAATCCTTCCCTTATATAGAAGACTGCCATTCGAGTGAATGGTCCAGCCCTCATCACCTGTCCCTGACCGTACCCGATCCATGATGGACAATATCTCCGTGTCCTGCCACTGGGACTCGATCACTTGGCCCAATAGGGAAAGAGTAGCCACCAAACTTTCCAAAGTGCCCTAAGCCTGCCCTATATAGCGTAGCTCGAACTGTCCCATAGTCTCGAGCATCTGCCACTCCCGGGAAGCCACACTAGCCAATACTCCCCATGACTTCCAACTAAGTGCATCAGCCACCACATTTGCCTTACCGGGATGGTAATGCAAACTGAAATCATAGTCCTTCAGTTACTCCATCCACCTGCATTGCCTCATGTTGAGGTCTCGCTGTGTAAAGATGTACTTCAGACTTTTATGGTCCGAAAATACCTCGAACTGCTCACCATATAGATAGTGACTCCAAGCCTTCAAGGCAAAGACAATGGCCGCCAACTCCATGTCGTGCGTAGGGTAGTTCTGCTCGTGGTTCTTTAACTGCCGAGAACCATAAGTTACTACTCTCCCGGACTGCATCAAAACACAACCAAGTTCGTCCTTAGAGGCATCACAATATACTGTGTACTTTTGTCCCCTTTCTAGCACAATCAAAATAAAAGTTGAAGTAAGTCTCCTTTTTAACTCCTGGAATGCCTTCTCACAAGGATCATTCCACTCGAACTTGACCTCTTTCCTGGTCAATCTCGTCATAGGTGCAGCTAGTCGAGAGAAGTTCTCAATGAACCTCCTGTAATTATTTGCCAATCCCAAGAAACTGCATATCTAAAACACTGACTTTGGTATCTCCCAATTCATGGATGCCTTAACCTTCTCCAGGTCCACGGATACACCCAAAGCCGACACCACATACCCCAAAAATTTCACCTCAGTCAGCCAAAATTCACACTTGACATACAACTGATGGTCTCTTAAGGCCTGGAGAACAATCCTCAAGTGACCGTCATGCTCTTTTTCAAACTTGGAGTAGATCAAAATGTCGTCAACGAAGACCACGACAAACTGATCTAGGTAGGGTTAGAACACCCTATACATGAGATCCATGAAGGCTGCTGGAGCGTTCGTCAATCCAAAAGACATGATTGTGAACTCAAAATGCCCATACTGCATCCTAAACGCCGTCTTAGGGATATCTTTCTCCCTAAATCTTAACTGATGGTAACCGGTGCAGAGATATATCTTGGAGTAGACCCGCGCCCCCTCAGATGATCGAACAAGTCATCAATCTTCGGCAAAGAGTACCTATTCTTGATAGTAACCCTATTCAACTGTCGATAATCTATGCATAGTTGAAGGGTTTTGTCCTTCTTCTTTGCAAATAACACCGGAGCGCCTCAAGGTGAGGTACTCGGTCTAATAAAAACCTGGTCCAACAATTCTTGCAATTGGACCTTGAGTTCTTGCAACTCTGCAGACGCCATCATATGTGGGGCTATAGAAATGGGCGATGTATTGGGATGCAACTTAATGGTAAAGTCTACATCCCTCTATTCATCCAAAAAAATATCCTCATACTCACTAACCATCCGAAGTAGACTCAACTCCTGTCTCATCTCATCCTCCAGTGTAAGGCTTACTAGCCATCCCATCAGCTGCTCGTGCCATCTAGAGTCGTACACGACTTGGGGTAAAGCATCGTGCTTATCCCCTTGAAACATGAAACAAATACCATCTAGTGTGTAGGCAATGATCCTCTTACAATCACAATTAATGACGACTCGGTGTGTTGTTAACCAGTCTATCCCAAGGATGACATCAAAGTCTGACATTTTCATGACCGTAAGATCCACGGTGAGTAGAATCCCTAAGATCTCTAACTCACAATCTCGACATATCTGGTCAACCCTCACCCTGACACCTAAGGGAGAACTCACATGCAATGGCTCTTCTAAGGTTTCAACCTCTAGGCCCAAATCTTTCACACATGATGTAACAATAAAGGAATGAGATGAACCAGAAGCAAATAACACCCTTGCCCATAAGCGAGAGAGTAGAAATGTACCCTGAATAACCGACTGATCTGCAGGCTCAATGTGAAGTGTGACGGAGTAGACACACCCTTGGGTCCCCAAAGTCCCAGCCTGAGAGCCCTATCCTCGACCTCGACCTTGACCCATGCCCTGGCCCATCTGACCTACTAGCGGGATCCCCACACGTGAAGTAGTGGGGCCTTGTACGACACCCTAGAATAGTAGTGGGGCCTTGTACGACTTCCTCGGCCCATGGTGGGGTAAGAAGGAGTGTAGTAAGAATGTGAATATCCCACTAATGACTGGGACTAAGATGCCCCTGGCCCTAGGATCTCTGCCTCTGAGGACAATCCCGCTTCATATGCCCTGGTTGGTGGCAATGATAGCATGTCCGATGGCCTGCCTGAAAAGGAGGTCTCTGATTTCCCCCACCTCAGGAGGACTGACCTTGACCTTGGCCTTGATAGCCACGACCCTACCCTTGATAGTCATGTGGAGCAAAAGTCCTCTGCTTCTTCCCCGCACCAGGAAAAGAGGATTGACCCTCCTTCTTCTTGTCTTTACCACCCGCTTCCTAGATGTTACTTGCATCATCAACCTCTCTCTCAATGGCCATAATTGTCATAACCATCGTGTCCAAGTCTTGCAGAAGAAGACCCATAATTTTGCCCCGGATGGACAACTTTAAGCCCTCCTCAAGCTTCCTCACTTTGGCCATGTCTGTGGCCACATAATCATTAGTGAAACGGGATAATTCTGTGAACTTAGCCACGTATTCAAGCACCGTCATCATTCCTTGCCTCAAGTCTAAGAACTCCTTGGCCTTTGCATGTCGAGCAGCACCCAGGAAGTACTTACTCATAAAGAGTTCCTTGAACTCTGCCCAAGTCATTGCCTCCAAGTTCTTGGAGTATTTAACCCAATCCCACCATACTTCGGATTCTCCCTCTAGCTGGAATATAGCTAGTGTTATCTTAGTGGCATCGGAGGTGATCTCCATAACCCTTAAGATCTTGTCAACCTGCCGAAACCAATGATCAACTATCATCGGATCTGCCCTTCCCAGAAAGATCGGAGAATTGTGGGCCTTGAATTTCTGAAGGTTAATTAATCCTCCTTGACCCACATTTGCACTAGTCTGTGCACTAGTAGCAGCTGTAGCACTAGCTTGTGCAATAAAAGCAGCTGCAACACCAATAGTCTTCACAAAGGCTTGTTGGTCAAAGGCTGGTGGTGGTTGGTTGTTGTTCCATCCACCCCAACGTCGCCTTCTTCTAGTTGCCATCTACACACACATAAGATAGCAATAGACCAATAATTTAGTATCCCAAAGTTAGGGATCAAACACAAATGTTAAGAATTCTCTCATTGTCCCCCTAGTAGAACATGTGTCACATACAAATAGACGTTTAACCCTTGAACTACCTCGTTCATCCCTTTTTCCCAAGGCTATATTTTCTAAACACTAGGGATAGAATACTTTTCAACATATACATAATTCACATAACATGTAGCAAGTAGAGTACATAACATGAAATGCAATGGTCTAGACCTAATGTCCTTCATGCCCTAGGTAATCCGTATGCCTAAGCTCTGATACAAAGCTATGATGCCCCAATATCCGGGGGTTCTTTGATTATCCATTGACCCGCTGAATGTCCGTGGATACTGAGTAATTCGATATCACAACGTTATGCCCCATTGACTGGGGTCCATACTTTAATAAAAATTTGGGCAGAGTCTTCTTTGTAAGGAAAACTCTACTCAAAATACAACCTGTGCAATATATCTTCACATGATTCATCCGAGACCCAATATATAACGATGACCGCACCAGATTCATTTATAAGTAAACATCACCACATCAGGTCCATTTATCCATACTTATATCAAAACATGCAATTTTATTTTAACACTAGTCCATATAAGTTCTATTACAATCATTTGCAAAAGAATACATGTCCAAAACATAATTTTCACAAGTGTTTTATATTAACACAAAATAAGTCACATTCGACTTTCTTCACACATGAGAGTCCAAATTGGAGCAATCCGCCGATGTATTTCCTCCACCTCAAATATTTTTTCGTATAGGGTGAGCCGACGTCCCGTAGAGTAATTCCAGTAGAGGCTACTCTCCACCTAAGTGCACATGCAATGTTCACATTCAACATTTCTTATTCACATCAACATTCCAAGTAAGAATATGCAACTCTATATTGGAATTTACTATGTCATACTATAAAATGAGATGAAACTCACTCATGATACTTTGACTCGAGTCCTCACCGACTCCCACAACACAATGCAATGCCAATGTGTAATGAATCCATCATTTGATAAAAAATTCACCTAATGATCGTTTGAAATAAAAGTTGTTTTACTATAAAATCAAATCATTGATGGGTGTTACTCATTGAATGAGTACTTTATAAATCAAAATCTTGTGTCTTGTTGGGCAACGATTTTTTGGTATCTCAACCACTGGTTCCATAAACACCAGCATTTTTCTGGAATTTCACCGTCGGGAAGTGCCTGAACCATGTGATCGGGTTTTGCACCCGAGTGAGAGTCTAGCCCTACTTGCCATACCCGACACAAGTTTTTCCATTCTTGCAACCGTGCGACCCAGTAGGATATTCAATCCCACTTTCTCGAGCCACCCTTCAATCACCAAGAATGATGCTTGAATGAACTATGCCCAACAAACACACACACCAATTTTCATGCTTAAGCCCATGAATGGGATGCCTTCATGCACAACGATACAATGTTCAATATGCTATGAATGACTTATGAACAATCTCAACCTATCCATGGTAAGTTATGTTCTAAACATATAGATACCATATTTGTCACAATATCAATATTACACACGCATGCATATACATTGACAATTTTTCATAAAACAATTTCAAGCATGTTATCACAATCTTTATGTCAATAACACACTTAATCACAAAGGAAAAATATAACACATAACAACCCATATAATAGCCCACATAACAACCCACTTAACGACCAAAAATAATCCACAAAATAACCCCTAATCGGAGCCTAAAATAGTCCGTAAAATGGCCCTAAAAATAGTCCATGAATGGCCCTAAAAACAGTTTATTTTTCCATCCCAAAAATAGGCACAATTTTAGTCCAATTTCAGTTCATATTAGGCCATAAAAACAGCCCTTAACAGGCCATAAAAATAGTCTGTAAACAGCCCCATAACTGTCCCAAAAATAGTCTACGTATAAACCAATTTCATACATTAAAACATATCCAAAAACAACCCATTTGGACAGCCCACATATAAACAAATCTCATCCACTAAAACATGTCTAAAAACAGTCCATTTGGACAGCCCACATACTAACCAATTTCAGCCACTAAAAGTTCACTTAAGGTAAGAATAAAATCAAAGTAGTAAGATCCCTACCTCAATAGAAGTATAGAAAACTTCTACAACGCCAAAACAAGCCTAAAGCTCTTGATTTCACAAAATTCTTTTATTGGATCTTCGATGAAATTCCTTGTTTTTGGTGTGATTGCGTAGCCCTCGTTGGGGTGATCGACTTTAACTCTTGGATCGATGAATTCTGACCGACGGAACTCCGCGAATTGAAGGAGAAAGCTTGAAGATTGATATTTTTTTTCTTCTCCTCTTGTCTCTCTTCTCTCCAAAATGTGTGAGGCTGAAAAAATGGAGATATTTCTCCAAAAAATTTGATTTAAGTCACTATTTATAATTTTAAAGACTTGACTCACAATGCGCCACACGCCCCCTCTTTTTCAGGTCCATTTTCATCTCGAAAAAATTTATTACATTACGTGTTTAGTTCAAATTAATTTTATTGGTACATTAGTCCAATCATACTTAAATTTTAAAATATTTATTTTTGGAGACCACTGAGAAGCCATCTTCTACCCAGTCGTCTTGAACGACGTGCAAAAAAATTCTACTATCTCATAATTTAACAAAAATCGACAGGGTGACTAGATTTCGTGACACAAGTCCAACGGCGAACTCCGTTTCCTCATCCAAGGTTTAGAACATGAGTATTTTAAATACGTATTATAGTAATAAATTATCATTTTTCCATTTTCAAAAAAGTTCAAACTTACCCGAGTTTCACATTGACAATGCCAAAAATGAAGTGGGAGGATTTTTATAAGTGGTGCAATCTTTATTATTTTGCACATTAATTTCTAGAATGTGTATAGTCACAACCAAAACATTAAGGTAGCGTTTGGTAAACGCTTGTTTTCATTTTGTTTTTATTTTTGTTTTCATTTTATGGCCAAAAAAAATAACATGTTTGGCGAATATTTTAATTTTTTTTAATTGCTATGTTTTAAAAACAAGGCAGAAATATAAAAACATTCAAAAGGATGCTTTTGAAAACATAAAAAAAAAAAACACGCGTGAATGTTAAATAAGGTCTCAACTTCGATCCTCCATAGCAACAAAAATCATCCTTTTTTTTTTGCTTGGGTATAAAAGCCTCGTCTCTTTCACCTCACCCCTCTCTGTCGTCTCCCCTTTCTCTCTCTCAATGCCATCGCCAAAGCCGAAAGAGCCATCTCATCTCGTCTCTGGTATATCTCTCTCTCTCTCTCTCGCCCTTTTCTGTAGGTTTCGATTGTTAGGGTTGGGGTGGTTTTGATTATTGGGGGTGCTTGGTGGTTTTTGTAAAAACCCGGATAAATTTGAACGTTTATGAATAAAGGGCAAAATGGTAAATTATCATCATAGTTCGAGTTGTAAACCTGAATTTTTCAAGAGCTCTAATGTTTAAAAGGACCTCACCGTTGGATTTGTCTCGCTAAATCTAGTGATTATGTCAAATTTTATCGAATTCTGAGATAGTCGATTTTTCGGGTTTTACGAGGCAGTCGGACCCTAGGAGACCCAAATACAAAATTTTTAGGAAAATTATGAGATTTTTAAAATAAATGAAGTCAAGACAAATTAAAAATATTTTAAACTTGAACCGGAGCGAAATTTAATCGTTTCGGGATGAAAACGGACCCAAAATTAAATAGGACATGTGGCCAATTGTGGGCCAAGTACTCTAAAAATATAAATAGGAAAAAAATTAGATTTTTCCCCCATTGTTCAGCTATTGCTCAGCCGATAGAAAGAGGGAGAGAGAAGAGAGGGAAAAGAGAGATAAAACTCACCTTCTCTCTACGATCTACGGAGCTACGGTGCTCGGATCCGTTCAGGCCAAGAGAAAAAGTCATTTTCATTGTCAAGGGCTGCACCTACGTACCAAAAATAAGAGCTTTCACCGAAGGTGGAGAAGACCAAAAATTTGGTGAAGATTGGATTTGAGCTTGGGTTGATTCTTGGAGCTTCCCAAGGGTATTCTTCACGCTACAAGAGGTAGGGGATTCTCCTACTTAGGTCTGTTCATAACCTTGAATGTTATATTGAAATGGGTAGGTTAATATAGACATATATGACTTGCATAGAGAAGTGATTTTGGTGAAATGAGAATTGAAATTTGGTAGAATATATTCTATCTTGAAATGGGTATGTAAAAATTGCTTAATGTAATTTCTTGAATTATGTGAATTGTGGGCATGTTATGTGTTTACATAATGTCTTGATTTGGAAGTGTGTTATTGCTTAATATGAGATAACATGCTTGGCCTTGAGTATTGGATAAAAAGTTGATAAATGCATATTGGTTTATTGACATTGTGAGACATAAGAATTATATGCTTTTGTTGTAATTTGTCATGTTCATATGGCACACATAGCATTTGAAACATTATATTGTAGTTGCAATGAGACATTGCATTGCATATGCGCAGAAACATATTGTGAGTGCATGGTGTAGTCAACACCACACTTGGTGGATGACAAGTGGGCTCGAGTGAGCTAGGTCGATGACTTGGCCGAGTCACGTGGTTTACATGGTGTTAAGGGTTGGGGTTAACAAGAAGGGCTAAAAGATCCCTAGGGTGCAAGGCCCGGTGATTTTGATACGCACTTCCGTTGATATTAGTCTATAAAGTGTGTCGGTGTATGCGGGATCGTTTGTGAGAGTTCACAAATTCCGTGTCAGTTCGGTGTCGTTGGTGTAAGTCCATAAATACTCACCCTATAAAAGACCCCGGATTGGTAAAGGTCATTTGATGTATAACATAGATGATGAGATCATACACATGGGAAATTACATGTGTTGGAGAGCCGGGAATGGCTCGGGATCATGGATGACGGGCAAATACACATTAGCAATTGCATGTGTCGAAGAGCCAAGAAGGGGTCGAGTTGGGTAGTGAGAGTGAGTCTCATCTCATTCCATAACATTACATTATAAATTTTTAACATTGATAGCATATTCATGCTTGGAACATATGAATGGTGAATTAGTTGCATATGAGCATTTCATGTGCATTTGGGTTGGGGAGTAGCCTATTTAGGAAATACTCTACTGAGCGTGGCTCACCTTTTATGGAAAAATATTTCAGGTACGGGGTTTACGCCGGTGGATGGTTCTAGTTCTCACTCTGAGCCTCATGGATGAAGAAGCCAGAATGTGGCTTATTTGGAGTAATTTGTAAAGTTACAATAAATGTTTAGTTTGACATGTAATTAAATGAAATCGCACGCGATGTCGTAATCGAACTTGTATAACCTATGTTGAATGTACAAATCAATTATTTTACATGTTTGGGATGAAATTGGTAAGTTTTGAAATGGAATGAAAAGTAAAAACTATTAAAATGGGCAAAATCTGGGTTTAACTACCGGTAGTTGCGACCGAGAAGGTAGAAGCTACCGGTAGTCAATAGGTAGTCGTGGACCAGAAGGTCTCAGGCTACTGATAGTCAACCGGTAGTCATTGGTCCAGAAGGTTCTAGTTACCGGTAGCTAACAAGTAGCTTCCGGTAGAGATTTTCCAGAATACCCGAATTACCGGTAGTCGATAGACACCTACCGGTAGCCAGTCCACAAATCTGAAATTTTAAAAACTATTTTGCCAAGCTTTGGGCTTAAAATTTTCTTCCTTTAAATGACCAAATTGGACCCTAATGGGGTATGAACCATGGTGTATTGGACTTGAAAGTTTTTAACGTGGTATCGGATTATGCGACATCTACGGGTATTTCCACGGGTTGACGGATTGTCAACGGTTAATTAATGACCCCCGGATTTTTTGGGTGTCACAGCTTGGTATCAGAGCATAGGTGTACGAACTACCTAAGGCTTGATGGGGCATGGGTCTAAACTATTGCATTCCGTTGTGCATTGTAAGTGTGTGCTTTAAATTGCAACATGTTATATGGTATTTGTTATGCAAATTATATACATGGTGAAATGTGTATAGAAATGGACACACTAGGGTTAGAAAACATAACTTTGGGAGTGGAAAAGGGTGAACGGGATGGTTCAGGAATTTAAATGTCTGCTAGTACAAAACATACGTTCAACTAGGGGGACAATGAAAAAATTCTCAAAGTTTGCACTTGATCCCAAGTTCGGGATACTAAGTTAGTGTGTTGTTGCCATTTGACATGTGTGTAGATGACAAGTAGAAGGAGAGGACACCGAGGCGGTGGGCGGATTAATAATCAACCCCCACCAGCCTTCGACCAACAGGCCTTTACGAAAACGATGGGCATGATGGTGGCTACGGTTGTACAAGCTAGTGCCAGTGTAAATCAAGGAGTCACGAGTAAACTCCAACACTTCAAAGCACACAAACCTCCAATTTTAAAGGGAGGGCCAGACCCTATAGTAGCTGACCATTGGTTCCGAAAAGTCAATAAGATTTTGGGGGCAATGGAAATTACTTCAGATGCCACCAAAATAAGACTAGCTGCATTCCAGCTAGAGGGAGAAGCTCAGTTATGGTGGGATTGGCTAGCTGACTCAAAGGACATCGAGGCCATGACATAGGGAGAGTTTCAGGAACTCTTCATGGGCAAGTACTTCCCTACAACCGTTCGACATGTGAAGGCCCGAGAATTCTTAGAATTGAAGCAAGGCGCCATGACAGTGATGGAATACGTGGCTAAGTTCACAGAGCTAGCCCGTTTTATCGATGATTATGTGGACACGGACATGGCCAAAGTAAAAAAATTTGACGATGGTTTGAAGTTATCCATCTAAGGAGGTCTCCGCCTATAAGACATGGACACAATGGTCGAGACAGCCATGGCCATTGAGAGGGAAGTTGAAGTTGCACGAAGCATCCGGGAGGCTAGTGCTAAGGATAAGAAGAAGGAGGGTCAATCCTCTTCTTCTAGCTCGGGGAAGAAGTAAAGGACTTCTACCCCACAAGGGTCTCAGGGACATGGCCAAGGCCATCAGGGCCAAGGCCAAGGTCGATCCTCCCTAGGTGGGAAAAACTTTAGGACTACCTACCAGGAAGGCCAAAAGACTTATTTTTATTGCCACCAGCCGGGTCACTTGAAACGGGATTGCCCTTAGAGGCAAGGATCCTAAGATTATGAGACATCTCAGTCCCAATCTTCAGTGGGGCAACCACAAACACACTATATTCCTCTTTACCCTATCACGGTCCAGGGAAGTCAGTATCAGTTCCAGGGTGCTACTCAAGCCCCTACCATTTTTCGAGCAGGGACTACTTAGGCCAGATGGGCTAGGGCATGGGTCGAGGCTGAGGGCAGGGCTTGCAGGCCAGAACTTCGGAGACCCAGGGGCGTGTTTACACCATCACACCTCAGGCTGACCCAGTGGATCAGTCAGTCATCTAGGATACATTTCTACTCTCACGCTTATGGGCTAGGGTGCTATTTGACTCTGGAGCATCACATTCATTCATATCTGCATCATGTGTCAGAGACTTGGGCTTAAAGGTGGATACCTTAGAAGATCCATTATATGTGAGTTCTCCCCTAGGGGCTAGGGTGAGAGTTGATCGGATACGTTGGGGTTACGAGTTAGAGATCTCGGGGGTCCTACTCACCATGGACCTTAGAGTCATGGAGATGTCTGAATTCGATGTCATCCTCGGGATAGATTAGATGGCGGCACATCGGGTTGTCATTGATTGTAATCGGAAGAGGATCACTGCTTATACGCCGGGTGATGTGTGTTTTAAGTTTCAGGGAGAAAAACACGATGCTTTACCCCAAGCTGTGTATGACTTTCGATGGCACGAGCAGCTGATGGGATGGCTTGCGAGCTTTACCTTGGAGGACAAGGTGAGGCAGGAGTTTGGTCTACCTCGGGTTGTTTGCGAGTATGAGGACGTTTTTCCAAGCGAACTACTAGGATTACCTCCCCATAGGGATTTGGACTTCAGCATTGAATTGCATCCCAGTACTTTTCCCATTTCTATGACCCCTCATAGGATGGCACTAGTTGAGTTGCAAGAACTCAAGGTCCAATTACAAGAATTGTTGGACAAAGGTTTTACTAGGCCGAGCACTTCGCCACGAGGCGCTCCAGTATTGTTTGCCAAGAAGAAAGACAAGACTCTTCGGCTATGTATAGACTATCGACAGTTAAACTGGGTCACTTTCAAGAATAGGTACCCTTTGTCGAGGATTGATGATTTGTTTGACCAGCTAAAGGGAGCGCGGGTCTACTCCAAGATAGATCTCCGCACGGGCTACCATCAGTTGAGGATTAGGGAGGTGGACATCCCTAAGACAGCATTCAGAACAAGGTATGGGCATTTCGAATTCACGGTGATGCCGTTTGGGTTGGTAAATGCCCCGGCGGCATTCATGGATCTCATGCATAGGGTATTCTAACCCTATTTAGATCAGTTCGGCGTGGTATTTTTTTACGACATCCTGATCTACTCTAAGTCTGAGGAGGAGCATGAGGGTCACTTGAGGATTGTTCTCCACACCTTGAGGGACCTTCAATTGTACGCCAAGTTCAGCAAATGTAAGTTTTGGCTCACGGAGGTAAAATTCTTGGGACACGTGGTATCGACTTCGGCTGTATCCGTAGACCCGAAAAATGTAGAGGCGTTAATGAATTGGGAGAGATCGAAGTCAGTCTTCAAAATACATAGCTTCTTGGGATTGGCAGCGTACTATCGAAGGTTCATTGAGGACTTCTCTCAACTGGCTGGACCTATGACGAGATTGACCCGGAAAGAGGTCAAGTTTGAGTAGAATGCTTCTTGTGAGAAGGCATTCCAGGAGTTAAAGAGGAGGTTGAATTCAGCTCCTATTTGGATAATCCCGGAGAGGGGACATATGTGTACAGTGTACTATGATGCCTCTAAAGATGGACTCGATTGTGTTTGGATGTAGTCCGGGAGGATGGTGACTTATGGTTCTCGACAGTTAAAGAACCATGAGCAGAACTACCCTATGCACGATAAGGAATTGGCGGTCATTGTCTTTGCCTTAATGGCTTGGCACCACAATTTGTATAGCGAGAAGTTTGAGGTATTTTCAGACCACAAAAGTCTGAAATATATCTTTACACAATGGGACCTTAACATGAGGCAATGTAGGTGGATGGAGTACTTGGAATATTACGACTTCACTTTGTATTACCATCCCAGTAAGGCAAATGTGGTGGCGGATGCACTCAGCCGAAAGTCACGGGGAGTCTTGGCTAGTGTGGCTCCCTGGGAGTGGCTTATGCTCGAGACTGTGGGGTAGTTCTGGCTACATTATAGGGGTCAGGCTCAGGGCACTTTGGAGAGCTTGGTTGCGACTCCTTCCTTACTGAGCAGGGTGATTAAATCCCAGAGCCAGGACACGAAGTTATTATCCATAATGGATCGAGTACAGGCAGACTCAGATGACTAGGGTTGGGCCATTCTTGCGGATGGTAGTCTTCGATATAGGGAAAGGATTGTGGTTCCCCAGTTTACCAATTTGAGATAGGAGCTTCTCAGGGAGTTCTATTGTTCCTGTTTTGTAGTTCATCCAGGTGACACAAAGATGTACCATGATCTTTATCGCCAATATTATTGGAGTGGGATGAAGAAGCACGTTGGAGACTTTATCAGTAGATGTCTCACGTGTCAGTAGGTTAAGGCCAAGCACCAGAGACCTGCAGGGTTGCTCCAGCATTTGGAGGTGGCGGAGTGGAAGTGGAAGCATGTCACGATGGACTTTGTGACCCACTTGCCATGGACATCGTAGGGACATGATGCGGTGTGGGTGATGGTGGACCGGCTTACCAAGTTGGTACACTTTTGGCAGTGCGGCTGACCTTCGGATTGGAAGAATTCTGCAAGCTGTATATACGGGAGATAGTCCGGCTGCATGGGGTACTCATATCTATAGTATCGGATCGGGACCCCAGGTTTACGGCTCACTTTTGGAAGAGTTTTCAGTGAGCCATGAGGACATAGTTGACGATGAGTACAACCTTGCATCCTCAGACGGACAGTCAATCGGAGAGGACCATCCAGATTTTAGAGGATATCTTTCAGGCATGCGTCCTAGACCTTAAGGGTACCGGGGAAGAGCATTTACCCTTAGTAGAGTTCGCCTATAACAAAAGTTATTAGGCAAGCATACAGATGGCACCCTATGAGGCACTGTATGGGAGGCCTTGCCGTTCTCTGATTTGTTGGACGGAGGTGGGAGAGAAACCCTCTACGGGTCCAGATTTAATTAGAGACACCTCGGAGAAGGTGAATTTGATATAACAGCATCTTTTCAAAGCTGGCAGAAGAGCTACACCGACAGACGGTGACAACCTTTGGAGTTTGAGGTAGGGAATCACGTCTTCTTAAAGGTGACGCCTAAGAGGAGAGTGGTTAGATTTGGGAAGCAAAGAAAGTTGTCACCGAGGTTCATCGGGCAATTCGAGGTACTCGAGAGGATGGGCACAGTGGCTTACAAGTTGGCATTGCCGCCAAATTTGTCTGGTGTTCACACTGTGTTCCATGTTTCTATGCTTCGAAAGTATACTCCAGATCCGAGACATGTGGTGGATTGGGGTGAGTTGATGGTTGATACTTATGGGACCTTCGAGGAGGGACCGATGCATATCATGCATAGCCGGGAGCAAGTTTTGCTAGGCAAGACTGTGAGGCTAGTAAAAGTGCTGTGGTAGCACCGATGGGTGGAGGAGGCATCATAGGAACGTGAGAACACCATTCGTATCAGTTATCTGTTTTTGTTCGAGGAAGAAGGTACTTGTTTACAATTTTAAGTATAAAGTTACTTGTTTCATGTGAATGTAGTTAAGAGTGCATGCATGCATGAATTTCAGGGACGAAATTCTTTTAAGGAGGGAAGAATGTAAAAATTCCGATAAATTTGAACGTTTATGAATAAAGGGCAAAATGGTAAATTGTCACCATAGTTTGGGTTGTAACCTGAATTTTTTTAGAGCTCGGATGATAAAACGGACCTCACCATTGGGTTCGTATTGTGAAATCTAGTGACCATGTCAAATTTTATCGAATTCTGAGATAGTCGAATTTAGCGTTTTACGAGGTGATTGGTCCCCGGGAGACCGAATTACGAAAATTTTTAGGAAAATTATGAGATTTTTAAAATAAATGAAGTCAAAACAAATTAAAAATATTTTAAACTTGAACCAAAACGAAATTTAATCGTTTCGGGATGAAAATGGACCCAGAATTAAATAGGACATGTGGCCAATTGTGGGCCAAATATTCTAAAAATATAAATAGGGGAAAAATCAGATTTTTCTCCATTGTTCAGCCATTGCTCAGTCGATAGAAAGAGGGAGAGAGAAGAGAGGAAAAAGAGAGAAAAGCTCACATGCTCTCTACGATCTACGGAGCTATGGTGCTCGGATCCGTTCGGGCCAAGAGGGAAAGTCGTTCTGCTTGTCAAGGGCTATGCCTACGTATAAAAACTAAGAGCTTTCACCGAAGGTGGGGAAGACCGAAAATTTGGGGAAGATTGGATTTGAGCTTCAGTTGATTCTTAGAACTTCCCAATGGCATTCTTCAATTTACAAGAGGTAGAAGATTCTTCTACTTAGGTCTATTCACAACCTTGAATGTTATATTAAAATGGGTAGGTTAATATAGATATATATGACTTACCTAGAGAAGTGATTTTGGTGAAATGAGTATTAAAATTTGGTAGAATATATTCTATCTTGAAATGGGTATGTAGAAATTGTTTAATGTAATTTCTTGAATTATGTGAATTGTAGGCCTGTTATGTGTTTACATAATGTCTTGATTTGAAAGTGTGTTACTGCTTAATATGAGATAACATGCTTGGACTTGATTTTTTGATAAAATGTTGATAAATGCATATTAGTTTATTGATAATGTGAGACATGAGAATTATATGTTTTTGATGTAATTTGTCATGGATTATGTGAATTGGGTTTGGAATAGTTCATATGGCACACATAGCATTTTGAATATCATATTATAGTTGCAATGAGACATTGCATTGTATATGCACGAAAACATCGCGATTGAGTGGGTGTGAGTGTATGGTGTAGTCAACACCGCACTTGGTGGATGACAAGTGGGTTCAAGTGAGCTAGGTCGATGACTTGGCTGAGTCGCATGGTTTACTTGGTGTTGAGGGTTGGGGTTAACAAGAAGGGCTAGAAGATCCTTCGAGTGCAAGGCCCGGTGATTTGGATATGTACTTCTGTTGGTATTAGTCCATAAAGTGTGTTGGGGTACGCTGGACCGTTGGTGGGAGTCCATAAATTTCGTGTCGGTTGGGTGCCGTTGGTGTAAGTCCATAAATACTCACCCCATAAAAGACCCCGAATTGGTAAAGGTCATTTGATGTATAACATAGATGATGAGATCATACACATGGGAAATTACATGTGTTGGAGAGTCGGGAAGGGCTCGGGATCATGGATGACGAGCAAATGCACATTAGCTATTATATGTGTCGAAGAATCAGGAAGGGCTCGAATTGGGTAGTGAGAGTGAGTCTCATCTCATTCCATAACATTGCATTGTTAATTTCCAACATTGATAGCATATTCATGCTTGGAACGTATGAATGGTGAATTGATTGCATATGAGCATTTCATGTGCATTTGGGTTGGGAGTAACCTATTTAAGAAATACTCTGCTAAGCGTGGCTCACCCTTTGCACTGGTGGATGGTTCTCACTTTGAGCCTCATGGATGAAGAAGCCAGAATGTGGCTTATTTGGACTAATTTGTAAAGTTACAATAAATGTTTAGTTTGACATGTAATAAAATGAAATCACATGCGAATGTCGTAATCGAACTTGTATGAACTATGTTGAATGTACAAATCAATTATTTTACATGTTTGAGATGAAATTGGTAAGTTTTGAAATGGGTTGAAAAGGAAAAACTATTGAAATGGGCAAAATCTGGGTTTAACTACCGGTTGTCGCGACCGAGAAGGTAGAAGCTACCGGTAGTCATTGGTCCAGAGGGTTCTAGCTACCGGTAGCTAACAAGTAGCTTCCGGTAGAGGTTTTCCAGAATACCCGAACTACCGATAGTCGATAGACACCTACCGGTAACTAGTCCAAAAATCTGAAATTTTAAAAATTATTTTGCCAAGCTTTGGGCTTAAAATTTCCTTCCTTTAAATGTCCAAATTGGACCCTAATAGGGTATGAACCATGGTGTATTGGACTTGGTTGTTTTTAACGTGGCGTTGAGTTATGCGACATCCACGGGTATTTTCGCGGGTTGACGGATTGTCAACAGTTAATTAATGACCCCCGAATTTTCAGGGTGTCACAGTTTCAATT
>CM042192.1:12825863-12840835 GCA_023539305.1 Ilex asprella | reverse complement strand
GTTTTGGGTGGTCAGTGGAGGTTGGGTGGTGGGGTTTGGGCGGTGAATTTTGGTATAATACCAAACATATATTTTTTTTTGTTTTCACAATTTTTTAAATATAAATGACTACCTAATATGTTTTATATTTCTAATTTTTATCACCAAAAAAAAAACTTAAGTTTTGTTTATTTGATAAAAAAAAACATAAAAACTAAAATGTTACCAAACGCACATTAAATCGTAAATTTTGTAATGACAAGAAGAGCAAGGATTTCAATCATAACTAAATTCTGTAATTGAATTTCGGCAATTATAGAAAATGGGGGAGAAGAAAAGTAAAGAGAGATAGACAGAGAGAGGAAAAGTGAAGGGAGCTGCATGACTGTTTGTTCTTGACCAATTTGTGAATACGTGGGGGAGAAGAGAGAAAGAAAGTAGTGGTTGAAAAATAGATAGAGAGAGAAAGAGAGACAACTAAGAATTAGAGAAAGAGTAACGGTTGAGAATAGTGAATCAATTGGAGATTAAAAATGAGTTTTATCTTATTATTATAGATATATTGCCCACTATTTAACCATATGATTTTTATTTACCATTTTAAGGTAAGTTGGTAGTCTGTAACTCAGTAAAACATGATGCAAAAGATAAAATGTTTGTACAAAAAGTATATCTATTTAATAAAACAGGAGTGTATTTAAATTTTATCTTAGTCATATTTTTTCCTCAAAACCATCACCAATCATTTACCTCACCCATAATCTATTTGTCAGACTCAAACGTCAAATTGCATCACTCATTTTTATCACGTGTTTAATCATTTATATATTTTCTCCCTAAAAATATCACATCGCTCATTTTTATTATATATTTAATCATTTAATATTTGATTAATTTGTAGTTAATATATTTTTTTTGAAAATAATATAGTGGGATCGATTTTTTGGATACTTGAATTTTATATTTTATCGTGCCTTCAGGCACGAGTTATGACTATAATTTGATATTTCAAATAATTCTTTTAACAAGATGGAGAATAATGGAAATAAAAAAAAAAAGTAAAAATTTACCTTAGAATTAATTAATTATAGATAGTTTTAAAAATTTTAAGAGTGTTGCGTTCCACTTTAATTATAATTGAGATGAAATGTTCTAAAAAAATTATGTTTGCAACTTTTTTGTTCATTTTTGTTTAGGCTAAATAAGTTTAATTTTATTATTTTATATATTTTCTCATGCTTTAATTTATTATTATTATTTTTTTGCATGAGCTGAAGAATTATACTAAATAAAATTGCTTGTACATGGAGTTTTTTATACACCTAAGGAGAAATATAGGTTCTTTTTAAAACCTTTGCAGTTAGACGAATTTTTAAAAATGTGGGTTGGGGGGGATCCAGATAAAAATATGAAATGAAAATATAAATACTTTAGGGGATGGAATATAAATTACATAAAATTTTGTGATTAAAAATTTAATTTTTGAGATTTAGGAAGCATTGGTTCTTGGGGATCGGACCAATCTATCTCTGCCACAAGCACCACCACTCGTAATATCATTGTCATATGATATGTGACAAGAGATTCTTTAGTATTATCGAGGAGGAATCAAAGCAAAAGTAAGCATCTAATCCTATAAGATAATGCCTTATATGTTGTCTTTTTTCTTTTTTTTATTCCTTATGTGCAACCTTTGTGTAGGAAAAGACTTTGGTATCGAAAGTAATAATTCTTTTGGATTAAAGTATACTTTTTGTGAATCAAATTACAACTAATTCCCTGCAAGTTGAAGTGGAGGTTGGATATAAATAGAGAGGATTTTCAGAGAAGACGGTAATTGAAGAGAGCTAAGTATTTGAGTTCCTTTAACCTTTTGCAGAGTAGTATGGCATCATTGAAGGCTGATAAACCTCTTGGGCTAGCCAAGAAAGACCCTGCCAAAGCTAGCAGTTGTACTTCTTGTACACCCAAGGCACCTGCCCCGGCTACGGCCTCGGCACCGGCACCAGCACCAGCACTAGCACCGACCACGGCCACAGCCCCGACCCCCAAGGCAACCGTTGCAAAGCCGGAGCCAAAGCCTCGCGAGCTGAAGAAGAGGGTACGTAACTATTTGTATAACTTAGCTAGTCATATGCAGGCATGCATGCATGAGTACTGTAAAATTGACGAATTAGTATATTTATCCTTTCAAAATCTAAAAAGTGTCCCATAGTAAATTAGTATAATTTTGGTCCTATTTTTTTTTTCTATGAATCGAGTATTGGTAAATTTTAATTAATTTACCAATGAGCCTTTGGTCCAATTATATTCGTTATCTTGTGAAGGTTTTACCTTTTTGCGGTCAATGGTTCAAATCGCCCTACCTCTTCCCCTTCTAAAAAAAAAAAGTAATTAATTTATTTAATTAGTCGTGTCAGATATTCTAATACTAGTCCAATCTATTTATTAATGTGTCTTGGTCGGATTAACATGCATGTCGTGTGATCGAAAAACCAAAGATCAATATTCACTTCTCTCAGCTAAAATCATCACCACCCATATGGTCTGTATAAACTAAAAATATATTCAATTTATTAGATGGTTAAATCAAAGTACAAAATCCCTACATAGATTTTAAAAGTACCATGTCAAGAACTTAAGAAATAGGCATTTTCTTTTTGTACAGTAACCGTTAAATGAGCTGCTCATGTGAAAATGAAATTATTTTTTCAATATTAACTTAATCCGTCTATTATTTGAATTAGTTAGTTGTGTATTTTCAAGTTCCTATGAATAATTAATCAATCCTCGCACACTAAGTTCATCTCATGTATGTTGTCGTGACAAAAAATGTCACCTTTAGTCAATATACCACTCAACTTAAGGTTCATGCAGGCTCCTACTTGACTACACACATTTTTTTTTTTTTTGGTTCAATGGTCAGAGGTGGCCGAGCTAATTTATTCACACCTCGACTATTCTCTTTTGTCCAGTCAAAAGTATATTATCTATACCGAGACTAGAATATTTATAAGGGATAAATCTCTCATAATCTGATTCCAAAAAATTATTAAAATTCGAACTCAGAATACAAATAAACGTTATCAGGTTATGTAGTCATTCTTTGATTACTACTTTTCGGCCTCTCATACATGAAATATTGAGAATTCATGCCACTCAACTAACAAGGCACGTATAGGCTACTTTTTCTTTACTTTTTTTTTGGTTTTAAATGTGTTGGCTTAAGAATAAAACAAGTTTCGTTATTCTTGCAGGGTATGGTTGGCAAACCAGCAACAAAATAATTAGCTTGAGCGACGTTATAATTATGATATGGATGTATCGAATGTAGTATACACATAGACATTCATAACTCTATGGCTGCCTTCAGTGTTATGAGTGGATACTTGTATCCGTGCTTGTATTCCACAACGAAATAAAGGGGCAGTATTAAAAATGGGTTCCAATCTCTCTCTCTCTCTCTCAAAACCATATTTTTTATTCTATGGTCAGAGATGTTTTGGTCAGTTTATGCGCAACTCGACTAATCCTCTTTTCCGTTCGATCAAAGACAGACAATCTACACTGAGACTAAGATATTTATGAGAGATAAATTCCTCTTAGTCTAACCCAAGGGATTGTCAAGGTTTGAACTACAGACATCTTAGATTTATAGCTCATCTCTTTTAACACTTGAGTTACCTATCAGTACACATGGAACTGAAATTGAGAAATAGGTCAATGAATGATATTTTTCCCCAATTGTTACAAAAGGATTTTGAAGAAAACAACTACGAGGGCTCTAATGCAATGAAATTAAAAATTTGAGCATATTAGGTTCATATTCCAGATTGGGTTCATCCTAGTAGAAATCGAAACGTGATTATCCCCCTCAAATCAGACAAAAGAAAGAAGGGGTTCTTGTTGAGTTCTTAAGAATTATATTTTTATTTTTTGACCTAAGTCACAACGGATTTCTTTTTCTACTATTTCAAAAAGTTCCATTCAATTTTTTCTAATGATATTTTTGAAAAATTAACTTTTGATAGATTCAGAATATCTATCTATATAATAAAGTATAATACAATTCAAATCTCAAAAGATAAACAAAATAATTTTTGTTATTCGTGGTTAAGATCACTTTAAATTTTATTTTAAAGTTAATCTAACGGCTAATATTAACACCATAAATTTAATAGAAAAAATATGTCTATAAGGGTGTATTTGGAGTGGATTTTTAAAGGTACTTTTAGGAATTATTTCTTATAAATACTTAAAAAAAAAAATATTTGAAATCGTTCCACCACTACCTCTACTACCACCACCCCCATCGCTCCACCACCATCACCACTACCACCACCACTGTCACCTTACCACCACCACCGACATCACCGCCACAATCACTATCGCCACCCTAGCATACCCACCACCACCACTACCGTCGCTGCCACCACCTTACCACCATCATCACCACTTCCATTGCCCCACCACTAGGGTTGTCTATGGGTCGGGCCGGGCTTGGCCCGTGAATTTTTTTTCGGACCGGACTTGGATAGTATAGGCCGAAGCTTGTACTCGGGCGAGTGGCGGGCCAGGCCAAACCAGGCTCTGGTAGGGGTAAGCTACCCGTAGTCCAGCCCGTCACCTATTGGGCCGGCTTTTATTGGGTCTGTTCGGCGGGCTTTGTTGGGCTTGTTGAAGCAAACTATTTTGAGTTATAATGGTCATTTAATTATAAAAATTAGTTGAACAAATTTAAAAAGTTAAGTTGTAATAAGTAATTTAATGTAATATTGAACATAATTGTAGCATTAATAATCGATACAAATAAAATGGCTTCTAATATTATCAATAAATATAACTAAAGAGGATTTATTAAAACTAAAACATAAAAGAGAAGAAAATGAAAAGCAAGGGTTTGATAGTATTATCCAAATTATATTGAAATAAATCTTATATTATTTAAAACTCTAGTTCATTTATGCAATTTCATTTGAAAATTCAGAAACTTGTCATCAATTAATGAAAATAGATAGAAATAAATAATAATAAATTTAATTATTTTAACAATTCATTTTTATCTTTTAAAAGAAAGAATATGAAAGGCTTGACTATGTGTCATATTAATGAAGTTTTATTAATATATATTTCATATTAAAATGTTAGTAACTTAGTATTGTGAGAGTCAAGTTGTCCAATTAAAAGTTTAACATCAATCTAGTTTTATTAATATAAATTCTAAATTAAATAAGGTTAGTATTGTCTTTATATATTATTTTAGGGTTAAAGTAGTTAATCAAAAGTTTTTCTTGATAGTATACTTTTATTATTAGTATAGATATGTATATATATATATATATATATATGGTATGTGTGCTTTGGGCCGGGTAGTGGGTTTAGGGGTAAACTCAAGCTCTTTCTTAAAGGATATTGGGCTCGAGTGGGCCAACTATTGGGCCTATCGGGTTTCGGGCCGAGTAACGGGACCTGTGGATAACCCAGTCCATGAACAGCCCTACCCACCACCACCATAATCACTACCACCACCACCACCACCATCATCACTACCATTACCACCATCGTCCCACTTCCACCACCCTACCACCACCATCCCTAATCACCACCGTTGTCGCACCTTACCACCACCGCTATTGTATCACCATTACCCCTACAACCCCATGATCATCACAACTATCACCACCATCACCCACCGCCACCGCCACCACCACCACCACCACCATCGTCACCTACAATTGCTACCATTGTTGTCCATGACCACCACCCACCACCATCATCATCTTATTCTTATATTTATTATCATTACCACTATCATCCCACTACCATTGTCGCCCATTGTCAACATCCACCACCACCCTTCGTCGCCCACCATCGCCACCGGCCACTGTCACCTACCCTACCACACCTACCACCACCACCTGTCGTTGCCCACCACTGCAGCTATCCACTGTCACCTATTCTCACCACACTTACCACTGCCGTCATTCGTCACCACCCATCACACTGTCAGTTAGAAGCATCCATCGTCGCCAACCACCACTGTCGTTGTCCCACCACCCACACCTATCACCACCACTACCATCATCATTATCACTCACGGCTGCTACTACCACTACGGTTGTTGTCTTACCCACCACAACTATCACTGTCTCCCACCATCACCACTGTCACCCACCACCATTATCACCGCTCACCCCACTACAATCGGTGTTTAATTTTTTTATCTCTCTTCTATGTTTGTAATTTGATTTTGAATGTGAATACAAATATGTTGACCATTTTTTTTTTATTACTCTGTGCCTTCAACAATGGTATATATTGATACTTGCAAAATTAAAAGAAAGAAGGAATTATCAATTTTATTGTTGACATAATTTATACTTCTAGAAATCGCTAAAAGAAGGAATAGTCGAAATTGGAGCTAGAAGCCTCAGAAGATGAGAAATCGCAGGTGACAAGCTGGAAACCTAAGCCAATGAAAAATCAATGGATTATACTAACTAAAGTTAGGGTTCTAGAAGGAGCTAGTGTTCCAAAAGCTAAGAAAAAAGGAACTGCAATTATAAAACCAAATGAATCAGGGTTAGTTCAGCAACTGTCTATGTGACCATTGTTGAGTTTATATGGTTTAGTTCCAAACATTTTCATAAGCAAATTAGGTCAGACCTTGGAAATGGGGGACAACTAGACCTGTCAATAGACTAGATTTTGATCAGAACTTTGTTGATTTAAATTTGAATTTAATAAGAAAAACTCACCACCGAGTTGTTAATCGAGTGGGTAAAAACTCGAATTTTCTTACTCAATACTTAGGTTCAAGATTGTTTGGTGAGATTAAATCTATTCTTTAATAAAAAAGGAAAAAAATATATATTCTTCAGAACTTAAAGTACGCGGTCAGACTTTAACTTTGACCTCAACGTAGGTGCAAGAAGATATTTCACCGATAGTTGTATGGTGCTGAAATATAATGTTCTCTGCCGAATATGTGAAGTAGTCTATCTACATATTTATTTTCAGTTTTCAAGTTGAATTTTAAACTGATCCGTATATCCGACTAATATCAAAATCTTAATTCATATTCAAATTTGTAAAAATTAGACATTCAATTTGAGAATCCGATTGGATCAAATCAATTTGAGTTCCAGCAAATTATGTATGTCAAACATATTGTATGGGTCTGACTCTCGTTCCTTCAATTTTGGAGTATCAATCAAGTCTTGAAGTGTCATTTCGAGGCACGATATATTCGAGTTGTCGTGTCATTCATCGCACTAAAAAATTAATTAATTATAAAATAGTTCATGGAATACCATATAAACAAATGAAAGAAAAAAGTAGTCGTTCTCTTGTTATTTTGAGTTGCAGACTTTTTGAGTTCAGGTCGTGTTGATGTCGATGGATAAAATTGACACTGATACACGTATTCATTAAATTTTCCCCTCAAAACAACTATCAAAACTTCATAAAATCATTGGGTTGTGATTGGTTGGTGTTCTGAGTGAAATATGTATAAACTTTTAGGGAGTGCAAAAGTGGCAGAACCTAAAATTTTAAAGTGGAGGCCCAAACAAAAAATATGTAATGAAAATATCAGAACTTTAGGGGACAAAATGAAAATTACGCTGCCATATGGTGTGTGACAAGATGCTTAATTATCAATAAGGAATCAAAGCAAAAGAAAGCATATAATCCATAATGTCCCAAATGCTTTCTAGTTTTCTTATTTTGTTTAATTGGCCAAGCCCAAGGCCCAACTCATGTTGTAAGTCCGATCTGAATTAATAGCCCAATTTTAAGAAATTCAACAATTTTCAGCCCAAAGTGGTGCATACCTGGTCAAGCTCATCAAGTTCAAGGATTTATATCAGCAAGGGAGCATGCATAGTCATCCAAGAACCTCATCATCTTCTCCTTGAAAAGAGTCAACCCCCACGTCATTCTTTGACCGAATCTTATGGAGAGCACCATAACTGCCTCGCCCGTTGAGAATAGGTTGCCAGCTCCACCAGATTATCCATTTAGTTACTAATAGCTCGCTCAAATCTGTTATGAGGCGACTATAAATTGTAAGTCCCGCCAACACTTGGGGGGCAGATCACACTCAGTCGAGCATAACTTTCCTATCTCACTCAGCTTGTAATTCTCTGTTCTCCCTACACACTTGAAATAATAAAATACCCTGGCGACTCTAGCCATTCAAAGTGAACGTAGGTCAAGTTGACCGAACCACTATAAATCTTTGTCTCATCTCGCTTATTATCTTTCTCTACTTTAATTACTACACTTATTACTGTTCAATTGACAGGTGGTGTACAAACCTAATTTGTGCATTATCAGTTTGATGCCGTCTATGGGAACGACAAACTTCTCCCCTGAACATTTCTTTTGTTGAATCAATGGAGATCACCACCAGGTCCATGAATCAACCTGGAAATAATTCAGCACGAGAGGAGGAGGTTGCTCCTTCACCAATCAATCCCGTCCCAAATGCACAGTAGATGCTGGAGACAATACTGTAGCTTGTATCTCAGAATCAACAGATTCTCCAATTAATGCTCGCTTGACAACAAGGAGGAGCACAACCTCAAGTCAGAGAAGCTCCACGCCCTGGGCGTCAAGGAGCTCCCCACTTGGGCGCTCCCCATTTGGGTGCCCCACATAGGGAGGCCCACCATGAGGGACCTCCACCTCCTCCTCCAGCTCCCGCTTCTCGTGGTGGGGACCCTCATTTCTAAGAGGATGAGGGTAAAAACTAAAGTGTGGAGCATGAGAGCCATTTCCACGATAATTTCAAAGGAGCTTCCAATCACTAAGATGAAAAACTAAAAGAGGTACAAAATCAATTGGGTGACGTTTTCAATGCCATGAAGGCGCAAGGACCCGAGACAGTGGACTACCTTGTTAGGCGAACCAACACACCCTTCGTACTTGACGTGGTGAACTACCCACTTCCCTAGAAGTTCAAAATGTCATCCATGGAAACTTTTGATGGTACGAAGGATCCACTGGACCACCTCGAAACTTACAAGAAGTTAATGTAGCTACACAATGTCCCCGACGAAATCATGTGTAGGGCTTTCCCAACCACCTTAAAGGGATCTGCTTGACAATGGTTCGCCAAGCTCTCCCCAACCTGGTTTTTTATTTAATTTTAAAAAATTAAAATCATTAGGAAATGATAGTTTAAAAAATATTGTCTTGATCTTGAGTTTTTCTAATTTTGATGGTTTAGATTTGTTTTCAGAACTAAACGTTTTAAAGGATAGATTATACCTACGGAAGAAAGTACTCCAATTGAAATATTAAGTTATATAAAACGATTAAATTCTTTTCCGAATACATGCATAGATTATAGAATATTATTGACAATTCTTGTAACTGTTGCTTCTGCAAAAAGAAGTTTTTCAAAATTAAAATTGATAAAATATTATCTAAGATCAACTATGTCACAAAAATATTTAAATAAGTTGTCAATACTATCAATTGAAAACGATATGACAGCAAAATTTGAATATAAAACCTTAATTAATACTTTTACATCTCAAAAAGCAAAAAGAATATATTTTAAATAAATATTATTTTTAAAAATAAAAGACTTTTTCAAGCGCCGCTCCGGACTTTTTGTTTGGTACTTTGAGAAGTTTAAAAACTAGACTCATGTCGGCTCTAATAACTCCAAAGGATAACTCAGGTGGTAATATGGACAAGTTATAAACTTAGGTGGTGTTTGATAAAGTTGAAAGTTGAACACTGAAAATTGAATGCTGAATTTTTTAATTCGTAGACTGTTTATTATCAACTAAAATTTAAGTATTGAATTTAATCAAACTGCTTGATAAATATAAGAAGTTGAAGTTTAAAAATTATTATTATTTTAATTTTGCTCTTCTTTTTAACCATCTCCCTATAATTGTCTTATTCCTATCACCACTATCACAATGGTGGTGGCGACAACAATGATGGCAGTGGCGATGACGGCAACAGTGGTGGTAGTGGTAGTGGTGGCACAATGATGGTGACATAATAGTAGTGGTGGTGATGGCAACACAATGGTGGATGATGGTGGTGACAATGGTAGTTGTGGTGGTGGTGATGGCATAATGGTAATAGTGGCAACAGAGATGGTGGTGGTGGCAGCAACTGTAACACCCCGCATTCTCTTTAATATATGTATATAACTATATAGAAATTACTTGTGGTAAAAGTGTGGATATGTGTTGTGATGTGTGTTTTAATTTGATAGGTTGGAAAAGAAGGAATTTCGAATGTCAGTGAGAATCATAGTTAAGGCTAGTTTAGCTAGTGAATGGATGACATAAATTATAAAAGAACCTCTAGCAACTATGTTTGGGGTACCAAGGTATATTATGAAAGTTTGGGTTGGTTTTGGAAGGGTTTAGGATGGATTGGAAATGAAAAATGGAGGAAAAAGGCGAAACTGGCAAAACCCTACTGGTAGAGTCTACCGGTAGAGTTTTGTACCGGTACAGTCTACTGGTACACTTTGGTCCAGAGAGTTCGATCTACCGGTAGAGCCGAAAGAATTCTGAAACTTAAATGTCGCGATCTTGGTCCAATTTTAGCCTTATAAATGCCCAAGGTCGTCTATTTTGGCTCTATTTCAGCCACTCCAACATTAGAAACCCTAAAGAGAAAGAAAGGAAGAGAAAAGGAGAAGAAAGGAAGAGAAAAACAAGAGTCTAAAGGGATTATCCAAGATCAAAAACCTAGATTCCAAGAACACAAGGTAGGGGTTTTCTCTCATTCATTTACATTGAGGCTAGGGCCTATATAGAAGTAATCTTTTCACCTTAAATTATACATGTAAGCTATATAATCATTGTTTCTTAATACCTTGTGACTACTACCATGATTTAAACAATATTATTGTTTGATTAACCCTTAAATCATTTTTCTTGCTTAAAAACCCTAAATTCCAAGAGAGATGAACTTTTCTTGAAATTGTTCTTAATTCTTGATTTCAAAACTTTAGTGTTGAATATTGTACAACAAAATAATATAGATTATGATCTCTTGTATATTTTCTTGGATTATTCGATTATATGACACATGTGAGAAAAATTATGGAATTTGGTAATTCCTTGAAATGGTTGTGAATTGAGCATATTTTTGGTTTCCTCATTGTATGGTTGTTGTGACGGACTTGAGTTGCCTTCGAGAGATGCCGTAGAGTGTAAATGTTAGTCGATCCCCGTGGGGGTGAGATCGTTATTTACACTTGTAGTGAGTTGTCATTTGGGAATGCAACCGCTATCGTTCACCTGGAGTTCGAACTAGGGACGGTATACTTTTCCTAGGAAGGGAATCGTCACTGCCATTGGGATGGTAGACGCCCTTTCCTAAAATGCTTGTGATTGTGATTGTGATTGGTGGACTAGGTATAATCATTGGATAGATTCATGGGAAGCAATCATCATACATGGCACGGGGATGAACCAAAAATACCTGGAATTATGAGTTGGGTCGTTCTTGCCGATGCATTGGTATGGAACAATGCATGGGAAAGATGCCCTTTTTCTAAATAGCCTAAATTGGAATATTGGTTACTGTTGCTAAACTCATTTTTATTCGTTTATTTGATTATTGCTACTGTTTAAGCTTGAGATCTCTTTTAAAATGCCCTGTTTTATTTCAAAGGTTATATATATGTTATTTGTGAAATGAGACCAACCATTTTCTATGTTTTAAAACCTTGTTTGAGTTTGGGAGAAATGTGGCTACAGAGCTTCGTGCTCACCCCCTACAAATTATATTTTTTAGATTTGGTGCTAGAGGAGGATCTCGGCATCGATGAGCCGGGACATTGGGAGGCTCCACTCGAGGGGAACCTAGATCCCGAGGTGGATATGTAGAGCTGTAGCTTCTTTTGTACTAGACTAGGACATTCTTTTGAAACATTGTGTAGTCTAGTTTATTTTGTATTTCCGCTGCAAGAATTACTTTGTTACTCTTTTGGGGATGTAAATGCCATTGTTAGGCATATTCTTTTGGAGGTTATTGTATATGCCTGAATGATGAAGTAAATTCTTTTTGGATTTGGAGTTATGTAGTTGCTCTCATGATTGTAAATGATTTTTAATAGTAATACTGTCAGGGTGTATTTTGGGGTGTTACAGATTTGGTATCAGAGCCTAGGCTTTAGGTCTTACATGGGAGTTGTAGGTTATGGATTCCCACTAGAGGGTAGGAATTGGATTGATAAAGATAGTTGATTTAAAATTTCATACGAGCCTTATAGGTTAGATTTACTTAACCTTTAAGATGTCTTGCACAGTAATGAAATTAAGTTGTAACTTACTGTGCAGGATAAAGGGTGGACGAGGACGTGGACGGGGTGGCCAAGGAAATCCACTATCATCGTCACCTCCCGATACCATGGAGTCTATTTATCAATGCGTAAAGGAGATAACCACTCTAGTACAACATCAGAATAGAATCAACCACCAACAACTACAAAACTTAGCGAGGGGAGGTCCAATCAAGACTGGGGCTAGCAGCAGTGGAGTTGCACAATGGGCAACTCCATATCCCCAACCCGACCAAACTACGGGGCTAAGGAATCAAGTCGTTCGAAGAGCTAGGGCTACTCGAAATCGGACGGCCACTGACCCACGTCAATGCTTTTCATGTGGAGGTGTGGGGCATATTCGGATTCATTGTCCGAGTCGCCCACCTAAGAGGACTACCCAAACAGCAAGAGTTGTCTCTGAGAGGGTAGACACAGACCCCCGTCAATGCTTCGCATGTAGAGGGGAAGGGCACTTCAGACACAATTGCCCATCGCTTCCACCGAGGGCCAACCAAGTGACAGGACAAGTGGCTACAAACAAGCCACTACAACAACCGAAACCGTTAGGAGTCATAGTCCCCTACAATACTGATCACGGAGTAATTTCTGCCCAAACCCAACCGGTGAAAAACGTTTCCAACATCGTGGTGGAAGGTATCGTCTTTTCCTATAATTCTTGGGCACATATTTTATTTGATTACAATGCGACTAATTCCTCCCTATACACCACATACACAAATAACTCGGGATTAGACCTTGAAAAATTTCAAACATATCTGGAGTATAGTCATGCCAATGGGAGAGGGGTGGGATACTAAAAGGATGTGTAGAGGTTGTGTACTTCGAATTGGAGAACAAGAACTGATTGGGGACATGGTGGCACTAGACAGGAATGGGTATTCTAGTTTATATTCAGTGGTTGGACTATTCTAGGAGACGGATGATAAAGTGGCTTTTGGGTTGTAAATAATACTAGGCATGGATCTATATTTCAAGTCATATTATCTATATTGGAAATGGGTATGAGATCGGATGTATGACAAAAACACCTAAATTTGAGTTAGACAAGTATAGGAGGACTCAGCAGTCCGGCAGACGACCTTTCACCGATTTGGTCATAATCGGAAGGCCTAAATGGTGCACTGTCAATTTTGTTAGAACCCTAACTTGTATATCTTTCCTACCATATGGGTCACACATGCTAGAAATACCCAAGTTAAAACAGTTTATTCTTTGAAGTCGGTCGAAATCTGCAATATGGTGTTCTTTGGATAGTAAAGTGTTGTGCTCTCTTCTTAGGCTTTGAAGGACTTGTCCTTAAGCGAACTTCCACACTAAGGAGGCTTTGAGGTAGAGACACCCCCATGTTGATTGAAATATTTTGATGGATAACGATATACAAATTTGATGATGATTTGATGTTTCGTCGACTCTAAGTATTCTCTTCTATGATTTGTAAGGTCTATATTTTTGAAAATCAAGGAGATGTGATCACCCAATTTGGATGTGTGGAGATAAGGTTTACTTAGATGTTTTAAGATGGATTAAGTTTTGAATACTAAGGTTATGGAAAGCGATGTGTGTTATTTAAAAGTCATAGAAATTAAGGAATGAATATAGTTTTGGTTTTATAAGGGAAACTATGAGAGTGTTATGTTTTCCTTTAAAGTGAATACGATGGTACGAGATAGTATACTTCTCAATTATAATCAATTGAATGGATATGGTGAAGAAACATCAAATGAGAGCCTATTTTGGAATAACGATAGGAAATTGTGGTTATGGTTCTTAAATGTGATGATGCACAAATCGGTCTTCGTGCGAGATTAACAGTTACGAGTGTGATTAATAAATAGTAACGAGCAATCAATGACAATCAAGTATGAAAAACAGTAAATAAGGGTAAACACATGATTTATAGTGGTTCGGTCTCGGATGACCTACGTCCACTCTCGGTAATGGCAGCGGTGGCCGGCGTTCTTTATTGATAAACTTGGGTACTTCGGAGAGTTACAATGTTTAATGAGAGAGAGGGAGAGAAAGTAGTGTGTTTTGGGGGTTTGGAGGCCTGTCCTCAACATATAGAGGTCTTACATTATATAGCTAGGGTTATGGCAGTGAGGCGGTGGCATGATATAGAAGATCTCTACAACTTTGGTAAGTTCTATTTTAGTAGGACTCAATCTTCTCCGATATCTTCTCCTTTGCGTTCCTATTCACCCTTGCTCTTGATGTTGGACTTATGTTGGAGTCAAGTGATTAAGGAGAGGAATGCTTGGAGCCATATGGGCGGCGCCCCTTGGAGGAGCATGGGCGACGCACACTTGGAGTACCTGGTCGACGTCCACTTGCACCTTTGTGTGTACCTGGACCTGGACTTGAAGTGGACCTGGACCTGGACCTGGACCTTGGACTTGGACCTGGACTTGAAGTGGACCTGCTCTAGTCAAATTCGGGCTCGTCATTTGCCCCCCATGCCCCCGAGCCTCTGACTTTTTGCGAGAGGAATGGTTCGTGGGCATGTGCTTCGTCGTCATCGGGATGAGGTTGATTTTTCTTGTTTCCTCCGGTGTCTTTTCCTTCCCAGGGACTCATTAAATTTTTTGATATGAGATGAAAAAATAAATATATATATATATATATATAAAGTAACATATATTTATATATATACATATATACA
>CM042192.1:12784136-12805863 GCA_023539305.1 Ilex asprella | reverse complement strand
ATATATATATATATATATATATATAAATACTCTCAAACCCTAACTTACAACGGTCCAAGCAAAGGTGTAGAGATCCATTACTGCAACAAGTTTCACCAGTTAATTGGCTCAGCAGAGGACATTAAGCTTCTTACCGTGGGTTAAGTAGAGAAAAGAGAATGATTAGCTATATCATGATCTTGCCATGAAGTGAAGTTTGGCATGAAGTGAAGTAGTTAATAGATGATGGAGAATTGGTTGTAGTATTAGGGTGAGATTTAACTAAATTAGATATTATAGGGTTGGGTATAATTTTTCTTAATACTGGTTCAATGCTATACTGTTCAATAATACCATATATATAGTATCGATTAAATCAATGTGATAGGTGGCATAAAATTAGTCTTGCTTTATACTCGAATAAAAAATCCTTTCAATCCTTTAAAATAAAATTAGTCTTGCTTTAAAATGTTAGATTTATTTAAATTTTTGGATTATGTTGGTTTGAGTTTGAGTTTGAGCTTGGGCTTGGCGGGTACAGGGGGAAGCGCGGACGGGGACGAGAATTAAAAATTTACTCGCGGATGAAAATGGGGATGAAAATTATACCCGTTAACGAGGGTGGACCGAGCGGGTATGGGGATGGAGACTACACCCCCTGCCCCCGCTTCGGTCCAATGACATCCTTACACTTACCCAGCCACACAAACGCACACACAACCCACAATCCACAAACACCAATATCTGAAAATGGAGATGAAGAAAAATTCCTAAATCCTAAACCCTAGATCTGAAATTGAATAAAAAATCCCTAGATCTGAAAATTGAAAAAGAATTCCCTACATATGAAATTGAAATACATGGATACATATAGATCTATACATAAATAGGTGAAATCTATGGATATACATATAGATTTATACATATATTATTGTACAGATCTTAAAAAATGAAAAAAAATTACTTTTTCAAAGTCAAAGATGACTGTTGGAGAAGATAGTAGCGTCGGAGAAGAGACCAAACGTCTTTGCTTCGACGGCGCCAAAGACAAGAGAGCAACTATGCCCTTCACCCACTCAGACCAGACAAAGAGAGGAGATCAGACACAGACAAGAGGAAGAGGAAGAGGAAGAGAAGGTGAAAAATAGGTTTAGATACTTTATCCAAATATCTTCTTAAATTGCTTATAATGGGAGTCGATGGTCAAACCTCATTTAATCATTTTCCTCTTAAGCGTGTGTTTTCTTTTTCCCATGTTTTTGAATCCACATATTGATGAGTCCGAATTTTACTAAGCTAAGGCCCAATCCAAACAGAGTCGAAGAAGCCCGTAAAAGAGCCCAAAAGACCCATGTAGTTGGACCAACCGAGTGACAACCATCAAGGAAAACGGAGGAAGAGACCAAGATCGCACGAGGCAGCAAGGGGCGCCGCCCAGGGCACCAAGGGCGCCGCCCAGCTCCGTGCTCGGGCCCTCCTTCGTCCTCTCCTCCGTCCTCTCCTCCTCAGGTACTTGACTCGCTACGAACTTGACGTCCGACCTCGGGGTCTAGACAAACACCAAAGGAACAAGTGAAGCAACCCGAGGCACCTGGGGCACCGCCCAAGGCACTTGGGGCACTGCCCAGGCCTCCTCCAAAGTGGGTGCCGCCCACCCCTTGGCTCCATTGGCCTCACCTCCTCTCCTCTTCATGCCTTGATGCAACACTAAGCACAATATAAGTCCAAACCCACTCCGAAGCAAGTCCGAGCTCAAGACTCAAGTCCGAGACTAAGCATGAGCACACTCCACACTAGAATGACATCCGAGCAAATAGGAGCACGTGGAGGGAGACTCGGGATGCGGGGATCTCCTACCGAAATTCTACCTTCCAAAGAAGTCTATTCTCACCATAACTCGACTTACCAAAGAGGCTCACTCTTACCATGTTTGTACTTACCAAATTGACGGAAGACTTCTCCCTCACGTCACCGCCTCACCGCCTTGGTGAGCCTATATAATGTAAGCCCTCACTATATAAAGGGCACGATGACTCTTGAGACACACACACGAGACTAGTTGCACTCAGCAAGCTCTCTACACTCTCTCTCTCTAGACTCATTGTAAACTCTCTGGAGTACCACCGTTGATCAATAAAAAGCCTAAGGTCACCGTTCGAAGAGTGGACGTAGTTCATCCGGACCGAACCACTATAAATCTCCAGTGTTGACCTATATTTACTGTTTTACCACTAATTGCCATTGATTGCTCATTAATCACTCTAGTGACTGTTGATCTCGCACGAAGACGATTTTGTGCATCATCAGTTTGGCGCCGTCTGTGGAAAACGACGTAGTCTTCCTACCTTTCTCGCAATCCATGGCAATCACCACTAGATCGAGGTCTCATCAACCCTGAGACAACAACCCCGTGCACCGGGAAGGGGCTCCGCCTAACAATCCTGTGCACCGGGAGGAGGCTCTGCCTCCCCTTGCACCCGAAGGACCCTCTGCTACGGGGACTCCCGTCGTTGGGTCACAACAACAACTCCTGCAGACCATGCAGCTGCTGGTGAACCAAAACCAGCAGATCATCCAGTTGATGCTCTCTCAAGGAGGAGTCACCCATCACCCTGTTGGAGGAGTCCAACTCCCTCCCACAGGAGAAGAACCATTGCCTGTCCCTTCCGGACGCTAGGTCCCTCATCGGAATGCTTCAGCACCACGCCAGGGAGTCCCTCGTCAACCGATCCCTTCTCGCCGCGCAGGGAGCTCGCGTGTTCACCCTTCGCACGTACCTGTGCATGAGGATGAGGGAGAGAGTCAGTATGGAGACCATGACAGCCAGTACCATCACCAGGATGTCCCCAATCAGTGGGATGAGAATATTAAGGAGGTGCAAAACCAACTCGGTGACGCCCTCAACGCCATCAAGGCGCAAGCGCCAACACCTGTGGATTACCTGGTAAGACGCACTGACACACCCTTCACTGCTGATATTGTCAACTATCCACTCTCCTCGAAATTCAAAATGCCGAACATCGACACCATCGATGGCAATAGAGATCCCCTTGACCATCTGGGCACCTACAAGTCCCTTATGCAACTCCATAATGTGCCTGAGGAGATCATGTGCCGAGCATTCCCCACCACCTTGAAGGGGTCCGCTCGTCAATGGTTCTCCAAGCTCAGGCCTTCCTCCGTCAGTTCTTTCAAGGAGCTAAGCATGTCCTTCGTCTCTCACTTCATTGGGGGACGCCGCCATCAAAAGCCAGTGACCCACCTGCTCACCATTAAGTAGGATAGGGATGAAAGCCTTCGTGACTACCCTGCTCGTTTCAATAAGAAGGTGCTCCAGATCGATGAGTCGGATGACAAGGTAGCCATGGCTGCTTTTATCGCCGGCCTCCGAACATCCAGTTTTATGTTCTCAGTCATCAAGAAGTCGCCCTCTGGCATGCCCGAGCTACTGGCTAGGGCACAAAAATATATGAACGCGGAGGACATCGCCAAAGCATGTAGAGGTGAGTCCTCCCGAGGGGAGAAGAGGAAAGACAACTGAGAAAACCAAAGGGATACTGAGAACAAGAAACAGAAGGCAGAAAAGGTCCCCGTAAAGGACCGCCTCGGACCACTATCTCCGAGGGATCGACAGTCATTCACTCCACTTAATGCATCAGTGGAACATATCCTACTCCAGATACAGGATGACCCAGCCATCCGTTAGCCCTGAAAGATGAAATCTGATCCCAAGCGCAGGAATCCCAGTAAGTGTTGTCGTTTCCACCGCGACCATGGACATGACACGGATGACTGCTTCCAACTGAAAAGGCAGATCGAGGAACTCATCCAGTGGGGTCATCTCAGACAGTATGTAGCTGGTCGAGGACCAGCACCTCCGCAAGAAGAACGAGAGCACCAGCCTCCCCTCGGTGAGATTCATACCATTGCCGAAGGATTAGGAGGAGGAGGTGACTCTAACTCCGCCAGAAAGGCGCACGCCTGCAGAGCCAGACAAGCGGAGTCTCATGACTCTCGTCCGACGAAGACCCCACGACAGGGGGAGGAGGAGGTCATTACCTTATCAGACAGAGACCTTGCAGGAGTCCAAGTCCCTCACAATGATCCTTTAGTGTTGACCCTAATGGTGGCTAACTATCAAGTCAGGAGGATCCTAGTCGACAGTGGAAGCTCAGCCGACATCCTGTTCATCACGGCTTATGACAGCCTTCACCTTGGCAGGGAAAGGCTACAGCCGGTTAGGACTCCCTTGGTTGGTTTCTCAGGAGAAAGAGTTCAGCCGTTGGGATCCATCACCCTACCCGTCACAGCAGGGACTGCTCCCCGGAGCTCTACCATCATGGTAAACTTTCTCGTGCTTGACTGTCCTTCTGCTTACAATGTGATACTTGGACGCCCTGCTCTCAACGCCTTAAGGGCAGTGCCTTCTACATACCATCTTCTCCTCCGTTTCCCAACCTCTAGCGGGATTGGGGAGATAAGAGGAGACCAGGTCTCAGCCAGAGAGTGCTATGTAGCCTCTATGAGGGCTAGAAGACCACACGAGACTCTACAAGTCGAAGTGTTCGACCCCAGGGATGACAACACCTTAGAAAGGGGCGAACCAGCAGAGGAACTCCAACCAGTAACACTAGATGACACCCTTCCAAAGAGGAAGGTCTACCTAGGCTCCTTACTCTCCCAGAAGCTGGCATCTGCCTTAGTAAACTTCCTCAGAAGAAACGCAGACGTCTTCGCTTGGTCCCATGAGGACTTAGAGGGCATTGACCCCGAGGTAGCCTCCCACCAACTTAATGTTGACCCCAGATGCAAGCCCGTTCGCCAGAAGTTGAGGAGCGTGAGCACTGAGAGGGGACAAGCCATGGAGGAGGAAGTAGACAAGCTCTTGACTAACGAGTCTGTAAGGGAGGTAGCCTACCCGGACTGGCTATCCAATGTGATAATGGTGACAAAGGCTAATGGGAAGTGGCACCTCTGCGTGGACTTCACAGAGCTCAACAAGGCCTGCCCCAAAGACAGTTACCCTCTCCCCCGCATCGACCTGCTCATAGACGCCACTGCGGGACACGAGCTCCTAAGCTTCCTTGATGCCTACTCCGGCTACAACCAAATCAATATGTTCCCCCTAGACCAAGAGAAGACTTCGTTCATCACCCCTAGAGGCACTTACTGCTACAGGGTGATGCCATACCAGCGCCTCGTCAACAAGATGTTCGAGCCCAGATTGGGAAAACCATGGAAGCATACGTGGATGATATATTGGTGAAGAGTGTAGTAGCCACAGATCACATCGCACACCTACAGGAAACCTTTGATGTGTTGAGAGCCTACAAGATGAAGCTGAACCCGGAGAAGTGCGCTTTCAGCGTCAGCTCAGGAAAATTCTTGGGCTTCATGGTTCACAGAAGGGGTATTGAAGCCAACCCGGATAAAATCAAAGCAATTTTGGAGATGAGGTCTCCTATCTCAACCAAGGAAGTCTAACGACTCAATGGGAGAATAGCCGCACTCAACTGGTTCGTTTCTAAGTCTCCCTTTCTTTAAAATCCTTCGCAGGTCCTTCCAGTGGGGTTCAGACGCTGAGGAGGCTTTCCAAAAGCTAAAAGCCTACCTTGCAGCCCCACCGTTGCTCTCACACTGTGCCGGGAGAAACCCTCTACCTCTACCTCTACCTCTACCTCTACCTCTCATCTTCTACCTTTACCGTAAGCTTTGTACTTATCAGAGAGGATGGGAGCATCCAAAAGCCTGTCTACTATGTAAGTAGAGCCTACCGAGGAGCGGAGGTGAGATACTCGGAGTTAGAGAAATTATCTCTCGCTCTTATCACTGCCGCCAGACGTCTGCGCCATTACTTTCAAGGTCACACCATCACGATGGTCACCGATCAGCCACTCAAAAGAATCTTAGGGAAGCCCGATGTCTCTGGGAGACTGCTCAAGTGGGCTGTGGAGTTGAGCGAATTTGACGTGCAATACAAACCAAGGGCTGCCATCAAAGTGCAGATGCTCGCAGACTTTGTAGCGGAGTCCACACCGCCCCAGGAGTCCCAAAACGAAGGACTAGGCGCCTCTGCGCGCACTTGTTCAGTACATACTGACTCTCTCAACCAAGAAGTTGGACCAGTTGTCATACGAAGACCCGCTGACCCGAAGAAGAAACAGGGGGTAGAGCCATCGACCGGGCGCGGCTCACCCTACCTAGGGCGCCGCCCACCTGGCTTGAGGTGCCGCCCACCCTGCCTTGGGCGCCACCCTCTCAGGCCCCCTCACTCCCATCTTCACCTCCTCTCCTAACATCACCCCCAACATCCACTCCGCCATGTTGGAAGTTATATGTTGATGGGTCCTCTACCAATGAGGGCGGTGGAGTTGGACTCGTACTCAATAGCCCTCATGGCACCCCATTAAAGTACGATGTCTCCCTCCACTTCAACATGTCCAATAATCAAGTAGAATATGAGGCCCATGTGTCGGGCCTAAGGTTAGCCTTAGAGATGGAAGCACTCAACATCACGACCTATGGCGACTCTCAACTCATAGTCAATCAAGTGAGAGAAAACTTTGAGGCCAAGGAAGAAAAGATGCAGGAATACCTCTCGGTGGTCCAAGACCTCCTCAAGAAGTTTGTCTACTTTGAGATCAACCATGTACCACGAGAGGAGAACGCCATGGCGGACGCACTCGCCAAATTCGCCTCTGCCAATATACTTATCGGCCCAGCATTGACGGATCACCAGTTCGAACCAAGCACCTCCAAGCTAGAGGAAAGCAGAGTTCACTGCGTGTCGTCTGAGCCCAATTGGATGACCCCCATCAGAGTTTACCTAGAATAAGGCACCCTCCCAGACAACCAAGTGGAAGCCAGAAAGTTAAGGATGAGAGCATCCAGATACGTCGCCCTACAGAACATTCTCTATAAGAAGAGTCACTCTCGCCCTCTACTTCGCTATCTCACACCGGAAGAAGCAGACTATGTCATGAGGGAGATACATGAGGGAATATGTGGGAACCACTCAGGAGGACGAGTCTTGGCTGACAAAGCAGTCAGACAAGGGTACTACTGGCCCACCATAATCCGAGACGCTCGAGACTTCGTCAGGAGGTGCGATAAGTGCCAACGTTTTGCAACTGTGTCAAGACAGCCGTCTGAGGAGCTCACCATCATCTAGAGTCTGTGGCCTTTCTCCATGTGGGGGATCGACATCCTAGGTCCCCTTCCTATGAGTTGAGGTCAATGTAAGTTCGTAGTCATCGCCATAGACTACTTCACCAAGTGGGCCGAGGCCGAAGCCTTAGCCAGGATTACAGACCAGAAGGTAAAAGATTTCATATGGAGGAGTCTATTCTGCCGCTTCGGGGTACCTCATGCCATCGTAAGCGACAACGCCAAGCAGTTTGATAACAAGCTCCTCAACACTTTCTGTGCGGACCTCCAGATTAAGCAACCCCATTCTAGTCCCGCCCATCCACAGGCGAACGGACAAGCGGAGGTCACTGTCAGGACCATACTCCGTAACTTGAAAGCCAGATTGGAGACCGCAAAAGGGAAGTGGGTAGGCGAACTCCCAGGAGTACTATGGGCATACCGGACCACACCAAGAGGTCCTACAGGTGAGACCCCATTCTCTCTAGCCTATGAAACAGAGGCAGTGATACCCGTTAAAATCGGGGTACACTCCTTTAGGGTCCAGAGCCATGACCCTACCAGAAACGAAGAAGGCCTCCGCATCAACCTCGACTTGGTGGAGGAGGAGAGAGAGATAGTCATGCTCAGAAATGCAGAGTACAAACGTCGCATGACCAAGTACTACAATTCGAGGGTGAAGCCTCGTGCCTTCTTACCTGAGGACTTGATCCTCAAGAAGGTCATCTTATCCACCAAAGACTCCCGAGAGGAGAAGTTGAGACCCAACTGGGAAGGACCTTACACGGTCACAGAGGTAGTAAGACCAGGTACCTACAAAATTTAGAATTTTGAAGGCAAGGTCCTGGCTCACCCATGGAACGCAGAACACCTAAAGAAGTACTACCAGTAGCTGGGGGCAGTAAGTCTGGAGTCGGTGTCCATCATCTAGTTTGCCTTCGCTATTTATGTCATTTTTTCCTTTAAATATCAAGTATTTACTTTGAATTATGAAATAAGATTTCTCAATATTTTCTTCAAAAAAAAGAGTTCTATTTCATCCAAGTCAAGAGACTCTTACAAAAGAAAATTTTCATTCAAAGTCCGTAAACTGGACCTTTTACAAAAGGAAGACATCCTGCAAACAAAGAATACAAGGACACCACTCTCAATGACTCTCACTGTCTCCACTCATATAGTCCTCATCATCGGACTCAAAAGCCTCCTGAGGCTTGAGCTCAGAAAAATCAACATAAGGGTATGCTACATAGGCCTTCCTCCTGAGCTCCTCGTAGCCGTCAATGCAGGCACTGACCCTAGCCCTCTCAACAGCATCCCTCTGAGCCTCCGCACTAGTAGCTCTCCCAAGTGCTACACCGAGGTCAGCCTCAAGTTGAGCAACCTTCTCCTGAGATAGCTTCAATTGCTCAGCGGTGCTCTCTCGCGTCCGCCGCTCGAGCTCAAATCGCTTCTCGGCATCCTCTCGTGCCTGTCGAGCTAGCAGTGCGTCATTCTATTGTGTATGTCGCTCAAGTGAAAGCTTCATCTTAGCAGCCGCAAGCTGTCCCTCAGCAGCCTCACGTGCCCGTCTCTCCTTCGCCTCGCCAAGAGCGGCCTCTCCGATCATCATCGTATTGCTAAACAAGGCAGGCAAGGCAGCCAGCACCTGTGGACATTCAAATACAAAGAAAGCCAAGAGCTAAGTCTAGACATGCCACAGAAAGTCAAATACAAAACAGAGGGGCAGAGCATACCAGAGCGATGCCCTCTACAGCGACATTGACTACGCCCCCAAGACCCCGAGAGGCAATCTCATTGGCCTCAGCACTGGTTATCAAGGCACTGAATCTCTCATTTGCCACCTCCACATCATGCAGCATAGACGCTGAGGTGTTCCCCATGGAATGACACCTAGACGGACCCTTCGTCCCGGCGGATTGCGGCGCCGGCACCTCAGCCCTTACAGCGGTACCAGAACCGTGTCTCGGGGAAGGGGAGACATAGATCGAAGGAGAAGGCGGAACATCATCAAACTCAGCCGGTATAGAACCCGCTGGGTCAACCAGCCCCGGTCGAGAAGAACAGGGGGCACCAGACTTCTCCCTCTTAGAAGGAGGAGTAGGTATGAACGCCACCTTAGAGGCAAGGACCTCATCCACTACGGACTTGTCAATAGGAAGACCTGCAAAGACCCAGTAAGTCAAAAAGCCTACTATAAAGCACCTAAAGAAGACTACTAGTAAATAAGCACCTTTCTTTTTGGGCTTGGAAGAGATGCCAGACAACGACATAATCTCAGCAAAGTCCTTAGTTGGGTTGCTACGAATCGCATCAAGCAGCCTCGTCTGGACCGGAGTTAGAGCCGATAAGACTGCAAAAGATCACCTACTATGAAAAACCAACACATAAGGATGAAGAGTACAACTTAAAGAAAAAAATCCTCACCTTGGTTAGTTTGAGGGACTACATCCCACCGAGAAGGCACAAGATCACGGTCAGACTCCGAAGCTCACTCGCCATCAACGAAGAAAAACCTCATCTTCCACTTGTGGAGATTGGACGTAAGCCCCTCAATGAGTCTGCCTGACCTCGGAGTAAAGCGGTACCACCCCCCGTGAGGAGCAGGGTTCTCCGACAGTGTGTACGTCGCCAGAAACTCCTCGAATGGCTGAGGAACGTTAACACCATGTACCAACCGCCATAATGCGAAGAATGCAAAAATAACCCTCCAGCCATTAGGAGACAATCTCCCTGGGACCAATGACAAGTGTGCTAGCACCCGACAAATAGGTCTGGGGATGGGGAATCGCAGACCCGCCTCCAACATCCCCTCATAAACAACAATCTCACCCGAAGAATCGCAGCAGGCGGGCTCATCGGCCTCAGCATGGCGATAAGTCACACAAGGTCGGATGTGATATAGAGAAGCTATCTCAGCAATTTTAGCATCACACTTATACAAGCTGAATATAGAGAGTACCTTGGATCCATTGCCTCCTCCAACGCCTGGGCCTTCATCGGGGTCCCCAACGGCCTCCGACTCACTGGGTAACATGCACAGGAGCAAGTTCAAAACCTAGCTAAAACAAGGTAATAATGTCAAAGAAAGAGTAAAAAGAATACCAAGAGACATACCTCGCAGCACCGTGTCCTCCAAGTCATCCGTCGACTGTAGCACAACGCTTGGGTTGTCTCCTGAAGTACCCGGGATACTCCGATGATCGCCCGCGCTAGAAGACCGTTCGGGCACGCCTAGGGGACTACTCAGAGTACTCATAATGGTCCCAAAGGGTTCCTCCGCCGCACTAAGTCCACCGCAAAAAGAGGAGCTCGAACGACCAAAATCGGAGGAGGCAGCACCCATGACCTGGGCGCCGCCCGGGCCCGCTCCCCCGCGGTGCCCTCCACTCGTCTTGACTCCTCCACTCGGCATGCCTCTCGTCCTCATGGATGCTTTGATGACGAACAAATGGAATAACCTTGAAGCTCCTTAAATAGAGAATGAAGGCCTTGAAGCTTCTTGAGGAAGCCTTAGCAAAGCTCCTTGAGAGTCACTCTTGAAGGAAGCCCCTGCACATGCAAATGAGATAAGAATGAAGAAAATAAAACAGTGGCCTCTATTTATAGACAAGGGCATAAAATATATATAATATTAATAATGCACTCTTCGGAGCCGAGGAGTTCAGCAGACCCCGAAATAGAATTCCCAGAAGATAAAAGGGGACCGTGAAAGACAAGGAAAGCTCCGACTCAACCAAGTAAATACGAAACACATGCCCTCGACCCCTGCCTCTCGAAGAAAATCAGAGCTCGAGGCAAGGGGGCAAATGATGAGTCCGGATTTTACTAAGCTAAGGCCCAATCCAAACGGAGTCGAAGAAGCCCATAAAAGAGCCCAAAAGACCCATGTAGTTGGACCAACCGAGCGGCAACCATCAAGGAAAACGGAGGAAGGGACCAAGATCGCACGAGGCAGCAAGGGGCGCCGCCCAAGGCCCCTAGGGCGCAACCCAAGGCACCAAGGGCGCCGCCCAGGCCCCCTTGGCCGCCGCCCAACTCCGTGGTCGGACCCTTCTGCGTCCTCTCCTTCGTCTTCTCCTCCTCAGGTCCTTGACTCGCTACGAACTCGACGTCCGACCTCGGAGTTTAGATAAACACCAAAGGAACAAGTGAAGCAACCCAAGGCACCTGGGGCGCCGCCCAGGCCTCCTCCAAAGTGGGCGCCGCCCACCCCTTGGCTCCATTGGCCTCACCTCTTCTCCTCTTCATGCCTTGATGCAACACTAAACACAATACAAGTCCAAACCCACTTCGAAGCAAGTCTGAGCTCAAGACTCAAGTCCGAGACTAAGCATGAGCACACTCCACACCAGAATGACATTCGAGCAAATAGGAGCACATGGAGGAAGACTCGGGATACGAGAATCTCCTACCGAAATTCTACCTTCCAAAGAAGTCTATTCCCACCATAACTTTACTTACCAAAGAGGCTCACTCTTACCATGTTTGTACTTACCAAATTGACAGAAGACTTTTCCCTCACGTCACCGCCTCACCGCCTTGGTGAGCCTATATAATGTAAGCCCTCACTGTATAAAGGGCACGATGACTCTTGAGACACACACACGAGACTAATTGCACTCAGCAAGCTCTCTACACTCTCTCTCTCTCTAGACTCACTGTAAACTCTCCGGAGTACCACCGTTGATCAAGAAAATGCCTAAGGCCACCGTCGCCATTCGAAGAGTGGACATAGGTCACCCGGACCAAACCACTATAAATCTCCGGTGCTGACCTATATTTACTGTTTTGTCACTAATTGTCATTGATTGCTCATTAATCACTTTAGTGACTGTTGATCTCGCACGAAGACGATTTTATGTATCATCACATATCTTCATGTTTTTTAAAAATGAGGGTTGTTTATTAAATAGATCAGCTAAAAAAAATACAAATACACTTTAACATGCTTGTATTTCTTCTTTTTTTTTTTGACAAAAATTAAAAACAAAAACAGAAAAAAATAACAATCATTTACCAAACGCAACCTTGAGTAAACAAATTTTTTGTGTTTTTTTTGCACAAATTTAGATTTAAATCCAAATTTGAGTCAGGTTGGCGATGACCTGAGGAATGAAATTCCAGTTTCTAGCAATCAAAGTGGAAGCAGCTCAACACCCACAAATCTGTTCTCACTGACTCTCTCTCTCTCTCTCTGTCTCTCTTCAGGACGGGTGAACACCGGCGAAGACCTCGGCACCTAGAAATACCATCTCCGGCCTATGTCAGGTATGATTTTCTCTCCCCGCTCCCAAGTTTCTCTCTCTCTCTCTCTCTCTCTCACACACACACACACACACACTCACTCACATACACACACAGAGTACATATCTGTTAGATATACACACACACAGGTCCAAAAGTTTATTGCGAATGAAATTGGGGCAGAAAATTCTCGCGTATGTCGCAGTGTTGTATTGAGTTTGATCGGTCCAAATTGTCTTTGACTGTGAATGACTGAAATTCTATTTTTCTTTTGAATTTGTACGCTGTCGACCGAAGTTTCACTATTCATTTCTGATTGAAATTCAGAATTCGGCCGAGTTATATTGGGTCTGGACATTATCGTTGATAATCTTTTTGGAAATGAACTTCGTCTGAATTTTTTTCGGAATTGAACTTGGCTTTAGCTTTTTCACGGATTTGTTACTGTTTCTTGGGATTGAAATTGATTATGATCTATCTTCTTCTCGAACTACATGGTACCGAACCGGAACCCTGATAAAATACAGGGTGTTGATTGCTTGAAGTTGAATGGGGAACTGTAGGATCTATTATCTTCTGGAACTAGGCCCATGGCAAACACCAAACTTTCAAGTTAATTCAAGAAGTCATTAGAGTGATTTTGTAGTGTTTTCTTAGCTTTATATTTCGTTGTTCCGTTTTCTTTTTAAGTATTTTTTTTGGTGATGGAATGAAGTTTGTAATGTGATACTCTAATGGAGTCTGCCTCCATTTTCAGATTACTATTTCTGAACCATTTCATTCACAATATCCAAGTCAGTTCTTGCAACTGAGGACCACTACGCCATTTTGCTTTCTCGGTGCTGACCAATGGGGAGTGTCAACGAAGAGAAATTCAGGTTTTGCATCGACCGAGGGGGTACATTCACTGATGTTTATGCTGAAATTCCGGGTCAGTCTGAAGGCCGAGTTATGAAGCTGTTGTCTGTTGACCCATCCAATTATGACGATGCTCCAGTTGAAGGAATCAGGAGGATTTTGGAGGAATTTACTGGTGAGAAAATTTCCCGTAGTACAAAAATACCCACAAAGAAGATAGAGTGGATAAGAATGGGTACGACTGTAGCAACAAATGCACTACTGGAGAGGAAAGGGGAGAGGATTGCGTTATGTGTGACTCGAGGCTTTAGGGATCTCCTGCAGATTGGTAACCAGGCTCGCCCAAATATCTTTGATCTTACTGTATCAAAACCTTCAAATCTTTATGAGGAGGTTATAGAGGTTGACGAGAGAATTGAACTTGTTCTTGACCACGAAGAACTAAACCGAGATTCTTCGGCATCACTAGTTAAAGGTGTTTCGGGTGAGTTTGTCAGAGTTGTGAAGCCATTCAATGAGGAAGCTCTAAAGCCTTTGCTAAAAGATCTATTGCAAAAAGGAATTAGCTGCTTGGCTGTTGTGTTAATGCATTCTTACACTTATCCTCAGCATGAAATATCTGTGGAAAAATTAGCTGTGAGTTTGGGCTTCAGACATGTTTCCTTATCGTCTGCTTTAACTCCTATGGTTCGAGCTGTTCCTCGGGGTCTCACAGCAAGCGTGGATGCATACCTGACTCCGGTCATCAAAGAATACCTATCGGGGTTCATATCCAAATTTGATGAAGGGCTTGGGAAGGTGAATGTTTTGTTCATGCAATCAGATGGAGGACTAGCACCAGAAAGCAGATTTTCAGGTCACAAAGCAGTTTTGTCAGGTCCTGCAGGTGGCGTCGTTGGTTACTCGCAAACCCTTTTTGGGCTTGAAACAGACAAGCCCCTCATAGGCTTTGACATGGGTGGTACATCTACTGATGTGAGCCGATATGCGGGAAGCTATGAGCAAGTTCTAGAAACCCAGATTGCCGGAGCAATAATCCAAGCACCTCAGCTCGACATAAACACTGTTGCCGCTGGTGGTGGGTCAAAGTTGAAGTTTCAGTTAGGAGCTTTTAGGGTAGGACCAGAATCAGTGGGTGCACACCCAGGTCCTGTTTGTTATCGGAAAGGAGGAGAATTGGCGGTGACAGATGCAAATCTTATTTTGGGATTTGTAATACCTGATCATTTCCCATCCATCTTTGGCCCCCACGAAGATCAGCCTTTAGATATCAAGGCAACTAGAGAAGAATTTGAGAAACTTGCAGAGCAGATTAATTTCTACAGAAAGAGCCAAGATTCATCCGCAAAGGACATGATGGTGGAGGAGATTGCACAGGGTTTCGTGAATGTTGCCAATGAGACCATGTGCCGTCCAATACGGCAATTAACAGAGATGAAGGGCCATGAGACAAAGAACCATGCTCTTGCTTGCTTTGGAGGTGCTGGACCCCAACATGCCTGTGCCATTGCTCGGTCACTGGGAATGAAAGAGGTACTCATTCACAGGTTCTGTGGGATCTTAAGTGCATATGGCATGGGACTGGCAGATGTCGTTGAAGAGGCACAGGAACCATATTCTGCTGTTTATGGTCCTGAATCTGTCCTAGAGGCATCTCGTAGAGAATGTATTTTGTTGAAACAGGTAAATCAGAAGCTGCAAGAGCAAGGGTTCAAAGAGGAAAATATTACAACTGAGACATATTTAAATCTAAGGTATGAAGGTACAGATACTGCAATCATGATAAAGAGACCGAGAAATGAACATGGCTCGGGAGCTGATTACGCTACCGAATTTGTTAAGCTTTTCCAGCAAGAATATGGGTTCAAACTACAAAATAGGAACATCCTTATATGTGATGTAAGGGTTCGTGGTGTTGGAGTAACTAATATATTGAAGCCAAGGGCCTTAGAACAGGCCTCAGATTTCCCTAAAGCTGAAGGCCACTACAATGTTTACTTTGGAAATGAATGGCATGATACTCCTTTATTTAAACTAGAGGATCTGGGATATGGGTATGTAATGCCTGGCCCTGCAATTATCATGAATGGTAATAGCACGGTGATAGTCGAACCCAACTGTAAAGCTATTATTACCAAATATGGAAACATTAAAATTGATATTGGTTCAACTTTAAGCACCTTGAAATTAACAGAAAAAGTTGCGGATGTTGTGCAGCTTTCAATCTTCAATCACAGGTTTATGGGAATAGCTGAACAGATGGGACGCACCCTACAGAGAACTTCCATATCAACAAATATTAAAGAACGGCTAGATTTCTCTTGTGCTCTCTTTGGTCCTGATGGAGGCCTAGTGGCCAATGCTCCTCATGTTCCTGTGCACTTGGGAGCTATGTCCAGCACAATCAGGTGGCAGCTCAATTATTGGGGTGACAATTTGAATGAAGGAGACGTTTTGGTTACAAATCATCCTTGTGCTGGAGGTAGCCACCTACCTGATATAACAGTTATCACGCCTGTTTTTGATAGTGGGAAACTGGTATTCTTCGTTGCGAGTAGAGGACATCATGCAGAGATAGGTGGTATTACTCCCGGAAGTATGCCACCTTTCTCAAAGTCCATATGGGAAGAAGGAGCTGCGATAAAAGCATTCAAGCTTGTTGAGAATGGCATTTTTCAAGAAGAAGGGATCACCAAACTTCTCCGTTTCCCTTCTGATGAATCGGCTCATAACATCCCAGGAACGCGCAGGCTTCAAGATAATTTATCAGACCTTCATGCACAAGTAGCTGCAAATCAGAGAGGGATTTCCCTTATCAAGGAGCTTATTGAGCAGTATGGTTTGGAGACTGTTCAGGCTTACATGACCTATGTGCAGGTTAATGCAGAAGAAGCAGTGAAAGAAATGCTCAAGTCAGTCGCTGCTAGAGTTCATTCCAAGTCACTCAAGTTTGGAGGTGGAGACCTAGTGACTATTGAAGAAGAGGATTACATGGATGATGGATCTGTTATACACTTGAAACTTACCATTGATCCTAAGAAAGGAGAAGCAGTTTTTGATTTTTCTGGGACCAGCCCAGAAGTTTATGGAAATTGGAATGCCCCAGAAGCTGTGACAGCTGCTGCAGTCATTTACTGCCTCCGTTGTCTTGTGAATGTTGATATTCCTCTCAATCAAGGTTGCTTGGCTCCTGTTAAGATCCATATCCCGACAGGTTCATTTCTTTCTCCTAGTGATAAGGCTGCTGTTGTGGGAGGTAATGTTCTGACATCTCAGAGAATAACTGACGTTGTGCTTACTGCGTTTCAAGCTTGTGCTTGTTCTCAGGGTTGCATGAATAATCTCACCTTTGGGGACGAAACTTTTGGGTACTATGAAACAATTGCAGGTGGAAGTGGGGCTGGCCCCACCTGGAATGGGACCAGTGGGGTCCAGTGCCATATGACTAACACACGTATGACGGATCCAGAGATCTTTGAACAGAGATATCCGGTTCTTTTGCATAAGTTTGGGTTAAGAGAGAATAGTGGAGGTGCTGGACTTCATAGAGGAGGTGATGGGCTTGATAGGGAGATAGAATTTAGGCGCCCAGTTGTTGTGAGCATTCTTTCGGAGAGGCGTGTTCATGCACCAAGAGGGTTGACGGGAGGAAATGATGGAGCTCGGGGATTTAATTACCTTTTTACGAAAGATAAACGTAGGGTAAACCTCGGAGGCAAAAACACAGTCAAGGTGCAGGCTGGGGAAATTCTGCAGATTTTAACTCCTGGTGGTGGTGGGTGGGGTTCTCTTTGATTCTCTCCAGACATTTTGTGGTGAGTGCTGTCTTCATCCTAAATGCTGCTGTCTGGTTAATGAAGAGCTGTAATTAGATTTAAGATTGGCTCTGCTTGACATTATTCCCTCCGTGCTCACCTTGGTGTAAATTGTCCTTTAAGCCGAAACAATTAAGCTATCACATCATGCTAATTCACTAAATGTTTTGTCCAATTTTTGTCCACTTATTCTCCAAAGAGTGGACAAATACATTTGACTACTAATATATGGCATCTCCCATTGAGTTAACCCATGCAAGTAAGTGTTTCATGACTGCGACATACTTGTCCTAGATGAAAGTTCTGGTTGGACAGGAATGATGCCAATTGCAAGGTTAAATTACTAATAAAGTTTAAATTACTAATAAGAATGTATTATTATTTAGATTATGAATAAAACTAAGTTTTTGCATCTGAAAGAAAATAGCTGGAAAAACTTTAAGACGGAGTTTCTAAGCCTTGGCGATATTCAATGCTCAAGTAGGCTTTGGTTAAGGTGTCAAATCGAGGTTTAAGCTAGACAGGTAATGAATAGTGACAATTGATGCTTTCTTCTATTTCTGATTGTTCTTTATCCCAAAGGTTATTATCCATGGTTTCTTGTTTAGGATTTGTAGTGTAATTCTTCTTTTTCCTTTTTATGTGATAGGATTGAAGATTACAAGGGGATAGATATTAGATTAGTCAAAGTTGTTATCAATTTTGATATACCTAGCAACTCAGAAACATGTCTACACAAGTTATGTTGGCTGAACTTTTCGTACAGTTTTTTGTCTCGTGTGAGAGGGCAGGCCTTTGTCGCAGCAAAAAGTTTCTCCATTGTGACATTGCATTACGGGTTTGAGTCACAAAAACGTCTCTACATGTAGGAGCATACACGTAGGGGTGGATGTTGTGTACATTTGACCCTTCCTAGATCTGCTACGGCAGAAGCTTTGTACGCTGACTGCCTTTTATTTTCTTTATTTTTTTTTGCAGTGTTTTTTTTTGTGTGCATAGTGCATGCGCTTTATGCATGTGTCTGTATGTTGGTCCTATATTATGATGGATATTTCTTGTGTACAGGTTGGTTGATCACAGAGGTTTGAACACCTTGGATTAGCTGTGAAGCTGATCACTTATGAAGATGGCTTCAATTTGTACGCATGTTTTTTGCTTCGAGCCGAAACTTTAATTAGCAATAAGGGGCTGTGGATCTGTCTTGCCTTATGTTATAAAGCGGCATAATCCAAGCTACAAAGATGAGATATTGGCTCTGTTTACGTGGAAGTGTAACATGCCACATTATTCTGATGTTCTTCATTTGGAAATTCTAAAGAGGCAAATATGTTGTGAACCTGTTATTTCCTGGTTTCTAACTTTTTGAAATACTATTGTTTATTTTGTAGCCCTAATAAAAAGGGGGGCGTATTACAATTTTAGCTAAAATACGAGGAAGGATATGCTCTATTGGTGCTTTCTTTTTCAATTGTTGCGTAACTGGAAGTGTAACTAGGTCGAGGGGTGCTACTGTATTTCTTAGTTTAACAGTGTGATTTGTCTTTCAAACGAAACCTTAAATCTTTTGGTTGTGTTTTTATGTGTATATTATCATATTCTCGATAGAACTCGAAATCTATCCCTTGTTTCGACATCATAATTAGAAGATTTTCAACTGATTAAGTACATTATGAATGTATTGTCTTTTTTCCTGTTCATCTGAATGTGTTCATTGCCCGGGACGATATGTAAGCTTTTGTGGCATTGTTTAGCATGCTTTCAGTTGTGTTTGAGGAAGGTAATTGAGTGAATCTATTTGTTCGCTTGACATCACGTGTTTTGAGTTATGAAAATAGTCTCTGTTAGGCTGCATATATCTAATAATCTCTAGATCTCGCAAGGGCGGGAGGCTGTCCTTTTCACACTTACCAATGATGTGCATTGTGGATGCTCTTTTGAAATGCAGACAACAGAGAGCTTGAAATCTGCAATCTAGGTTGTCCTTGGATGTGTTGATGTTGGACATATTTGAGTAAAGGGAATATAAACTGGTTGCTTAAATCGAATGTCTTGATTGGGTTTGGAGATTTGACAACGTTTACACATTTATACAAGAACCTTGAACCTAGTCTTCTGTTCCATGTCCACACACACAAAAAAAAAAGAAAGGAAAAGAGTCCATTGTTTGTTTACAGTGAAATGGTGCTTCATGAAGATGCACGGTTTTATTTAATGATAGAACAAGGAGTGAGGAATTTGTCATGTCTTATTAGCTGCTTAAGGTCAAAGACTTATCGGTACACATGATCTTGCGAGTGATTACATACATATGAGTTTACATTGCAGTCGTAAGAGACTGTTAACCCAAAGTCTAAATTTGTCGGAATAGTTTGAATGCTAACATTGTAGTGATCGAATATCCCAAAATGATAACACTTTGAATCTTGATTAGTGCATGTGGGTTGTAGCCAGACGATCTAAGGATGATTGTGTGGAATCAATGGGACAGATGGGTTAGAATATGGTATCAAAAAATAATTTTTTGATATCATTTTTCCTTAATTTGTCCAATCAAAAGGTGACACATGTTAAATTTTAATATTATATAATATTATTTTGTTTTATTTTATTCAAGTTTAATGTTAAAAATAACTCAAAATTGACAAGTAATAATTATTCTTCAACATGGCACCAAGAAATTAAATTTGGTGCCCATATTATGTTAGTCACATGCCACTGGCCAACACCAATGAATTCTTTTTGTAATTTAAATTTGTAGCCCAGAGCTCATCTAAAAGTGTCCCTAATTGTAGAACTCAAGATTTTAAGTAAGAATCTAAAGCCTGCATTAGAATTACGTATATAATTAATTTTCAACTTTTGAATCACCTGAATTAAAATTACATATATAATTTATTGGTATAAAATTTGCCCCAACCTCCACCACATAAGCTGGGCTGGATTCTATTTATCTCCATGTCAGTTTTTTTGGCGGTCTGAATTAGCTCTCCGAGGCTCCAAGTAAAGTTTTCGAAGGATCGACAGACCTGAAAAGAAGTCGAAGATTGGAGGGAGGCTCCGAGGGTAAACCTTTCAATACTCAAGTCAGTAACTGGTCAAAACTAAAGGATAGTGTTTAGGAACAAAGTTGCGTACTTTTGACATTTTCCCTAAGCTCTTTTTTATATTTTAAAAATTAGTTTTTATAAGGGGGTAGACTCTAGCCTCTCTTATCCACCGTGGAGGGATCATACTCCTTGAGGAGTTTGGACTCCCATATCATTATAGTAAGCAAACGAGACTTATGTCGCTTAAGGAGTTTTTTAACTTACTGATAAGAAGGTTAAGACTCCTCTGGAAAGAGGGGTCTCAAATCATTTCTCTTCCAGTTTAGGCTGCTAATTTAGTTTTAGTGGTATTTCGATTTTCAAATATAGCATAACTCCATCTTCTAACTCCAAATCTTGAGTCAATCAGGTGGGGTAAAATTGATTACTAGGATTGTCGTAGCACTGAGTTTTCCCTATTCACTTTGGAGGTCAACAAACTTCCCAATTGTAACTTTTTTGAACACACGACTTGTTTCCCAACGGTGCAACTAATTTTTCACTCATCAATTGTCCATAATCATGTCTGTCCAACATGGTTGGATCTACGTCATACTTCTTTCTTTCTTTTTTGTTACCTCTTTGGGAGACGAAAATGGCTTACGTGGGAATGTCTCGTTGGTTTAAATGAGGCGCTTTTTGTAACCATCATTTCCTAGGCTATTTAAACCCTCTAAAGCTCTAGTTCAAGAAGTCACTAAGCTTTGAAATCTCCTTCCTATTATTTGTGACTTTGAATTTTGCATTAGCTACCTTGAATCTTGAATTCTGGAATACTTCGATTGGCTCTCCCTTTCTAGTTTTTCTTCTACAGATTTTGTTTTCTTGAGAGAAAATCATCTTTGAAGAACTTAGGGTTTTTCTTGAATCCCCAATCCGCTATCTCTTTCGTGAAGATTTCTAATTTTTGCTCAAATCTTTCTCAATTTTCTAATTGATTTATTCCCCCTCCACTCTAATTCATGGCTTCTGAGGAAACTTTATCTAAATACATCCTACCTCTGGTTTGCGAGGCGGACCTTGCAAATGAGGATACAAAGGTTTTCTTGGAGGATCTCCTTGCAGAGCAATCCAAACAACTTGAGTTTTATGCTAAGGGGTCTGTGGCAGCATCACATAAAAAGATCTTATGAGAATTAGGACTCAATTCTCCATTCTAAACTCTAATCATCTGAGAAATCCTAAGAATGATGGAAGAGCTTGTGATTCTCTCGAAGGCGATGTTTGCTTTTATGAGGTTGCCTTGATCTTGGGGCTCAAGTTTCCTAGCCATCCCTTTATTAAGAATTTTTTGTCTTTCTTTAACATTGCTCTTACCCAGCTTACCCCCAATAGTTGGAGGATATTGATAGGTCTGGGTGTTTTTTGGGGCTTTGCCCTTGGTACTATTGTGTTTCTCTCCGTGGGGAGGTTCTGAATTCTTTACAAGTTAAAGTTGGCACTGGTCCGAGTTATGGTTAATACTATTTGGCCAAGATGTCTACCAGTGTTAATCTGCTAACTAAGATTCCTTCTCCTCCGAAGGAATGGAAAATTTGTTTCTTCTTTGTTTCCGGTTCGGGGTGTGTGTTTAGCCCTCTTGAGCTTTTGGCTACAAGG
>CM042192.1:12716424-12784036 GCA_023539305.1 Ilex asprella | reverse complement strand
CGTACCCGCTTAAAAAAATTCCGTCCATCCCCGGTCCACCCCTGTTAACGGGTATAATTTTCATCCCCATCCCCGTCCGCGGATAAATTTTTATTCCCCGTCTCTGTCCCCACTTCCCTCGTACCCGCCGAAGCTCAAGCTAATTAAATCCAATATTTTAAATAATTCAACAACATTTTAAATAATCTAACACAGCATAATATAACATAACATATTTAAATAAAACACAAACAATAAATGTCCAAAATACTACTTCAAAATATTATACATTTGAACAAAACACAAATAAATTTCCAAAGTAACATAATGGTGGTAAAATCATCTCAATCAAGTCAATATATATTTATATTTATTTATTTATTTTACGGGTAACGAGAATAGGGCGGGTACGGGGCGGGGGTAAGGATAAGTTCATCCCCGCTTCTATCCCTGCACGGGTTTATACGGGTATCCCCGTATACGTCGACCGTCCAATACGTATAGTCCATCCCCGGTTCAAACAGGACGAGTTTGGACGAATACCCGTTTTTTCCCAGTCCATTGACATCCCTACTTCTTTGTTCCCGGTTCGGGGTGTGTGTTTAGCCCTCTTGAGCTTTTGGCTACAAGGTCAAAGATTTTGATCATTTGGTGACCGATGTCAACCTCATCAAGTATCGTCTTGGACCAACACCTGCGTCCACTGTGGTTGCAGCTATTGTGCCCTTTAAAAATAGGTTGCCAACTTCTTTCTTTCAATTTCATGGTTTCTTGATCATAATTTCTGACTATGTTTCTTATTTTTGCAGGTCTCCCACCCAAAATTAGCAAAAAATCCCTAGGAGAATTTAGGTCACGCAAGTCTGAAGGTTTATCCAGTCCTCTTTTACCGATTGTTAAGGATTGAGATTTGGTAGATCTCCTACAACGAAGGTTTCTCTTGCCGTTTCCACTGAAATGATCTCCTTAGACATTGAATATTTTCTTTATACGTTTGCAATTAAAAAGAGGAAGAAGATTTCTAAAAGAAAGCTTAATGCGCATGAGTTTGTGGGGGGTATTCTTACACCCTCCTTCTGTTGCCAAGTATGGTGATGCTCCAGAGAGTATTTGAAATGACCTAGACTTTGCCATGAAGAAGTTTCAAGACTTTGTTTTTGGTCCTGAAGTCTAGGAGGTGATAAAATTGGAGAGAGTTAGGATGTCTAAGATGTTGGTCCACTACCTCCAGATATGTGATCCTTCTGACCTTCTCTTGTTCGTTCATTATTGCTCCATGTTCTTTTAGATTTAGTAATTTGATTCCTTTGCCATGACCAAATTGCTATATTGACAACTAAGATGACCTATTTTGACTTCATGGAGGAAAACCCTGGAAAGACAAACTTGAAGCTACCCTTAAGGATGTTCTGCCTACCAAAGTGAAGTTGTTAGCTCATGGGGAGGAACTAGTGCAACTTCGATCGAAATTAGAACACGCCTAGATTTTCATAGTGATCGAGGGGGCTTCCAAGAGCGGGTTGGAGGAAGCCTTAAGGGTTTTCAAAAAGGAGGTAGGTAGGTATGGATAGAAGGTGATAGAGCTTACAAACCAATTGAAGGTCTCTGTCGAAAGCTCCCAATGCTTGATCGATGAAGCTAAGGCTGTCGTTGTGGTTGCCTTTTAGAAGTTAACTACATACTCTCAGTTTAGCATTTGATACTATGAGGAAAACTTTAAGGAGTTTCGTCACTAGGTTGTGGCAAAGTTCGCTGGTATGGACTTCTTCTTAATTAAGTTGGATGTTAAATATACTCCCCCCAAGCAAGTCGTAGGGGAAGAGGGCCACTGATGCTTTTGGTGCTTCTACTAAGGGTAACGAAGACTGGTCTCAAGATGCTTATGTTTTTCTTTTCTTTTGTTTTGCAATGTAAGCATGACTCCTTTGCTTATTTGAATAACATTTCTTCTTTTCAGAGATTTCCGCTTACTTATGTTCAATGTGATTGTATACTTACTTTTCACATCTTACTTTAGGATTTTAGTTTTTAGTCTTTCTATCGATAGTGTTTAGTTGAGTTTTGGTAATGTCAACTATTTGTTTGGTGGTTAGCCAAGTTGATCACCAAAGAGTCTAGGCGGAGCTAGGTCTTTTGCCAAGAAGTCAAAGGTCTCAGGTCTCTCCTACTCTTTACTAAGCTAGGTGCATTATCCTTCTCTTCCCAACGTTATGATGGAGGTGCCCTTTCGTGAAAGGGCTTGGATTCCCTAAGTTGAGGTAATTTGAGATTTTGAACTATATGCAAATTGCAAAAAATTTGAAAGATGAACTTTCTTGAATGGGGAAAATTAAATAAAGTAGTTAACTAAATAGCTAGAGGGGTGGTCCTCTTTATTGAGTTCTACTCAAGCATTGACTTCACTGACAATACTTCTTGAGGTGTTGTGCATTCTAGGTGGGGAGAGCTTGGATCCAACGCATCCAAATTGTTGTGCAAGAATTCCTCAATCTTGCTCCTAACATGTGGGGAGAGCTTGGATCCCACATATGTTATTCAATCCGGGTCTTCTTCCAACATTATTGTGATCAGTTCCTTCATGGGTGAGCTTTTTTTTCCTCCCCGGCGTCTCTTGGGTTAATATTATCCATCTGGCATGTCTTTGCTGATTGACTATTCTTAGTTAAAGTTATATAGCTTTCTCTAGCCAAGACTTGATCACCATTTACTTTCCCTATCCCATTTTTCATAAGGAATCGAAGAAGAAGGAGGTATATAGAAAGGACTATTTTTAGGGGATTAAGAGTTGGTCATCTAAGGCTAACGTTGTATCTCTAAGAAATCCACTAGGTGGGTAACCTGGGTAGGGGGATATCCTATGGTGATTGGGATGGATACTGTTCCTAATGGATAAACTTTCTTCCCTGGAAAAACCAACAAACGGAACTTTGCTGGGCCTTAGGTTATGCCTTCCCACATCTAGCTAATCAAAGACACTAGCAAAGATTATATCAGTTGAGCTGCCACTATCTATCAAGACCCTTTGTACACCGTGGTTTGATGCAATTATTGAAATGACCAAAGGGTCATCATGTGCAAAGCGAACTCATTTGAGGTCTTTGTTAGAAAAAGTAATTAGTGATATGACTCTAGGTTTCTTTTTAGGTGTAAAGGTTACCTCTTCTATATCAGAGTCAGTGCCAACTCTTCTTACGTAGGCTTATCTCGTCAAGCTACTTTCTCCTCTAGCTACCACTCCTCCTGAAATTACCTTTATTTCGCCTAAAAGGTGTTGTGTTCGCGAGTCTCTAGAGGTGGAGCTATCTTTCCCCTCTTGTTTCTATTAATGAACCTTCCTAGATGGCCTCGTCGAATTAGTTCTTCTATTTGATCTTTCATGGTGATACAATCCTCTGTATCATGCCCATATCTCGATGAAATTGACAATACTTATCCCTTGCTCATGAGAGTGTGTTTTCATCTTTTCGAGCCACTTGAAGACATTGTCTTCTTTCACTTGGAAAAGGGCTTGTTCCACTGTTGTGCGGGGTATACCCTTAAAACTTACCCTGGTAGAAAACGAGGCCCTAGTCTTTCTCTTGTTGGTACTCGATCAAATCTTCCTTTCTTTAAGGCGGTAGCTTTATCAAGCTTATCTTGATCTTTTTGTCTCCTTTTTGTGAAACGATAATATGACTTTGAGTTCCACATTCATATGACTTTGAGCTTTGGAAAGGAGCTCCACCATACTTGTGGGTGTAGCCTTAGTTAACAAAAATAGGAATCTGAAAGGTTGTAATCATCACATGAAGGCGGTCAAGGCCACTTTATCGTCTACACTGCCAATTTGTAACAATTCCACTAAATCGTGCCACGTACTCTTGAAGCGATTTTTCTTTCACTTGCTTGAGATTCAGCAAGTAGGTAATTGACTTTATATGAGTTCGCCCTCTAATGAAATGGGAGAGAAAAGACTTTGCTTAATTCAACAAATGATCCAATAGACCCAGGAAGGAGCCTATTGAACTAGAGCCAAGTTGCCCCTTTGAGGGAGGTTGGGAAAGCACAACATATGATCTGGTCAGAGACATTATGAAGCAACATAAGGGACTTGTAAGTCTCTAGATTGTCTAGGGGATCCTTCTTCACATTAAAGCGGTCTATCGTAGGTAGTTTAAACTTTGGGGGCAGTGGATAATGTGTAACATCGTGCAATAATAGGGACTCTAATAGTTGAACCAAGATTTCCATAATATCTGGAGCCCTAACTTTCAATGTGTTAATCATATCTTTGATGCAACCATTGACCTCCCTAAATTGTCGGTTAAGGGTCACTTTCCTCCTGCTGGTGAGGAATGTTATTGCAGCATTTCTTGCTTGATCATGCTAACTTTCTCCCGAATGAGAGACCTGGTGAAGAGGTTGGCTAGCAAACACGTGTAGTATTTGTTGGGTTAGCTAGGCGAATTCCTCCATGATCTTCTTCATTTTGTCATAATTTACTTCCAGATTAAGCATCCTCTGAATTTCTTGTCGTTGATAGCTTAAGGGGGGCTCTTGATCATGGTTGTCTCCTTCGGGCATCTTCTGTTGATCTCCAAGTAGATTATCTCTGGTTACATCCATCGATCAAGTAGTCATTATTCAAGGTCGTTCTTCTCAGGGATTTTGTGCGATTCACAGTAAAATTCTAGTCGATTCCCATAGGTAGTGCCAAACTATTGTTGTAAAATTTGTCTCAACCTCTACATAAGCTAGGTGGGACTTTGTTCACCTCTGCGCCAACTTTTCGGTAGTCTGAATCAAACTTCACGGCTTCAAGTAAGGTTTCTGAAGGACCGGACTGGTAGACCTAAAAGGAAATCAAAGACCAAATAGGGGAGCTTTAGGGGTTGATCCTTTGATGCTTAAGTTAGTAAGTGGTGAAAGCTGAAATATAGTGTTTAGGAACATAGTTGTGTACCTTTGGCATTTCCCTTGGGGTCCGTTTGGTTTGCAAGAAAAAAATGAAAGAAAGTAAAAGAGATAGAAAATGAAGTGAAATAAAATATATTTTCAGTATGCATTTGATTAGATTGAAAAACTTCTAAGAAAATTTTAAAACAATTCATTCTATTGTTTGAAAGAAAGGAAAGTTACAAGGAATTTTATCTAATTTTCTAAATTATCCTTATTTATTTTAACACAGTCTAAAGAAGAAAACAATATTTTTTATTATTCAAATTTTAAAAAAAAAATTGGCTCCTAACCTAATTCAGAGACAAGAATCGATTCGAACCCTAATCTCTAGATAAAATTATGCGGTTAGCCTAATTTGTACAAAATTTTTTAAATTTAATAACGAAAGAATATTTTAAGAAAAATAAAGGTAAAATAGGAAGTTTGGTTATTGAACACCACTTTCTTACTTTTCCTTGTGTTTTTTGCAAGAAAAAAAATTAGTTAGATGTGAGAAAATCTAAGCATGAAAGAAAATTATTTCTTCTATCATTTTCTATTTCATGCTAAAGAAACACATGTAAAATTTTAAAATTTTCTTTTTCTTACATTTTCTAGCATTATCTTATTAAACAAACGAATCATTGAGCTCCTTTTTATATTTTAAGGATCAATTTTTTTAAAGGAGTGGACTTTAGACCCCCTTATCCACTGTTGGGGAGGGGATCAGACTCCTTCTTGAGGAGTCTAGACTCCCTGATCATTATCATAGGCATGCGTGACTCCTTTTAACATTTTAGACTCCTTTGGGATGAGGGGTCTAAACTCTTTTTTCTTCCTAATTTAGGCTTTTTATTTTTGTTTAAGAGGTTTTTTTATTTTTAAATATCGGATAACCCCATCTTTTGGCTCTTAATCATAAGTTTGTCAGGTGAGGGTAAAGTTGATTATTAGGATTAGCATAAGTACAAGTTTTCTCCCATCCATTTTGGGTGAGGGTAAAGTTGATTATTAGGATTAGCATAAGTACAAGTTTTCTCCCATCCATTTTGGAGGTCAACAGACTTTTCAACGGTAACCTTTTTGAACGGACGACTTTTGTTAGAGCTTTCCGAACGGTACAACTAATTTTTTTTTCTCATTATAATTAATTTTAACTTCTGAATCACCTATTTAGGACGACTTTAGATTTTCTCTAATATTTTTTTATATTTTAATTCTTAGTAAATCGTTCATTATTAACAAGTGAGAGGTCCATATATGTATAATAACTTCCATATGAATTCATAATAAGTGGACTATCAAGAATGAGGATGAAGAGAAACTATAGTGGCGGGAAATCTTATTTTTGTTTACTATTGTAGCTATATTTTTAGGACTCTAATATATTTTCTCTTAATTTTTTTAGTGGTAAATCATCTGAATTTAAATAGGATTTAATATATATAATTTAGCCCATCACTTATTAATGATAAACAGATGCCAAAAAGAAGAGAAATAAATAAAACGAAGAGTAATGCTACGGAGATCTAATTTGGAGACATAATTTAATGCAGTAATTAAATTAGTTGTAAATTTAAATATTAGATGACACACATTTTTAATAAAATAGTTGCATTAAATTAAGTCCTAATCTAGTCCAAATTACATTCTCCATAAAAAAAACGTTAGACTGAGCAGTTGGTATCAATGTTAGTAATTGCAGAATGTCTCCATGGGTTGGGTTGGCCCGTGGGTCTTGTTGCTCGGTCCAAAAAAATAAGTCTAATAATTGGCTTGCACGAGCCCAAGGTCAATATCTTTCAAGAGAGGATTTAGGCTTGCCCTCAAACCTATTATTCAGTCCAAAACTGGGGCCACGAGGCCGTGCCGAAAAAAAAGTTGACCATTGAAACTTTGAAATTTTAGTACCAATAGATGAACCTGCTGGGATTTGCATATTCTATTATGATCTATGAAGCACGAATATGGATACAGATACGAGTACGATACGATACGGATACAACGATACGACAAAATCTAAAAAAGAAACATATGAGTACGGTCAAGATACAGCTATAATAAAATATATTTAATATTTTTATTATTTTCAATCAGCATAATACTTATATATTTTTGTAGTTCTTTAACACAATAAGAAAAATTAATAATTCTTTTTAGTTTGAAGAAAATATATATGGTATCACTATGATATATTCACAAAGTGAGGTGGTTAATTAAAGAATAAAAACTAACATTTATTGAGTCAATTTATTTAGAAGCAATTTTTGCTGAAATTATAATATAATATATTTATTTTATACTCTTTTAATATGTAATTGTAGACAATACTTAAAAAATATTCATGTGCTTTTGAAGTAGTATGAATTTTTATAAATGTATTGTATGATACGTGAATTCAAAAAAAATATTAAAAATTTAACTAAAAAATTATATATATTACTTAAACATAAAAGTATCCTAATATTTAATTATTATCGGATACGTAGAAAGTATATCCGATACGTATCTTCAAATATCCGACGAATATCGTATCTGATATAATATTCGAAACAGATACGCCGACACCAATATCGTATCTTTTTGATATAATATTCAAATATTCGACGAATATCATAAATAAAATTATTTATTATTTATTTTTTATCCATTTTAAGTCTAATTTTAATTAAAAAATATAATTTATAAAAATATTAAATTGAAAACTTTTTAAATGAATCTTTATATATATAATAAAGGCTGCTGAGTGACGAATTGAACTGCGATAGCTTGCCCCTACTCTCAAAACCCGTCCCGTCCTTAGTTAAGTTCAATTAAAAAAAATCCTCGGGCTTAGCCGACACCCCTAGCAGAATGAGTCCAACCTCTCTCTCTCTCTCCAGTCTCCACCTACCTTGCTTGGCGTTTGTGACCAACAACCTCAGTAGTTGTGACTTATGAGGATAGTCTCCCAGATTCTAAGAATATTCTTCTATACCAGCCAATTTGTTTTTCTGGATATCTTTGTTGTGGTATACTTCTAAAAAAAAAAAAGAAAAAATTGTTTTATCTTTTTAATAAGCTTATTCGATAATTTTAAATAAATTCATTCAACTGTCACCAATATCATTCTTAAAATTATTCACATTACACTATATTTTTATGCACAAGTTGCCCCTAAGAACATCTCCAACAGAGTAGTCAAATGGCCAAAATAGCTATAATTTAGCTATTTTGAGCAACTATTTATACTCCAACAGAGTAGCTTGAGGATAGCTAAAATACATTTTTGCTACAGTGATATAGTTAATCACTGTAGCAATAGCATTACTTTGTTTATTACTATTTTCTCTCTCTTCCTTTTTTTTTCTTTCTTTCTTTCTCTCTCTCTCTTTCTCTCTTTCATTATTTCCAAAAAATATAATACAAAAAGAATCGAATTTTAATCGACTCAAATTTTAAAAAATCGAATTTTAATTGACATAAATTTTAATACGTAAAAAAATATAAATTTTAATCGACTCGAAAGCTAATTTTAATCGGCGCTAACAATTCGGGTAGAGTTCAAATTGATTCAAATTTTAATATGTAAAAAATATATTTTAATAGGTTCAAATTTTAATATGTAGAAAAATAAATTTTAATCGACTCGAATTTTAATAAAATTTTATGTAAAAAAATTACTTGAGATTTATGTAGGGACATTTTTGGTATTTTAGATTAACTTTTTTTTGTTAGAAATGATAGTTTAATGATAGGGGGTGTTAGTGATGTTTAAATATAAACTAGAAGGGATGTCATTGAAGATTTAGAAATTAGAGGGGATGTAACTGAAATTTTCCCTAATAATATTTAAAATGAGTAGTTAAAAGTATAGAGAATCTGTTGGAGTGTGTATTGAAAAAGTGAGTAGCTAAAATAGAAAAGTTATTTTTTGGGTAGATAAAATACAAACTATTGTTGGAGATACTCTAATAAAGATAATATAAGAGAATGACTAGATACCGGTATTGTATGATCTGTTGAGAAATAAATTACATCTGCAAAAGACATAATTAATTCTAAAATGTTATAATAAAAAATTATATTTTTTAAATATGAAGTGATAATTTATTTATTAAAAAAATATAATGACAATAAAATTTTTATTTATTTTTTATTGGGCACCGAAGAATTACACGATTTTGTAAAAGTAGTAGGATCCAATTGCAGAACTACATGGACCTGCATTTATCTTCAAGAAATGCTCAAACAATAACAAAATATTTAATATAAACACTTCCCATTAAAAAATAGAGAAGAAAGTCTTGGAAATATGGAGGGACCTGCTGTAACACTAGATAGAAGCAACTGCCCATTGCTGCTCAAACAGAATTTTTGTTCTGAAGCTTCAACAGAGACAACATCAATCCATGATAGACCCAGAAAATTTAGCTCACTAATCTCCGACGATCAATAGTTATATTGACGTTCACAGTTTTTTTGTTTGCCGTTCGAAGACTTCGTTCAATGGGTTTTCTCCTCCATTACATTGGGCACACGTTACATTAATGTCAGTAGCTTTTGTTCTTTAGTTTCCTTTCTGGAAGGCCTGTTCTTGTTATGGAAAATGTTGTGGCTTTTACCAGTTGGTGAATCCATTATTGGGTTCAGTTGGAAATACCCATATGCACGTTTTACAAACTGTACCTATTAGTCAAAGGTCAAAAGTAAGGAATGAATCTGTACTTTTTTGGGTGCAAAAGTAAAGATTTTGCATGAAAAGTTCAGAATTTGTTAGCCACATTTTTGAATCCCCTAGTTTATCCTGTTTGATAGAGTTCCTTGAGGCGAACTAGAGCTATTCTCTGATTCTTGGTACATTTTTGGGGGCCTATTCTTTTCTGATTTTTATCTAGTCCCTTTGAGCTTCACACTTCAGAGGCCCTTTGTTTTTATTTTTGTTTTTGTTTTTTTGTTTTTTTTTTTGCAGTTGATTAAAGAATTTGATGAAATAGAAGAAGCAAAATTCTGTGCCTTTTGAACTGGATTTTCCTATGTTCAAAGGTATTGGGTTGTAGTGATTAGGGTTGCAGAGAATGGTTGGTGGTAGAAGAAAAAAACAGCTTTTCAGTATCATTCATGCCTTCTCCTCTGGGAAAGCTTCCTCTGATGGGGAATACTCTCTCATTGGAGGAACAGATTTCTCAAGGAGAGTTTTTTGCAACGTCCCTGAGATTTTTGAGACAGAATATCCTAACTATGAGAACAATTATGTAAGGACAACTAAGTATACTCTTGTGACATTTTTTCCGAAAGCATTGTTTGAGCAGTTCAGAAGGGTTGGCAATGTATACTTCCTCATCTGCTCTTTTTTGGCCTTCACGCCACTCGCTCCTTATTCTCCACTGAGTACCTTTCTTCCGTTTGTCTTCGTCATTGGTGTTACAATGGGGAAAGAAATGGTTGAGGATTGGAGACGGAAAAAACAGGTAACAGGATTTTGATTGCATGATTTAGTGGACACTCTTTCTAATGATGAACCTCTTTATTTGTGGCTTTATTAGTTCCTTGGAGCATTTTTATATAATTGTGCTAATTCCATATTGTTTGAGTGAACTTTTTTTGTGGCTGAATCAACTTCCATAAATTTCGCAAATTTATGGGTAGGGAGCTCTCTATTGTTATATTAAATGGCAGAAGAGTAGGTGTGGAATTGATGGAGCTAATCAACAATTCAATGAGTAATCTTCAGGATAATGTCAGCTTGTCAAAATATTGTCATTTGGGGTTAGGAATAAGTGATTTTTAATCAGTGAAATGGCTAAAAACATGATGAAAAATATACCTCATACATTGACATATGAGTAGATATGTCATTTTGCAGTTCTATTCTTGGCTTCTTCAGGATCTAGAGTTGCTTCTAGACCCCTTAGGGTTGTTTGCTTTTGCCCATTTGATATTTTGATGCTAATATTGATGATGACTCTATGTTCTTTTGGCTCTCTATCCATCCAGAGTATAATCTAGTCTGTGGGTATGTTACCAGGATATTGAGGTGAACAACAGAAACGTTAAAGTGCATCATGGTGATGGCAGTTTTGGGGATACTAAATGGATGAATCTGAGAGTTGGGGATGTGGTGAAGGTGGAAAAGGATGAATTATTTCCTGCTGATCTCATCTTACTTTCTTCAAGTTATGAGGAAACAATTTGCTATGTTGAAACCACAAACCTTGATGGAGAAAACAATTTGAAACTAAAGCAAGCATTAGAAGCAACTTCAAACTTGAATGAAGACTCCAAGTTTCAAAATTTCAAGGCAATAATTAAATGTGAAGACCCAAACGCAAATTTGTATTCCTTTGTTGGAAGTTTGGAGGTTGAAGAACAAACGTACCCTCTTACAGCTCAGCAACTTCTTCTTAGAGGCTCAAAACTAAAGAACACAGACTACGTCTATGGGGTTGTTATCTTCGCAGGTCATGATACAAAGGTCATTCAAAATTCCACAGCACCACCATCGAAGAGAAGCAAGATCGAGAAAAGAACAGACAAAATTATCTATTTGTTATTTTCTGTCTTGGTTTTCATTTCCTTTACTGGGTCAGTTTTCTTTGGTATTGCAACAAGGGAGGACTTGGAAAATGTAAGGATGACAAGATGGTACCTTAGGCCAGACGATACCTCTATTTACTATGATCCAAAAAGAGCACCAATTGCGGCTGTTCTACATTTCTTGACTGCCCTTATGTTGTATGGCTACTTGATACCTGTTTCCTTGTATGTTTCCATAGAAATTGTCAAAGTTCTCCAGAGCTTGTTTATTAACCGAGATTTGCACATGTATTATGAGGAAGCTGACAAGCCTGCAGTAGCCCGTACCTCGAATTTGAATGAAGAACTTGGACAAGTCGACACAATACTTTCAGATAAAACAGGAACTTTGACTTGCAACTCTATGGAATTTATGAAGTGTTCAGTAGCTGGGACATCATATGGCCGAAGTGTCACAGAAGTTGAGAGGGCTTTGGCTGGGAGAAAAAGGTCATCTTTAGCTCAAATGGTGACGGAGGAATGGGGCCTTGTTGAGGATTCTCCTAAACCTGAGCCATCTGTTAAGGGTTTCAACTTTACAGATGAAAGGATTATGATGGGTAATTGGGTAAATGAGCCTCACTCGGATGTCATCCAGAAGTTCTTTCAGTTGTTGGCTATCTGCCATACTGTCATACCTGATGTAGATGAAGAAACCGGAACAGTTTCATATGAAGCAGAATCTCCAGACGAGGCAGCCTTAGTAGTTGCATCCAGAGAAATTGGATTTGAATTCTATGAGCGGACTCAGACAAGCATCTCATTTCATGAGTTAGATCCTATGTTTGGCAGGAAGTTCAAAAGGTCATTTCTTGCATTGATACTATGCATCAATTTTAGAAAGATAACTTCCTCAGCGCACTTTCTTGCTGCTGGAAGCGTTTGGTTGGGTCAGTTTATTTTGTTTTAGTTACCAATACCATGTTCTAATTTTTTTGTTGTTCCATCAATGAAGTGCTACACATGTTCAGATGACATTCAGACTTGACAATTTTTCAGGTTGTATAAACTTTTGAATATCTTAGAGTTTAGTAGCTCAAGAAAGCGAATGTCTGTGATTGTAAGAAATGAGGAGGGAAAGCTGATACTACTCTGTAAAGGTGCTGACAGGTTAGTAAAATTTATAATCAATTTATAGCTTACACATTTTTGAATTCAGGTCGAGTCACTAAGGGGCAATGAATCGTATACTTGAATGGAAGTTTTTAGTGCTCCAGATTGGCTATGTATTCTCTCTTCTAATTAATAACTTCCAGCATTCATAGTTTTGTGTTTTTCCTTTTTCTCTAGTTATTACATGCATAATAGATAAAACTTAATGAAGGAGCCATTATCTTGAATTCCAGATACCACCCATCTTCCCCTAAAGGACAACCTGCCATGCCTTCTCTGTGATTTTTACTTGAAGCTCTGTCTTTCTGTTTGTTGCTGTGCGTTTTTTTTTTTTGACTTTTCTTCAAAACACTATTGACTTTGTTTGCACAAGCAGCATCATGTTTGAAAGACTGGCAACAAATGGAAGGGAGTTTGAAGAGCAGACTAAGGAGCACATTAATGAGTATGCTGATGCTGGTTTAAGGACTTTGGTACTTGCATATCGTGAACTCGATGATCAGGAATACAGTGAGTTCAGTGATGAATATGCAAAAGCCAAGAACTCAGTGAGTGCAGATCGTGAGGAAGTGGTTGAGGCAGTTGCAGATAAGATTGAGAAGGATTTGATCCTTCTTGGTGCTACAGCTGTTGAAGACAAACTCCAAAATGGGGTATGATTGAAAATATTCAAGACAAAAAAAAAAACATAAATACTACAATGGATGTGAAATCAATTTCGCTGTTTCTCATTTCCCTTTTATATCTAATATTATTCTTGGAAGCGGAATCTTACAGAAAAAAGTTTCATCAACAGAAATGATATAATGTAATTCACTTTTAACTCCTTTGTGGAATCCTTCATGTAATGAGTTGTTCTTTCATGTAACTCTTTTGAGCTGTCATGATAACTGAATAAATTCATTTCAGATGCTATGTTATGCAAAAAGTGATTTGTTTCGCTTCTTTGATGAATTTGACTATCAATTGAACGTGATGCTTCCTTATGATATTGGGTATTTTATCGAATTTTCCTTTTTGGGCGGAACAGGTTCCAGAATGCATTGACAAGCTTGCACAAGCAGGAATAAAAATATGGGTTCTGACTGGAGATAAAATGGAGACCGCAATTAACATTGGGTATGATTAGTGAACAATAATTATGAATTATGGCATTAATAGATTTTTTGGCCAATTTTCAAAACTTTTCTGATTTTGAAGTTAAATTTTACAGTTATGCTTGTAGTTTGCTTAGAGAAGGGATGAATCAAATAATAATCAGCTCTGAGACACCAGAATTTAAGGCATTGAACAAAGCTGGGAATGAGTTCAATGTCTGTGAGGTAAGTCTTAACATGTAATCTTGTACTTTTGGCATTCAATGTACTAAATTGGAAAGGTACCGTCGAAATGTACTGATCTGTAGCTAACAACGAAGTTTTGAGAATGTTCTTAATGCCTGACTACTTGATGATGAAGTAACTTGCATAGGCGTAAATTATGTATTACTGATGTGACATATATGTACATTAGTTAACCAACTATGGACTACAGTTGTTGAGAGCATGTTTACCAGCAAGATAGATGGGTGGGTGGGAGAGGGGGAGGTTATCCAGATAAATGGGTAAGTTGTTGGGAGTCCATTTCTAGTGAAACATAGTAATAATAACTTAAAATGCTCAGGCAATGCAATTTTTTTGTATGCTAATCATTTTTCAACTTTAAGGCAAAGGGTTTCACCAATATCTGGTGACATTGAGGTAAGAGGGTCTTATATTTATTCTCTATTTGAGAGCCGGCAAAGTATAGGACAGAAATGAGTACTTGAATCTCATAACACCTAGGTGTGTTGGTGTGTTTTTTGTAATTTTTTAACTTTCTTCTCTTCCTACTCAATCAAATGGAGCATGCAGCACCAAATAAACTTTTTTGATGCTTTATCACAAGTCCTCTTTTTGAATGCTAGCCTCACTCTCCATTTTCTCCTCTTTTAACTTCTCAATGAAAAGATATGTCAAAGTGCAGCCACTAGATTAAGAAAAGTGAGAAATGTAGATGTGACTAAGCATGGAGCTTTTCATTTTCAAAGATGAACAAAAGATGAAGATTGCAATATCAATTTCATTTTTTGTTGGGTTACAGGAAAGTGGATGTTTTCTGAGTTTGGAGGCTTTTCAGAATATTATAATCAGCAAGCCCATACCTATAGTTCTTCCATGCTAGACAACTTCTTAGACCTGCCCATGTAGATTAATCGATTGCTCAATAAACAATGGATTGGAAACGTAATTCTTTAACATTTGGCCCTCTTCAAAACCATGTCTAGCTACGGTATGAAACTTGAGTTCCTGCTGTAGAAATTTCAGCCTTGCTATGACCGACAAAAATGAAGTGCAACAGTTGCCCTTGCCCAAAATTTTGTGGAATATATATCTTAAACATTAAATATCCTAGAATGGAATTTCCTTCTCAAATGGTGTTTTCATCATGGTTAGTTGTAATGGCATAACCTCTGTAACATTAAGTCGCTTTTTGAGAGTTTGCTGAAGCCTTTTCTCTAGGCATCGAGAGCAAGCATCCTCAATCAGATAATTGAAGGGAATGTATTGCTTGAAGAATCAAGTGAGAGGTCTGAGGCATTGGCTTTGATCATTGATGGAAAGTCCCTTACTTATGCCTTGGAGGATGATGTGAAGGACTTGTTTCTAGAACTTGCCGTTGGCTGTGCATCTGTTATATGCTGTCGTTCATCGCCTAAACAAAAAGCACTGGTAAGTTTCATTATTTCTACTTCTGTCTTCTATGTTGTGCTAAAAGTTCTTGGGAAGGCATTTTTTTTTAACACATCAAATTTTTCTTTCACTGTATGACACTTACATGGTGAAAGCATGTATTACAGGAAAATCAATTAACACAAACCTTTTTAGACAATTTCACTTTCTTACTAAAAGTATTTATCAAAAAACTGTGAATCCTTTGAAGCCTCAAAAAAAATTTAAAATTCAAATTACTTAAGGCGAAGTATGTCTGTTCAAGAAGGAAAAGCTAGTATAGTAAGTGGTAATTAAAATCAGGTTGCAGGTTACAAGACTGCTGAAAGTTAGAACTGGTATGACCACACTAGCAATTGGGGATGGGGCAAATGATGTTGGGATGCTTCAAGAAGCAGACATTGGAGTTGGTATCAGTGGTTTTGAAGGAATGCAGGTGAGCAATTATCTCATTAGGCAATAGCACACCCCATAGCATCAACTGCAAATAGTATATATTTGCCTGAACTAGCATGTGCTTCACTAAACAATTTCTTAACTCTCCCATCTCAGTCTCTCATTTAGTTTGTACTGTTTATTGTCGACCAATTTCAGGCAGTCATGTCAAGTGACATTGCAATTGCACAATTCCGTTTTCTGGAGCGCTTACTGCTTGTGCATGGCCATTGGTGCTACAGAAGGATCTCATCAATGGTAACATCTTTACTTGTACACTCAGTGTTCAGATTCTTGCTTCTCTTTAGGTTCCTTGATCAAGATGTGAACTCACAATTTTATTATCAAAATTTGAAAATGTTTGGAACAGAAAACCATTTTAGCATTACAAAAATTCTTGATCAAATGAATAGTTAACACTTATTATATTGAAAACATTTTGCTTTAAGCTTTTTTGCCTTCAGACTATAAATTGAATTTCCTAATCATTCTTACTTTCCAACAAAACTGTTGACGGTCCCAAACCCAAATTTGGAATTGCTAATGTGTTCTGTTTGCTACTTGGCAGATATGCTATTTCTTTTACAAGAACATTGCTTTTGGTTTCACTCTTTTCTTCTTTGAGGCTTATGCATCATTCAGTGGACAAACTGCTTACAATGACTGGTACTTGTCACTTTATAACGTCTTTTTCACGTCACTTCCTGTGATTGCCCTTGGAGTGTTTGACCAGGATGTATCTGCACAGTTTTGTCTTGAGGTAGAGTCTGAGTTACAACCTTGAGTTTCCCATTTCGTATTCATAATGTGAAATGTTTTTCAAAATCTTGATGATTTGGTGAGACTTGAGACCTTAAAAAACTGGTGTTGCAGTTCCCTGTATTATACCAAGAAGGCGTACAAAATGCCCTGTTCAGCTGGATACAAATTCTTAGCTGGGCACTGAGCGGTGTATTCAGTTCTACCTGCGTCTTCTTTTTTTGCATCTCTGCAATGGAGAATCAAGCCTTCCGCAAAGGTGGTGAAGTTGTTGACCTAGAGATCCTTGGCACGACTATGTACACGTGTGTAGTGTGGGTCGTGAACTGCCAAATGGCACTCTCTATCAACTACTTTACGTACATACAACATCTCTTTATTTGGGGTGGGATTGCATTCTGGTATATCTTCATGTTGGCATTTGGAGCCATGGACCCCTACTTATCAACAAATGCCTTCATGGTTTTTGTTGAAGCCTGTGCACCATCCTTGTCCTTTTGGCTGTTGACACTCTTCGTACTAGTCTCGACTCTCCTACCGAACTTTATTTCCTCAGCAATTGAAATGCAGTTTTTTCCCATGTACCACCAGATGATACAGTGGATAAGATTCGATGGGCAATCTGATGACCCCGACTTCTGCCATCTGGTGCGACAAAGATCACTGACACCCAGAACGGTTGGTTCTACCGCACGATTTGAAGCAAAATCTCGTAGCTGGAAAGAGAATCCGGAGGATCCAAGCTGAACAGAAATTTGTGAATATCTCAGCAGAAGTTGCAACACAAGTTTCTTGTATATGGGTTTGTGACAGTTATATTAGTTAGTATGCTCTGTTGTATCAAAACTAGACTTCATCTCAATCATGTACGTTGAATCTCCATCATCAGATCAATTTTTATATCATAAAGATCAAAGTAATCAAGGATGAAAGCTTTAACATTCCATCACCCTCAAGCTATGAAACTGGAAGTCCAAGAAAATTTGCAGCGGACTAAGCCATAATGGTTGCAAATTCATTCAAACTAATAACACCGTCACCTTCTGTATCAGCCCCTCTAATCAAATTGGTACCATACCTATTTCGATATCGTAGGTGAAAATTACGATATTGGAAAAAAAAAATTGATAATGTACTGCCATTATAGATTTTTTAACTTTTAAAAATAAATTTCAAGGGTGATTTATAACTTTTGAAATAGATTAAGACTACAAAAGTTTAGAATCGATCACAAGCTACCATCAAAATTATAAATGACTCCCAAAAAAATTATAACTGATTTTAAAAGTTATAGCATGATCCAAAAAGTTGTACATTTTTTTTATTATAAACAAGGACTTTATATATAAGTACACATAATTTCTAAAAATTAAACATATATTTTTTACTTGTGCGGCCTTATAATTTTTTTTATTTTAATTATTTAGTCTTTTTTATTGTGTTAAGGTTTTCTCCAAATGATTTTAATTTTATTATTTATGAATTTCTGTAAGTGAAAATTATTGCAATTGACCTTCATTTGACTTTTTTATCTGCTATGAGAAATCGACTCTATTTCTATTCGAGTATTGATTATAATATTTATTATGTGTCAATCGATTTTCAATTTTTTTACTATTTAGCTCTTAAATTTTAGTTTAGTAATTTTATTATGCTAACATCTCAGTGATAATGTTTGGAATAAACGATAAATTTATTGAATTTTTAGTGAATAATTGATATTTTTTTAATTTAAAAAATGATAATTAACTCCACTTTTTTATAGTAGTGATAATTAGATATTTTTTTATACGTATACAATGTATATTATTTTTTTCCCTTTTTTATATTAAATCAACTTCATGTATCAAATATGATAAAATTAATATAAATATATTACAGCTAATCTCAACTTACACTCCGAAAAATCACTTAAATATCAATTTGAAACCTTAAAATTTTAAAATATTAATTTATGCCTAGAAATATACAAATTTGTATCAATGTGTGCCTAAGACTAACTCCGTCCATTTTGCCCTTAAAAAAAATTAGGTTAATTTTAAATTATACCCCTCAAATTTTAAATATTTTATATTTATGATCCAAAAAAAATTCTATCTATAAATAATAGTAAAATTGCTATTAGTATCGGCTGCTATTGGTGTCACTCCACACACAGTCCTCACCAACCAGTCCCAAAGTCTCGGTTATTGATAAAAGGTTAAGGACATATAACAGAAGAGAGAAAGAAGAGAGAAAGGTAGTTTAAGCTAAGTGGTTGGTTGAACTGAGCCGAGGGAGAAAAGAGAATTCACAGAGCGAAAATGGTGGTGAAGGTGTATGGTCCAGACTATGCTTCGCCAAAGCGCGTGATAGCTTGTCTTATTGAGAAGGAGGTCGAATTTGAGACTGTCCCTATCAGCATCTTCAACGGAGACACCAAGAAGCCCGAGTTTCTCGCGTTGCAGGTTTATCTCTCTTTTTTACTTGTAATTATCTCTTTTATTCCCTATGTATTGAAACATTTTCTTCTACGATCAGGTTTGTGATTATGGTTCTAGGTATGTCTTTAATTCCGTATTTTGAGTGTGTGAAAAATTTATATATCTTAGAATTAGGGTTTGATAGATCTTTTGATCAAATAAAAGTTTACATCTCTACACAATAATCACTCTTTAATTAATATACACTGTAATTGGAAAACAATATCAGTTATATCATAGGTTCGATTTATATATATATTCTTAAATGTTATTTCATAAAAATGCAGCCTTTCGGGGTTGTCCCTGTCATTGAAGATGAAGATGGTACTTTATTTGGTAAGATCCCATTGATTTTTTGCTTTTTAATTCAAACTGGGTTTTATGTCAAAGAGTTGATTGGTAATTTTTCTTTCCATGATGTTATTGAGTACATCCCAACTCTTGTATACAGAGTCCAGGGCCATCATTAGGTATTTTGCCCAGAAGTATGAGTCCCAAGGAACTGCACTGTTTGGGAAGACCTCAAGGGAAAGGGGACTAGTGGAACAATGGCTGGAAGTTGAAGCACACAACTTCCACCCACCAGTTTACAATTTGGTGGTTCACATTATGTTCAGCTCCCAATTGGGCATCACTCCAGACCAAAAGGTTATTGAAGAAAGTGAAGAAAAACTTGGGAAGGTGTTGGACATTTATGAGATGAGGTTGTCACGCAACGAGTACTTGGCTGGGGATTTTTTCAGCCTTGCTGATCTTAGCCACCTTCCATTTACCCAGTACCTTGTGGGTGGTGTAGGGAAGGAGTATATGATAAGGGAGAGGAAGCATGTGAGTGCATGGTGGGATAATATTAGCAACAGGCCATCTTGGAAGAAGATCCTCCAGCTCTGACCGTAGCTAGGGATCTGGTTGTGCATCACAGGCGTTCTGTTCTCGAAACGGCGTCGTATCACTTACAAACAACATAGTTTAATAAAGGATACAACGTCATTGTTGTGATAACACCACCTCTCCTGAACAATAAAGGAGCTACAACTTTTATTGGGATAGTGAGTCTGTGTCTAGTTTCTTGCCTTTCTTGTTTCCTATATAATAAGTGCCTATGACGTTGAAACTACTTAATGTTTGGAGTGCCTATGGCCTTGATTCAACTTTTTATTAGTATGAAATGTTGCAAGGGAGATGCCTCCACTGTATGCGGAATTTTCTATTTGTTAACAGGGGTATCATGCTTAAAACTTTTATTTTTTTTGATCTAATCTCGTTCAAGTTTGGTATATAATAACATAGTGATAGAGGGATGGAGAATTTGGAATATGTTACCAGGAGGATGAATTGATCCAAGTCTCTTACACTTGCACTTAGTTTGATGACGCAAACCATTGATAGATCACTAGTACTATACAACTTGTGCACTACAACTTATCATCTTTATGACTTTGGAATCTTGCTAGCTTTTGACTTCAATGACTTTAGCTCGTTTCAAAGCAAAATCTGTAACTAGAGAGAGAGGCTGGAGAACCCGAGATGAAGAGAAATTCGTGAGTATCTCATATTGCAGAACCTGCTTTGCACGGTAAGGAAATGCTAGGCAAGTCTTGGAGATTATTATTGTTAAAATTTAACTAGTTGACACTGGAGAATTTTGTGTTCATTAGTTCATAAGTAGCAGAAACTCGCACAGAATATTTTGATATTTATACACCAAAAATGTTGTCCCATGTCCAGCTTCACTCTGGTAAAAAATAAAAATTTATGCCAGTCTTGAATCATCTTTCTCCAAAATTAGATAGATGAAAGTGCTTTCTTGTCCTGGTTCTTCATGTTGCTGGTCTGTTTTGGACAACAAAAATGAATTAATGAAAGTTGTTGTTAAAACGAGGTTAACGATTGGCCTAATCTAATGGCCATCGCCCTCGCTGTTTACGGGGAAAATCTCCCTTAGGCAGGCACTATGCCGGTGTTTCCTCACCTTCATAGCTCTATTTTTTTCTCTCTGTTTTATTTAGCAGATTCAAAGAATCTTCAGTCGACGACCATTTTTAGCATCAACAATCATACTTATGTTTGTCCATCTTTAGAAGTCAATGAAAAATATAATTGAACCAAGGCTAGTGGCACTGAAGCCCCTCTAAATCAGTGCATCCGAAGGTGCAAAACAATGTCATTGTGGTCATGCTTTCATTTTCTGTATGCTATTAGACCCCTTCAGGTCTTTAAATATAAGCAGCCTTGCCCATTACATATGACAAAACTGATGATGTACAACATCACTCCTAATTAATCTATTACTGGTCGAGTTATTATTCAATGAGGTTACGTTATGATAAGTTTAAGACCGATCCCACAACATTAGTGTCGATTGCAATAAGCCATATTACGCATTAATCTCAGCAGATTTGAGTTGTAAGTCCAACCTTACGGGCACCATAATCAAAACAGTTTTTTGAGTCGATCACCAAAATCCTAATTCACCACCAGAAAGGAATTGCGAAAAGCCCAAAAGCTAAATAAAAAACTAGACTCCATCTCAATCATGAACAGTTAATCTCTATCATCAGATCAATTATGAGCATAAAGATCAAGACATGGATGATCATTAACATAATCGCAAGGTTTAACATACCATCATCATCATCATCATCATCATCATCGCCTTCAGCCTCAGACTATGAAACTGGTAGGCTAAGAAAATTTACAGCAGACTTGGCCATAATGGTTGCAAATTCATTGAAACTAATAACACCATCTCCATCTGTATCAGCCTCTCGGATCATCTCCGTGAGCTCACGATACGTTAATGGCTGACCCATTTTGGCCATTGATCCTGCAAGTTCTGCAAGGGTGATGTAGCCGTTGCCGTCGCGATCGAATGATTGGAAAACCTTCAAAAGCTGTTCCTGGTTTACGAGTATCTCTGCGTTGATGTCCGGCATTATGGCATTGACCAGTTCGTCGAATTCAACGGCGCCGTTTCCGTTGGAATCTATGTTGGATAAGAGAGAATGAATTTGGTCGCCGGAGGGTTTGAGTCCGAGAGCCCGGAGGAGGGCCGCGAGCTCCAGGTGGGTCAGGCTGCCGTCGGAGTCCATGTCGAAGCGTGAGAAGATGTCCCTTAGCTGGTTGAGTTGGTCAACTTGAAGCAAAGACATGGTGGTGGACGTGTAATAACATTAAAAATGAGAGAATGATGAGGATGTTGATGGTGACAATGGTGATGGAAGAGAGGACGGAGGTGGCAATGGTGATAGTGGTGGTGGAAGAGAGAGAGAGAGAGAGAGAGAGAGGGTGGTTTTGGCTGTCTTTTGGATTGGGAGGTGTTGGATTGGGTTGTTATAAGTCTAAGGTTGTATAAGTGCGTCGGTGGATTTATTTTTAGGGTAAGATGGGGTGATAAGATTCCATGTGACTTGATGTATTTCGTGGTGAGATTCAAGGAACCTATTACCTACCAAAAGTGAATGTGCATGCGAGGGTGAGTTAATAGAGATAGATAGGATAGGAGTAATGTTGTTGAGAAATAATAGTAATGTTATTGAGATTTAAAAAAATAATTTATTTTATTGATATAATTATGTGATAAGTGATAGAATTTTAATAAAAATAAAATAAAAATATAGTTACAATAAATTATTTGTTGACATTATTATGTGATAAGTGATAGAATTTAAATAAAAAAATTGTAAAATTATAATTACAATAAACTATTGAATCACATCACCACCACATCATTAAGCGAACAAATTAGATAAGATGGATGTCAATGGACCGAAGTGGGGAAGGGGGGTGTAGTCTCCATCCCCGTACCCACTTAAAAAAATTTCGTCCATCTCCGGTCCACCCCCGTTAGCGGGTATAATTTTTATCTCCATCCCCGTCCACGAGTAAATATTTAATCCCCGTCCCCGTCCCCATCCCTGCTTCTCCCGTACCCATCCAAGCTCAAGCTAATTAAATCCAATATTTTAAATAATCTAACAACATTCTAAATAATCTAACACAACATAATATAACATAACATATTTGAATAAAACACAAACACCAAATATCCAAAATACTACTACAAAATATTATATATTTGAATAAAACACAAACAAATGTCCAAAACAACATAATGGTGGAAAAATCAACTCAATATATATTTATATTTCTTTTTTAATTTTTGCCGGTAACGGAGACGGGGCGAGGACGGGTGGGGGTAAGGGTAAAGGTAAGTCCATCTCTGCACGGGTTTATACGGGTATCCCCATATACGTCTACCGTGCAATACGTATAGTCCATCCCCGGTCCAAACGGGACGGGTTTGGACAAATACCCATTTTTCCCCGGCCCATTGACATCCCTACATAACATCATTACTCTAGAGATTTGGCTGCTACATCCTTACTTCGTAAAAACTACACTTTTAAATACTTTGCTCGTAGTCCTATTTTACCCCCTAATTATATATTTAAATTGGTTTTACATTACCCGAAAATAAATGTACGTTATAATTTAGAAGAAATAGGTTCACATGTCGAGGTAAAGTGAAACAAAATCACATAGTGCAAGGAATAGAGTGAGATACCAAATTTTATAATAGACGGTAATCATTGAAGTAATGTAAAATTAATAGGTTAGTGGGAGGTTGTAAGTATTTGGAGTTTGTTCTGCAAGGTTGGGTTCATTGTGTCCCTAACTCAGGCAGGTTTTTCGTCCCAAAAAAATGTAAAATTAATAGTTATAATTAAATATATAATATGAAAAATAAAATTGTTGAGGAGGACAATATGAGATGAAGGCCATTGTTGAGAGGGTCAACATATAATTTTTCCTATAAGTACATAAGGGTTTCCTATACTTTCAGAATTTGTACGCATCTCCAAATTTGCATACTTTGTGATTAAGTCAGAGCTATGCACGGTTGACAAATGAGCCAAGTCCAGCCACATGATGTTAAAATTACTAACGAAAGTGGCCACATGACGCTAGAATTATTGCAACTTATTGTTTTTTGTCTAGTACAATTGTCGTATGGGATTAGGATCATCGACATAACTACTATTGGGCCTAGGGGTCAACGACCCCCTCATGTTTTTCAAAAAATTTCATTATATACAAAAAGTACTCGTACATAATGGACGTTAAGTGGGACTCGATAGTTGACCGCTATTTTAACTTTGTTAGGTTCATTCTTGAGAAGAGTAATGAACACAATTAAGGGTCTGATGATTCCACCGGTGATAATCTATCAAGGTGGTCTCTGGATGCTCTCTTTTACTTCCACCCATTTTAAAAAAAAAAAGTCTTTTTACATTATTCCGTTGACGTTTGATCAGAGTCAAACTATTCTGTAATGAAATCAAGATAATTTTTTTTATTATTTGATGAATTTGGTCAAAAATTTTTTTGCATGTAGTTGGACAAAATTGAATAAACTGTATCTCTTTGATTGAAACTGAAACCATATGATACTCTTCTGTAGTTGATTTTGATAAGTTCTACACAATTAAATACTTAGCCTATTCTTGTTTCTTCAATTTTAAAGCCTAGGGACGAGTCGTAAACTCAAATATTTTGAGTTCGAATTTTGGCATTTTTTTAGAGTCAGATTATGAGGAATTTATCCCTCATGAATACCCTAGTTCGGGTGTGAATGGCTTGTCTTTGACCGGACTAGAAAGAAAATTAGTTATGGTGCGCATAAGCTGATCTATACACTCCTGACTGTTGAATAATACAAAAAATTAACACAACCTAGTAACCTCATTGAATGCCATTGGTCAGCCCGAACCCCTCAACCCCTCCTAATACGGAATCCTAATTCCGTCTCTGATTAGGATCTTCTCGATTATATGATTTTTCTAATTCCTTCCATTCTTGAATCACCATTAAAAATCTATAAACTTGTTTAAATATATGGATTCCACTCCAATTCACCATCAATCCGTAGTATTGGAGAAAATAAGGCCCTACCTATACAAAAACCATGGCCTTAGCCTAGGCAATAATTTTAGGTTCCACTGAGACAATACTTGACTATAAACCATTTTGATGTTTAATTAATCATTTGCATGTTCCTCTTGCCTCACTTTGCCAGCTCTAACTTCAAACATGCTGTATCAGACTACCTACAGGCACGCATGCTATCCAACTCAACTAAACCTCTCTTAATCATTGTACCAAGCTTTGTTGTTCCAAGTTAGCGACTTCTGTCCTCTTGCCTAGATGTTAAAAATATGTTCAGGGAAACACCAAGGGCAATTAAAGACATTTGACTTGGAGAAAAAAGTTACCTTTGCCTCATTTGGGCACCTAATTTGGGACCTTAATTTATTATAGTTACTGGATGAAAATTTGATGACATGTACGATTTAATACAACTATAATATCACATTATTCACGTCAATATCCAATAAAAATGTTGCTCATATACGGGAAGTAGTTTTTACATGTACAATTATTGATCTCAATATAGTATACTGTTTGGACCTAAAATACAAATTGTAAGAACATTCGATACATGTGTTGTTGGCAAGTTTGAAATCATTAAGAGGTCGCCACGTGTTAAGAGTTGAAGAAAAGGTGGTAAACAACCAGCCACAGCTCTGGTTTGAAAGACGAAATAATTGTTAGGGAGTTACGAAGCCAAATAACCGTCGATAAGGGAGAAACCATTGAGATAAGTGGCTATAAAAGAGGAAAATGAGGAAGACGAACAACAACTCAAACTCTACACAAGACCCACGATCAAGACATTTAGGAGTAGTGCTAGAGTTAGTTTTTAAGAAGTAGGTAGTGTTATAATCAAAGACTGTTAAATCAATCACTTTGTAACTGAAACCCACATGATTGAATTAATAAAGGCATATTTCTTTGTTAATTCAGTATTTCGTGTGTTTGGTTATCCAATTTCATCAAAGCAAGTCCTAAAACAAGGCAGTAAAATCTATCCACAATTACTCGCCTGAGAGTTGTTTGTCGACTGAGGCATTTTTGTCGATCGCAAGCAATAATCTTTTGGCATGCCCGGAGGGACATCTGTATTAACTTGGATCAAGAAAGATGGTGTGAATAAGGAAGTAAGACGACATTTCGTTTAGGACCAACAAAACTGTGGAAATGATGCCAGCCAAGAGTAATCATAAAGCAAATTTGAGTGCCCCTCCTATGAAATTTGCGAACCTAATTAACGGCCAGTCCAATGGCCAAGATAGTGTGCAAATACTAGAATTTGTGTAGAATCTAAAACAGGTATTGCACAATCCCAATTCTGGCATTAGGCAAGAATTATTTAATGTCATACATGAGTTGATGAGTGTCCAAACACCAGTGTTAGGACCCATCAATCAAAGGACAGACACTGCCACTAGAAATCTAGTGGCGAATGAGGGAAATACTGGTCTTGTGGTATTCCTTATAAAAAATTAGAGGTCACCACCAATGGCTGCTAATGAGAGACCAACTATGGGTAGATTACAAAGAGTTCCAAAAGGAATACAAATACCCAGAATCTTATCTCTTCTCTGGCAAAGAGAGCCAATCCACAATAGAACATGTAGAAAAGTTCATTTTCCAATGTGGAGAGGTTGGACACAATGAGAATTTAAAAATGAAATTATTCCCACAATCCCTAACGAAAACTGTTGTTTGCTTGGTTCATCAATCTACTTGCTAATTCAATTCAGACATGACAGGAAATGGAAGAGCAGTTTCATGCCCAGTTTTTTAGAAGTGAAATAGAAGTTTCAATAGCAAATTTGTCTCGATTAAGGCACAAATCCAACGAATCCGCAGAACAATACATCGATAGATTAAAAATCATTAGGAATAAGTGTCATGTCTATTTGCCTGAAGTAGAACTGGTGAAATTGGCCCAAAATAACTTAGACTTTGAATTGTGAAAAAAAATCGAGGGAATGGAGTTCAAGGACCTGTTTGAACTCTCAGTTAGGGCTACTAGATATGAAATGTTACTTAAGGAAGAACAACAAAGGAGAAAATAGTTTATTTGGAACTTATTTCCAAGACTTTGACGGAGAAGTTGAAATAGATGTGACACAAGTCGTAGAAAAATCACCAATCATGTGTGATACCTTGAAAAAGATTAAAGACCCCGTCAACATGCCATCTAATCATCTTTTTAAGAAAGATACACCCCAGATCTCTAGACAAGAACTCTTTTGATCTATCGACAGTTGATGCTCACTTCGATGAGATAATCAACCAAAAGTTCATAGTTTTATCTTAGGGATATATCATCCCACTGGAGAAAGACAGGGAAAAAAAAAAGTATTGCAAAGGGCATAATATATTTAGGCATTCAACTAAGAATTGCATTACCTTTAGGAATCAAGTGCAAGACCTAATACAAAAAGGAATACTTAAGTACGCCACAAAAGAGGAAGAAATCATGAAAATCGACAAGGATCCTTTTCCCAAGGGAGTAAACATTAATGTGATTTCTATTAAGATGCAAGAAAGTAGAGAGTCTACTAGTTCTGTGGTTGGTAGAGAGAGAATTGTTTCCAAGATGAGAGTCTTAGTGCATAGCAGACTTGGCCCCAAAGAGGCGGAGCCATTGGTTATATGTTTCAAGTGTGCAAAAGAAATAGCCAAACTAAAGCAATCCCACTAGATGATGTAGTCAAGGAGTTCACTGATAAAGGACTCCAATTCAGCACCAGAGGTGAAGGGGATATTAAGATTTACAATGGCTATGTAAAAATCTTTGATGGTGTAGACCCAAGAATATTCCCAATCAAAGAAAGTCATCAACCTAACCCCCACTATCTCCAAGGGATCAAGATGAATGCAAGGGGAACCAAGTATAAGGACCAAGCAAGGAGAGAAAAAACACAAGTGATGGATCATTCTGTTAGGCCATTGATGACCAAAGAGACTGTTTGGCAAAAGATCAAGAGGCAAGAATGCCAAGTGCAGCAGTCCCAAAAGAGAAAAGGGAGATTTGAGATTATCTAGAAGGGTGGATCAAGAATAGTGAATCTTCCTGAAGTCCATCATGATAAGTGACACCAAGTTTAGCACCCAAAGTTTCCATCTAGGGTATGGTACCAAATACTCAGCAGGACTCAGAAAAGGAGAGAACACACTTGGACAAGGGAGCAACAAAAAGAACTCACAAAGGTCCAGATAAACAGAGTATTCTGGACCAAAAGATTGCTGAGTTTAAACAAATATTGGATCTTTCTGAAGGAGAAGTTGAAAAATTACCTGCAGATCGCTCAACGAAAGGGAAAGAAAAAATGGAAGAAAACAAGGGCATGCTCTCTGACGAGAAGCTAATGGACTTTGACGATATAGAGTCCTTTCTCGGAGATGATGCACCATGTAACATGATATTGGTTTACCTAAGTAATTCAAGGCTAAGTTAAGACAACCAAGTCAATTGGCAAGAGATGTAGAGGATAATACTGAGTCTATAGTGGTGTTTGCAGAAACAATGAAGAAGTTTAGGTCTGATGGACGGTCTATAAGCATCGATCAAGAAGATTGGGGGTAGATAGAGTGATATTACATCCACCCAAGAAATAATTGTCTAAACACTTAAGGTCACTGTACATTTAAGCCCACATTGATGGTCAGCCAGTTAACAAGATCTTAGTTGATAATTGGGTTGTGGTGAATGTTTTGCCTCTAAGAATGTTGCAAGTTTTAGGCAAAGAAGAAAATGATTTGCTTCATACTGATATAACAATCAGTAATTTTTTTGAGGACTCTTTTTCTACAAAATAAACTTTGCTGGTGCAACTCCAAGTGAATAATAAAGACACCTCAACAACATTTTTGTGGTGAATTCCTCATCCAACTCCAATGTTCTTCTGAGAAGAGATTGGAAACATGCAAACGGCTATGTGACATCATCCCTGCACGGCTTTAATCTTTCTGTCAGATAGTGACAATGAAGGAAGAAAAGAGATGAAAGTGCATTGGGAGAGATGCTAACCCTTTTCATGCATATTTATACAATGTGGAATCTCACTTTTATATTAGAGATCTAACCTCTATGAATGGAGGTGTTGAGACATATCATCCATAAAGGAACTTTAGTGAAAACTTCCATCAAATTTGTCATGACATGGCCAAGCTTAGTTTCCTACAACCAGGGCTCGAAATGAAGAAAGCCAAAAAGTTTTATGAGTAGAGTATACGAGAGGCTTTGAAATTGAAAGCACATTGCTATTAAGGCCACGCTAGCAAGGTTATTCACATATACCTTGGAATAAAGAATAGAGGTAGCAAAAGGCGTTTCTGTTGATTGATTTGAGTGCATATTGGAAGGTGGTTTAGAAAATATGAACTAGGAAATAAGATTAGAGGACCTTCAATCTGCACCTACAAGTTTAGATGATATAAAGGCAAAAGTCCAAGATCCACCAGAGGAAGTAGACTTGGGAGATGGTACTAATAAGATAACTATCTATCTTTGTGCATCCTTAGAAACTCGTTTCAAGTAGAAATTGATTAAGTTGCTGAAAGAGTTTAAGGATTGATTCAGATGGAGTTATGAAGAAATGCCTGGTCTAGATAGAACATTGTTGAAGCACAGACTTCCAATCAAGAAGGGATTTCATGCTCATAAACAGCCTCCTAGAAGGATGACTATCTAGGTGACGCTACTAGTAAAAGAAGAGATTGAGAAGTTACTAAAAACAAGATTCTTAAGGATTTCCATATATGTATAGTGGCTTTCTAATATTGTTCCTATAATTAAAAAGAAAACTGGGAAAGTCAAAGTCTGTATAGACTTCAAAAATTTAAATACTACAACTCCTAAGGATTAATATCTAATGCTTGTAGCAGACATTTTAATCAATTTTGTAGCTAGGCATGTTATTTTGACTTTTTTGAATGGACATGCTGATTATAATCAAATATTTATAGCAGATGAAGATGTCCATAAGACTGTTTTTAGATGCCCAGGTGCATTAGGGGCCTACGAATGGGTTGTAATGCTATTTGGCCTTAAAAATGCAGGGGCTACTTACCAAAGGGCGATGAACTTTATCTTCCATGACATGATAGGAAATTTATTAGAAGTATACATCGATGGTGTGGTTATCAAATAAAATAACCAAGAATCGCATTTGGAGAGCCTAAGAAAGGCTTTCTAGAGAATAAGAATGCACAACTTGAAAATGAATCCTTTAACATGTGCATTTGGTGTTTCTACCAGCAATTTCTTGGGGTTTTTAGTCCATTAGAAGGGAATTGAAGTAGATAAGAGCAAATCCATGGCCATCCTAAAAGCCCAAGTGCCTGCCAATAAAAAAGAACTGCACAAGTTTTTGGGTTAGGTAAATTTCTTAAGGAGGTTCATTTCCAACCTTGCAGGGAAAACCGTAGCTTTTTCACCTGTGTTGAAGCTTAGATCAAAATAAGATTTCAAATGGGAGGAGATGCACCAAAAGGCCTTCGAAAAAAATCAAAGAATGTTTGACAAGGCATCCAGTGTTGATACCACCTAAGGAAAGCAAGCCATTAAAACTATATATCTCGGCAGGGGAAAAGTCTATTGACATCCTTTTAGCACAAGATAATGATCAAGGTCATGAGCAAGTAATTTACTACTTAAGTAAGAAATTAAACAACATGGAATGTAATTATTCTTTCATAGAAAAGTTATGATTGACTTTGTATTTATTTGCAATAAAATTAAGACATTATTTGCTCCCACTTATTGTATGCATTATCGCCCAGGCTGATGTAGTCAAGTATATGCTCACACGACCCGTGTTGAGGGAAAGAATGGAAAAATGGATTCTTATCTTAATAGAATATTGCTTTTAATATGTGTTATAAAAGGCAGTTAAAGGCCAACCTTGGCTAACTTTCCAGCAGACCACCCAAGTATCCTCATCAAAGGAGATTTGTGTGAAATAGGTAGCATAGAATTAGCACCCTAGAAATTAATGTTTGATGGGTCTAAGACTAAAGGAGGAGTAGGAGCTGGGATTGTGCTAGTATCACTAGAAGGTAAGATGTTCCAATTTGCTTAACAACTGGATGAGACATGGGTTCTGTCAAACAACCATGCTTAATATAAGGCTTTAATTATAAGCCTAGAAATAGCATTGAATATGAAGATTAAGAATATGTTGGTTATAGGAGATTCACAATTAGTGATTAAGCAAGTGCAAGGCTGGTATAAATGTAATCACTCTGCATTAGAAAAATACATTACATGAGTGCAATCCCTTGAACATGTTATGAGACTTCATAATGAAAATGCAAATGAGATGGCCCAAACAGCCTCTGGGTTAAAAATTCCAGAAGGATTGAATGAAAGGATCATAAAAATCCAAAAAAGGCATTTGCCAACAGTAATGACATGACCAGTTGATGTCCTAGCTATCGAGATTGAAGAAACGGATTAGAGGTATCCTATTATCAAATATCTGCGAGATCCATCTCAAAAAGAAGAAAGGATTACTAGAAATTGAACTACAAATTATGTCATTTTAGAAGAACACCAGAAGGACTAATGTTGTTGTGTATTAGCAAGCTAGATGCTATGAAAATTATGGCAGAGATCCATGAAGGAATTTGTGGTTCTCATCATTCAGGTGAAAAGATAAGATGGCTAATCCATAGGTACGAACAATATTGGCCAACTATGAAAAAAGACTGCATCACTTATGCGAAGGGATGTCAGGCTTGTCAGAAACATTGACCAATTCAAAAGGTCACTGTTATTGAATTACATTCATTTGTAAAGCCATGACCATTCAGGGGTTGGACAATGGATTTGATTGGTCAAATTTACCTTGGCTCATCAAAACAAAATTCCTATAGAATAGTAGCAATTAATTATTTTTACAAAGTGGGCTGAGGTAGTACCCATGAAATCAGTAGATCATCAGAGAATTGGATTTATTAAGGAATACATTGTTTTTTAGGTTTGGATTGCCTAAAACAATTACTGTCGATCAAGGAACGATGTTCACAAGGGTAGAATCACCCTATTATGCTTAGGCCAATGGGCAAGTAGAATCGACTAACAAAACATTGAAATCAATCTTAGAAAAAAATTATAGAAGATAACCCAAGGTAGTAGCATGAATTATTGAAAAATTCTTTGTGGGCATATAGAACTTCAAAGAAATCTAGCACAGGAAAGACACCTTTCGAATTGGTGCATAACCATGATGTTGTGATACCTATGGAGGTAACAATAAAATCAAGAAGTGTGTTAGAGCACCAAGGTATGTCGACAGAAACATATTCTCAAGCTATGTTCCTTGAATTGGAGGACATGTAAGAGAATTGACTTGAAGCATTAGACCACATCCAAATACAGAAAAAGAAAATAAAAAGGACTTATGATAAAAAAGTTAAGTCCAAAAGTTTTTCAAAATGAGATTTGATGTGGAAAGTCATCTTGCCTTTGGGAAGTAAAGACAAGGAATATGGAAAGTGGTCTCCTACTTGGGAGGGACCCTTCAAGGTAGGAAAAATATTAAGAGGTGGAACCTACCACTTACAGTTTTTAGAGGGAGAATGGAATAGGAAATCCATCAATGGAAGATATTTAAAAAGAAATTATCCAAGCATGTGAGATTCTTATAATATTAATTATTAAAAAAATAGAATTGCCAAAGAAGTAAAAGGGAATTGAAAAGCATATATTCCTGAAAATTTGCTTAAAAAGTAAAAGGCCACAAGGTTTGGCCATTCCATAGAACATAGTCACAATTACAAGAAGCCAACAAACAAATAAAGCAATTTGCCAAGAAAAGTGTCGTTGATATTTTTTTTGAGCTTTGCTTCTCCTTAAGATGGGCCAGATGGAGTCTCCACATCATAAGAAGGTTCATTAGTGGCAAGAACTCTGGTTGCAGTAGTTTTTGGGAGAGTTGGAGATGAGGTTGAGTCAGTTTCAATTGCTGTCACATCTCCAGTTATCTGTGGAGATGGCATGGAATAAGAACCCCTAGTTCTTTTGATTGATGCTTTTTTGAGATGGATTTTCCCCAATGACAAGATTAGTTAAGTGGCCATTCACAAGGAGACCTTCAGCTGTAAAGGAGAAACCAGAAGGGAAAAGCACAGAAGTTGTTGCTTTAAGTTCATCCAACAAGCGCAGAGACAGGAAAAACAAATGGTTGAGTTTTCGATTGGTAAATCTTAACCTAGATATATAACCATCTAAGTGGTCATTGAATATCAAGGTAAAAGTATGCTACCACCAATTAATGAAAAAGGTAGAGACAAATGGTTCCCCAAATAGGCGCTCAAAGTGAAAAGTTTTTAAAGCCTTATTATAGGTTGATGAGATCAATTGGACAGCGTAAAGGTCTCTCAGTATAACCTTGTTGTTAGCTTGTTCATCAATAAGAGGATGCATGAAAGGTACATGAATATTTTGGTTAAAGCCAAATTGTCTGGCAATCTTGTTGGGGGAGTAAGATTCAAAGTTTCAGCGACTATACTTTGAATCATGAATAACACCACCAACATAAAGGTAACGAGGAAGAAGAATGCTTCCCCAAAAGTTGTGAAAGAAATTGACTTTCTCATCAGAAGGATCGATGGAGCCATCAAAAAATTCTTTGATACGGGGAGAGGAATATAGGCATTCAGAGAAAGGTTAAAAAAAAGGAGAGGATACCTGGGAAACTCCAAATCATGGAATGCTTTGAAATAGAAGTTGAAGTCCTTGTGCATTGATGAAGGTACTGACACAAGGAAGTAATTGGCATAATTGAAAGCACAAAACTTTGGAAAGGGAAGATACTCGATGGCCCAAGTTTCAAGAAAGTAGGCATACAACCATGCTTGGAATAGCCAGAGAGGACCTCCACAAAGATCACCGATACCTCTCTCAGCCATGTCGAAAAGGCCTATATAAAGAGTTCCTAAAACAAAGGGGGCTAAAGCCAAAATGTGACGATTGACGAGAAGAATAACAATGTTATGGTATTCAGTCGTGACTTGAATATTAGGGATACAAAGGACAAAGAAACAAAGCGAATGTAGAAGGAAAGCAATATGTTCTTCGTAGGAAGGGGGCCAAAATATAGCTTACGAAAAAAGGAGACATGGTTGGAATAGCTAAAATTGTTAGGGATATCTACCAATATGTGATTTGGTTTCAAGGTTGTAGTTACCTCAATACCATTTGATGGAAGCCCTATTAAGTGCATGATGTCGAGAATGGAAGGAGGCATCATACCAAGAGAAAGGATAATGGTATTATAAGAATTTGAACAGAAATAGAGTGTTGCGCCTATGAGCCAGCGATTCATAAAAAAGGACAAATAAAGAGCTTAATTTGTTCATAGATCCTTTGTTCTTTCTATTGGTCAAAGAAATGCACCTCCATTCGTGTCATCCAGTCCGACCATTGTTGGTTTGGGTCAATCCAAGTTTTCAAAGGAGTAAGCCCTTAATCCCAGTGCCTCTATTGAAGATGGGGGCGATGAAGTGTTAAGGTTTCTCCATGAGAAATAGGGTAGCATTCAAACAATGTTGGAAGCATGGTGGATTTGAAGGCTTGATCTAGAGCAAAGTTGGCTCCAGGAAATTCAAAGGGGATAATGATTCAATCATCAATTCAATACCAAACGACATATATGAGGTTTGCAGAGAACCGAAGAGTAGGAGGCATGCTTGGAGAGGTGCTAGCAAGGATACAACTTGTTTTCCATTTGGATGCCATAAAAAAATCAAGGAGAAGTTTAAAATTGAGAACAAGCCAAGGAAGATTACAGAAGTAAAGCTAAGAAGAACAGTACGGATAAAACTTTAAATAGGTGCGTTGAGGGTTTTCTAGCGGTAACTGACTGTTCATTTTCCCATTCGAAATAAATAGATTAGCTGTTGAAAGACATCTTAAGAAGGCAATGAGAAAAAACAACAGACGTGATGGTTCATTCACTTGGCTTGATGAAGGAATATACCCAATTAAATGAGGGGCCATTGTTTAGACCTAAAATACAACTTGTAAGAACATTCGATGCATGTGTTGTTGGCAAGCCTAAAATCATTAAGAGGTCGCCATGTGTCAAGAGTTGAAAAAAAAAGCGGGAAGTAACCAGTCACAGTTCTAGTTTGAAAAAGGAAATAACTGTTTAGGAGTTACGAAGTCAAATAACTGTCCATAAGGGAGAAACCGTTGGAGAAGTGGCTATAAAAGAGGAAAATGAGGAAGACAAACAACAACTCAAACCCCCCACAAGACTTATGATCAAGGCATTTAGAAGTAGTGTTAGAGTTAGTTTTTAGGAAGTAGTTAGTGTCGTAATCAAAGGCTATTAAATCAGTCACTTTGTAACTGAAATCCAGTTGATTGAATTAATAAAGACATATTTCTTTGTTAGTTCAGTATTTTGTGTGTTTGGTTATCAAATTTCATCCAAGGAAGTTCTGAAACAAAGCAGTAGAACTCATTCACAAGCAATCGTCTGAGAGTTGTCTGTTGAATGAGGCATATATGTCGATCGCAACAGATTTTAGAGCAACACATACTCATAACAGAACATGGTGGTAACTACATCACACACAAGTGAAATTTTGTTATTAGATGATGATACAGTATGTGTGCCACTAATAACATTACATCACTGTTATACCAATACTCATGTGTTGGGTGGCAAAAATATTTTGCATTGTCAAATGTTCAAAAAAAATAATACATTTTCACGTGTCTGACAAAATAAATTGTGTGGTAAGTTTTTATTAGGTGTAGACACTACATGGCACTGTCACGGGAGAATTTACACTGGGGGGGTAGTGGGGACTGCTGTCCTCGATGTAATTCTCAAAAACATTTGGGTTCATTTAAAAATTTTAAATTGTTTTAGAATTTATCTCCATTAATTTTTTTAAAAAATATTAGGGGTACTTTTATACTTAAATAATATTCTTGAGACCTAAAAATTTGACATAATTTATTGACTTAACTACGTTTCAAAGTGATATATGGTTCCAATAAGAAGTCCACGAGTTTGCAACGAATTGTAACTAAAATAATAATTTTAGACAATATTAGCCGCCTTATAATTAGGTCATCAAATTAAATTAATTTTTATATCCAAATAACATTATTGTTTATGTTTTAGTGAATAAGTAGGATTCTTTGACTTTAAAAATCATAAACACGATTTTTTAATATGTTTTAATGTCACGACTCTATAGTGCATGCACATGTCCCAATAACAAATTAAAAATGGGACTTGAAATTTGAAATTCTAATTTAAAATTATAGCTTTAGCTTCCAAACCCTCAAATTAAACCTACATATCTACAAATTAATTAGCATATTCACGATATAATTGAATAGTCTAGCATTATGATTTTAATTTAACAATAATAGATTGCCCCCTCTAAGCAAAAGTTCTAACTCCGCCCCTGGACACTGCATGCGGCACTAATTTTTTTTTCACCGGGGTGGGATTCAAACTACCCATAATACACATTCACTCAATTTCACTTTATATTATTAGTGTATAATAATGGTGGAGCAATTAGAGAGGATGAGATTCTACTTACATTCACAATTAATAATTTATCATTGAGGCGACATGTGCTAGTGGGAGTCCAAATCCATAAGCGCACACAAAACATACCGTACATTGAAATAAATAGATAAACTAAAGAGAAATATATTGATCTTTTTGGTTTTAAAGATGGGGTCATCTATGTTTTTTTTTTTTTGCATTAAACATTTATCAGATCTATTGGATTAAGAAAATTGCTCTCTAAATTGATCATTTGTGGGGTGGGGATAATCACAAAATAGACAAAGATGATGATTCTAAGATATTGACGATCCTGTTTCTAAAGACACTAAGCTGACCACCGAGTTTCAATAGTGAATATATATTTCGAGATTCTAAACTATGTCGTAATAAACTCCAAACTATTCCATGTTTAGAATCTCGTAAGAGGCATTTTAATTTACTTGATGTATGTGTGTTACAAGTGATTGAGTGCATTCTGGATAGATACAAGAACCGCAAATACAAAGAACCACGAATACAAAGGGCGCATAATTGAGTTGATTTTGATCATTAGAACAATTAAAGCACAAGAACAAAACAATTCACAGGAAGGGTAATATTTATAAGAACCAAACTGGAATAGCAATCATAAGCTAACTGGTGCCACCTGAAAAGAAGTGGAACTGTGTCAAACACCATCAAGGGCCTTACCACCATTGCTTTCTTTCTCGTCCACCATGGCCTTCTCACCCGATACCCCCTTGTCCCCGGCCACGCACCGGCTGCATCGACTCTTCAACCACCGAAAACAGCCTACATGCTTGATACTTTCCAGCGGCGTCACCGCCCGACGCTTGCAAATCCTACTTAAAACACATGACAGAATGGCAAGAACAGTTAGCACAGAAATGACTGCAAAGAATGGGCCAATAGACCCTGAAGCAGCACTGCTCGATACAGCTTCTGGATTAGGCACTGTGTCCTGAGACTGCTGCTCCTCAGGCAAGGGTGACGATTCTGTTGCCATCACAATTAAAGTTGGGATTAACAACTGCCCCAATTGAAGGAATTATATATGCAAAGTCTGTGATCACTCAGTACTATACATATGAAAGTATTAACCAAAGCACTTCTAGGAGCCCTTTTAAGTGTCCCCCTCTTTGGGGTCGGGGTCGGGGTCGATCCATGTCAAAGACAAATATTGATCTCCTATGTGTCGTTTTTTTTTGATAATTTACTATACTCTTCTTTGTTCCTCTCTTTTGGGTTACATCCTACTCATATTTCGGACTATACTGGTATGCTTAAACTTTCTTTAACCACCCTTTAGTTTGTATGAGTGGGAAACAACATGGAAAGGCAGTGGAAAGACACATTGTATATTGAAGCTTTCATGCGTGTATTTGGATGGGCTTATTTAAAAAAAGAAAAAGAAAAAGAAAACAGGTCCTTTCTGTAAAAGTAAATACCATGTGGCTTGCTTTGATCTTTCACTTTTATATATATATATTTCATTGTGATGATAACATGATAAAGTTCCAATATTCGAACCTTAGCAAATAAGTCTTTATTCAAGGCTTTGTGGGTCAGACTTATTTTGCTGGGACATTAATTATATGGGTAAGCCTTAAGGTGTATATGATTGGTACTGTACTTCTATTAATTTTGACCATTAATTTTAAATTGAACGATCTATAACTATTGATTGAACAAATGATAAAGTAACAAGTAATTATAGAATAAAAAAATGTAAATGTGGCATCTTTTTATTGGTCAAAAAATGGAGGAAGTATTTTTCGGTACCAGAATGCCTCCTCGATTAGATATTAGTTGAACTTCAATACCCTGTTTTCATTCGGAGATGTGATAAGGCTTGTCATATTAGCAACGGACACATGGTAAGAAAAAATCATACGAAATTCTGCATATGCTCTTTTTTTTAAATATATATTTATGGCATGGAGATCTCGTTTATAGATAATATTTTCTTAAAACGGACAACTATAATTTCTTTTTCTTTTTTTAATATTGTGTGGTATATATTTACATCTGATGAGACCCAAAAATAATTTCAGGTGTGAGCTCAGACCTCTATCCCAAATCAGGAGGTCAGACAAGGAAGAAAGACTTTCCAGAATAAGAACTCAGCCCCACGCCAAGAACAAACCAACTGGAATGACAGAGGGACAGCTGGATAGACAACAAGCATCCCCAAAATAAATGGAATGAGAACGGAAAGCTAGAGTCAAGGCATGAAACTCTCAACCAACCAAGATCTCCTCCCGAAAATCAAGAAAAATCCCACGAATGCAAGACAAGGATCTCGGTGTAGACTCCTTAGAATTAGGAACCAGTCTATATATGCTGAATAGTGCCTCCATTGAGAGGGAGATAGATACACACACAAAACAAAAAAGAGACCTCAGAGGCAAAAAGGCTATTCCTCTGTAATTCAAGCGATCAATAAAGAAAAGGGAGTAAGAACATCCATTAAAAGAGTGGACTAGCCAAGTTCTATAGCTGGTGAACCACTGTATTTCTCCTACATCATCATCCCCATACACAAAAGATCAACTCTCACATCATGATCCATTCCTCGAGCCTTGTAGCTCTAGCCCCATCTTAATATCACGATTTGTTGACTTTGCTCATCCACTGGAAATTACATCATCAGTTTGGTGCCGTCTGTGGGAACGACTGTTCTCATTTTACAAATACGCTGATCTTTCAGTGACTGATGGTCTCAACCCGCAATATGAGCCGAAGTCAAACCAATCCACCGCGCACGCAAGATCAACAGGAAACCACCAATGGCAGACAGGCCGAGAATAATCCTGAAACTAATCCCCCAACGAATAACGAGTTAGATATCCTCTGTCTTGTCAATCAGCGCCTACTACAACAAAACGAGGAGCTACTAAAACTCTTGAAATGCCCATAGGAGGCACGACCTGCTCAAGAAGGCCCGAGTAATCTTCCTCGTAGGGAACAGTGCCACCTCGACCCCCTCAGAGAGGTCAACGAAGGAGGAGAAAATAGTCAGACCATGGGGGGAGATCCACTACTGCCTCCCAAGAATGGCCACAACGAAGAGGTACAGAGCCAGAACGATGGAGGTGGAAGGAGCGGTTTCATCCCCTACTCGCATGAAAGAAGAGAACAGTACTGGGAGCAACGCTTCGAGGATATTAAGTAAGAGCTCAGCCACATGAAGGAGACTGTTAGGAGCAAGACTCCTGTTACGATGGATGCCCTGGTGCAGCAGACAGAATCACCATTCACCACGGGGGTGCTACATTTTCTCTTCCCTCCAAAATTCAGGTTGCCTTATGTTGAGGCCTTTGATGGGACCAAAGACCCTATGGACCACCTCAGCACCTACAAAAATCAAATGGAGCTGCATGGGTATCAGGATCCCGTGCGGTGCAGAGCCTTTGTCATCACTCTTAAAGGATTAGCCTTAGCATGGTTCAACAGACTTCCCCCGGCTTCAATCTCTTCTTTCAAAGAGCTCTCGATCTCTTTCGTATCTCACTTCATAGGAGCTCGGATATACAGAAAACTGAGTTACCATCTTCTAAATGTAAAACAGAGACCAGACGAGAACCTCAGATCATATGTCCAGAGATTCAACTCAGAATCTTTAAAGGTGGAAGTTCCAGACGAAAAGTTTGTCATTACCACCTTTATTGCAAGGCTCGGGGTACTGATGAGTGCATGAAAGTGCATTCTAAATACCCTATTATTGTATTAAAATGTTAAAATGTGAATATAAATAATTAGATATAATTTATATTGTTGAATTTAATATCTATTTACATTGAGATATATTTGAGCATAATTTTATAATGTTTTAAATCTTAAATATTGCATTATTGGTTGGTGAGAGATAATTTACAATTGAGTTTTACATTTAACATTGTTGGGACTTTATTATTCGGATTTTATATTTATTTTTATTTTGATGGCAACGCATGGAGTAAAAAGGCTGAAACTGATGAAGTTGTCATGGTGGGCCCCGAACTCATGATTGTAATTGGGCTTGATCTTTCTCAAATTACACAAGATTTGGACTTTAAGGGCTGAAACAGAAAGGTTGGAATAAAGAGAAGTTGAAACAAAAAGGCTTAAATAAAGAGGGGAGGAAAGTATTATTTTCAATAAGAGTTTGACTTTTAAAAACCTATTCTTTTTCTTTGGTGCTGGACGGCTAGCTTTTGGGATTTTTTTTGTGTGTGTGTGTTTTTTTACTTTTCTTGGTGCTTGGTGTGTGGCGGCTGGAGAAGAAAAAGAAAATAGAAAGACGGAACATAGGAGATCAGGAAAAAAAACCTCTGATGGCAGTCGATCCTTCTAATTTCTTTGGGCGATTTTTGTTGTCCATTATATTCATGGGTAACTAAATTTTTAAGGTAGGGCCAGGAATGAACTTGAACAATAGATAATATTTTATTTATTTTTAATTTATGTATTTGAATTTTAATTAGTAAAACTCTTTTGTTTTATCATTCACAATTTATTGTTCTTCGAATAGTCATAGAATTTATTCTATTTATGGATTTAGTCAGACTTTTTCTATTGAATGGATTAGTTCTTTGATTATGTTTGGATCAATTATTTATCTATATTGATTTAATTCTTTGCTGCAATAATGCTTCCTGAGTATATTGTCATCGTTGGATTTCCTTAATAGTGATAATAATTTACATATTTTCAAAGTGGTGAACGATTTTTCAATGAGTTATATTTGGTTTAATCTTGGTTAATAAATCTATATCTTCCGGCTGAAAATTTTGGGAATTGAATTTTCAATTGAGTTATTCAATGAATTAAGAATAATTAAAATATCGGATTTGTGCAAGGAATTTCCAACGCTCTACTGTTTGTCAAATTTGAGTACTTTTTTCATTAGTTACTTTGATTCACTTTAATTTGTATTTTAAATTAATCTTTGTTCTCTAGTGATCAATTAATATTTCTATTTAGTTTCTTTGCTCATTCTACTATTCTTTTAGTTTGTCTCTCTGTGGAATCGACACCCCAAAATTGTGCTACAATTACCGCATTCTTCTTTGAGCGTAATCAAATTTTGGCGTCGTTGCCAGAGAGACGGTAGAAGAATTGGTAGATAATTTTTTTCTTTTCAGCAGTCTGCAAAAGCGGTAACTTCGTTCCTTCTTTTAGCTTGCTGTATTGTTATTATTATTATTATTTATCTTCTTTCTTTTTATAGCATATTTATTCTTTTAATAATTTGTTGCCTTGCATGCACAGATATAGAGACACCTTGGGTAGATTTGCTAGTAGACCTGTGGTAGATTTAGAATTAGATTTTTTAAACTCTTTATTTGACAATCTATCAAGTCCCGAAAAAATGGGTGAACACGAAGATCAACCCATTAGAACTCTTCATGATTACCTTCACCCTATACGCACAGCCACACCATCATGCATCATGTTTCCATCTAATACTCGCCAACTGAATTTTAAAATAGGGATGATACAGTTACTCCCTAATTTTCATGGCTTGGAAAATGAAAATCCATATGTGCACATTAGGGAGTTTGAGGAAGTAGTTGCAACTTTTCATAATCAAATTGCACTTGATGATGTTGTGAGACTTAAGTTCTTTCCTTTTTCTTTGAAGGATAGAACTAAGAGTTGGCTATACTCGCTGAGACCACGATCTATTGGGACATGGAGTGAGATGACTCATGTTTTTTTTAATAAATATTTCCCCTAACATAAGATCAACGCTTTAAAAAGGTAAATCTCCACCTTTGCACAAAAAGACAGTGAGACTTTGTATCAGTCTTGGGAGAGATTTAAGGAGTTGTTGAGTGTGTGTCCTCACCATGGGTATGAGAATTAGCGTTTAGTAAGCTATTTTTATGAGGGACCTATACCTAGAGAACGTTAATTTGTGGAGATGATGTGTAATGGTGAGTTCTTACAAAAAGATCCCGATGAAGCCATAGAATACCTCAACGAGCTTGCTAAAAAAGCTCACACTTGAACTGGACCTAGTGCTACTGAAAGCACAAATAAGTCACAACCAGCTGAAAATTCAAATGGTGGTGGAATTTACCATCTCGGGGAAGAGGATAGCCTAAAGGCTAAGGTTGAGATGCTCACTAGGGAGCTAGATGTGGTAAAGACTAAAGATCTAAAGCCAACACACATGGCTAATAATGCCGAGTCTTTTGGACCATGTTTTGTGTGTGGCGGGGTAGATCATCTTGCCCAAGAATGTCTCACACTTGCTGAGATGAGAGGGATGTATGAAGAACAATGTAATGTCTTAGGTATGTACAAGAAGTCTTTTACACCTTACTTTGATATCTATAATCCGGGGTGGCGCAATCATCTCAATTTTAGCTAGAAGTCTGAAAATCAACCTCCTACATAACCCCCTAGATCATATCCTGCACCTTATCATGCACCTTCATCTTCTAGGAGTTCTTTAGAAGACACTTTGCATGCTTTCATTGACACGCAGGGTAAAACTAATCAAAAGTTTGAATCTTTGATTGTGTAGGTTGTTGAAGAAAACAAAGAAATAAAGAGTTAAATGTCCAAATTGATGAGCTCCTTGAGTGTGAATGAGCGAGGTAAGTTCCCTTCTCAAGCTCAGTCTGCACCCCATGGTCAACACATGGCGTAAGAGAATTTGAAATATGTGAATGCCATTGTGACACTAAGTGGTGATTCACTACACATCCCAACAATGGACAAATCAAAGGATGTAGAAAAGGATCAAGATAATAGTGATGCCGAGTTGACCAAGGAACCTAAGGTGACAAAAGAGTTTTGTTAATGTACCATTCCCTCAAGCTTTAAAATCAAGCAAGAGAACTCTGGATCCTAACAATGAAATCTTAGAGAATCTAAGGCAGGTAAAAATTAATCTTTCACTTTTGCATGTGATTAAGCAAGTTCCTACTTATGCAAAGGTTCTCAAAGATTTGTGTACAGTTAAGAGGAAGCACCATGTGAAGAAGACAGCGTTCCTGACAGAGCAAGTTAGTGCTCTAATTAAGCGGCGGATTCCTCCCAAGTATAAGGATCCTGGTTGTCCAACCATTGCGTGCAACATTGGAAATCATGAGTTTGGGCAAGCTTTTCTAGATTTAGGAGCTAGTGTGAATCTAATGCAGCTGGGGTTGGGAGAAATCAAACCAACTATTGTGGTATTGCAATTGGCTGACCGTTCAGTCAAAGTACCTCGGGGTGTGGTAGAGGATGTTCTAATTCAAATTGACAAATTTTATTATCCTGTTGATTTCCTAATCCTTGACACTAGCTCTGTTGTTGATACTAATTCTAAAATTCCTTTCATTTTAGGTAGGCTTTTTTTTGCTACTACTAATGCTCTTATTAATTGCAGGAACAGACTTATGAAGCTATCTTTTGGAAACATGACTCTTGAGGTGAATATTTTTCATATTGCAAAACAGCCAGAAGATAATGATGAGAGCCACCAGACATACATGATTGACTCATTCATGGACAAGGGAGTTTCTATAAATCATAATTTTGATCCCCTTGAGTATTTTCTTGTTCATTCTAAGTTTGATTCTATCAGTGATCCATCTGATGTAGTTGATATTTGTGCTATTTTTGATAGGACTCACGACTATGGCACTCGGGCGTGGTAACCGAAGTTTGAGGAGTTGCCTGAGAAAGGTAAAAAATAAATTCCTTCAAGTGTAGAAGCACCCAAAGTTGAATTGAAGCCTCTACCTAAGGGTTTAAAGCATGCTTTCCTAGGTCCGGGTGATACTTTTCCTGTTATTATCTCATCTGAATTGTCTGAGTCTCAAGGTGAGAAATTAATTCAGACCCTAAGTGAGCATAAGTTAGCCTTAGGTTGGAGCATTGCTAATATAAAAGATATTAGTCCCCTGGTCTGCTCTCATAAAATTAATTTAGAGGAAGAAACTAGCCCTCGTAGAGACCCCCAGAGTAGACTTAATCCCGCTATGAAAGAAGTTGTGAAGAATGAAGTGTTGAAACTATTAGATGCAGGAATCATATACCCTATTGTTGATAGTAAATGGGTAAGTCTTACACAGATTGTCCCTAAAAAGCCAGGTGTTACTGTTGTAAAAAATGACCTGGGACAGTTAGTCCCTTTAAAACTTGTGACTGAGTGGCGGATGTGCATTGATTACAGAAAATTGAATGCTGCCACCCAAAAAGACCATTTTTCTCTCCCTTTTATTGATCAAATTCTTGAGCGCGTGGCTGGACATCCTTTCTATTGTTTCTTAGATGGTTATTCTGGTTATTATCAAATTGAAATTGCATTAGAAGACCAGGATAAAACCACTTTCACTTGTCCTTTTGGTACTTATGCTTTTCATAGAATGCCATTTGAATTGTGTAATACACCTGCTACTTTTCAACGTTGCATGATGAGTATTTTTAGTGACATGGTTGAAAATTGCATGGAAGTTTTTATGGATGACTTGACTGTTTTTGGATCTTCTTTTGATGCATGCTTATTAAATTTAGAAAAAGTGTTGACTCGTTGTGAGGAGAAGGGATTGGTTTTGAACTAGGAGAAATGCCACTTTATGGTACCTTCGGGTATTCTCTTAGGGCATATTATTTCTTCTAGGGGGATAGAGGTTGATCAATCAAAGATTGAATTAATATCTAAGTTGCCTACACCTAGGACAGTAAAGGATGTGGATCATTTCTTGGTCATGCTGGCTTTTATAGGAGATTCATACAGAATTTTTCTACCATATCTAGACCATTATGTGACCTCCCAGCTAAAGATGCCCCATTTGAGTGGACACAAGCTTGTCAAGAGACCTTTAAAACACTAATTGGCAAGCTTACCTCAGCACCCATAATGCAGCCACCTGATTGGACTTTACCTTTTGAGATCATGTGTGATGCTAGTGATTTTGCAGTAGGTGCTGTTCTTGGACAGCGAAGGGAGGGGAAGCCTTTTGTCATTTACTATTCTAGTAGAACTCTAAACATTGTTCAAATGAATTATTCCACCACGAAAAAAGAGTTACTAGCTGTAGTGTTTGCTTTGAACAAGTTTCGTGCTTATTTAATTGGTTTTCCTATTATTATTTTCACATATCATGCAGTCCTCAAGTACCTTCTTACAAAGAAGGATGCTAAGGCACGACTAATACAATGGATTTTACTTTTGCAGGAATTTGACATCACCATCTAAAACAAAAAAGGAGTGGAGAACATAGTGGCTGATAATCTCTCGAGACTCACTTTTGAGGACACCTCTGATCACCTGCCAATCAGGGATGATTTTTCTTATGAGCATTTATTTTCTATTACTTATCTACCATGGTTTGCTCATATTGTGAATTATTTGGCTGCAGGTGAGATACTGCTGGATTGGAGTGCTCAGGACAAGAGGAAGTTCATGACTGAGGCACGAAATTTCTATTGGGATGACCCTTTTCTTTTCAAATACTGTCCTGATCAAATTTTAAGGCGTTGCATCCCTGATGAGGAGATTGCCAGCGTCTTGGAATTTTATTACTCCCAAGCTTGTGGGAGCCACTTTTCAATGAAGAAAACCGTTGTAAAAATTCTGCAGTGTGGATTTTATTGGCCTACCTTGTTTAAAGATACAAACATCTATTGTCGTTCATGTGAAAAGTGTCAAAAATTAGGAGTTATGTCTCGTTGTAATATGATACCCTTAAACCCAATTTTAGTTATTAAAATGTTTGATTGTTGGGGCATTGATTTTATGGAACCATTTCCTCCTTTTGGATATCAATATATTATTGTTGCAATAGATTATGTGTTAAAATGGGTAGAGGCCGCATCTTGCAGGAGCAACGATAACAAGACGGTAATTAAATTTCTCAAAGAGAATATGTTATCTCGATTTGGTATACCACGTGCTATCATTAGTGATCGGGGTACTCATTTTTGCAACCGTTCTTTTGAGGCTTTGATAAAAAATATGGGGTGGTACATAAGATCTCTACTGTCGACCACCCTCAGACAAGGGGACAGGTAAAACTTGCAAACAAGGAAATTAAGCAAATCTTGGAAAAAATGGTCAACCCGGATTGCAAAAATTGGTCTTTGAGACTAATTGAAGTGCTTTGTGCCTACCATACAACTTTCAAAACTACTTTAGGCATGTCACCTTATAACCTTATTTTTGGAAAACCTTGGTCATTTATCTGTGGAGCTCGAGCATCGAGCCTATTGGGCCATCAAGAATTTTAATTTTGACATGGGAGAAGCAGGTAAACTTAGAAAATTTCAATTGACCGAATTAGAGGAGTTAAGAAATGATGCTTATGAGAACTCGAAAATCTACAAGGCTAAAATGAAAGCATTTCATGATAAAAATATTTTGAGAAAAACATTTAAGCCTAATGATCGAGTGTTCTTATATGATTCTAGACTCCATAAGCACCTCGAAAAACTTAGATCTAGGTGGACCGGCCCTTTTGTAGTAAAGAAAGTTTTTGCACATGGGGCAGTGGAAATAGAAAATCCTAAGGATGGTCAGATCTTTAAAGTAAATGGTCAACGCCTTAAAGTCTTAATTGATACGCAAGTTCCAGAAGTGGAAGACATTCCACTTGAGGATTCGGTCTATCAACCTTGAGGACACCACACAGGTATGTTTTTATTTTATTTTGTTTATTTATTTATTTCCTTTTAGTTTGTTGTTGTTTTCTTTGTTTTTGTTTGCAGGTTAGTCTTATTTTGTCATTTCAAGTTACCATCTTTGGTGCTTCGCGAACTACCCACGTCACTCATCAAGTGTATTCTACTCTTTTTAGTTACTCTCCATTCAAATTTAATTTTTAAACATTGAGGACAATGTTTCATTTAAGTTGAGAGGTGATGGTAAAAATTCAATATTTAAAATGTTTGTTGCAACTCTATGGCATATTTTCATGTGTCAAAGATTTTTAATTTTACATCACACGTGCATCCTTTTCACATGTGTACTTATTCTCATTCATAGCCATCTTTGTGAATTTTTTAAACCCACCATAATCATTTTTTTTTCTGAAGCATTCACAGAACCCCTAATGCAGTCATCCGAGCTGTGTGGTAAGATGGTGGTTTGACACATGTAGCTGGAGAACTCTTTTGCTTAAGTATTTATGTGAGTTTTAGAGAGGAGTGAGAGCCTACAAATGTAGTAAATTGTGATAAGCGTTCATTGATCTGTTGAACTGGTTACTTCTTTTGAGAATATCATTACATGATTTGTGGTAAGATGATGGATATACTTGGGATATGATGAAGGTCAACTTAGGATCAACGTTTGAGCCTTTCAAGCTAACCCTTTCTACCATAGACCCTTAGTAGCCAACTTTGAGCCAATACACACATGTAGCTTTTTCTTTTCATATGTCTACATTATCCATACCTCTCCACATTGGAGTATAACCTATACACTAATTTTTTCTACCCTTGCTACTTCCAAGTGTGTACTAGATGTGGAATTCTTTTTGAAAAAGAAAGAGAGAGAGAAGGGAAGAACATGAGTTACAAGGTATTCAAGTGAGTGAGCTTCAAAAGAAAGAAAAAAAAATACCAAGGCTGGGTAGAAATAGCAAAATACCAGGGTGACATAATTGTTCACCAAATTGTTTCAAAAAAAAAAAGAAAAAAAAAAGAGAAAAAGAGACATTATTCGATGACTTCAAAGGTTGAAGAGTACATCAAGTGAAAATTGTGGTTTATTGAGAGATATAACAAGATTCCCTCTATATGTACTTAGAAGTTTTTGAATCCTTTCCATTTTTTTTATATAGCCTCAAATCTAAGCCACGTTACAACCTTTTGTGTTGACCGTTCTGATCCTAAGTAAGCTTTTGGGAAAGCATGGTGGAAGTCTCATTTGTTTGTATTTCTATCATAAGATCAATGTTTGTTTGTTGCTTGTACAAAATTGCCTAATTCTCTATGAGAGTGTGTGCACACCCATTGTCAACTCCATAGAGAGAATCTTTCCACAAAACACTTTTATACCTGTGAGTTATGGAATTGAACCATTTGCTTGAGATGTTCTTGATGTTGCATGTGTCAAGACTTGTGGTTAGATGGATATAGTTTGGAACACACATACACTTTGTGGATTGCTTCAGGTGGATTGATTGTGATGGAGTTATTGAATTCCTAAGATTGTTTTGATATGTGAATCTGGAAGATGTGATTTGGTAGCCTTTGTGTGTGATTTTCTTTGGCTTCTCTCTTGTTTCGGCATGAAAATTGCTAGGGACTAGCAATGAGTAAGTTGGGGGGTGTGATGAGTGCACGAAAGTACATTCTAAATACCCTATTATTGGATTAAAATGTTAAAATCTGAATAGAAATAATTAGATATAATTTATATTGTTGAATTTAATATCTATTCACATTGAGATATATTTGAACATAATTTTATAATGTTTTAAATCTTAAATATTGCATTATTGGTTGGTGAGAGATAATTTACAATTGGGATTTACATTTAACATTGTTGGCACTTTATTATTCGGGTTTTATATTTATTTTTATTTTGATGGCAACCCATGGAGTAAAAAGGCTGAAACTGATGAAGTTGTCATGGTGGGCCCAGCACTCACGATTGTAATTGGGCTTGATCTTTCTCAAATTACACAAGATTTAAACTTTAGGGGCTAAAACATAAATGTTGGAATAAAGAGAAGTTGAAACAAAATGGCTTAAATAAAGAGGGGAGGAAAGTGTTATTTTCAATAAGAGTTTGACTTTTAAAAACCTATTCTTTTTCTTTGGTGCTGGACGGCTAGCTTTTGGGTTATTTTTTTTTTTGTGTTTTTTTACTTTTCTTGGTGCTTGGTGTGTGGAGAAGAAAAAGAAAATAGAAAGACGGAACAGAGGAGATCAGGAAAAAAAACCTCTGATGGCAGTCGATCCTTCTAATTTCTTTGGGAGATTTTTGTTGTCCATTATATTCATGGGTAACTAAATTTTCAAGGTAGGGTGAGGGATGAACTTGAACAATAGATGATATTTTATTTATTTTTAATTTATGTATTTGAATTTTAATTAGTAAAACTCTTTTGTTTTATCATTCACAATTTATTGTTCTTCGAATAGTCATAGAATTTATTCTATTTATGGATTTAGTCAGACTTTTTCTATTGAATGAATTAGTTCTTTGATTATGTTTGGATCAATTGTTTATCTATATTGATTTAATTCTTTGCTGCAATATTGCTTCCTGATTATATTATCGTCATTGGATTTTCTCAATAGTGATAATAATTTACGTATTTTCAAAGTGGTGAATGATTTTTCAATGAGTAATATTTGGTTTAATCTTGGTTAATAAATCTATATCTTCCGGTTGAGAATTTTGGGAATTGAATTTTCAATTGAGTTATTCCATGAATTAAGAATAATTAAAATATCAAATTTGTGCAAGGGATTTCCAACGCTCTACTGTTTATCAAATTTGAGTAATTTTTTCATTAGTTACTTTGATTCACTTTAATTTGCATTTTAAATTAATCTTCATTCTCTAGTGATCAATTAATATTTTTATTTAGTTTCTTTGCTCATTCTACTATTCTTTTAGTTTGTCTTTCTGTGGAATCGACACCCCAAAGTTGTGCTACAATTACCGCATTCTTCTTTGGGCGTAATCAGGTACAGTCGAAAGATCTAATATTTTTCATATCAAAGAACCCTCAGGTGAGTATGGCTGAGGTGTTGGCTAAAGCAAAGAAGTATATAAATGGTGAAGAAGCACTCCTCTCAAAGATGGGAAACTTTTCATTGTGAAAAGAGATGGGGAAAGAAGAAAAGAAGAAGGAAAGAAGTCCCAAGAAAGAAAAAGAGCGAGGCAGGTCCCCAAGGAGAGACAGAGACTGTTCCCCAAAGAGGAGAGGCAATGTGAGAGATCGTCTCGGGCCTTCATAGCCAGAGCTGCAGCCGAGGTACCCACCTCAACGACTCACCCCCCTTATCGCCTCAATATCACAAGTCTTGCATGAGGTGCAGAATGAGGAGTTCCTGAGATGGCCACCTCAGATGAAGGCAGATCTGGCGAAGAGAGATCCTTCCAAGTATTGTGATTACCATATAGATCATAGCCATCACATGGATTATTGCATTCAGCTTAAGAAGGAAATTGAGTTTCTAATCCAGCGAGGACAATTACGTCGCTTTGTGGCCCAGGACTATCCAAATTGAGCTCTTCCACCCCCACCACCTCAGCAACAGGCTCCTGCACAACACCAGTAACCTATGGGGGAGATCAGGGTGATATCAGGAGGATTTGCAAGAGGAGGAGAATCCAGCGCAGCCAGAAAGGTTCATCTGCGCAGAATCCGAGGTGATGAGCTGCTAGAGGTATATGCATTACAACCAAAACACCACAGCTAGACACGACCATAATTTTTTTAGACTCAATTTTAGAGGAGTGCCACCATCCCCACGATGATCCGTTGGTAGTAAGAGCTGTCGTGGCCAATAGGACAGTGCATCAGGTCTTGGTAGACAATGGGAGCTCGACAGACATCATCTTTGCACCTATTTTTGACAAAATGGGCATAGGAAGAGAAAAGCTAGAGCTAGTAAGTACCCATCTGTTGGGATTTTCAGGAGTAAGGGTGTTGTCACTGGGATCAATTCAGCTCATACTCACCATAGGGGACCCTCTTTGCTAGGCCACCACAACGGTAAGGTTCCTAGTGGTTGACGCTCCCTCGGCGTATAACATGTTATTAGGGAGACCTTCCTTAAATGCAATAAAGGCCATCCCTTCGGCATACCACCTTGTCGTGAAGTTCCCGACAGAAAACAGAATTTGAATGGTCATGGGAGACCAACGTGTAGCTAGAGAATATTACATGGCCTCTATGAAGCAGAAAGAGGTGGAGAGCATCTGAGTGGACGAGCTTGACATGAGGGATGAGCTGGAAATTAGACCAACACCATCGGAAGAGCTAGAGCCTGTTCAGCTCGATGAGGAACCAGAACACCTTGTCTACGTTGGGTCCAGGCTAAGCAAGGAGATTAAAGACCTTCTCATCCAATTCCTGAAAGACAACACTGAAGTATTCTCTTGGAAGCAAGAAGACATGGAGGGTATTGACCCCTCGGTTATCACTCACAAGCTAAGCATAAACCCTGCCTGCAAGCCCGTCAAGCAAAAACGAAAAAGCTTCATCCCGGAATACCAGAAAGCCCTCAGTCAGGAAGTCCGCAAGCTTCTCCAAGCCAAGGCTATCAGGGAAGTAGATTTCCCTATTTGGCTAGTCAATGTGGTGCATGTTAAGAAAACTAATGGCAAGTGATGGTTATGCATAGAATTCACTGATCTCAATCAAGTCTACCCCAAGGATAGCTTTCATTTACCTCAGATCGACTTGATATTAGATGCTACCGCTGGGCATGAGCTATTCAGCTTCATGGACGCTTTCTCAAGGTATAACCAGATCAGAATGGACCCAAATGACCAAGAGAAGACCTCATTCGTGACAGAACAAGGAACGTATTGCTACCATGTCATTCCTTTTTGCTTAAAGAATGCAGGAGCCACGTACCAACGCTTGATGAACAGAATGTCTCAGAGGCAAATTGGAGCAATAATGGAAGTCTATATTGATGATATGCTGGTAAAGTCGTTGAAAGCTGAACTTCATATCCAACATCTGGCAGAAACCTTCGAGGTTCTCAAAGAATACAAGATGAAGCTTAATCCTGCCAAATGTACCTTCAGAGTTTCAGCGGGAAAGTTTCTAGGCTTCATAGTGAATAGAAAGGAGATAGAAGTCAATCCTGCCAAAGTAAAAACAGTATTAGACATGCAACTACCCTCAAATATAAGAGAAATTCAACAACTCACAGGGACAATAGCTGCCCTGAGCCGTTTCATGTCTCGATCAAGTGACAAATGTCAGCCCTTCTTTCGAGTAGTGAAGAAAGATTTTGAATCGGATGCCCAATGTGAAGAAGCATTTAGGCCCTTAAAGGTTTATCTGAGTTTCTCCCCAATTCTGGTCAGTCCCATAGAAGGAGAGGTGCTCACCCTATACTTGGATGTCTCAGATTTCTATACCAGCGCAGCACTCGTAAGAGAAAAAGACAGAGCTCAGCAACCAGTGTATTACTGCTGCAGAGCCCTGAAGGGTGCAGAAGAGAGATATCCGAAGATGAAAAAACTTATCTTAGCCTTGGTTACCACAGTCAGAAGGCTTAGACTATACTTTCAAGCCTATACCATAGAAGTCCTGACAGACCAGCCGATAAAGCAGGTGTTACATAAGCCTGAATCCTTTGGGAGATTAGTAAAGTGGGTCATTGAGCTCAGCGAATTCGACATCAGGTATAAACCAAGAACTGCTATAAAAGGTCAGATCCTAGCAGATTTCATCGCAGAATTTATAACAGGAACACCTATGGAGACCACGCAACTAGTACTTGATTTTCTAATATGGAAACTCTCAGTAGATAATGCAGCTAATGCCCAAGGAAATGGAGCGAGCTTAATTTTGACCTCACCAGATGGAGTGGACGTCGAATACGCCCTTAAGTTTGGGTTTAAAGCCTAAAAAACGAGGCTAAATATGAGGCTGTTATTGCAGGGCTCAATTTGGCTCACTCAATGGAGGCAGAACAGCTAGAGATATGCAGTGATTCACAGCTTATGGTAAGGCAAATAGAGGAGTCTTATAATGCTAAAGGAGAGAAGATGATCATTTACCTCAAAAAGGTACAGGAATTGATCAATAAATTCATACAAGTTAAAATCAAACACGTTCCCAGATCTGAGAACTCAAGAGAGGACTCTTTGGCAAGGCTTGCAACCGCCTCGCAGGAAAGTTTGGAGAGGTTAATTCCCGTGGAGCATCTAGCAAAATCCTCCGTTGACCTTGAGAATGAAGAAATACTCCCTGTGCAAGCCTCACTAAGCTGGATGGACCCTATTCTGGGATACCCTCGGGATGGAATCTTGCCAGAAGACCCCAAAGAAGAAGCAAAGCTAAGAACCAGGTCTGCCAGGTTTTCTATTTTGTAGGGAAACCTTTACAAGCGAGGTTTTTTCAGCACCCCTCCTTAAATGTGTGGGGGATGAAGACGCCAATTACATACTCAGAGAGATTCATGAGGGAGTTTACGGGAACCACATTGGAGCGCGGGCCTTAACAGGAAAAGCATTAAGGCAGGGATACTATTGGCCCACAGTGCTTAAGGATGCCACGGAGTTAGTCAAGAAGTGCACAGTCTGCCAAATGAACGTCAATCTTCCCCATTACACACCAAAGCTCCTGACCTCAGTGGTTAATCCTTGGCCCTTTCAGCAGTGGGGTTTGGACATACTCGGGCCCCTTCCAATCGGAGTGGGGTAGTGCAAATTCGTCATTGTTGGAGTGGACTATTTCACTAAATGGGCAGAGGTGGAACCTTTGGCTACGATCACGGAGCAGAAAGTCCAAAACTTCACATGGAAGTCGATAATTTGTAGATTTGGAATCCCCAGGGCAATAGTTTCAGACAATGGGAAATAATTCGACAACTCAAAGTTCAGAAGATTCTGTGCTGAGCTGGGAATAAAGAACTACTTTCAGCGCCATCTCATCCACAATCCAATGGGCAAGCAGAGGTAACCATCAGGACCATCAAAGCTGCGCTGAAAACCAAGCTTGAAGCTCTAAAGGGAAAATTGGTGGAGCAAGTTCCAGAGGTGTTGTGGGCTTATAGAACAACTGCGAGGTCAGCAACCCAGGAAACATCGTTCGCTTTGGCTTATGGAACAGAGGCAGTGTCCCTAGTAGAAATCGGTATCCCATCTCCAAGGACCGAGCTCACAGATCCAGAGCACAATGATGAGTCACTCTTGTTGAACCTCGATCTCTTGGATGAAAGGAGAGACAGAGCTCTGCATCGTATCCAAGATTACCAAAGAAAAACCGCAAGATATTACAACAAAAGACTCAAGCAAAGAAGCTTTAGGGTGGGGGATCTAGTGCTTAGGAAACTTCTACTCGCTCGGAAGAACCCCTCCCATGGGAGGTCAAATTGAGAGGGTCCCTTCATTGTATCCAAGGTGATAAGACCTGAAAATTATGAGCTGCAGACCGAGAAAGGGAAAGTCCTACCTCATTCCTGGAACGCAGAGTATCTCAAAAAGTTTTTTCAGTAAGTTTTCTTTGTAGTAGGGTCGTTTCTAATAAAGTGATAGATTTTTTATTCAGACAAGTGTGATCCTAAAAAAAAAATTGGACTTTCCATAAAAAGAGAAGAGCTCCATAGCTCAGAAAGAGCCTAGTAGCTCACGATAAAATCTTCAGTTTATAAATCAAAGAAAGAACCCAGAAGCTCACGAGAAACTCTTCAGTTTATAAATCAAAGAAAGAGCCCAGAAGCTCATGATAAACACTTCAGTTTATTAATCAAAGAAAAAGCCTAGAAGCTCACGAGAAACTCTTCAGTTTATAAATCAAAGAAAGAATCCAGCAGTTCATGATAAACTCTCGTTTATAAATTAAAAAAAGAGCTCTACAACTCAGAAAGAGGCAAGAAGCTCACGATAAACTCTTCAGTTTATAGATCAAAGAAAGAGCTCTACAGCTCGAAAAGAGCCCAGAAGCTCGCAATGAACTCCGCAATTTATAAATCAGAGAGCCAAGTAGTTAACTATGAACTAAATAGTTCATAGAAAGAGCTCAGCCACTCAAGACGGACCATCGAAAGAAGGAAGATTATGTATGCCCCAATGAGCCCCGTAAGGTGAAAGGAGCCCACCAGGCTTTGGGAACCAAGATTAGCTATCCAAATCATGAGAGTCACAAGAATATTTCGATAGTATGCCAAGCAATATCCAGCTTACAGCAACAAAGAAGGAAAGGTTGTGCAGATTACATCAAAGGGCTAAAATAACTGTCAAAAACAAAATTGCTTAAAGAAGGCATTTGAAGCTCCCAAACAGAACTGCTAGTTCTCCCCTATGCGTTTCTTCAACTTAACCACTTCCTCCTTCAAACGGGCGTTCTCTTCCCTCAACTCCTCCCTCTCCTTCTCTGTCTTCAAGAGCGCATTAAGGAGCTTGGCCCCTGCAGAAGAAAGAAAAATTGCGCTAAGAGAGGAATCAGGGGATGAAGGAGACTCGCACGGCTTGCACCTTTTGGAAGTCGGCCCTTCCTCCTCGTCCTCCTCAGACTCTGAGGGAGAAAGATCTGGCGAGCTGCAGCAGAAATGGAAATCAATGGATGTCGCCACTGCGCTGAACAAGAAAAGATTATCAAACTTCATTAATTCCGAGAAGGACATAGTGGTGGATTTTTTCACTTGTTCAATCCGTATGGCCTCCAGCAAATCTAGTTCAGGCGCAACTGCACATTCAGAGAAGTACCTCCATCTGAAACAACTAAAGCAAGGAACATCGTCATCTCCAAGACAATGGAAGTACAAGAACTCAGCAGTTGTGAAAAACTGGTCATTGTCCTGGAGGCGCCAAAACAAAAAGAAGCTGATAAGCATAGCCTACCCTTGAGGAGATAAACGAGAAGGGGGAAGACCATAATACACCAGGATACACCCGGCAGAAGGATGAATGGGGAGACAAAGACCCATCTCAAAGGCATCCTAAAAAAAATAGACCTCACCTCGAGAAAGATAGTTAGGGGGCTCATCTGAAGTAGGAACTCGGAGAGGCAGTTCCAGCTATCAAAAGAACCGTTCCTTGATCACTTCCAAATCAAAGAAAGTGAGCGAGGATAGAGCCAAAAAACGGGACTGAAATTCCTAATCTACTCCGAAAGAGGAGCGATCTTCGAAACAAGAACAAATAACGAACAGCAATTAGAAGTCCCAAGCGAAGGGCCAAAAGAATGAGAAAGGCTAAAGAAGATATCCAAGCTTTATAGACAAGAAGATGAAGGCATTGAATTTTAAAGCCTTGGCCAAATTTAGAAAGACCAAGAATCACACCAAATTTAAAGTCTTGGCTATTCTTCAGACTTCTCAAGTTTATGAGGACAAGTATGGTTTAGGAAAGCGGAGGAGTAAAATTATTCCGTGAATAACACGTGGAGAATTCCCAAACAATTAAAGCACACAAAGACTGAGGAAGCAGTCTTGGACAAAGGGAAAGGCGAACAGCAGTGCTCACTCATCATCATCTTCCTCGGCCTCATTCCCATGACTATCATGGGAACCCAGAACATCTCGACCCCGACTTATACTCCTAAGGAGATTCTCTCATAGTTAAAAGGGCTGAGGTCAGTTCAGATGGACACATAGACCTCTCGAGAATCCCCCCAGGTCACCAAAATTCAAAGCCCTTTGGGTATACTAACCAAATAGAGATTGGTCTCGACAACAAGCTTGCGATGAACCTCAGCACCTCCCCACTATAGGGAATGACAATCAAGTACTAAAAGAGCTCAAGGACACCAAAAACACAACTATCAGCACTAAAAGAGCTCAGGTAGACCTCTTGCCTTCAGAAGGGATCAAGGTTTAGATTCTCACACAAGTCCTATACAATAAGCTGCAGCTCTAAATTTGTGGAGTAAACTAAAAGTCCGTGGCCATAGACGCAGCAGCGTGAACCCCTCTATAGGTGTCCTCTAGACCCCTGATACCCAGCTCAGCTCATATTTCGGGAGAAGCACGTCAAACCTCCCTAAGGCGAGGTTAGCTTAGACCTTCCATGGCAAGACCCCCACAGGGAAGCCCTAAGCTAAAGATCACAAAGCTCTTTAAATTCAAGAAGACTGCTCCCAAAAAACTTAAAGGTTCCCTCTAAAAAGAAGGAAAAGAGCTAAGCGCATATAAAGCTCAAAGGAAAAAGCTCAGCAAAAAGAGCTGTCAGAGTCAGAGGAGAAAATTACGTAGAGTCCATACGTTGGAGTCACATGGAGTGTACAATGAGGAAAATTTATGTTAAGGGTCAGACAAAAAGATACATCAAGGTCACGATAAACATCCTTAAGAACAGTCAAGTACTTTCAACACAGCAAAGTATGTTCGGCATCTGCCTGAACAACTCAAAGAAGTAAAGCAACAAATCAACACGATAATTTTTGCTTCAAGGAGAGCTCAGTACCCCTCCAAGCAAAGGGGGCAAAAGGAGTACATAAAGATATAAAGCAATCAAGGGAAATATATTAAATAGAGCAAGAAAACACAATCACAATTCTAATTTCAAGCTCATGGGTTCAAAAGTCAAAGTATATTTCGAGAATAGAAATTACAAATTACTTGAAAAACAGAAATTACAATCGAAAATCCTAAGTTTCGGGAGGAGGAGTAGATAGAAGATCTTGCAAGTCAGCAGAGGGAGCCTCAATAGAAGGGATAGAGCCTGGCTGCTCAGAGGGCAAGGACCCAGAAATTGGGAAAACTGGATTCTCAAGGATGTTGGCCACAGGAACCTCCACTCCATCCGTTTGCGAATCTTGGGCGAGAGCCTCTCTCACGAGGTCAGCAGAGAAGGAAACCACTCTAGGAATAGCTGACTGAATGGGCACATCCTGGTTTGTGTCTTTGGTGGGAAGAGCTGAGGAGTCTTTATCGCCATCGGAGCCCGATTCCTCTTCAGTTGGGATAGGGAAGTTGAAATCCAGGTCCGAGAAGGTCTTGGAAGCTCTACGCTTAAAAGCAAGCCACCTGGAAGCCCATTGGGTGGTGGCATCGTCGTCCAGCTTAGAAATCAGATCATTTTTCTCCTTGAGCTCCTTATGAAGGGTCTTGTTCACCTCGCAGATGGCTTCATGATCTTGCTTCAAGGTGCCAAGAGAGCAGTGGGCGTCGAAGACATCCTGATTAGCCTTGGACCAGAGCTCAGTCTTATGTTTCAGCTTATCCCCCAGAATCCTTAGCTCGTCTCGAGCCTTCTTCTCTCCCTTTTTTGCCTTGAACTTAGCTGATTTGGAGCCATGAAGATCAGAGGCTAACTCCTCCGCCTTGTCCTGAAGACCTTGCACCTGAGCTCTGAGATCATCATTCTCGGAAGAGAGCTCGGTGACTTTGATCTCATAAGCCTTCAGAGCCTTGACAGAATCTTCAGTGGACTGGATCCTACCCAACAAGCCTTTTACATGAAGGGCTAGCTAAGAAAAAAGAATAAAAGCAAAAAGAATCAGCATTAAGGAAGAGTAGAAGCCGAATAGGAACATTAAAACATAAATACTTATGGTAGTAGCTCCCTGAAGGGCTAAGGCGATGGCTTCTTCAAGAGGCATAGAACAAGCCCTCTTCACGTCATAATCGAGAGGATAGATGCCATAACCCCAACAGCCAACTTAGCATTCTCAAAAAAGGAATCCTCTTGCCCCTCCACTTTGACACCTTTTCCTTTGTCAGCCCCAGGCCTCGCCTGGGATGGTTCAATGATTTTGACAGAGGGGCTGAACAAAACTGTCTCAGATTGAACCTGAGAAAGGAACCCCTAGGCCCTCTCGATCTCAGATGAGATGGGAGAAGCTTCGTCTGGCTCATCAGACATAAGGGGTTAAGCTGAGATTGCTGAGGAGAGGAAACCTCTGCATCTAGCGGGATGCTCAAGGGTGGGACCCGGCTATCAATAGCCGAAGATGGAGAGAAAGAAGGCCCCCTAATTTCTGAGCCTTAGCTCGGATGGTAGGGCTGTCGCCAGAACCTGCCTCGGTCTTTCTCTTGCTGCCCTTTCGACCTTTCTGCAGCTTGGCAATCTTAGCTTCAAGCTTCTCAGAAGACAGCTTCATTGTGGAGGATTCTGGAAGGTTTGAACCATGACAATTAATCAGATCAGGGATAGAAGAAAGGAAGATACTAAAAAACCCAAAGAATGAGAAGATCACCTAGTACTTCGTCAGGCCTGACAACAGAGATTGAAAACGGGCTTCATCATGACCTCGGGAAGGCTAAGTCCCCTCGCAACTAGGACCTGGAATTGGACGAGCTCAGAATATCTTCTCAGAGTACACTCCAACAATCTCAGCTTCGCCTCTTCGTCCTCTTTGCTAAGCTCAAGTCTGGTACCTGAAAGCAGCAAAAATATAGCAGAATTCAGAAACCTATGATGCACAGAGCAAAACTCGATTGATTCAAACAATGACTCACCCAAGTTCTCTGGATAAGACCAAACCCTAGGGATACCAAGAGTATCCGTCTTATCGGCAGGGTTATACTCCCAGTTTGTGCCCCCAATAAAGAAAAAGTATTCTTTCCAATGTTTGTGGGAGGTCGAAATATTGGAAATAAGCTACCTAGCATTGGTTCGCTTGAAGGCGTACAAAGAAGCCTTTCGAAGAGGTCAGCTTAACATTGAAGAAGTCTAGGAACAGGGGAAGGGAAGGAACCCCAAGTTGTAGGTCCTAGAAGATGACCATGAAGACCACCAAGACACCCTAGAAATTAGGAGAAAGCTGAGAGGGGCATACATTGAAATACTGTAGAACGATCTTAAGGAAAAGGTACAGAGGAAAGCGAAGGACGTTTTCAAAGGTAGCCTCGAAAAATTAGACCTTTTTATGAACTTCAATGACGTAGGGTGAAAAACTGTTAGGGCACGAGGGTTGGACACCAGGAGGGAAACTATAACGGGCACTAAAAATTCTAAGAAGTGAGGGGTCAACTTTGCTAGATCCTATGAGCTCAGCTTGCTTAAGGGCGGCTCCTAGATACGACGAACCATCAGAGAACCCAGCCCCACTGACCTTACCCTTGCCTTTGCTAGGCTTGGGGGGCATGAAGGTGGATGATGAGGGAGCTCTCCGACATCAGCTTCAGGGTTAAGGGCATCAATGCTGGGGAAGTTGTCAATCTCTTCACCCACTTCTCCTAACTCGACATCCTCCTCGGCAGACCTACCACCTAGATGAGAGATAGAGAAACGAGCAGCTCTGGAAGAGGCAGACATGAGGGGCCAAGAAAAAGCGAGATTGTAAAGGCGATAAGGAAGGGGGATGCTGGACAGGCACTCCCTAATAACTGTGGGGTTAGCACAATAACTACTAACACCAAGGACTCTCACAATGGAGCTCCAGTCTACAAAATGGGGAAGCGAAGATAAACAAAGGTCACGGTTCCAGAAGTAAAAGAACCGATAAGCCCAAAAACGCAACAACCACCTCGAACTCGAGGGATCCAGAACGAGAAAAGACGAAAAGGAGCAAAAGGGTGTATCTAGCTAGGAGAGAGCAACGAACAAAAGCCTAGAGCCAAATCGAAGGAAGTAAGCACTGCGAACTCTTGGACCAAGCTCAAAAGGTTTAACTTCAGGAGGGGAATCAGAGATTACACCGTCACAAGTGAATCTGAAATCACAAAGAGGAGGAGAAATCAAAGAACGAAGGAAGAAGATGAACAAAAGAAGGTGATTCTGATAGCCGTTTTGAGCATTTAAAGCTTGGGGGACATGAGTTGAAACATGCATGAGAATCGAGAAAGCTATGATTGTCAAGAACCGTCAGGAGATATGATGCACGTGCAAGCTAAGGTCAACCACGTGCATACCTAGCTCGGTTAAAGATAACTCAGCCCTTACCAAAGCCAGCTTAGGCCAAGGGCTAGAGGGCAACTGATGAGACCCAAAAATAATTCCAAGTGTGAGCTTAAACCTTTATCCCAGGTCAGGAGGTCAGACAAGGAAGAAAGGCTTTCCAGAATAAGAGCTTAGCCCCACGCCAAGAACAAACCAACTAAAATGACAGAGGAACAGCTGTATAGACAACAAGCATCCCCAAAATAAAGGGAATGAGAACGAAAAGCTAGAGTCAAGGCATGAAACTCTCAACCAACCAAGATCCACAATATTTAATTTTCAGTGGTTAGTTAGGGATGTTCATAGTGAACAATTTGATTGTTTGTCTTGTAAACTTGCAAAATAATCAGCTTTACCTTCCAGTAGCAGCAACTCTTTGTCTTCTACCCCATTTGATTTAGTTCATTTTGATATTTGAGAACCTACTCCAACTGTCACTATGGCCTATGGGATGGTCAAAGTACTTTGTCATTTTTCTTGATGACTATTCTCGCTTTACTTGGATTTATCTTTTTCCAAACTCAATCCCAATTACCACAATTTATTATAATTTTGTCAAAATAGTCCAAACTCAATTCTCACGATCCATTAAAGTTTTTAGATCTGTTAATGCCATGAAATATAGAGATACCACTTTCCTTAACCTTCTCAATCAACATGGCACCATTCCTCATCATTCATGTCCTGGCACATCTCAACAAAATGAACGTGTTGAGCACAAATATCATCATATTCTTGATATTGTTCATGCTCTTCTCATCACTTCTTCGTGTCCTGAGCGTTTTTTAGGTGAAGTTGTTTTTACTACTGTCTATAACAATAATCATATTCTCTCTCCTATTATTGGGAATCAATCTCCATATGAGTGATTGTATAACACTTTTCCCAAATATCTCTCTCTTTGAGTGCTTGATTGTGCATGTTTTGTCTTACTCTAACCTCATGAGCGTACCAAGTTGGAACGTCGGGCACAAATTTTTTTGTTTCTTGGGTTATGGGATTGAACATAAGGGTTATCGTTATTGCAATCCATATTCCAATTGTCTTCATGTTTCTCGACATGTCGTCCTTTGGGAATACAAGATGTTCTCCTCTTTGTCTCAATTTCAGCTTTCGTCTACCTCTACTTCTCTTCTCTTTACTGATTCATTAATGGATCTATGTTTTGATGACCCACATCAAGATTCATTTGGGTTCCTATATATGGACCATCCTGTGACGCCCCAAAATTGGGGGGTCCTTTATTGACCGTTGACCACCCGTCAACCTGCGAAAATACCCGTGAGTGTCGCACAACCCGACATGACGTCAGGAGCATCCCTTAAGTCAGGATTTCAAACCACACGTATAACTCGTGTACAAGTTATCCTTAAATCGACCGAGGTCCAACATACCTCAATTAGTGTTTATTTGTATCATTGGGAACTAAGACATCAAAGTCCAAAATCATAGGGACTTAGTTTTAAATTTTCAAAAATTTCAGTTTAACTCCCAACGTTCGAACGTGGATTGACGTTTGAACGTGAGCTGCTTCTGACGTTCAAACGTGAATTGGCTTCGAACAGAAGTTGCTCCCAGTACTTTGGTTCTCTGCTAAAAATACTATTCACTGAAGGCAAAACCAAAGTACTGCAAGTGCCTGACGTTCGAACGTGGACACCGTTCGAACGTTAACACCCGCCCAAAATTCTTCCAAGCCTGCTGTTTCATTTCAAATCCATCCAAAACCAATCCAAATTCATCCCAAACATATATAATAAAATTTTTGTACATTATACATGATTTATACAAACTCTATCACAATTATTTGCATAATCTACATGTCAAAAACCATTTATAACAAAAGGTTTTACAAAATCTTGAAATAAGGCCATAAGTAGACCCCTTTGACCCTTGATGCTCTCCAAGGGATCCATCCGCTGGTGCAAACCCTACACCTGAAATTGTTTCCCGTATAGGGTGAGTCAACGCCCAGTAAATTAGATCCTACAGAGGCTACTCCCCACCTTAGATGTTCATACTCATGCAACATTCATGTCCAACATAAACTCAACCATTTTATACTAGAGCATCCATTCAATGTTGGAATGCAACAATGACATGAAATGAGATGTCACTCACTCATTCACTTCAACACGAGTCCTCATCGACTCTCACAACACAATGAATTGCCAAAGTGTTTCAATCCTGTCATTTATATTCACATCAAATGACATATTCAATACTAGGGTTTTTCTTGGGGGTGGATATTCATGGACTCACACCAAGGGTCATCCAACCCCCACGGTATTCATGGACTTCCACCAAGGATTTCGCGTACACCCACACACTTCATGGACCGAATCAAGGAAGTGCATCTCCCAATCACTGGGTCTTGCACCTGAGAGGTCGTCTTGCCTCTTCTTGTTACCCCAACCCAACTTCATGAACTCTTGCGGCTTAGTTAGACCTTCGGCCCAACTTTTTCAAGCCTTCCATCAATCACCAAATATGGTATTGATGATACTCATGCATACACTCATGCAATAAGATGTTTTCGTGTATATGCAATGTCATGTCCCATTGCACATAACATAATGCTCAATATGCTAAGCATTACGCATGAACATTTTTAATACATCCAAGGAAAACTTATCTCCTAAGCATGTAAATACTATTTTCATCACAATGTTAATACATCACACATATGCTTATATCAACAAACACATATCAATCATAAATCATGTCATAAGCACATGATTCCACAAGTTATCACATAACTTAAGCATGTTATTTCAATTCAATCAAAACAACAATTTTTAAACACTCAAGGCATTTCATCAAACACCTTCAAGGCATAATTTATAAAACATGCAACATGCCTTAAATTTCACTAAGTTACAAGATAATCATATGTAACTTCCCATACATCAAAATCAAGCTAGCAAGTAGCTTAAGCCATTTCTACGCCCATTCTTCGATTCCCATCACCATATACATACATACATACATATATATATATATATATATCAATACATATTCATATATAATTTACCTCTTAGTCTACCAACACCTAAAGCAAGAATAGTTCAAGGTAGGAAGAACTCTACCTCTTGTAGCATAGAGGAAGTGTCAAAACTTCCAAAAACACAACTCAAGCCTCTAAGCTTTGATTTTTTCAAAATCCTCTATTTGGATATTTGGTGAAAACTCTTGTTTTTGGTATGTAGACGTAGCCCTCATGATGGTGATCGATTCTCTCTCTTGGCTCGACGGAATTCGAGCGACAGAAGTCCGAGAATCGAAGAGAGAAAGTTGAAGAACACTTGGTTTTTCTTTCTTCTCTCCCTCTCTCTCCCTCCTTGGGCGGCTGAACAAGGGTTCACAAGTGGGTTGAATATCTGATTTTCTAAGATATTAAGCCCTATTTATAATTTTAAATACTCGGCCTACGTCGTGCCACGTGTCATTCGCTTAATCGGATCCGATTTCGCCCCGAAATAATTAATCACATTACGGTTTAAGATTAATTTAATTTTATTTAAAATTTTAATCAAAAATAATTAAACTCTGAGTTTATCGCTTTTAGGAACCTCAGTGAGTTCATCCGTCACCCAATCGTCTTGATTTACATGCAAAATTTTAACTTATCTCGAAATTCGACAAAATTCGATATGGTGACTATATTCCGCGATACAAGTCCAACAGCGAAGTCCGTTGTGTCATACAAGGTCAATAGAATATGTATTTTAATTTTCTCATCATAGTGGTAAATTACTATTTTTCCCTTTTTTTGAAAAAAAATCAAAATTTCTTAGGTTTCACACATCCAGACTCATTTGAGCTCCCATCTATAGACCATGTAAAGGCTTATGTCCTGTCTCTTGATTCTGATCCTACTCCTACCCCACTTCATACTAATAATGATCATGCCTCAACTTTTGAAACTTCTATACTACTTCCTAGTGATACTTATTCTTCTACCCATCAGTAGTGTCATTCCACTCAGGTGAGGAACATTCCTATTTGTTTACATGACTATCATTGTTTCTGCACTATTCTATTTCATCATGAGCCTCACTCTTACTACAACGCTAGCTCTGACCCTCATTGGAAACAAGCAATAGAAGATGAACTAGAGGTACTAGCTAACACACATATTTGGGATTCGGTTAATCTTCCTCCTAACCAGAATGCTATTATTTGTAAATGGGTTTATATGATCAAGACTCGTTCTGATGGTTCTATTAAGCATTACAAGGCTCATCTGGTGGCCAAGGATATTGCTCAAGAATATGGTATTGATTATGAGGAGACTTTTGCTCATGTTGCTCGTCTCACTTCAATTCGAAGCATATTTGTTGTTGCTATGACTTACTAGTAGAAATTATATCAAATGGATGTCAAAAATGTCTTTCTCAACGGTGATCTTACAAAGGAAGTCTATCTGCAACCTCTTCCTGGATATCCTCTTGCACTGTATGGCCTCAAACAAGGCCCTAGAACCTAGTTTGCAAAGTCTATTTACAAGTTTTGGTTTCTCTTACAGCTAGATGTGATAATCGAGTTGAATTCGAGCCTAATAGTTTGACTATTTACACATAAATGAGTTTAAAAAATGTTCAAGCTTGGCTTATTTAACAGCCCTACTTATAGCTCTTATGATTTGTTTCTCGTTGTTTGTAAGTCTGTGCGTGACACTACTTTACTACTTCTCTATGTTGATGATATGATTATCATTGGGATGATGTTTTTGGTATTTCTGATCTCAAACATTTTCTCCCCACACATTTTGAGATGAAGGATCTTGATTCTCTCAGTTACTTCTCGGGTCTTGAGATCTCGTCTGACTCCAATAAGTATTATCTCTCTCAGGCCAAGTATGCCTCTGATCTTCTTAGTCATATTGGACTCACTGATTGCAAGACTTTACCTATCCCGTTAGAGCAAAATGTTCGACTTACTCCCTTGGATGACACACCTCTCCCTGATGCCACTCTTTATCGCCAGTTGGTAGGTAGTCTTGTATATCTCACTGTTACTCACACGGATATAACATATGTTGTTCATCTTGTCAACCAATTTTTTTGATTGCCCCTCAGTCCACTCATTATAGTGTTGTTCTTCATATTCTATGATATATTAAGGGTACTATATTTCATGGTCTTCATTAGTCTACTCATTCAACTCTTGAGCTACGTGTCTGTTCTGATGTTAATTAGGCCGGAGATCCTATTGATCGTCTTTCTGTCACTGATTACTACTTCTTTTTTGGGAGATTCTCTCATCTATTGGCACAACATGAAACAATTTGTTATCTCTTAATCTAGTACTAAGGTTGAGTATCGAGCACTTGCTGATACTACTTCCTAGCTCTTTTGGCTTCATTGACTTCTACAGTATATGATATTAGGATTGCTCACAATGATGTCTTTCATGAGGGCACAAAACACATTAAGATCGATTGTAATTTTATGCATCGTCACCTATAGAAGGGTAATCTTCGTCTTTTTTTAGTTGCTTTGACTGATTAACTAGGTAATATCTTCACAAAGGCTCATCTACCTAGTTCCCACCTTGATTTGGTTTGCAAACTCCAGTTGGCATCTTCGATCTCACCTTGAGTTTGAGAGGGGATATTAATGTATATATGTTTATACTTGTCCCACATCAGTTGGACTATGATATTTTCTTATTTTCTTGTAGTATAAATACATCTCTTTATGTATATGAAAAGGAACATCAAAACAATATATAATTGATATTTGCTTTCTAATCTTTTTTTTCACAGATCAAATTACTGTCACTATAACCAATCAAACTAGGAGAATTTTACAAGAATGAATTTATTCAATAGGAAGAGGGTTGATTATTAAAAGTATTATTTTTCTCTTTTTTCTTGCTTTTTGCTTCTTAGTATGGAATTGATAAAGGCTAATTTCGTTCATGAGCCAAAATTCAAATTTAACTTTTTGACTTACTAGTACGGTAGTTGACATAATTCAATAGCATTGGTATTGCCATTACAGCTGCTGGACTTACTCATTAACACAACGTCACTTGACAATCTTAAGTCAAGCTATTAAATTTGATAAATTAACTAAAGAACATCGCGGGCATGACAATCTTGTGCCTTAAAAAGAAAAAAAAAACGACGTGATCATAATTCAATCAAGTTACTCCATAAAAGTGATGCCGAGTTTGAATCCAAAGAAAATCATTAAGAAATCATGTAATTTAGATTTATATAAAATATCACTTCCTAAAAATCTCGACAATTTTTTTATAAAAAAATAAAGGCAGTGAACATGAAGATAAAAGTATATCTTGAGAGAGCATATATCTAAGAAAATCATCCACTAAATCAATTATTGAAACCATAACATATCCAACCACAACAAAAATCTCCTAAATCATCTAGGCATTCTTCAAACTTGTTTTAAGTTTTACAAACCAAAAATCTCTAATGACAGGACAGTATAAGTAAAACTAATACTATGAAAATATAAAATTAAACATAGTCCAAAACCTCTCCCCCGACTCGTCAAAGATAAAAAAATTAATTCTAAAAGATAACCTCAACCCCTTGTAGATAATCCTCAGTTATCGCCCTAGTTTCTTGTTTAGTTTTTGAAAAATGGTAAATATGAGTGAGCTATACTAGTCGATGTTTTTCAAACTTTACCAAGATTTTGAAAAATAATACATATATTAACATTTGACAAGTGAACATAATAATATGAT